>OW028708.1:1250000-2500000 GCA_932294345.1 Pandemis cinnamomeana | reverse complement strand
TGGTCCAATATTCGGTAGGGCTAGTTCTTTATACGATGTTATATACTGCCACAGAGTTCCTTGAGTTTCTGTCAATTCTTTCATGCGAATGACATGAGTATCTCCCAGGCTTGTAATAATTCAGCAGACACGTTATTTCTTAAATCGATCACAACTGACTTCAATTTTTCATTTTCGCGTACTGCAAATAGAAAAATAACATAAGATCACGAATCAACAATATAATAATGACTAAACTAGCTACACTAACTTAAATACCTGGAGCCGAGTATGATACTTCATTTTCCTCTTGAACAGGTCTGAGGCCGGAAGCCCTAGTAATTTTCTGTAGTATTTTTGTACTTTCAGTAGCACAATCGACATCAAAAGCCGACGAGGCCCGTGAACCTGTTTCGCTATTATCACTATTACTAGCACGCAATTTTGCGGATTGATCTTTACTTATTAGTTTTTTGCGCAATAGACATAGTTGATTGTATAAGGCTCCCGTAGCTCTTCCTTTATTAACAACTTTGCCACTTTTGGTCTTGTATTTTTCGTTTTGAACTAAGTAAAATCTTGATGTGCGAGATCATTATCGAGGAGCCAAGAAACAAGGCTGAATGCGAAGCGCTTTCTTGGAAGCATTTGTGGTATAACATTTTTGAGTTCATGATCAGTTATAGACTTGAGATGGTCTATGTGAGTATAACCATTGTCTGAAAAGAAAATTACAAATCATACATAACCACACCAACCATGCATTTAAAATCGTTTTATAAGTATTGTTAACCATGTTAAGTAGACCATTTTTATAACATTTCCTACACCAGAAAAAGCAAGATTCAATCCTTTATAACCCCACACGCAAAAAACGGTTTAATAGCTGTGTGTGTGTGTAACAGGGACCGGAACCGGTATTTAAAAAAAAAAACAATTTTGCCTAGCATATTGAATTATTTTATGCTCTTTTTGTAGGTCTCAATCATGTATTTAAGTAACAACTTCGCATTATGAAATTTTCCTATAAAAAAATAAATTATAAACCAAAGAACGAAATAGAACGCGATAATACCGGTATTTTTGTATGAAGAAATACCGGTATCCGGTCCATGGTGTGTAACGACTTTTGGTAACTACACAAGTTTTATACTTAAATAAACTATCTCATTCTGAGAGGCGGCCTGTGCCCAGCAGTGGAACGTATAAAGGCCGGAAATGATGATGATGATATAAGTTCCTGTCAAAAATTTCATTTTGAATACAAGCTTTTGCTGACTGTACTTACATTGTAATCCGTCCATGTGTACCAAATTTCAAGTCTATCAGACCAACCGTTGAAGAGTTCCCTCCTGCGGAGACGTCCCTGGCTGGGTCACCAGAACTCCACCGAGCGATTATTTAGATCTCTAGGATTATTTAGTGGGATAATTAGTAAAACCACAAGCGAAAACGACATTAAGACATGGAAATTTTAAATAACACAATTTAGGCGATAGAATTAAAACACTCACCAGTAAAATTTTTCACCATTCCATCATCAGCCCCGAGTTTGAGTAAAATGTCTTCTAGAGACATATTTTAGTTAGGTAGTAACTATTTAAATTGGTACTGTTCACTATCACAAAAATAATAACAAATATTTAAAAAAAATTAAAGAGACGTCGGAGAACGTAAATTTATAAATATTCGACCTGAACTTCAACCGATGGCATCTAACGGACTGAACGACTAGCTAAACTACGCTTAAAAAATATTGGGCATGGATGGAGGGAGAGATTCCTTCCGAACATTGCAAGTTAGTAGGAATATGAGAGAAATTCCTACTGTTAGCACAACTATGGAAGGATTGATGTAATTTGTATTGATATTCTATTAAAGAGGTGCCTACATAAATAATACATAAGAATTGTGTAATTTGTATCGTTATTTTATTATACATAAGTATTATCGAGATGCGGCAATTTGTATGGAAGTACCTACCTATTCGAATGACTGTATCTTACGATTGCGTAGACTTAAAGGTTCGATTTTCTCACAGTTTTTAAGGGACCTCAGACCTCAGTATTTAGTATCAATTTGATTTTTATATCTACGCGATTCTGAGAAACTACGCTTACAAAATATTGGGCATGGATGGAGGGAGAGATTCCTTCCGAACATTGCAAGTTAGTAGGAATATGAGAGAAATTCCTACTGTTAGCACAACTATGGAAGGATTGATGTAATTTATATTGATATTCTATTAAAGAGGTGCCTACATACATAATACATAAGAATTGTGTAATTTGTATCGTTATTTTATTATACATAAGTATTATCGAGATGCGGCAATTTGTATGGAAGTACCTACCTATTCGAATGACTGTATCTTACGATTGCGTAGACTTAAAGGTTCGATTTTCTCACAGTTTTTAAGGGACCTCAGACCTCAGTATTTAGTATCAATTTGATTTTTATATCTACGCGATTCTGAGAAACTACGCTTACAAAATATTGGGCATGGATGGAGGGAGAGATTCCTTCCGAACATTGCAAGTTAGTAGGAATATGAGAGAAATTCCTACTGTTAGCACAACTATGGAAGGATTGATGTAATTTATATTGATATTCTATTAAAGAGGTGCCTACATAAATAATACATAAGAATTGTGTAATTTGTATCATTATTTTATTATACATAAGTATTATCGAGATGCGGCAATTTGTATGGAAGTACCTACCTATTCGAATGACTGTATCTTACGATTGCGTAGACTTAAAGGTTCGATTTTCTCACAGTTTGCAAGGGACCTCAGACCTCAGTATTTAGTATCAATTTGATTTTTATATCTACGCGATTCTGAGAAACAAATTTGGCAGGTTAAAATATAATCCAGTGTAAGCAGAGCCCTGCTCGTAAGTAAAATGTAGGCAAAGTGAGGTCATTTAATATTGGTTCGTTACATATGGGCGAAAATCTTAGGTATCATGTTATAGGCGATGCGGCTAGCAACCTCATCACTATTTTGATTCCCCTTTCCACCTATACGCCCACAATCATGCTAAAACGAGGCCTTTAGGTATGTATATAGGTATGTATGTGTGTTATTTACATAGGCCAACGTAAAAAAATATTTATTTCATTAGTTGTACTAAACTACCTTCGTACCAAATTTCTAGGACAACTGAAAGTAACCTGTAGGTTTTCTAAAGTCGGCAATTTGTATGAAAGCATCATTTCTAACGACTGTATCTTTTGATTATGCTGGCTCAAAGGGTTCATATTTTTACAGCTCCAAGAGACTGTAGACCTCAGTGTAAGGGTCTTGACGGACAGACAGATAGAAAATGAAGTGATCTTTTATAAGGGTTTATTTTTTCCTTTACAGGTAGGTACGGAACCCGAAAAATTTTTAACTAACGACTTTTTTAACCCCCGGAAAATGTTTTACTTTCCTGCGGGAACCCATCAGTTTTATGGGATATATAAATTTTATACGTAACTAGCTGTTGCCCGCAACTTCGTCTGCATAGAATTCGTTTATCGCTATCCCGCGGGAATTACGCAATTTTCCGGGATCAAAAGTAGCCTATGTGTTATTCCAGACGATAATCTATGTATGTTCCAAATTTCATCCAGATCTGTCCAGCCGTTCTGGCGTGAAAGAGTAACAAACATCCAAACATACTCACAAACTTTCACATTTATAATATTAGTAGGATATTGTTTAATTTAACCGGTAATATCAGGTAACAGTATGCCAATTTTACTTAATCAGATGCATAAGTTGTTGATTACTTACCTGCATACGTTATTAAGTATAGTTTTTTAACTATCCAACGGATTTTTTTTTTAATTTTCCGGGAATAAAAGTGTTGAAATACTATTTTATATTTAACTAGCCTTCCGTCCGCAGCTTCGCCCGCGTTAAATTAATTTTCCCGTAGGAAAAGGTATTTTCCCGCGATAAAAAGTAGCCTTTGTCACTCAGTGATAATGTAGCTTTCTAACGGCAAAAGAATTTTTGAAATCTGTCCAGTAGTTTCGGAGCCTATTCAATTGAAACAAACAAACAAACAAACAATCAAATTTTTCCTCTTTATAATATTAGTATAGATATAGATTATTAGTATAGAGTAGTATAGATATATTATTTATTCAGGTACAACTTAACATATGACATACACATGACAACCAAAACAATCAAAGACAATCTCAACTAAACTACCATAGAGGTGCTACATCACTATATTCTAACAAAAAGTATCTAAAATGTTGACCGGGGATATAAGGTACCACCATGCAAAATTTCATTTAAATCGGTTTAACAGTTTCGGAGATTAACACGTACAAACAGACAGAGAAACGAAAAAAAAAAACTGGATATTGTGTTCTATTTCACTTCTTACATCCCGCTGACTCAAGCCTACCTAAGCGTTGCCAGTAATTTTAGGTCGGTTAAGGTAGTTATTAAATGCAGACATGTGTTTTATACCTACTATTTAGTTTTTATTATAAGTAAATATTTCTAACACTACGGCTGTTCAAAAGATCAAATGTCACTGGAAATCACATATTGCTATGCAAATTGAACAGGCGTTTAACGCTTAACACATTGCAAGCTAAATTATTTTGTAATGAAAAACAAATACTTATCGTAGATTTTTAATAATTTAAAGGAAAACATAGTCATTAAGGCCTATTGTAATGTGAGAATGTATCAAAAATACACGCTGTACCTATACAATGCGCAAACGCCTGCATAGCTGTGAAATTTACTTTCATACGTACTTGAACTTGCTATTCAGTTTTGTACAGGCGCTTCAACGCCTCAATAACTTTTCGGTTACTTTAATATTTTTTCCAAAACCTTATACTTTAAAGCAAATTAGTTTTACGGAATTAATTTCCACTTTCATATCCAGACCAAAATCAATGGGTCAAAAATGTAAAGCTGTTCTTACTAAGTATTTATGTTCTAAAATCTTACCGTGTCAAATCTTTTTACCGACTAATTTGAAAATAAAAGAAAGTTAGATTTCCCACTGAATTGGTAGGTTATGCGGTAATATGATACTAAAATTTAATTTCTCTACCAATTTGGATGACAAATACTTTGTTGTATACCTACCTAGTCAACCTACAATTTGTGTTATCCACCAGAAACAAAGAAAAAAAAAGAGCCGTTTGGATAATAACCCACCAAATCAGAAGGATAACCAATTAATCCTGCGAAAATTACCTTCCAACTTATAATCCATCGAAATCGGTGGGAAAAGTAAACCGAATTCCTACTCATTATTTTCGTTCTTAAATCTTTCCTTCTAATATTTCCTATTACCGATTTTACCCCTGTTCGGTCGGTAAATATGATACATTTTCCAACTAGATTGGTAGGTATGTGGTAATATCCTAACAAATATTAGTTCCTACAAATTTGAAAGATAAAAACTATATTTAATACCTACCAAGCCAGAAGAATACCCATTAGTGCTTCCAAATTAACCTTCCATTTGTGCTACCCACCAAAAACAGAAGGAAAAAAAATTGTTCCTTCGAAATGTTTTCCTTCTAAAATGTTTCCGGTTAAATTTCCTACCGACTTGGTAGATAATGTGGTAATTTCCCACCAAATGAGATTACCTATCAATTCGGAAGGCAAAAGCGAGGATAATAACCCACCAAATCAGAAAGATAACAAATTAATCCTGCCAAAATTACCTTCCAACTTATAATCCATCGAAATCGGTGGGGTAAAGTGAACCGAATTCCTACTCATTATTTACCTTCTTAAATATTTCCTTCTAATATTTCCTATTACCGATTTTACCCACCTATTTGACCGGTAAATATAGTACTTTTTCCGGCTAGATTGGTAGGTTACGTGGCAACTTCCTACCAAATTTTATTACCTGTCAATTTGGAAGATAAAAATTATGTTGAATACCCACCAACTCAGAAGGACACACGTTATTCCTTCCAAATTAACCTTCCATTTGTGCTACCCACCAAAAACAGAAGGAAAAAAATTATTGTTCCTTCGAAATGTTTTCCATTTAAAATGTTTCCGGTGAAATTTCCGACTGACTTGGTAGATAATGTGGTAATTTCCCACCAAATGAGATTACCTATCAATTCGGAAGGCAAAAGCTAGGATAATAACCCACCAAATCAGAAGGATAACCAATGAATCCTGCCAAAATTACCTTCCAACTTATAATCCATCAAAATCGGTGGGTAAAGTGAACCGAATTCCAGCTAATTATTTACCTTCTTAAATATTTCCTTCTAATATTTCCTATTGCCGATTTTACCCACCTATTTGGCCGGTAAATATAGTACTTTTTCCGGCTAGATTAGTAGGTTACGTGGCAACTTCCTACCAAATTTTACTACCTGCCAATTTGGAAGATAAAAAATATGTTGAATACCCACCAACTCAGAAGGATACTCGTTATTCCTTCCAAATTAACCTTCCATTTGTGCTACCCACCAAAAACAGAAGGAAAAAAAAAATTGTTCCTTCGAAATGTTTTCCTTTTAAAATGTTTCCGGTGAAATTTCCGACTGACTTGGTAGATAATGTGGTAATTTCCCACCAAATGAGATAACCTATCAATTCGGAAGGCAAAAGCTAGGATAATAACCCACCAAATCAGAAGGATAACCAATGAATCCTGCCAAAATTACCTTCCAACTTATAATCCATCAAAATCGGTGGGTAAAGTGAACCGAATTCCTACTAATTATTTACCTTCTTAAATATTTCCTTCTGATATTTCCTATTACCGATTTTACCCACCTATTTGGCCGGTAAATATAGTACTTTTTCCGGCTAGATTGGTAGGTTACGTGGCAACTTCCTACCAAATTTTATTACCTGTCAATTTGGAAGATAAAAATTATGTTGAATACCCACCAACTCAGAAGGATACACGTTATTCCTTCCAAATTAACCTTCCATTTGTGCTACCCACCAAAAACAGAAGGAAAAAAAATAATTGTTCCTTCGAAATGTTTTCCTTTTAAAATGTTTCCGGTGAAATTTCCGACTGATTTGGTAGATAATGTGGTAATTTCCCACCAAAAGAGATTACCTATCAATTCGGAAGGCAAAAGCTAGGATAATAACCCACCAAATCAGAAGGATAACCAATTAATCCTGCCAAAATTACCTTCCAACTTATAATCCATCGAAATCGGTGGGTAAAGTGAACCGAATTCCTACTAATTATTTACCTTCTTAAATATTTCCTTCTAATATTTCCTATTACCGATTTTACCCACCTATTTGGCCGGTAAATATAGTACTTTTTCCGACTAGATTGGTAGGTTACGCGGCAACTTCCTACCAAATTTTATGACCTGCCAATTTGGAAGATAAAAGTTATGTTGAATACCCACCAACTCAGAAGGATACTCGTTATTCCTTCCAAATTAACCTTCCATTTGTGCAACCGTCTAAATTCAGTAGGTAAAAAATCCCAATTCCGTCAACAAATTTACCTTCTAAAATTTTTCCGTCTAATATATCCTACTACTTCAAAAGGTAAAAAAAAAAAACCTTCTAAATTTTAGAAGGTAATCGACATCCGTCAAACTTTGAAGGAAAAAGTGGGACGGAAACGTCTTTTTTTTGGTAGGTAAAGCACTTAGAAGGAAGAACTCAGAAGGTACTGTCGGATATTTTTCTCAGTGTAGTTGCCAAAATTAATTGGAGCTGCATTTTCTTATAATAGGTAATATACTTATCGCTCATATATTTCTCATTCAACACATTACAGAGTATATGATTTCAAAAATCGCTCGCTTAGATTGTTCGTGCCCGGCTTAATATGTGGTACACCGTAACATTCAGTGAAAACATAAAATTGAGAAATATCTTCCGCAAATGAAGTTCTAAAATGTGAGTTATGGCAAGTCAGAGCTCAGCGGTTTATTGAAAATTTTACATTTGGTTTAATAAAACCTGGCTCTGGTGGCTGCCGTGGATCTATCGGAAAGCCAATTTGGTCGATAACCGTAATTTTGGCCAAATTCGAGTCACGCTACTTTCCCGAGTTCGTTTAATATTCAGGACTCGAGTCACATAATTCGTGGCGATGATCACGGGCGGCGGCGGTGGGCTCGTTATCTCTTTTTCTATCCGTCACAGAACTTGAAATAAATTTATACTGAATTGAAATTTAAGGACCCTCATTCTAAGAACTCCGAGATAGAATAACTTGCTTTCCATTTTCTACATACATTAAGACAGTTAAGTAGCTAAAGCTAAACGTTTGGCCTTCTAGCCATCTTTACATTTTGTATGCCTGTCTATGTATACGGATGAGAGAAATGGTGCGTTACCCATGATTCCTCTGGAGCTCGTAAAAAGATAATATCGGTTTATGTAAGTATTCGATTTATGAAAACTTTATATCGAAAGTAATTTCCCGGAGAGTAATAACTATAAACCAGGATGGGGTATAATGATGCACTCATGTGTAAAATGGCTTAAGATGTCTGATATAGTAGATATCTAACCTTCATTCTTTCTGTTTCGGTATCTGAAGAAAGAATACGATCGACCTATATTTTTAATGCCATACATTACACTCCCTTTTAAACTAGATTAGGTATCAACTAATCAACTCCGAGAGAGAACAACTTGCTTTCCATTATCTACGTACACTTTACAGTACACATTATGAAATCAAGTAGTTTTGGATTCGCCTTGCCTACAGTTTTTCTCATTAAGTTGCCCTTTAAAAATAGCAATAATTACAAAAACGTCAAAACTTACGTCACACAGTCTAAAGTTGAGGGTGAATTAGTGACCGCGGTCATATTCTGAGTAACAATGAAAAATGGATATCGGAATTTATAGAGTACTCCGACAAACATTACTCTACTTTTTACGTTCAGTGAAGTAGCCATAATCAAATCGAATGGCCGATCACCAAACCGAGTGAGCGCCTGTTCAGAACCGAATGGAGCGACTCACGTGCTGATTTACGAGGCCCGCGACTGGCCAGTGCAGTGTGAAATTGAAATTTTACAGAAATAAAGAGGCGAGACCTGATTTTGATTTTCATACGCCGTAAATTCCGCGTGGAGTAAGTTACGCCTTATTTGGCAGACGAATACACTCGAGTCGATGCGGAGCGATACCTCCCCTCGGCTCCAACCCTTCTCGAGCTCTCGTATTCAGTAAATCGAAAGTCGTTACTTACACAACAACCGAGATACATTTTTTTTCTATCGGTTAAAGCCACGTCTTCCCCTTTTAGTAACTTGCTTTGATGATTTTTCGCCGTTTTACGTCGACGCTTTAGCTGCAGGCGGGTTAAGAGTTCTCGGCTCTGGAATAGTGGATACTTACATTTTAAAATATCCTTTTCTTCTGTACCTATGAGCTTTGGTTTAAAAATTGTTAGCTCTTATTTTCAAACCATGGAAAAGTTACAGAGAGGGAAGTGAGCGCCAAATGTTTATTAATTTGCCGATAACCGACCATTATGTTAAATTGAGAAACAATAAAAACTTCTGTTTACTGTACATATAGCTGTACTGTACCATAGGTGCCCAATTGTTTTGCAAGGGGATGTATAAGTACGTACACCTAATACGTTTATTTAAAAGTTTTCTCCAATAAAAGTAGACAGGTAGCCGTTAAGGAAATAGGCGAGGCATTTCCTGAGTTATAATTCAGCACAAGTAGTGAACGAACGTGCTCTGTTGTTATTAATTATGTCAATATTTGTGTTTCTGAAGACGGGATAAGTAAGAGAAAGTTGGGTATTTATTTATTTGCCGCCAGGAAAGGCACCAGTAACTAATTGCTAAACGAGCTGTACGTGTAAAATACTAAACTTGTTAGTTCAAACTCTTCGGGAGGCTGGTAACTTCTTAGATCTTTGTGTAGGTGTTTTATATAACTAAATATTAAGTCATTAAAATACCGCCTTAATGTGAATAGTAATGATTAGCTGCCAACAAAACTATGGAATTGAGTTTTTTTTTAATTGATAAAAACATTAAATTTTTTAACGAAATAAAAACATTAAAATAGCATAAATAATTATTAAATTATGCAATTTGCTTTCTAAAGCAATTACCACTTACAAGTTTTTTGTGAATGTAGAAATATAATAAATATTATGGATCATTAAAGAATTTTAGTAATTGATTGCCGAAAAGTAAACACACTAAGACACTAGGTAATTGGTAAATATATCTGACGAAAGCAAAATATTAGAAGTTACTTCACTGTTACCACATCCAGTTTTATTTCAAGTATCGCAATCACAGAGGCAGACAAAATGATGGTTATAAGTGAACAAAAAAGTAAAGGAATCAGTGCGAGCGCGAAGAATTTAATTAAAACAGAGCAATAAAAAAGCACATTTTACAGCATTTTGACCGCGCCGTTGTGTTCCGCGTAAAGGTTATTATCTGCTTTTTAAACTTCGCTTCCAGTTACGGGAATTAAAACTGGGAATACGGACGTTGCGCTTTAATTGTGATTGTCTCTTTAGTAATTATGACGCGAGGGCTAACGAGCTAAATGACTTGGTCAGATTACCGCGCGATGCAGCCATGGAGTTAAATAAAATAAACAAAATAAATTATTGGCAGTAAATGCAAGCTCTGCAGTGAGGATCAAGTAGAACGGATGGCATACCGCCTTTTCATTATTTTAACCCAATTTAAGCGCTAATGTCCATGATTCATAGGTATTACAAACGTGAATATTTTCTCTGGGGATAAAAAGTTGCAATAGAATCTGTGCGATAGTTCCAGAAATTATCTCAACTCAACAAAGGTGATTCCTACATAGACTGATGTCTCTATTTCCTGCCCATCCCTAGGTTTGATATTAAGCCACTAAACGCTTCTCGGAAGCGAGTATGCTAAATAAGTTGTCAGAATTTTGGATATTTTTACAAGCAAGCCTAACACAAGATATTTTTGGGAAAAAATATTCTTATTTCGTGGGAATCGGTCATTCTCGTTGTGTTAGGATGTGACATTGATTAATGAGGTATGAGCTTGTATTGTTTTCTTCATAAAGCCGAAAGAACCTTTTTTTATGAATTACACTCAATTTCCCTAAAAATGAAGGCTTATTTTTTGTGAACATTGCGTCTTAATTTTACTCGGAAAATGTTTTTGCTGAAGGTAATGCGAGGAAGTAAATAAACTTGTCGTGAAAGTTTAACACAATTGCGTAAAAAAAAACCATTGAAATTCGTCTGGCGTTGTGGTGGTAACTATCAAAATTCAGCGGTTAATGGCAGGCCCTTTCAATCCGGGTCGTCTAAATTTAAACACTTTGCAAAAAAACGGGCATGTTTGTTTTATTTTGATTCTTACGAATCGGACGAATTGTATGAAGGAGTGCGATTTTTAGACTCAGATGTGTCATTTAGTGAATAAAAATACAGCAAAAATTGATTTGCATTTTATATCCTTGTGTAGGTACCTATGTAATTATCGGAATTAATTTAATAAGTAAGTATAATACCTAACTTAAGTACGTACATTATACTTATGCGATACGATGTACTTTATTACGAGTAGGTACCCCACGCTGTTACGCGATAGGTATTATTTTTTATTTTATTTTTTGTGTAACTTTTACTAAATAAAGGAGAAAGTCAATTTATTTATTTATTTATTTATTTATTAAAGTTAACAATTTCCTTTTTCAAAATAAGTAATATCCTAAGAATAAAAAAAAACCAACGTGAGAACAAATAAATGTAAATAACTAGTTTCTTTTTTTATAAGCTCATTTTTTTTCTTTCATCTATAGGGATGTAATATTTTATGTTTCAATCTCGGGGGAAAAAAACGGGTCACTTCCCGTAGTAAATTATATGAAAATTGACCCAGTTTTTTCGCTCCCTGGTATAGTTAGGTAAATACAAGTAGGTATCAGGTGTCGTTCAGCGCCATCAAATCATCAAATCTAAGAAAGAGGTAGGTACCGTTTGACAGTACTTAGATAAAATAAAAGTAGCTCCATAGTGTTATGATTTACGGAAAATTATTATACGTACCTTATCGAAAATATGTGAATTACGCCTATACTAAATTGTTTCGGCTATTACGTTATGCAACGTTAAACGGTATCTCTTAGATTAGATGGGACTGTGAGCAAATTCACTTGAAGTCGGTTCGTGTTGTCAGCGACAGTACATAATTAATCATAAGTACCATCATATCCTAAGTAATAGCTTGCTTGATTTCTTAAAGCCCTACTCCTACTCGAACTCACTTTAGACGTATAAATAGAATTAAAGTAAGTTCATTTAGAACCCCATTTTTTTAAAGTAGGCTGTAAAGTTGTCGTGAATTGTAAGCTTTACATAGATTTTAGACTTTGAATTACCTACCCTTTTCAAGTAATTAAGCAACTTTTCCTTTCAATCAAAGTAAATAAAGAACTGAATGACCGGTATCGATTTGGTGAAATATCTACTCGAAAACCCAGCCACGACCATACTACCTATATACTTAAGTACCTAATTGTAATGATTGTTTTGTAGTAATTGGGCCCAAAATTATTCTGAACAGCCAATAACTTGTGTAATTTGGCCATACACTCTATGTTTTACTTACATACATAAACACGTCTTTATCCCTTACAGAGTAGACAGAGCCCAGATTAAAAATACCTAAAAGCCACGCTCAGCATATATTTTTTTGTTTGATATATTTTGCAATGACACTTTATGTATGTACATGCTTCATCTTTATTCTTAACAGCAACATTTAGTACTCAAGTACATAAGTACTTCTCAGTACAAAAGTGTTTTATGCATTCCTCATTTCTTACTTAATAATAATGAGGCGAGTATGTATAAGAATACTAAATACTTACAAATCATTTTGAGATGGTTTTCCTTCGTACCCGGCCGCTAGTCGGGCCGCACGCGCCGCACGGGCATCACGTGGCATAACACGTGACAAAGTCTCACAAATTGTCAACTTCTTAAAACGTGCCAAGTCTTACCCATTTTCAATCCACAAAAGAATAACAGTAACTCAATAAAATAATTTATTCTCCAAGTTGTCAGGCGAACAGGAAAAAGTTGTGCGGGAGACCAAAAATCTGCCGCTGCTTCATTTCCCGGAGGGGCAGCGATAACGACCCTACTTGTACCTTTTACCTCTTGTTTTCAATTATTCATACATCTAATTTTACTGGGTTCACCGCAGCCTTGGATTATATCCCTTTAATTAGGCACGTTCAATGTTCAATAATTTTCCTCGTGGCATTTAATAAGTCGTACCGAGGCTCCCGCGTGAGGTCGCCGCGGAAGGTTTATGCGAGTTTAAGCTGTCATCCGTGGCACTGAAAAGAACAACAATTTGCGAAGTTAATTAAATGAACAAAGCGAGTTTATTAGATAGGCATCAAGTATTGTTCTTAGAGCGGGCAATGGACGCGCTTTCCACAACTTCTTATCTCGACTTGTTTGCATGAGTTATCCCCGTTTAGTTACCCTTGTTCCCGGTGGGTGTCGCTAAATTGGTTCACAAGTATCATGTTACGAGATATTACCAATACAATTATTGATATAATGTATTCTTTACTGATAATAATAATAAAACCTTCCAAGTGCGAGTCAGACTCGCGCACGGAGGGTTCCGTACAAATTCAGCAAGTGAATATACAATTCAGTGTTAGCAGAGCCCTACTCTTAAACAAAATGTAGGCAGTATGAGGTCTGTTTATATTAGTTAGGTACATAGACAGACAGACATAAAAACTTGGATTTTTAGTAAGTAATTGTTGTATCAAACGTAGCCTTTAGGTCTTGTTACCTTAGGCTCTGTCTACCCCGTAAGAGATAAAGACGTGATTTATGTATTTGTTGTTATGGCGGCAACAGAAATACATAATCTGTGAAAATTGCAACTGTCTAGCTATCATGGTTCCTGAAATACAGCCTAGTGACACACAGGCAGACGGACTGACAAATGGACAGCGAGGTCTCAGTAATTCTAATAATAATTGGGTACGGAACCCAAAAAAGCTATTCGAATACCTACAATCAACTATGTCTACGAATCGTTGGAAAATATTACAGTTAAAATCTTTAAATTTTCTTAGTCGTTTGCTTTGACTAAAACTTTAAACTGATGGTAATTGGAAAGCCGGGCGTACAATCAAAAGTCGATTTGCCAGGGCTGTCGCTGAATCAGCCCTTGTTTGCAGCCCTGAATTGAATTGATAATGCGATTACTACCCTTGTTCTTAATTAATGAACTTAGTTATAATTGCGGCGGCAAACACTGATAAGATACTGCGTAATAAAATTAATTATTGACATTGAGCTGTTTGTTTATTAAATGACATTATATTTTAAAGGGCGAAAGTTGAGTTATCAAAATTTGCAAAGTCGGCTACATGACGTGATGTTTATGGCTGAAATATATAGTATACTAGCTTCTGCCCGCGACTCCGGCTGCGTAGAATTGTACATAATAAACCTTCCTCTTGAATCACTATATCTATTAAAAATAACCGCATCAAAATCCGTTACATAGGGACAGACAGCGGAAAGCGACTTTGTTTTATAGTATGTAGTGAAGTGATGATTTTTTAAATATTTTTATGTAGTAAGATGGCTAACGAGTAAATGTGATTTGAGTTTACTTGATAGTAGTGAGCAGCACCGCGACCCAGACACCCGCAACACCAGAGTATTGCAGATGCGTTACCAGCCTGGAAGGCTAGTATAGAACACCTCATGTGCCAGCAATTTCATCGGCTGTCTTGCTGGCCACGCTGTCTTAATGCGATACAATTCCGAACCAAAGTTGGATCGATCACTGTCAGATCCATACTAGAAGTGTCAAAAATGACAGCTAAAGCATCAGAATTAACATGTCATGTCAGGCCCCTGCTTGATTTTAATCATCGTAACAAATATATATTGCTGCTAAAATGGCAAAAAAAAATATTACTACTTATATTACTTACTAACCTTAATTTATTCACCGTGGGTTCGTCGCCTCCATTAAACTGTCATATAATTTCCAGAATAGTCCACCTCAACAAACGTCGCAACAGCATCGGTTTAGAGACGGCAGCTTTTAAACAATGGACCGCAATGGAATGAAAATTCCCAACAGTTGTGCAGTTAAAATTAGTGAGATCTCGTTTCAGGAAATCTGTGCCGCTCGCTGGCAGGCTGCGTCCGTCGCAGTTACAGGAATAGGAAACTTAAAATTAAATCACTTGTGCATATTTAACTGAATAAACAGAGACTTTTACGAGTTATTTTGGCAGGTCCGTTGTTGCGGCACTTCATTAGGTATTCGGAAAACAAAAAATTAACTGATTTTAAACTTTTCATAATGTTATAAGTACACTCAGACTTTTTTGATGTTACCTCATTTACAACTACCAAAGTTACATTTTATTCAAGTGACATTTCATCACGTAGTAGTTGTACTCATATAACCCTGAAATATTGACGTTTTACAAATCCGTCACCTATATGTATATTTCTTACTGTACTACACTGATAAATTATACGACTCTATAACTCGGTAGTAGGTAATTATTACTCAATCATGTACACATAACAATGTATTGTAATTTATCTTTTTAGTGCCACAAATACGAGTGGTATGCAAATTTTGGCTTTGTATCTAATTTGGGACAAACTTAATAATGTGAAACCCTACGGTGAAACCCGAAAGAGATTTCAATTTACTAGAAGACAGCAACAGTCTTAAATCTCTTACGCGATGAACTAATTTATGCCGTGCGTCGTTAGACTACGTTCACACTTTAATCACGTCTTTTTCTTAAATTCGGTTTTAACATTGCTGCCAGTCTTCTTGGCACTCATGTCTTTGGCTGTCAGAAAAATAACAATATAACCTGATTGACATATTAACTTGTTGTAATTGTGACTATTTTCACTACTTTTTGACAAATATGTTGCATCATTGAAGTAGTTTTAGATTTAGACCTATTATTTTATAGATTAAGGCGTCACTTTGGCTTGAATTAAATATTGCATTATTTGTCCCTAAATTATCGAGTACCTACCTACTCATTCTGTCCAACTCACAGGTTCAATCTGATTCGTCATTTTGAACGAGTTACGAATGCCGTAACTGGGTTTTAGATTCCACGGCATGTGGTTTATAATGAAATTTATTTACTTAATCTACTTAATATATACTGGACTTCAAAGACTAGACACAGAACACAATTTCATTATAGTTTAAAAGTATAACCCAATGTATCACCAGCCTTGTTATCCACAACTTTACATGCTCCTCTAATTACGGTTCTCTGTAACGTAAGCCGTAAAGATTAAGAGCCCTATTCATAAACGCTTACTAAGCTTTTCTTAGTTTAAGATTCGTTTGTCTTTGTCTATCACATTGGACATCGTCTTAGTCGGACACAAAGAAAGTAGATGTAGTTAATACATCAGAAAATAGGCCTTTTAGGTCTTGTTACCTTAGGCTCTGTCTACCCTGTAAGTGATATATATTGACGTGATTGGTGTATGTATGTAGGTATGTACACACAGCAAAGTGAATCGGTCAGCACCCTAGTTATCCACGTGTGTCATTCTATACACACATCCGCACTTATCCGCTGCCTTATTACGCACACAACAAAATGCCCTATCTGTGCTAATTGTGTTTTCTGACTACCTTCACGCATAGTTATTCAAACCTGCTGGTATTTTGTTCAATGGAAGCATAATTTTGCCACCAGTATTATAAGCGTGGTGGCTCAGGTGTATTGACCTAGGGTTATGAAACCTAAAGAACCGGGTTCGAATCCTGCACAAGTGCATCTTTTTTGTTTTCAATTTTAAATTACTAATCTCAAAATAAACTCGTGTTTACCTAAAACAAGAAAAAAAGGACGTAAAAGAATAAAACAATAAAATGCAATTATTGGTTCAAATTGTTTATTGCAACATTTAATTTTTATTGTATTAGCCTCTATTTGTGTTATTATTATTATTACCAAAAGTAATTAAATTAGCTAAATAAAACTGCACACTTTTCCTTATAGAATAATATTCATAAAATAACACACACTTTAGAGGCCAGTATGATTTTATGTTTACTAAAAAGTCTTATGTCACTAACATAATAATTATCTTGCAAATTGAATACACAACCATAATAGGGCTATTTTTAAGATGACACATAATTAATATCTTAAATTCTGGTTTATTAGGTTTAAGTCTGATAAAGATGAACGAAACGTTTTATTTGCGGACGTGTAAGTCAGTGGTGAAATGAATAGACATGTTAAATGACAGCCATTAACAATAACATCATTTCACACTGGGTTATAATCTCCACTTTGAAGCGACTAAGCTACCTATCTCGATTTGGTTTGGATTTGGACACCAGGGTCCATCGATGACATCCAACCCCATAGCCTAAAGTAACACTGCCACTCGTTCTGCACTGTAAAACATTACTGTGTTTATATATTTAATTAAGTTAATATATTTCGTCTTCATCACTAAAAATCACTACATTTGACTTTGATTGATGTAATAATCAAAGTCAAGATATTCACGAGCAAAGGTTTCTTCTATGCTGGTCCGTTAAAGCATGTTTTTTGCTGGTCTACGGCAATGCAATCCTGCAGCATGCAGATGGTTTCGCACAGGTTGCAACGTAGCATTGTGTCTTGTTGCTGTGAAATGGGTCACTAGCGGGTGCGGCAACTACATAATGTCCAAATCAAATGGCAGGAGATGAGGCTTCAGGTTTCAGGTTTAGGCCCAGAACGAATATTTTTATCGTGTCCGAAGTCTGCGTAAGGGTGAATCCATAATGGCACAGTCTTCCGCTGCAAAATAAATGAAGTTTAAATAAAAACATTTTTCGTCAAAGAAAGTTGTTTAAAACATTACCGATAAAATAATAAGTCATTGTTTTTAACACCGTTTGTCTACTTACCCATATCAAAAAACGCCTAGCGATTCCTTATATAAATAGTTATAATCCATGTTTTGCAAATCACAAGGTATTCGAAAGGCAAAATTAAACAGTTCATAAGTATAACACACGGTTCATCCCGCAGCTAATAATGGCTGCCAGCGGTGACAGGTTGTTTGTTCACAAAATCATATTATTAGAAATTTGAGGGTAGAAAACACTTTATATTGTTTAAGACGATAACGACCAAAATAGCCATCAGCTAGCAACTTTTAAACTCCAGTAAAAAGAGTCATACCTATTAATAATTATATTAAAAGAAAACACAATGCGTTTGCGTTTTTAACATATTATATAAGAGTAAAATTAAACATACAATAGACTGCAACCACCATAAAATTAAATAGTTACGGAAAAAAATAAATTATAATTTCAACCTTATTTCAAAGCTCATAAAACAGCTATTTACACAAATTGCAATACAGTAGTCGCAGATCGAACATAATTCATACATTCACCATGTAACTTGCATACCTCGGTGGCCTAGCGGTCAAAGACAGGTCGAAGATTTGACTTCTGCTGTAGTGAACCGGGTTCGTATCCGAAGAAAACGGAATATAAAATAGTAATAATAAAATGACATTTTTGGATGTTATTTCGATGGCCGTGCTGGTTGTGAGGAATATTGCTTTGGAATTGGAATCTCAGACTTGTTGAGAAATAATAATATAACATCGTCGCATCAGTGAGATGGTAACTACTCTTCGCTAGTAATAATAGTTCAATGCGTGGGATTGCATAAATTTGAAGATTCAAGGTCGAAGGAAGCTTCGATTCGGTTCTCTCGCTTACACTGGGGATGACAATATCCAATGTAAGATTAGGTAAAATATTTTTAGGACAGTCTAAATAAAAAAAATACTTTTACATTATTTTTGTAGAAGTAACTGAAACCGGAGATATTGCATTTTCAGCCTTTGAGTGTGACACGATACCGGCGGGGATTATTTTCATTTAATTTGTAATTATTTTTTACTTAATTTATTATAAACTAACTTAAATAGTTGTAACTTTCTTCATTGTTATTTTATAGTTAGTTGTTGTTTATTCAATAAACAGGTAATTTACAGTGACATTGCTCATTCATCTTGTTGCTAAAAAATCTGTACTTAGGGGGTAGATTTTATGATCGAACTCACTCACACATTCACATGTCATAGATTCTACTTAACGTTCATGTCGATACTCAACACGCATAGACGTGTGCGTGGCTGTGCTAACCGCATTATTTTGCTGTGTGTACCTATGTAAGAAAGGTAAAGCTTTAAACCACCCTCAGTCGAAATTTGTAGTTCAGAAGACAACGTTGTACTTTATTGACTAGTAATGAAAAATAGTTTTTGTGTTATTTTTCATTCTAATACAAAACGTAGATTACTTTAATATTTACTGTTGACCTGTTTCAGGTACCATTATTCAAGATAAAAAAAGTTGGCTACCTCTTCACACATACCTACCGTCAAATCACACTTTGATTATTTTACTAATAAGTTATCAATGTCTTCACGAAACTGTGTGACACAAATCTGGGAAGTCACTAAAGCTGCAACGAATCATAGAGCGTTTGCAAATATGTTTCAAAGTACCTACCTAAAACATTTTTTAACTTTAATAATCATTTTTCGTAAAAAAACACAACTCATTAAAGTGTCAAAGACCCTATTACGAGTATATCATGTTAGATAGAGCTTTAACTGTGTATGTCCGTGGCTGTGAGTCGTTTATGTAAAAGTAATGAGAGTTAAACATTTTTGAAAAACTTCATTTATTTCAGATTGTTGATCGATACGTTCTAGTTGGAATTAGACGAAAACTGTACATGTTTGTAAAATTTAGAACTTACCTAAATTGTGAGCCGAAAGCACTTCGTTTCGCTGCCGATCAATGACAGTATAAATTAACTCTAAATTGACCAATCTAGGCGCTAAAACAAATACCGCACAAAGCGAGAAGAGTAAATAGCGGCGAACGTTATCCGTAATATAGATCCTAAGTACACATACTTAGTACATGTAACGTACAGGGTAGATCACAATAATCCACGATCAGAGAACCGGTAATGATGTCGTCTGTACGTGTCTCTGTGAAGAAACTTAAGAATAAAGACTGCTAGAAGCGAAACTCAGATGGGTTCGGTCACATTATTAATATCACCAGTTTTTTAGGGTTTTGTACCCAAAGAGCAAAAATGAAACCCTATCACTAAGACTTCACTGTCCGTCTGTATGTCTGTCTGTCTGTATGTCCGTCTGTCTGTCTGTCTGTCTGTCTGTCTGTCTGTCTGTCTGTCTGTCTGTCTGTCTGTCTGTCTGTCTGTCTGTCTGTCTGTCTGTCTGTCTGTCTGTCTGTCGGTCTGTCTGTCTGTCTGTCTGTCTGTCTGTCTGTCTGTCTGTCTGTCTGTCACCAGGCTGTATTTCATGAACCGTGATAGCTAAACTTTATTGGTAAATACAACATAATTAAAATATAAACTTAGGCTACCTTAAAATAACTTAGAAAAATAAAACTTATGTTAAAAATTAAAATAAAACAGTTGAAATGTTGACAGATAATGTATTTCTGACAGAAAAGAAAATAAAATAGAAATTTTCTGTTATAACAAAAAATACGGACAACTGAATATTTTTGTGTTTGTCAATGTAAGTAACCAATATAAAATGACCTCACACTGCCTACATTTTGCTTCGGAGGCAGGGCTCTGCTCACCCTGGATTTTATATTCACTTGCCGAATTTGTACCGAACCCGAGGTCCGCCAGTCCACTCCCACTTGGCCTTTTTTTAATTTAGTTTTAATTTTATGTAGACCTGTAAAAAGATTTAGAAGCTTCATAGTTTGCTAACTGCCTTTAAAACAGGGTCATATTACATATAATTATAATATACCTAACTACTCCATAGTTTCTGAAATGTATAATTTCCTATTAGCTTTTAGAATAAAGGAAAACTAGTATAATGCCTGCGAACACATTTGAGCTCCTGGTCCCGTGTGAAAACTACTACAGCCTGGAAATCTGATTTGGAGAAAAATAATCATACTCAGCGTTTGAGCAAACTTGTTTAGTTAGCAAGCAAAGTATCACTATTGCTAATATTCCTACTAAACAAATAAGACACCATAACGTGCAGTTGTAATCCAAACATTCATGCGCTTCAGGAAAGATAGGTACCTACTATCATCTAGTTTCACGAATGAACAAGTGGAGATTGCAGGAGTTTCGCTTCTTACAATTTTTATTCTTTTGAATGAGAAGGGACTAAGAATCAGGAATGGCGAGGGCAGGGCTATATCTGACACATTCAAATAATCCCAAAAGGGATAGATATTGGAGCGTATATTCTGGATTTATATCGTGCAAAATTTCCACTTTGTAAAATCAAATAACGCGAGCAACTAAATTTATTCCATGAAACGTAGTTAAGTAGATACTTACCACTGTTTATTTTGAACAAACGTTATCTAGCTGTCGGCTAAACGAGACTAAGCTCAAACGCTTAGTGCCTCACCTAGATATCACCTCAAGCATTGATGAAGCAATCAATAGATTAAATATTAGCATGCATGGATTTCTCTTTAACAACTATGATAGTGTTAGTAAGTGCTTTCTCATAATTGTCTATTGAATTTGATATGAGCGGAGTTGCGGGTAAAGAGTAAATAAATATGGTTGTTCGATCAGTCTTTCTACACTGGTGACCAAAAATAACCCACACACTTAAAATAAAAATTTTATGAAATACACTTTTCAGTTTATCTTGATTACGTTTAAGTTTATAAGTTCCATTAAGCAACTTTTTCAAGAGAAAAATATTTTTTTGCGGTACATATTATTATTATGTAGTTTAAATAAGCTGAAGTAAAGAAAAGGAAAAACACATAATTTACCAGTTGCTTCTCTTCCCGCGCAGATGGTAAAAGCTCATCGAGGGAATGGGAAAAAGCCTTAGGAATCATGTTATATGCCATGCGGCTAGCAACCCATCACTATTTTGATTTCCCTATACACCCACAATCATGCTAATAAACGTGGCCTTAAGGTTTTGTTACCTTAGGCTCTGTCTACCCCGTAAGGGATAAAGACGTGATATATGTATGTATGTACCACTTTCAGAATTTGAAAGTGATAAAGTGGTCCGTGACCGCAAAAACCTTAAAAGACACTGGGCTAGACAATTAACGATTTTGTGACAATATTGAGCTTTTATTCTTTATTGGCTATCACTACTTCAAATGAAATTCACAAAAATACCTACTGCGAACCAATTCCATCGAATGACGTAAAATTTTCCCGTACACGCCTATTATGCCCTAACGTATACCCTTAACTTACGGTCATTTGTGTTCCTATTCAAATTCAGTAGGTGGCATAACTTGCAGGGCTGCTCGACACCTTCTCATATGTACAGCAGGTGCGGAGCTCTATTCTGAGCCGGTTGCCATGCCGAGAGTTGACGCGAGCCTCCCTGATTCCTAGCTGCCAATAATACGCACGTGATCGGCATCCACAACCGGACCGTTTCAAACCTCTCGTACCCGTTATTGAACAAAATATATACATGTTATAAGTAGGCGGATGTAGGGACTCTTCATTGTACTCCACGTGCCGTCTTTCCAGCTATAATGCGGTGACAATATGACATTTCATTCGATCCCGGGAATTGCGACGTTAACAAGAACAGAAAGTTTTGTAGTTATAGGAAAAAGGATCTGTTCGTCGCAACGATAGTACTCGTATGGTACTTTATCGGACCCAATAGCCATTTCTGTACATGTTGTCAGTTGCACAGTATTAATGATATGTTTTTAAGTGCAAAAAACTGATTTAAGAAAAATTACCAATCACTTTAAAAGGACGCATTTCGTATAAATAAATAGGTAAAGACTTAAGCCATGACAGCACAAAAACTTAGTCAATCGTTGCACACATTATGTTCAGTTCATAGAAACCCGTCATTTTAGGTTGTTTAAGACGTGTTTAAAAATTTAAGTAACATCTTAGAAGATTTAAACACCTACCTAAGAGGTTTTTTTCACGTTACCTAGTCATTTAAAAATAAGGAACAGACTGAAAGTTTCATCCTGGTCGAGACACCGGTACTTAGATACGTAAACCGCCTTTTGGTTTGATGAATGGTCCGTGTCGCGATCCCTTGCTTTACGCTTACGCAATGTTGTCTATCTGCTAACCTACAAACTTCGTATTTAGCGAAATGCCACTAAAAGCAATCCATCATTCGACTTCACAAGTTCATTGACACGGTGAAGAAAACACATTTAAAACGTTTCAAGTGTACTTAGAACGAAATTTGAAAATACGTCCGTGTTGTTTGTGAGTAGAGTAGAAATAATTAGTATCATCCCGAATTTCACGTTCAGTTAGTTGTCATAAACAGTAATTAATCATCTTGTCACTCGTGTAACTTCAAAGGCTCGCTTAATCAACTGTGAATGGTTTGAGCGTCTGCGCCATTACTCAACACGCCGCTTACACATTCTTGTTTGTCGCGTACAGTACACTATGTACGAAACCTGAAACTCACACCTTAATGTTCATGTTCAATTTGGCATAGGCGCAAAACGGTTTTTTTTACCTCGAATACCTAAATCAAACCTCAAGGTTGTAAACCTCAAATGAATTCAGTAAGAAAACCTAGGTACTTTAACTTTAAACAGGTCGACAATGCACTACAAATGTACATAGAGCGTATTTTATATGTAATGCTTCTACTGTAAATTAATTGAACTTAGTACTTACCAGCCATAGACTATACAAGCACGCTAAATTCCTTTGAATAGGGCAGCCTTTGCTTGCCTATGCATAGCGGTAGATAATCGACCTCGAACTAAGTTTCAAAGCGCATTCTGTTGGTCAGTACAAAGGTGCCAATTTCAAAGAGCTTGACTCATATTGCCGTCTGTGTGTAATCATCACATTGTGTATTGTATGGTAAATCTACGAACTAGATATCAAGAAATATTTTTTAATTCGACTTAAGGTTCAATTCTAAGTATCATAAAATTTACAAAATACGCCAAAACAAGATTTTTAGTCAATCGCTGTTCTGGGCTATCCGTAAAAGCACCACTCTAGCATTTTGTTTTAATTGCACCGGGCTATGAACATTGTTTATCATGCGATGACCTACTTGTTACAACAAACAAACAATGTTCCATTAAGTACTTGTTATTATTACCTTGCCATAAAACTTGGCTCACAGATAGAGTGCAAATGTTCTGAGTTTTCTTCTGCAGATACATAAACCAAAGTTGTGTTTAATAATGGACATGACCTGGATTCGCAAATGAACACGTCTCTAAACATGAGCATGTCCTCCCGGTCAGTCGATAAGACGCGACAGGGCCAGCTGGCAAAAGTTCTAAACTTTGCCTGCACTGAGAAAAATATCCGACAGTACCTTCTGAGTTCTTCCTTCTAAGTGCTTTACCTACCAAAAAAAAGACGTTTCCGTCCCACTTTTTCCTTCAAAGTTTGACGGATGTCGATTACCTTCTAAAATTTAGAAGGTTTTTTTTTTTTACCTTTTGAAGTAGTAGGATATATTAGACGGAAAAATTTTAGAAGGTAAATTTGTTGACGGAATTGGGATTTTTTACCTACTGAATTTAGACGGTTGCACAAATGGAAGGTTAATTTGGAAGGAATAACGAGTATCCTTCTGAGTTGGTGGGTATTCAACATAACTTTTATCTTCCAAATTGGCAGGTCATAAAATTTGGTAGGAAGTTGCCGCGTAACCTACCAATCTAGTCGGAAAAAGTACTATATTTACCGGCCAAATAGGTGGGTAAAATCGGTAATAGGAAATATTAGAAGGAAATATTTAAGAAGGTAAATAATTAGTAGGAATTCGGTTCACTTTACCCACCGATTTCGATGGATTATAAGTTGGAAGGTAATTTTGGCAGGATTAATTGGTTATCCTTCTGATTTGGTGGGTTATTATCCTAGCTTTTGCCTTCCGAATTGATAGGTAATCTCTTTTGGTGGGAAATTACCACATTATCTACCAAATCAGTCGGAAATTTCACCGGAAACATTTTAAAAGGAAAACATTTCGAAGGAACAATTATTTTTTTTCCTTCTGTTTTTGGTGGGTAGCACAAATGGAAGGTTAATTTGGAAGGAATAACGTGTATCCTTCTGAGTTGGTGGGTATTCAACATAATTTTTATCTTCCAAATTGACAGGTAATAAAATTTGGTAGGAAGTTGCCACGTAACCTACCAATCTAGCCGGAAAAAGTACTATATTTACCGGCCAAATAGGTGGGTAAAATCGGTAATAGGAAATATCAGAAGGAAATATTTAAGAAGGTAAATAATTAGTAGGAATTCGGTTCACTTTACCCACCGATTTTGATGGATTATAAGTTGGAAGGTAATTTTGGCAGGATTCATTGGTTATCCTTCTGATTTGGTGGGTTATTATCCTAGCTTTTGCCTTCCGAATTGATAGGTTATCTCATTTGGTGGGAAATTACCACATTATCTACCAAGTCAGTCGGAAATTTCACCGGAAACATTTTAAAAGGAAAACATTTCGAAGGAACAATTTTTTTTTTCCTTCTGTTTTTGGTGGGTAGCACAAATGGAAGGTTAATTTGGAAGGAATAACGAGTATCCTTCTGAGTTGGTGGGTATTCAACATATTTTTTATCTTCCAAATTGGCAGGTAGTAAAATTTGGTAGGAAGTTGCCACGTAACCTACTAATCTAGCCGGAAAAAGTACTATATTTACCGGCCAAATAGGTGGGTAAAATCGGCAATAGGAAATATTAGAAGGAAATATTTAAGAAGGTAAATAATTAGCTGGAATTCGGTTCACTTTACCCACCGATTTTGATGGATTATAAGTTGGAAGGTAATTTTGGCAGGATTCATTGGTTATCCTTCTGATTTGGTGGGTTATTATCCTAGCTTTTGCCTTCCGAATTGATAGGTAATCTCATTTGGTGGGAAATTACCACATTATCTACCAAGTCAGTCGGAAATTTCACCGGAAACATTTTAAATGGAAAACATTTCGAAGGAACAATAATTTTTTTCCTTCTGTTTTTGGTGGGTAGCACAAATGGAAGGTTAATTTGGAAGGAATAACGTGTGTCCTTCTGAGTTGGTGGGTATTCAACATAATTTTTATCTTCCAAATTGACAGGTAATAAAATTTGGTAGGAAGTTGCCACGTAACCTACCAATCTAGCCGGAAAAAGTACTATATTTACCGGTCAAATAGGTGGGTAAAATCGGTAATAGGAAATATTAGAAGGAAATATTTAAGAAGGTAAATAATGAGTAGGAATTCGGTTCACTTTACCCCACCGATTTCGATGGATTATAAGTTGGAAGGTAATTTTGGCAGGATTAATTTGTTATCTTTCTGATTTGGTGGGTTATTATCCTCGCTTTTGCCTTCCGAATTGATAGGTAATCTCATTTGGTGGGAAATTACCACATTATCTACCAAGTCGGTAGGAAATTTAACCGGAAACATTTTAGAAGGAAAACATTTCGAAGGAACAATTTTTTTTCCTTCTGTTTTTGGTGGGTAGCACAAATGGAAGGTTAATTTGGAAGCACTAATGGGTATTCTTCTGGCTTGGTAGGTATTAAATATAGTTTTTATCTTTCAAATTTGTAGGAACTAATATTTGTTAGGATATTACCACATACCTACCAATCTAGTTGGAAAATGTATCATATTTACCGACCGAACAGGGGTAAAATCGGTAATAGGAAATATTAGAAGGAAAGATTTAAGAACGAAAATAATGAGTAGGAATTCGGTTTACTTTTCCCACCGATTTCGATGGATTATAAGTTGGAAGGTAATTTTCGCAGGATTAATTGGTTATCCTTCTGATTTGGTGGGTTATTATCCAAACGGCTCTTTTTTTTTCTTTGTTTCTGGTGGATAACACAAATTGTAGGTTGACTAGGTAGGTATACAACAAAGTATTTGTCATCCAAATTGGTAGAGAAATTAAATTTTAGTATCATATTACCGCATAACCTACCAATTCAGTGGGAAATCTAACTTTCTTTTATTTTCAAATTAGTCGGTAAAAAGATTTGACACGGTAAGATTTTAGAACATAAATACTTAGTAAGAACAGCTTTACATTTTTGACCCATTGATTTTGGTCTGGATATGAAAGTGGAAATTAATTCCGTAAAACTAATTTGCTTTAAAGTATAAGGTTTTGGAAAAAATATTAAAGTAACCGAAAAGTTATTGAGGCGTTGAAGCGCCTGTACAAAACTGAATAGCAAGTTCAAGTACGTATGAAAGTAAATTTCACAGCTATGCAGGCGTTTGCGCATTGTATAGGTACAGCGTGTATTTTTGATACATTCTCACATTACAATAGGCCTTAATGACTATGTTTTCCTTTAAATTATTAAAAATCTACGATAAGTATTTGTTTTTCATTACAAAATAATTTAGCTTGCAATGTGTTAAGCGTTAAACGCCTGTTCAATTTGCATAGCAATATGTGATTTCCAGTGACATTTGATCTTTTGAACAGCCGTAGTGTTAGAAATATTTACTTATAATAAAAACTAAATAGTAGGTATAAAACACATGTCTGCATTTAATAACTACCTTAACCGACCTAAAATTACTGGCAACGCTTAGGTAGGCTTGAGTCAGCGGGATGTAAGAAGTGAAATAGAACACAATATCCAGTTTTTTTTTTTCGTTTCTCTGTCTGTTTGTACGTGTTAATCTCCGAAACTGTTAAACCGATTTAAATGAAATTTTGCATGGTGGTACCTTATATCCCCGGTCAACATTTTAGATACTTTTTGTTAGAATATAGTGATGTAGCACCTCTATGGTAGTTTAGTTGAGATTGTCTTTGATTGTTTTGGTTGTCATGTGTATGTCATATGTTAAGTTGTACCTGAATAAATAATATATCTATACTACTCTATACTAATAATCTATATCTATACTAATATTATAAAGAGGAAAAATTTGATTGTTTGTTTGTTTGTTTGTTTCAATTGAATAGGCTCCGAAACTACTGGACAGATTTCAAAAATTCTTTTGCCGTTAGAAAGCTACATTATCACTGAGTGACAAAGGCTACTTTTTATCGCGGGAAAATACCTTTTCCTACGGGAAAATTAATTTAACGCGGGCGAAGCTGCGGACGGAAGGCTAGTTAAATATAAAATAGTATTTCAACACTTTTATTCCCGGAAAATTAAAAAAAAAATCCGTTGGATAGTTAAAAAACTATACTTAATAACGTATGCAGGTAAGTAATCAACAACTTATGCATCTGATTAAGTAAAATTGGCATACTGTTACCTGATATTACCGGTTAAATTAAACAATATCCTACTAATATTATAAATGTGAAAGTTTGTGAGTATGTTTGGATGTTTGTTACTCTTTCACGCCAGAACGGCTGGACAGATCTGGATGAAATTTGGAACATACATAGATTATCGTCTGGAATAACACATAGGCTACTTTTGATCCCGGAAAATTGCGCAATTCCCGCGGGATAGCGATAAACGAATTCTATGCAGACGAAGTTGCGGGCAACAGCTAGTTACGTATAAAATTTATATATCCCATAAAACTGATGGGTTCCCGCAGGAAAGTAAAACATTTTCCGGGGGTTAAAAAAGTCGTTAGTTAAAAATTTTTCGGGTTCCGTACCTACCTGTAAAGGAAAAAATAAACCCTTATAAAAGATCACTTCATTTTCTATCTGTCTGTCCGTCAAGACCCTTACACTGAGGTCTACAGTCTCTTGGAGCTGTAAAAATATGAACCCTTTGAGCCAGCATAATCAAAAGATACAGTCGTTAGAAATGATGCTTTCATACAAATTGCCGACTTTAGAAAACCTACAGGTTACTTTCAGTTGTCCTAGAAATTTGGTACGAAGGTAGTTTAGTACAACTAATGAAATAAATATTTTTTTACGTTGGCCTATGTAAATAACACACATACATACCTATATACATACCTAAAGGCCTCGTTTTAGCATGATTGTGGGCGTATAGGTGGAAAGGGGAATCAAAATAGTGATGAGGTTGCTAGCCGCATCGCCTATAACATGATACCTAAGATTTTCGCCCATATGTAACGAACCAATATTAAATGACCTCACTTTGCCTACATTTTACTTACGAGCAGGGCTCTGCTTACACTGGATTATATTTTAACCTGCCAAATTTGTTTCTCAGAATCGCGTAGATATAAAAATCAAATTGATACTAAATACTGAGGTCTGAGGTCCCTTGCAAACTGTGAGAAAATCGAACCTTTAAGTCTACGCAATCGTAAGATACAGTCATTCGAATAGGTAGGTACTTCCATACAAATTGCCGCATCTCGATAATACTTATGTATAATAAAATAATGATACAAATTACACAATTCTTATGTATTATTTATGTAGGCACCTCTTTAATAGAATATCAATATAAATTACATCAATCCTTCCATAGTTGTGCTAACAGTAGGAATTTCTCTCATATTCCTACTAACTTGCAATGTTCGGAAGGAATCTCTCCCTCCATCCATGCCCAATATTTTGTAAGCGTAGTTTCTCAGAATCGCGTAGATATAAAAATCAAATTGATACTAAATACTGAGGTCTGAGGTCCCTTAAAAACTGTGAGAAAATCGAACCTTTAAGTCTACGCAATCGTAAGATACAGTCATTCGAATAGGTAGGTACTTCCATACAAATTGCCGCATCTCGATAATACTTATGTATAATAAAATAACGATACAAATTACACAATTCTTATGTATTATGTATGTAGGCACCTCTTTAATAGAATATCAATATAAATTACATCAATCCTTCCATAGTTGTGCTAACAGTAGGAATTTCTCTCATATTCCTACTAACTTGCAATGTTCGGAAGGAATCTCTCCCTCCATCCATGCCCAATATTTTGTAAGCGTAGTTTCTCAGAATCGCGTAGATATAAAAATCAAATTGATACTAAATACTGAGGTCTGAGGTCCCTTAAAAACTGTGAGAAAATCGAACCTTTAAGTCTACGCAATCGTAAGATACAGTCATTCGAATAGGTAGGTACTTCCATACAAATTGCCGCATCTCGATAATACTTATGTATAATAAAATAACGATACAAATTACACAATTCTTATGTATTATTTATGTAGGCACCTCTTTAATAGAATATCAATACAAATTACATCAATCCTTCCATAGTTGTGCTAACAGTAGGAATTTCTCTCATATTCCTACTAACTTGCAATGTTCGGAAGGAATCTCTCCCTCCATCCATGCCCAATATTTTTTAAGCGTAGTTTAGCTAGTCGTTCAGTCCGTTAGATGCCATCGGTTGAAGTTCAGGTCGAATATTTATAAATTTACGTTCTCCGACGTCTCTTTAATTTTTTTTAAATATTTGTTATTATTTTTGTGATAGTGAACAGTACCAATTTAAATAGTTACTACCTAACTAAAATATGTCTCTAGAAGACATTTTACTCAAACTCGGGGCTGATGATGGAATGGTGAAAAATTTTACTGGTGAGTGTTTTAATTCTATCGCCTAAATTGTGTTATTTAAAATTTCCATGTCTTAATGTCGTTTTCGCTTGTGGTTTTACTAATTATCCCACTAAATAATCCTAGAGATCTAAATAATCGCTCGGTGGAGTTCTGGTGACCCAGCCAGGGACGTCTCCGCAGGAGGGAACTCTTCAACGGTTGGTCTGATAGACTTGAAATTTGGTACACATGGACGGATTACAATGTAAGTACAGTCAGCAAAAGCTTGTATTCAAAATGAAATTTTTGACAGGAACTTATATCATCATCATCATTTCCGGCCTTTATACGTTCCACTGCTGGGCACAGGCCGCCTCTCAGAATGAGATAGTTTATTTAAGTATAAAACTTGTGTAGTTACCAAAAGTCGTTACACACCATGGACCGGATACCGGTATTTCTTCATACAAAAATACCGGTATTATCGCGTTCTATTTCGTTCTTTGGTTTATAATTTATTTTTTTATAGGAAAATTTCATAATGCGAAGTTGTTACTTAAATACATGATTGAGACCTACAAAAAGAGCATAAAATAATTCAATATGCTAGGCAAAATTGTTTTTTTTTTTTAAATACCGGTTCCGGTCCCTGTTACACACACACACAGCTATTAAACCGTTTTTTGCGTGTGGGGTTATAAAGGATTGAATCTTGCTTTTTCTGGTGTAGGAAATGTTATAAAAATGGTCTACTTAACATGGTTAACAATACTTATAAAACGATTTTAAATGCATGGTTGGTGTGGTTATGTATGATTTGTAATTTTCTTTTCAGACAATGGTTATACTCACATAGACCATCTCAAGTCTATAACTGATCATGAACTCAAAAATGTTATACCACAAATGCTTCCAAGAAAGCGCTTCGCATTCAGCCTTGTTTCTTGGCTCCTCGATAATGATCTCGCACATCAAGATTTTACTTAGTTCAAAACGAAAAATACAAGACCAAAAGTGGCAAAGTTGTTAATAAAGGAAGAGCTACGGGAGCCTTATACAATCAACTATGTCTATTGCGCAAAAAACTAATAAGTAAAGATCAATCCGCAAAATTGCGTGCTAGTAATAGTGATAATAGCGAAACAGGTTCACGGGCCTCGTCGGCTTTTGATGTCGATTGTGCTACTGAAAGTACAAAAATACTACAGAAAATTACTAGGGCTTCCGGCCTCAGACCTGTTCAAGAGGAAAATGAAGTATCATACTCGGCTCCAGGTATTTAAGTTAGTGTAGCTAGTTTAGTCATTATTATATTGTTGATTCGTGATCTTATGTTATTTTTCTATTTGCAGTACGCGAAAATGAAAAATTGAAGTCAGTTGTGATCGATTTAAGAAATAACGTGTCTGCTGAATTATTACAAGCCTGGGAGATACTCATGTCATTCGCATGAAAGAATTGACAGAAACTCAAGGAACTCTGTGGCAGTATATAACATCGTATAAAGAACTAGCCCTACCGAATATTGGACCATCGTTAGTAAGTATGAAATTCTACAACACCCTGGGTCACATTATTAGAGAAAATTAAGTGGTATTCGGTTTTTGATATTTCAAGTTGTTTATGTTTTTTTCTTATTTGCAGATAAAAAAAGATTTCCAGTTATTGTTTGGTGATTTGGAGTCTAGCAGTAAACTGAAAGATTTCCTAATATCAAAAAAGAAAAATATTTTGGAGCTTGCTATCGAAGTGCAAAGTAAAATAACGGCTCAACTTCAAAAAGAAAAAGTTACAGTTTTTGTGAAATTAGCGAAAGGTTAGTTTTAAAAAGCATAAAATACATACTTATATTTAGTTTCACTTCTCTTCCCGCGCAGAATGAAAAAGCCCATAGAAGGAATGGACGAAGATCTTAGGAACAATGTTAAATAGGCGATGCGGCTAGCAACCCACCACTATTTTTTGATTCCTCCTTTCACCTATACGCCCACAATCATGATAAACGTGGCCTTAGGGTCTTGTCATCTTAGGCTCTGTCTACCCCGTAAGGGATAAAGAAGATGTGATTTATGTATGTGTATGTATGTATATTTAGTTTAATCGATTCTAAATTACAGTTAAGGCGACTGATTCTTTCCATTCCATAAGAAACTAACTACTTTTTTTTATACTTTTACTTTAAAAATTTAACACTACATTAAACTTTTTTGATGTCTTATTAAGAAAGTTTTTGCAAGTGGTAGGACCAGCTCATGCAAGGTCAGTCCGGATCGCTACCAGCGTCTTACTCGCTAATCATGACGCCAAGCAGCAGTGCATGTGCTGCTGTGTTTCGGCGTGGCATGCATTGCTGCTTGGCGGCATGATTAACGACTATGATGGTGATAGTGATCCGGACTGACTTTGCACGAGGTCCTACCACCCGCAAATGCTTCCTTAAGAGGAAATCGGGTCCCCAAAGTTTTTCCATCTCCGATATAAATATTTTTGTAGCCAACTACGACTGGTATTTGAACAATCTTATAAATATTTCAGAAGAGCGTGTTGATCTTCAAACAACTGGACTGCTTTTGCTGCTACCGTTTCTGTTCCCCGGAGTATATGAAGTCAACAAAAATTGGAAGCCCACTAAAAGTAACGTACTAGATTCTTTTTTTTTCTTAGTTCACACGCAAGCTGACGTGTTTGAGGGAATCGAAAAATTGCGTAATCACCTTAAAGAAGCTTCACGTAAATTGAAGTGGCGGAACGAAATACATCTACAACCTTTCGTATTATCAGTGGGTACCTCATGGGCCGAGATCGATCAGACTTACCTTGTTGTGGATAAAATATTGTATTATTTTCCGACCATTCTAAAAGCAGTTGAAGTGTGTTTCCAACTTTTTTATTCATTACTATGCCCAATATCCTCTTGAATGTCATAATGTATGGGAATTTATACAACAGGCAGTCTATGGTATATACACAGATGTCGATTGGAACCACCGATCGACATCTGAGTTAGCTGAATCATTAAACGTGACATTAAAGCGAAAGACCCATACGAGACTGAAGAAAGTGACCAAAAAAAAATAAACTAAATTTGTTTGAAGCACCACTTCATTTCTCAAACATCTATTGTAACTTAATTTAATAAGTAGGATCATTCGTTGTTATTAAGAATACTGATCAAAATATTTGTGATTTAATGCAATATTATGGTCCATTATGGTTGCCTGGTAGAGATCGCTCTGTAGCGATAAGCGCGCCTATTGTTACCTTGTAATATTCTGTATACCTTTTTTCTCTTTTGGTTGTTATATGTTGTGTGTCTACTCTTGCCTAATACTTATGTCCTGTCAATCGTTCAAAGGTTAACTGGAAGAGAACTCTTTTAGGGATAAGTTCGCCTTTGTGCATGTCTGTTATCCTGTATTCATTTTTTTCTTGTGTTTTATATACAATAAAGAGTTATACCATACATACATATTATTATATGTGGTGTTCAATAAAGAGTTATTGTATTGTATTGTATTGTATTAATTGTATTTCTTACATATTTTCAATTATGAATAGGCTTTGATCTAAGGAAGTAAAACTGAAAACAGGTTGAAGATTTTAATAGGCTATTGCAGCCACTTTCTTTACATATCTGATACTTAAGCTATCAGGAACTTATCTGATATCAAGTAACGATTGACAAAATAATGGGTAAATACATAGCCCAGCATTTGTGATATAGACTTCTTCAATTCATGATCAGTTATAGGCTAAGCCACGTAATCGTTATTCATAAATACTCTTTTTACTTATAAAGGATTCAAGCATTATATTGAGTATTATTATTTGGGTGATGAGAGAACGTTGATACTTCGACATAATCATAAAACCTGATACTTACCGTATTTTATAATTTATTCTAGATTCTAAAAGCCCAAAGTAATATTATAATAAGACCGTGTCTTTATAAATGATAACATTATTTTATAAGCTTACATAAATTAATAAGTTATAATTATGTAGTTACGTACACGATAAAATCCGTTCATGAATGATTATGGTGTAACTTTGCAATGAATGATAATTCGAGCAGCACTTTTTTCAAATAATCAGTGGTTATGAAACTGCATAATAAAAATATAATCATAATGAAATAGCATCTTTATTATTTAGACACAGTAAATATATATAAACATAAAGCTAAAACTCACAGACGCCATAACATTTCATTATGATTGTATTCACATTATGCAGTTTCATAACCACTGATTATTTGAAAAAAGTGCTGCTCGAAAATATCATTAGTAAAATATATACATAAAGCTAAAACTCACAGACGCCATAATATTTCATTATGATTGTATTTTTATTACGCAGTTTCATAACGACTGATTATTTGAAAAAAAGTGCTGCTTGAAATTATCATTCATTACAAAGTTACACCACCATTCATGGTCGGATTTTATTGTGTACATACTATTAAGAGATAATGTCGGAGTAACTAACCACAACCTTACCGTAAGTTGTTTAAGATTCTTTGTTATCTTTTAAATTTCTCTTTTTGACTTTTTGTGTTTGTCTCGGTTGATGATGATGATTCATGTGTTTGTTAATTTGTGTATTGATTTTACTTGTACAACAAAAAATTGTCTCATATTGTTCCCAGAGGCAGCAACATATTGACTGGTTTATCAGCGGGATGGCTGATTCAGTATCTACAGCGTGTAGGTCACTTATGTTTACGTGTATAGGATTTAGCCAGTCTGTCTGTTTACTGATGGTGCTTTAGTGAAAACTGACGAAGAAAGACGTGCAGATAATCCAGTCACTAAACAGTCACAAAAATGGTTGATTCGAGGATAATAATGATACTATGCGCCGTACCTATACATACACAGACAGTTTAACAACTGGATTTTCTGGACGTTTTTCTTCGTCAGTATTTCACTAATTCACGACCAGCTTAATCCTACGGGCATAAATGACCTACACGCTCTAGGTACCGAATCAGCTATCCCTTTGATAATCCAATCCATTGTGTTGGTTATTTTTTTGGCGATTGGTGATCGAGAGATTTCCTTTTGCTGAATTTAGCCTTACGACGCAATATGGATGTAAGTAGGGGAGCCATCTCGTAGTGTTTTGGTTATGACTAGCAATTTTTGTAAACTTTTGGTGTTTTTTTTTATTTTATAAAACTGGTACGTGTAGGGTTAATACACGCTGAAAATAAATACACGCCTTTCTCTTTACTATTTACTGGTTTTATTTTGTAATTTGATTATTACCTATATATACCAAATGATTAATTTGTTGTTTTTCAGGCTTGATGATATTAAAGGAAACTACAGTAGCTGCCTCATAGAAGATGAATACACGGGGAAGATGAGATGGCTACCTTCATCCATCGCCAGTGAGAAAACTGGCATGTACCTTCCATAGTAAGAAGGGTTTTCCTACTATAATGTTATAATTCCTCCTAGAATAGAAGCTGAATGCGGTAGAAAATCTGGCACGTACCCTCCATTGTAGGAAGTATATTCCTTCTATATGGATAGATTACACCATTTAGCAGGAAAATTCTTCCCATAATAGAAGGTACATATCGGGCTTCCCACTGGGTTGACCTTCCTCTGTAGTAGGTAACCCTAATCATTGGTATAAGTTACCTACTACAATGGAAGGTGAATCCAATGGTAAGCCTGATATGTATGTACCTTCTATTATGGGAAGGATTTTCCTGCTAAATGGTGTAATCTATCTATATAGTAGGAAAATACTTCCTACAATGGACGGTACGTGACAGATTTCCTACTGCATTCTGGAAGGAATTATAACATTATAGTAGGAAAACCCTTCTTACTATGGAAGGTATATGCCAGTTTTCCTACTGCGGTCACCTTCCATTGTAGAAGGAATTCCAAACCATATGGTAGGAAATCCTTCCTACAGTGGAAGGTACCAGCCAGTTTTCCCACTGCGGTCACCTTCCATTGTAGAAGGAATTCCAAACCATATGGTAGGAAATCCTTCCTACATTGGAAGGTACCAGCCAGTTTTCCCACTGCGGTCACCTTCCATTGTAGAAGGAATTCCAAACCATATGGTAGGAAATCCTTCCTACAGTGGAAGGTACCAGCCAGTTTTCCCATTGTATTCACCGTCTATTTCAAAAGGAATTATAACCATATAGTAGGAAAATTCTTCCTACAATGGAAGGTATACGTCACTTTTCCTACTGCGTTCACCTTCCTTTGTAGAAGGAATTATAAACCATATAGCAGGAAAATTCATCCTATAACGGAAGGTATACGTCACTTTTCCTACTGCGTTCACCTTCCTTTGTAGAAGGAATTACATACCATATAGTAGGAAAATCCACCCTACAACGGAAGGAATACGTCACTTCCTACTGCGTTCACCTTCCTTTGCAGAAGGAATTATAAACAATATAGTAGGAAAAATCTTCCTACAATGGAAGGTACGTCACTTTTCCTACTGGGTTCACCTACCATTGTAGAAGGAAACTTATATTTACGGTAGGAAATTCCTTCCTATATTGAACGGTATATTTCTATTTTCCTACTGCGTTTACCTTCCATTATGGTAGGTATAAATCGGTTGGAAATTATTGGAAGGTAAATGTTTTAACCATTTACCTTCCGTTGAATTACCTTCTATTCTGAGTTGGTAGGTAAAATGTGGAAGGTATTAATCAGACGGTATTTATTAGAAGGTAATCACAGTCATGTTTACCGTCCGTTGAATTACCTTCTATTCTGACTCAGTAGGAAAAAAAAGGAAGGTAATCACAATTCTGTTACCTTCCATTAATTACCTTCTATTTTGACTCAGTAGGAAAAATATGGAAGGTATTAATCGGTCGGAATTTATTAGAAGGTAATTACAATTTAATTTACCGTCCGTTTAATTACCTTCTATTTTGACTCAGTAGGAAAAATATGGAAGGTATTAATCGGTCGGAATTTATTAGAAGGTAATTACAATTTAATTTACCGTCCGTTTAATTACCTTCTATTTTGACTCAGTAGGAAAAATATGGAAGGTATTAATCGGTCGGAATTTATTAGAAGGTAATTACAATTTAATTTACCGTCCGTTTAATTACCTTCTATTTTGACTCAGTAGGAAAAAAAAGGAAGGTAATTATTGTTTTCACTTATCCTATCAAAAAAGAAGGAAATTTCAGAAAGGAATCATGTGGAAGGAAAGTTTTGGACGGTAAAAACTTAGTAAATTATCCATCCAAACTAGACGGTAAAATTCCTACTGAGTCAAAATAGAAGGTAAATCCTTCCAATATCAGAAGGTTATTTTTCTCAGTGTGAGAGACTGTTACAGTGCTCTCTTATTTTCCAGGCCAACTAGTTTGTAAGAGAATGTCCATTTATAAATTTATAGCATAACGGGCTTGCGGACGACGTGCGAAGGCGAGCTATTCTGAAATTTACCTAAGTTTTTCGATGTAGGAATTCCAAACATTTTACTTAAAGTGTTTGAAGCTCCTATTATCATGGAATATATGCTTAGAATTTTACCATTTCTAAGCTAAAAGTTTTGGACGAGGTTATGGAACCATGATGTAAAAATGGTTAATTAACTTTAATTCTTAACGAAGAAGATGGAATTGGAACTTATCAGAACAGAAGGTCAGGACATTCCGAAACAATGTTAGATAAATAAAGGCATATTGCGAGCAATGATGCGCCGCGCACGGCTCGCCGCCTGTATCACGTCCCCCGAGATGAAACGAATGAGGATTACCCTCGCCGAATGTGAACATTCGCTGTTGTGGACTCTGGAAATCCTAACCTTGTTATTACACGCAATTTTTAGGGTACAGTCGGTGATGGGAGACGTAATGCGATCGCCGCTGTGATTGGCAGGTGCTTATTGTTTGTGTTTTGCGGAGGCAGGGGTTGTGTTTAAAATTCATGGGAAAGGTTTTAGATGTTTTATACGGTTTAAACGAGACGTATATGAGGGTTACAATTCCATTGTAAATTGTGGTCAGTTGTAGATAGATTTCGATTAGCATTTAAGTAAATAAATATTTATTTCCAGAATTTAAAGACGCGAATCGGATGAATTCATACAGATTTAGGCGACATCGTCTTAAACTATGCTTGGTGCCCGGCAAAATGAAAAAAAAAAAACAAACTGCCATTCTTAATGCGACTCGGTCCTAAAATTTAATAGAATAAAAAAAAAAGCAAAAGTTCACTCCGCTTGCAAATTAAGACACATCTCGCCGGAAAATCGTCTTTAATCAATATCAGTATGCATCATTAACGAACCAACGAAGTCCTGCTAAGTCACTGCATTTCCTAAAATCGTTTGCGCTCCCTTCCTTCCGTTGCCGCTCAAAAACCCACATAAATTCTAACGTCACGCTACTTCAGTCACTCAAGATATAAAAGATACAGCGTAACAGAGATAAATGTAGGAATCAGGACTATTAACATCGTTTTGCGGATGACCGACGACAGTAATTGCCGTGGCGGCGGCGGCGCGATTTATGGTGCGCTGCCCGTAATTGAGTCGACTCACTAGTTACTGTCTTTGGTGCGCAGGCTCCGCTTCGTTATTGTCACGTCATTGTTTGAAACCACTCTCCGATAATGCAGCTCAATTGCGGGTACATTGGGGGTCCTGCCTTATACCAATACTTTTTATTGTAACTCGTGTAAATAAGGAACCATTTGGGTTAATAGTTTTCTTTTTTTTTTAATTTGGAACTAAATATCATCATGTGGTCAGACACTTCACAAATTTAGGATGCATATTGCACATTGTAAGTGAAATAAGTAAACCCACTTTCCACTTGATAAATTTTACACAGAATATATTCAACACAATACAATATAATACAATAACTCTTTATTGAACACCACATTATAACGACCAAAACAGAAAAAAGGTATACAGAATATTACAAGGTAACAATAGGCGGCCTTATCGCTACAGAGCGACCTCTACCAGGCAACCATAATGGACTGGAGAACGGAACAGATCTGAGCAACACACACAAAATGACACACTAACTGAACTGACATTTCAGACTACAGAAATAGTGTCCTGAAGGCAGCCAAATATACTCGCCACAAAAATGTATTTTTTTGCTTGCAAGTTGGGTACATGGGTATAATAATTTATTAAAGAAAGATGTCATGTTAGTTAGTCGTGTTCCACCCTAGATCACATCTACGCTTACCATCAGGCGTATTGTGAAAATTGTTCAAGTAGCAGCCTAATTAACGTTCACGTTAAGGTGATTCAATCTCACTCTATTTACTCTATAACAACTGTCTAAAGCTACTTGCGTTCCTCCATACTTGAATTACATTTTACCTTTCACAATAGGTGGATGAAAGTAGACTAACTAAACAGATATATATGGGGAGTGTGAATGGTTTCGTTGGGAGGGGAAGGCCTAGACGGACGTTCCGAGACCAAATAGGAGACGTTTTGGAAAAAGGTCAGGTCAGGAGTACCCGAAACCGACGAGCATGTATGAAGAGACTGATGACTGTGGAGGAAGCGAAAGAAATATGTCAGGATCGTAGCAAGTGGAATAAAGTAGTCTCTGCCTACCCCTGTGGGAAAGAGGCGTGACGGTATGTATGTATGTATGTATAGGTAAGGAACAAAAGATATCCTAATCAATCACATGAATGGGCATTACAAAAAAGAAATGCCTGCTAGCTTCAAAGCTTTTCGAAATCGTGTGTTTTCCCAGAGATATGTGCTGCAGCGTAGGTACATTCTGGCATTGGGGCTATTTGCAACAAAGCCGGATCACAAAGTCGTAAGTAACTGAAGGCACGAATTTTCAGTTCTACCGAGGAAATGTTTCCACTAAAGCACAATAACGTACTTGCGAGAAGCTGTAAGCGGATTATAAGAGGTTCCGAAGTAGGCTGCTTTGAAACTCGCAAGAAAAGCAATATCCATTATCTTGGCAGGGCTTTGTGTGCCGGCCGCTAGCATTGTCGGCCGCTTGTACAGCGCGTATATTGTTTGACTTGAGGGGAATCAGACACAGCATGGGAAAAATTACGTTCCTATTCCCTCATCTCGTATCTCACTATTAGCTCACGGCCACGGGGCTGCGAGTGCGGTGACAAAAACTCCCCCTATATTAAAATCACCATATCTTAGACCGACTTTTGCAGGCAGCGTAAGATATATCGGCGCTCAAAACCCTCCCGACAACAAAAAGCCAGTTTAGTTTATGACGACCTTATCTACAACAATTTAATGTAATGCTGACTGTACATTTTGTTTTGAAACAAAATTATTCCATATGCTTAGAATAATAAACATCGCGCGCGAACACTTTCGGTGTAAGTAAGTATACGTACTGCGAGACATGATATTATTTTGTCACACATCACATCACTGTCTCGCCGCAAGATAACAAACACTTTGTAAGATGTAAACAACGGCTTATTGTGTTAAGGTACCGCCAGCCTATTGCCTGTATTTATCCTGCTAGCTTCTAACTCGGGCATTAACTAGCAGCAAACAACGTACGAATGCTCTTGTAAACCTACAAACACAAATACAGGCGTACTGGGTCGTCCGAAACAAATCGTTCAATGTTTTTAGATAAAATGCACTGACTGTAGTATTTTACCTAATAGCAAGCTGCACGTTTTGCATTCTAAATAACACGTATTACTGTTTCCACGAACTTCAGCCAGTATGCTTCTAATATGTTAGTATGCTGAAAGTACTGTGCTTTTGAACTCGTCCCAGACTTACCTCGTGCAAACAGCTTCAAACTTGAAATAAGATCATATTCCGTGTATTCCTTGGACCTTGTGAATACACTGCTTAAGTGGGTTTAGGCGGTGGATTAGAAGTTAAGAATGAACACGATAACCAAGGTTTTTATTAGGTGCTAGCTTTTGCCCGCGACTTCGTCCACGAAGAATTAATAATTGACATGTGATTTATCGCTATCCCGCGGAAACTATGCAATTTTCCGCGATAAAAAGTAGGCTATAACCTAGCCGGTGATTTTTTCAATAGATTAGTAAAATTTGCATCACAATCCGTTCAGCCGTTTTAACGTGATGCGCTCGCAAATATACGAACAAACAGATAAACAGGCAAACAAACAAAAATTCTTAAAACTGTTGGAAAGTGTTCTGTTATCGATCCTAAGTATCCCCAATATTTTTTTTTTATATATTCCATCCATGTACAGACTTTACTATGAATTTATTTCACTAGTTCAATTTCTTTTTACATAAATAATGCAATAGAACATCAAAGTTTGTTGCGGTTTTACTCGTAATTACATAAGTACATAGAGAAGTCTAATTTCTGGTAATTTGTAACGCTTCGCGTAAAAAAATACCATTTAATGAAATGTAAACAGTAACTGGTAAGTACGATACAATATTTTTTAATTTATGTTATTCTTGTACCTACCGTGAAAATGAAATATAATATAATGAAGGGTGAATCAGTTACCGCTGAGAACGTCAAGCGTTTTTTTTTTTCAATAACTTCACAAACCTATTCGTAACTTTGCTAGCTGACATTAAACACGAGATAAACCGTTTCTGCAAAAAAAGTACTAGGTATGTTAGGAATAAAAGCTATCTGAGAAAGTTATTAAATTTTTACCCATACTTGTAATTTGAAAACTATCCTTTATGCTCCCGCTTGGACAAATTATAAATAGATTTAGTGCACGATTATATCCATATCAGGGAAGTATTATATCTCGGCGTGTTTAAGTCTCCTTCCCGACTTACTGTTTTAAACGAAAATGAATCAAAACATTAAGCTTTTAGCGTGATACGAGTTCGAGTTGAGATTATGGGTCGTGTAAGCCGCTCCAACTCGAACAACTTGAGCGAATGCCTCACGTTTATTGCAAGCGGGATTAAAAGGATATTCCGCTCTCTTACTACATTTAACAGTGCCACAGTGGATAAACAACACCTTACGCTCCTAATGTGCCATTCTCGTCGCCGGTGACATTCTAAGTATCGCGAAAAGCACTTTTAACACAATTTAAATAGACATTGTCGCTTTGTTGACTTATATTTAACGCGGTTTTAATTAAACGCTATGTCTGCTCATTTCAGATTTAAGTAATTACAAGTGGCTGGGAAGAAATATTATAATACAATGCTCGTAAGCGTTACAGTCCCGACTGTGGAGTTTTATTAAAATCATAAATCCCATGTCAAATGCACCCGCTGTGCGCCAAGACTGAATAAAAGCTGTATAATTTTGTATTTTATGTAAATCAGTTTCTTCCAGATGAAACGAACGAAACCGAAAGAGATTAACTATAATATATAACACAGATGCTGCCAATGTTCAATGAGCCACAAGCTTAGAGATATGTGTGCAACATAGCTGTCATAGTTGCTTACCCATTATTTTATCTTAAAAAAACATTAACACGTCAACCCATCAGTCCATTACGAGATTGTATCTTAGTTTAAAAACAATTTTGATTTAAACTTTTTATCCCGTCCATGAAATACGAGTATAAGGATAAAACTCAGATGATTGCTTTTTATGTTTTTTAATCTCCTAAATGAGCTTCGTTTTAATGAACTTCACATTTTTTCTCTTCCAGTGAGCGGTAGCTATGGCCAGGGCGGTTATGTTGGGGGAAATTTGGTCAAAATCGTAGGTCCCGAGCGGCGTCAAGACAGATTACGCTGTCCCGGGGCCGCCCGGCACTTCGATGAAGTGGTACTTGCATTTTACCATGAGACTAATAAATTAAACGACCACTTCACCCAGTAGTTTGCTTTATAGCTCGGGATCAAACCAGTGATGTGATTGCAGTGTGGACTCATGTTTTCATATTTTATTTTAATACCTATTTCAATTTTATTTCTATTTTTTACTAGTTTTTCTCTGTTTAGTGATTTATTTAATCGATTTTGGACTGATAGGCATAATATATGGTCATGCAGATCATATAAGCTATCATCACCTTTCATTTCATCAAATCATTAGCGTAAAAAGTATTTATTACCCAATAGCTCAACATAGGTACGAGTACCTACACTTACATAAACTTAGAAAATTTTATATGTAGGTATAATATTCTATCAGCTTTTACTCACGGCGCCACTCGCGTAATCAATAAAAATCTCAAACAATCAAGGATGCAAGCGGAATCATCGAAACAAGCAAGCGAATGTGTTGTCAAAACATAGAGGAAATCGAATAGTATAACACCTAAATAAATTGCATTCGGATTTCTCAAACAATTGCATGCATTTTGCAAACAATACGACTAAATTTCTCAATTAATACAAATTTGTGATGGGTATTATTTACTTATTTGTGGCAGTCAAACAGTTTTGAATGGAAGCAAATACGAGTAGCTCTGAAATAATGGCTGGATTAATGGCAGCTCGTAGCTGATAGGGGGCTACTATCCATTGAAATATACGAGTTTATCAATGCCAATTGATTTGAAAGGTAATTTTGCTCAAGCATAAACTGAGCCTTTATGGACAATTTAATGACACAGTATCAAAAGCAATAGGATACTAGGATAGAAGTTCTGCGTATTTTGTCAAAGAAAGTTAGAACATTTCATTACTTAGTTCGAGATTAAGTACTTAATCTGTCTAGCGTAGGTGTTTATAATGTTACTTGATTGACATATTTAATGACGTGATTAGCTATTTTCTTCGTATTCAGGAACCCAACTCATTCGCGCGTGAAAACCGTGACGAACGCGACTTGTATTCGTTTTATTTGCTAATTAGTAAAGTTTTGCTTTGACGTCGTGCGCTACTCTAACGCGCAGGCAGCAAGCTCTTCATAATAATTATCATCGTGTGCAAACTTGGGGAGTGGAGTCCCGAACGCGTGCACCAACGAAGGGGCTATCGACAAATCTTCTGAGTGTCATTTCATTTTATCTCAGTTAACGCTGCAGCTATTCAACCAGAGACAATTCCCCACCTCGTTTAATGAAGGTTTTTTTTTATTAATCTATGGATATTTTTATAAGTCTTTGTGTACGACTTTTAAGAAAAAAACTTCGTATAGTTATTAAAAAATGTACTGATTAAATACATACATACACACAAATCACGTCTGAATCCCTTACGGGGCAGACATGCCTAAGGTAAGAAGGCTACGTGTAACATGATTGTGGGAGTATAGGTGAAAAGGGTAATCAAAATAGTGATGGGTTGCTAGCCGCATCGCCTACAACTGATCCCTAAGATTTTTGACCGTTCCTTGATGTGCTTTTACCATCTGCGCGAGAAGATGAAGAGCATTAGGGATAATAAGTACCTACTTAATAAGATTTATGATTTATGGATTATGATTATTTTTTTTACTGTAAATTAGTTATCCGTATAGAAATTATAGTAGTTTATTATGTACATAACGTATATGTACCTATTAGTTAATAAGCAAATTACTACAGCTAAGGAATCTACATTTAGTAATTTTAACTTAGTGTAGTCAACTTAGCTTATAAAGTGTAAAGAGCTACAGAACCTTACTCTACCTTCGCATAACCCGACACGCTCTTGGCCGGTTTTTTATTTATGCAGTGCTCGTTTTTGTTTCGTTTCAATGAAGCAAAAGTTTTGCGTTTGTATAATTTCCAAGTTGAGTTCTGAGCTCGCCGCGTAATAATTAATTGATTTGAATTATCCATTTGGTTGAAATGCGTTCCTAACATTAACTTATTAATATAACAGCAAATCCGCCATTCAACCTTTCCCAGTTTATTTGCTTATAATTTGATACTTTTCTGCCGGATACAATTTTGCTTAAACTACGTAATTTTATTCGGAGGTTTGCTCAATTATTATCTCTATCCCGTCTGTTTATCCGTTTTAATTGTTTTAAAAATGGAAGCAAATTTGAATTCGACAACATTGTATTAATATGAGCTTGGTATAGTCGACTATAATCTCCAAGCTCGTAAATTTGGGGTGTAAGTCTTCATTGTTAGCAAAATTGTTTATAGATAACATTGTTCGCGATCACGTTGCTCATTGATACGCATCTATACTTACCCGCCTATATGCAAATCTTGTAAGAGAAGGGCCCGTATCTCTCGAGTGGGCAATTTAATATCTGATCAAGGCAGATGTAATGCAATAACTTCGTAAATATGAAGGAACAGGACAATTTATTGAACGTAAGTTAGTTTCAAGGGGGATACAGACGCAATTGTTAAAGGAGATTGGCGTATATTTTTCGAGATGGGAGATCAGTGTTGTATCAAATTCAACCGTATCGATGTGTTATAACGTTGGGTGATATTGCTTTTTGTTCCAAGTTGATGACTTTTAAGGACACGTACATGACCTATACCTAGATGACTTTATAGTGTTGCGTTGTATTATTCTTTGAGTATTTGTGTTAGCATTATAATTACCTAATAAAATATCAGAAACAATTTCACTATAATGTTCAACAATGCAGCTGTAGTTGCTGATTATACTAACATTAATAATAGTGTAAGTTCTCAGAAGGTATACGACAAGGACCCGATTCACCAGCCCACACAAATCGGATATGAGCAGGATTATGAGCCCAGGCAATTCAAAGTTTCTCAACTTCGTTACCCGCACCACTGGAGTTCTTAGGTGGAGTGGCGTAACTATATTTACTAAAAGATTTAAACAGTCCTAAATCCGAAGTATCAGGTCGGGTAGCTAATGCCATTTGAATAACATTCCAGTTTTAGTTTCCGCCAACTCAATTTTAGTTACAGCCTCGCAAATTAATTAGTTTTCGAGTAAGTATTTAAGTGTGAATTTTGCCTTCTACGAAGTAGTTATATATTTAATCTAATTGTGAGACTGTACCTACTAATTAAAACATAATTACCTAATTCAAATATAACTCGTTTTGACGTTATTTGTATCTGGAGTATTATAACATAAAATGTAACGAGATACGAATATTTTATCAAAATGCAGCATCTAAACTGTAAACTTAAAGTGGCATGACAGAAAACCGCGGGTCAGTTTCCTTTCACCGCACGCACGGCCTCAACGATGGCTCCTCCGGTTCTAATTGAACAGCGCTGGTTAATTATAGACTTTGCCGCCGCCGCTGTTCCATCTAAACTAAACACATATAAAAGCTTAACTTAACTCTTAAACGTCCAGTAAGGAACTTCAGTGTTCAGAGAATACTTAACTCAGCTCTACTTCTAATCCATCGGCAAGGCTCTGTCGAAATAACTCGTTAGTGGAAATTTCGTATAAGTACCTAACATAATTTAAATGTAAAAGCTTTCTATTGCAAAAGCCGTAGTCACAATAAATCTGACGCCTTTTTGAACTTAGATACTTGGAATTACTTAAAATGCAGTCGTGATAAAATGTAGGCGACGTTCCATTAAAAACTTTTACGTTTAATTTCGCTGCAAACGGTAGGTGATCTCATTAATAACAAACTGCAAGTCCGGACTAGTATTGCCCTCATTGCCCGTAACTGTGGCAATACTATTGCGAGGAGTGTACGTAGTTATGGCGAGGGCGGCATCGCAGATGCAATTTCATTCCGTTTTATTTGAACTCTGCCGCAGCAAGAGGCAAGTAGACTGTAACGAGGAGAGGATCTGTAAAATTCTCATTTCACTACCCCTACCTCTTAGCACATTAATGACCGTTTGAACTTGTTATTAGATGTTTGCTCACCTGTGCAGTGCAAGTGGCAAGATAAGGGGAATGCCAGCCAGCTCGTCTTTCATCATGAATGTTGGTAATCAATTACTAATAACTGCTGAGGCAAACATGTTGAGTGAAAGACGACTTATTTTCTTATCGTTAAACTTAACTAAGGGATGACTGTAACTGTACCGCCGACTCAATAGTAAATGAAAAAAGGTAGTATTTCATTTTAAGCTAGTTGAGTTGCTTTCGCCTAAACGTTCATCAAAAAGCCCTATTATGAAGCGATTCACGTTGTACCTATCGGAAAATTATTAGCATCGAGGAAAATTAATTTTCCTATTCTGATTGCTACCCACTCAATAACATTAATCCGGTATTAAAGATTTGCAGGATCAAACGATTCATGGCACGCCGTGTTTTTAATTTTTTAATAAAAAAATAAACATAATGTGCGATAATTCTGAATTCTTATCGTTTCAGAAGTTCTTATTCATTTTAGAATAGTTTGAAATATTTTTGAAGTGAAAACTTCTTTAGCGGCGTACTTTTTTGAGATGGGTGTTGTTATACTCGCGTTAGGTCACGCCGTGACCTCGGGTTGCGAGGTGAAACCTCCTCGAGAGCTCTAGCCTTACAGTTCCCTTCTAACAGGGGCTCTTGGCCTCAGGGGGGGGGGGGTAACGTTCAGGCCGGTGCACCCTGGGCAACAACGGTTAATTTATTTATTTTGTAAGTTAGTTAACTGTTGCTATAATAAACATCATTTATTATAAGCACTCACTTTTGAGTACCGATGTTTTCGTTTTCAAGAAGTATACATATTTGAAAATTTTTATTTATAGTTTCTATTGACATGTCTTTATACTACAGTGAATTAGGACTCCGGGGCTCGCGTTACACGCTGTATATTTTATTTTTCGATCATACATTTGCTTTTTTATTTAATTTAAACAAATAAGTTTAATATTTTATTCATATTTAATGTATATCGATGGCTCAACTCCGTCTTGATGATAAATCAATGAGAGACAAACGAATTGATTTATTTCATGGCCAAAACACAGAAACGCTTCTTGTAGCATAAATTTTCTCATTTTACTTCAATTAGGTACATTCATAAATATAAAACTCAAAATCAAGACGGAGTTTAGGTTGAGAACGCGTTTTCCTGAGAATGACCGATATACATTAGCAAAATAAAACTTCAGTCCTAGAAGAACTATAAAAATAAATATAAATAGGTACGACAATTGCAAACAACCAACTGCTCGTTAGGTTAGCTCCACATCTCTTGCCCGAACAATGTCTCCCTCAAATATAGGTCAACGTCACTTGTTGGCATGAAACTATGTTAGAACGCGGTTGAAAATAAAATCTAATAAATTTATATTCATAAAAACATCGCGCTCCATCGAAGAACTCAGTGCGTCGAAGATTAAAAATTGATTATCATCCCGTGCCGCCGAGGAAACAATTAAGTCTACTTACAAATTTTCACGAGCAACATCTAAAAGAACCAACAAAGTAAGAATAAGAGTTGATTAACAGTCCCGTATTCTTCTGGCTCAGCTTACAATGTTATCAAAGTTGCCTCCCCTTGAGGTTGCAGGGTGGGTACAAGTGACTTGTTTTCAATTCACATTTAATTACTCCTTGGTGACACACAAAGTTTCCATCAACTTTGTTTACGAACGCAGATACGCGTCGATGTAGGCACCCTTCCAACCATGCCGTGTTTATCGTTCGGAGCTCTCGTCGCCTCATCAACGGCAGTTTACTTCGTTAATAATTTAATAAATACTGCAAATAAATGCTGTTAATTACAGAACTATGCCGTTTACTTTAACCCACTTAAAAACCCCCAAGAACGAACTTAAAACCCTAAGTACCTACTCGTTATTTAAACGGGAAAACTCGGAGCTATACCTAAAACGAATTATAAAGCGAAATTAAATGAAAAAGCAGTGGAGTCTTAGTTAAGAGCGGAAAGCTAATAAGGGAAGAAAGAAAAAGTTGCAGATGAAGTTTTTCGTCGCTGGAAATATTTTCCTTGTGAAAACATCGAGTGAGCTAGCTCGGATTGCGTCGGTTCGCTTTACTCGCGACGATTAATGAATTTACTCTTTATTTACTGCTTAATTATCTCGGGTCTCTCTGCTTATGAAATATAATGAATACCGACACCATAATTATTATACTTAAATATTTACTTTATTAAATTCAGTTCTTTGTCTCTTTTATAAAAATTAAGTATAACGTACAGGTGAACTGTGTTAAAAAAATCCAATTGTATAATTATGGTAAAACACAATACCTATAATGCTTATACGCGATTAATATTTACATTTACACATGCTTGTCATTGGGGGCTTCAATGTAACCGGAATGCGAAAAACAACATTTCCTTACACTAAACAGCCGACTCAACATTGACGACACGGAACGGATCTCTATATCAAACTCTATCTTATCTCGATCTCTCGATCTCCGCAAGAAGACCCGCCGAACTATTTCTCAAAATGGAAAATTTATTATAGGGAATATTCTCCGTTGGTTGTTTTGTTGGCAAGCTAATATCTAGACAAGTTCTATAAATCAAGCAGTGGGTGGACGCCGATGGTACTTATCTACGAAGATGGCTGTAACTTCACAGCAGGCCACCTCCGGCGTGTTGGCTGTGGACTTCAAATCGATGTTTATTCTAAGTGTATAAGTTGAAGAAATAGGACTTTCTGGAACATTTTTAACCTTTTTGCCGCCACGTCAAATACAAGACATGTCATCCATACGTCAGACTTCTTTATATTGCGATATTTGCGATGCCTTAAGTAGGACCTAAACGCATTTAAACGAAGGTTGCTTTTGCGTTGAAGTAATGGACGTATATTATATATCGGTCGTTGGCATTGAACCTGCGGTACTAACATATTTATGTGTTGGCTTCAAAAAACCGATTGTCTGCAAAGTCGGTTTACGAACGATAGTTTTACGTGATACCGTCATAAAGAAACGTATTCGAACTGCTAGCTCTGACGTCACGCGATAAGATCGTGCCTCTCTATCGCTTGTTCCGCGTCCTCGTTTGCACGCTCGAACGTCACGCGGAACGTAACGCAATGAGTCATGCTTTTTCGTGAGTGCAGCCGGCGTTCTTCGATTTATAAGACGTTATTACGTCAAAAGGTTAAGAGGCGTTCTATGGCATTCTTTATAGCTCAGTTGTTGCAAACAAATGTGTCTTTTTAGACATACGTGGAATTTAGATAACTGGGATATGTAAGTTCTATTTCTGGAAGCCATAATGGGAGCAATGAAAATCACGTTTTCGAAGTTAAATTCTAATCGACGAACAGCCATATATAATTTAATGTTCGTGATATCCCGTAATACGGCGACAAGAGAAGGCTTTTATGACCTATAAAGCCGTGCTTGTTTCGGACTATAAATGATGAATTACAATATTCGTCACGATTAGGTATATGGCATAGTTTATGTATGACGCATTAGAAACGTGTATCTGTAATAGTCATTTTACATAGATGAAAATAATTATACAAATGGCAGGGATAATTTACAGCTAACATCTGTTGCAGAGACGATTAACTATTATAAAGAACTTAAATACTCGGCCGCGCTTCCCGAGAAAACCTAAGATTACTTATGCAGGTACACAAACTCCTCGTCGCCATAAAGATTGAAGGTAAGTTAAGGCTCGGGGGAACTCGGCACTCACCTGCGTTTCAATAATAACTTTTTATTGCCATAGAGCAGGGCACTCAAATTGCCGAAACTGGAAATGTAATGGGATTATCGCTGATCCGAAACGATGAAGGCCTCTCGTGTAGTACGTAATAAAATTTACGAAATGCTTCCGAAAAACTTCGACAGGATAATGTTTGAGTTTGGATTGTCTTTTATTTGGAAAGTTAAATTTTACGACGTAAACAAATACTTAGGTGAGCGGTGGTTGTTAGTACTGCTCGCACTTTTCGTTGATTAGTTATAAGTGATTGTTCTTTGTACCTCAGTGAAAAGTATTGATTATACCTCAAGACTAAGCGACGGCGACTGAAAATCCAAGGGTTCTTTAGTCCCTCGTTATAAAATATACCATTATTTTCCTTTTCTTTCGATATTTTTTGAGAAATGTGTCTTACTGTACACATTTCATGTTAACGAAGAATAGGTACTACGAATATGAAGTGTACTTTTGACGAAAATGACAGCCAAAATAAGTTTTTATACCCGTCTTACTAATGTAAACCAAATTTCCAATCAATCCGACCAATACAAGAGGGTTAAATTTGGCTTGCAAGTTTTGAAAACGACTTCTATATCTAAAAAGCATTTACATACGAACATTGCATGTTAAATAAAAGATTGTAAATAAGCACCATTAATGAAAGGATGTTAGTTTATATAATTCAGTCTTTCTTCATGTATGATGCTACTTTTAACTGTCGTATCTAAGTATTTCAGATTTATAAATGGCAATCATTAAATAAGGTTTTCTCTTACAACGCTTAAGGCGTCATTCAAGGAGGGCTTGAAGAAGATGTGGCTCGCGCCTTCTCCTTAAATATTGTATGTGTGTACTCATATTGTAGGTATATATAGTGTGTATGTATGCACGTGTTTAATGATATTTAGTAGTTTATTTATGAATCGTTTGTTGTATTTTGAGATGTATGCTCTATTGTGGCTTTCACTATATGGATATTTTAAACTCACTCTTTGTCGGTTTCTCGCTTAATGCTCCTCTCATTTACTCAAAGGTTAACTGGTAGAGATCCCTTATAGGGATAAGTTCGCCTTTGTGCATATATTTAAGGTCTTTTTTTTGTGATTTGTCTCTACTTCTCTATATTTGTACAATAAAGCATTTACTTACTTACTTACTTACTTAAAGCCTTGGACTTACCTTTCAGATAATTTACCGGTTTAAGTTTCTTGTGAAGTGCTTTCTACACGAGTCGTGTTTGGCTCGAATGATGAAGATACCGCGTTGGGTTGCAGCCAAGTCTCGGCAATAGTCATGCTCTGACAAAACACTTCATGGTTCCACCGCTGAAATAATATGAAAAGTTCCCGCAGCTTTGTTTGACTTTCAGCGATGAATCCGTGGCTGTTAAAACTTCGTATATCCAATTGAAGTCAGTTAAAGATAACGTTATTTTATATTAACTTTTCAACAATCTTTCCATTTGATTTGGAGCTATTGTAAACTTTTTCAATATTATTTTTTTCAGCACACTGAATTTATATAAAATTTTATCATTTCAATTAGTACTTGGAGGGGCAGGCGGCAGGACATACCTTGTGCAATCAAGGGCTTAATATAAGTACGTTACCAAGACGTCAAAAACATCTATACATCTTTACTCCACAAATAATAAGGTTGGCGACACATAATTTTTGACATGATGGTTGTATCGATGGCCTCGTACTTACTGTACACCAAAATATGACTGCTTGTCTCCAGCATTGAGTTTTTCTGGGATTTTCTTGTTTTTAGGGTTCCGTACTCTCTCGTCTGGTTGTCCGTCCGTCTGTCAAGACCCTTTTTCTCAAGAACGCGTACCTACTCAGGTCAGGTGAAAGGTGAAGCCTTCAAATTTTTCTATCGGCTATGGGTGGTGTAGCGGTATAGCACGCATAACGGAATGATGAGAATCCGAGTTCGATTCCCGGCCACAGCGTTACTTTTCGGATTTTTCTGTGTTCTAATTTTCAGCGTCGTTTAGTTTTTTTTTCGTTTTTATGAAGAAAATAATGTAAAGTTTTTAATGACGAAAGTTTTACGGTCAAGTTTTATTTTTACGATAGGTGTCGCTGTAAAACAAGGTTATTTTTTATGATTTTTACCACCACCTGCTGTTCATATCTGCTATAATATTTAGTGTCACGAAATTTATGTATACGTATGTTTGGCGTACACCTTTTCACGTAAATGCATCGCTAAATGTATCGTTTGGCAATAACATTAATTCAAGATCATTAACTTTTTAGAATAGTTTGTAACCTCCCTTAAGTCACAGACGACACACACGAATTAATTTTAAGTAGGTATGTGCTCTAATATAATTATTAAAGCACATACCTACCTACCTAAAATTCAATGATTAAACGTTTGGAGAACGATACATACTCTAAAAATGGTGTTGCGAACACTTTGCCTTTTTTATGTAATTTATGTGTTTTCTAATTTGAATTTGATTTTGACATGACTATTGTCAGGTGTAGTATTTTGCTTGTCGGTATTATATCAAGCCTTGAGCTGAGGAACTGCATTTTCATTCAGATACATTTTTAACTACAGTCCACTTACTTTTATCCGCTTCAAATGGTTACGCGCGAACTCAATGCGCCCTTAAAATTTAGCGTTGATTGCACAATCGCTTGGGTTCCGTGCCATCCAATGTTCTGAGAAGTGCCATCCGCGCCCCCCGCCCGCGCCCGCGGTCCCCTCCGATACACTCCCTTACATTAATTGGCACAACTTTTCCGCGCAGCAGGCACTAAGTCCGCCTAATGCGAGACTGCGGCCAAGTTTCACTCGTTCCTCCGTAATTACTTTTATTGCTTCCTTTCCTCGTTCATTCATAAAATCGCTGTCTTCTCATGAATTTATCGTCAGAAGGAAATATTTTTATTGATGCTCCCGGAGTTCACCGACTAATTAAATTCTTAGATGGGTAATTGATCACAAGGAGCAATGGCTGGTTCTTTAATTCATTATAATTTTGCTTGATTAGTAAAATGTGTTGTTAACGAATAACTTTTATTCTAAAGATTACTTAACCCTTAATTATGTACTTATGGACCATTCACAGTTGGACAGAACGAAAAATTCTGAGTTTGTATTTTTTCTGAGTTTATATCGAATATATTAAAATTTGATGCCTAATTATGTACACTTATATACATACATTGCTTTAGCTACACACATATTATAAGCACTATATTATGTGTTCAGGGTGCCGCATGTTACGACCGGCGCTGCGGCTTCGATCTGTGATTAATCTGAGCTCTGCGCTCAATTCGCTCATCTATCGCTCTATTTTCACGAAAGCAACGTGATAGTTATTTACGAAAATCCGTTCGCATTTGATGTGTACTTGTGCATCATTTTGAAAATTATATAAAAAAAAGGGAATTTGGATTTCAAAGATGGTTTGATTATTTTCTAAATTAATATTAAAAAATCGAAATGTGTGACTTCGTCCGCGTAGAATTAGACTTAAGAACTGATGTTGATAATATATTCAGCAATAATTACTACGAATAATATAATAACACTTACTCACTGACATCCTCACTCGCAAACTTTCGCATTTTTAATATTAGTAGGATATCTGCCAGTTGTCATTCAATGTATAATAATTATATTACTAAAGAAAAAAAATGCTTAATTTTGCCCACCCCTCTCTCTCTCTCTTTCTCTTATCCCTTCCTAATGAGTCTAACTATCTTAAGTTATTGTAATGCCAAACCTCGTTTTGCCGTATTTGCCAGAGAATCCCTTTATGCTATTCCTGTACTAGTCACATCGGATTAATTTATACCTAGAGGAGTTTCAGAATGCGTAGAACGTCTACGAAGAATGCGTAGCACACCGTAGCAAATAAAATTTCTTTCGTAGTAACGCAGTTAGAGATAGTTTTATATGTTATATTATTATTGTTAATGTTAATTTTTATCCATATCCATTTACTTGTACCTATTAATCGTAATCATTTCTACCACATGTTACGAATGTGCCTCTAATACATAGTACACTAACCACCTGCGGGCGGCATGACCTGGTGCGAGGTCCACCCGGATGGCTACCATCAGCCAAGCAAGTTCCGTCGTACTGAGTAGGACAGCCAGTGGTATTACTGGCACATGAAGGTATTTTATATCAGTCCTCTAGACTGGCTACACGGTTGCAGTCCATAGCCGTCCTAAGTCACTTCGTCACTTGCTTGTTTTCCACCAAAAGCACACGATATGATTTGTTTTTGACAACTTAGAAAAATCATGGAATACATTGTGCATTATTCACCCCCCAACACAGACTTACTTAGATAATAATATTGTGACCTCATGTCGTAATACCAAAGTCGAGGCAAGCGTTACGAAAATAGAACAGTAAACATCGAAAAGTAATGCGAAAAGAGAACGCCAGTCTCAAACTAAGGCCGTATTTCCGAGAACTTAGGATGTAGTACGCCAATTTATTCCAGAACATTGGCCACCTTATGCAAAACATGTCAATTCCCCCCTTGACGCTCATTCGGCGTCTATCCGCTATTTGTTGGGAAGCTGACCCGGATAAAGGCGTCAAATTACCGACGTCAAATTCTACTGTCACCTGAGCCAGGGCGCGCTGCCGCCGCCATTTTTATCCCATTCCGACTTAATATTCCGTGGCCGTCCGCCGGGAGCGGCCCGTGTAACGGACACTCTCACGGAGCTACGAAATACAACATGGCCGGACTGCACCACATCACCGCAAAAAACATTTACGACCACGACCACCCGTGAATCTACATCACGAGATCTCACCGTACACGTTACGACCCCATTCATAATTGACGCACTTCAGTCTTATTCTAAAAGAACAGGAGCATGCTGCTCGAATCTCACTAACAAGAGTTTTTTTATCTTCACAACGGTAACGGTCTCTGGAGTCTAGTTTTGGCGCAACTTCGAGAACGTCTTTTTTAGTTTTGCACCTTAAAAAGAAAATAAAAGTGGGAACCCCGTGAAATCACTTCGTTGTAACTCTGCATGTCAAGTACTTAAAATAATGCTGTATGATTACTATGACAAACTATGTTATTTTAAAGCATGGCAAATCGAGGAAATTTAAACGTATAGTTACTAATTTGAAAGTTCTACGGAAATCTCAGCGCGAGAGTCCGACTCGCACACAACCGGCTTTTTATTTTTAAACATGAACACCTTTTTTTGTAGTTATTCCGAAAGCAGACTCCACTAATTCCTTCAACCATTTTTATGTATGTTACTTCATATTTTATTGCCTTTGACTATGAATCTAGATAGTAGGTATTAATCAAAATGGTAAGGAATAACGCTGCTTCTTGGCTGCAAAATATGAAGCTATAAAGATTCCGCTTTAGCTCTGTGTAGGATTCTAGGTCCCACGGAAATTAGGTCAACAAGTATTCAGATAGCATTTCAGCCACTGTACGAATTGCGAGCGGCTTATTGGGCCTCACTGACATTTTGCTTGTTCTTGACATTCCACTAAAGTTCTCATAGCTTCATGGTTACCTTGCGACTTTCCCGTTCTTTCTGCACCAATTCAAATTGGATCACTTTTATTCATGGGTCAAACCAAAATTTATTTTATACCTACTGATAAAATATGTTGAAGTAAATAGCTTCAATCCGATAAATAGTTCAGAATTTATATTAGCTTACTTTAACTGTTTATCTTCAACCTTATTGGGGCTGTCTGTTTTTTAACCCAATACGGATTTCAGGATACTTAATTTCCATCTATTGGATTTCGTAATAATGTTATTATTAATTTGGTATTGCTACTTTGAATATGACCTTCATACCTTGCGAGTCGAAGTTCGGTTTCCGAAATGGCTGAAGTATGATATCTTTTACGCCTTCAAACCGACAGCCAAAAAACAAATTACAAAAACTGAATCGACAAAAAACCATACAATCATCGAGCTTATAAAAAAAATGCCATAAATTCGCAGGTCTTTCACCCGAATGCCCAAAAGGAAAGTTATGTTTTTCTTTTATTTAGTTCCTCAACTACGTCAAATTATTTGCAAATAAATTACCGGGGCCTTACCATGACGTCTTAATGCGATTCAATCTCGATTCAGTTTAGGTCCGCTCGCTGTCAGATACATACTAAAAATGACAGCTAAAACCTGAACTGAGTTGGAATTGAATCCCATTAAAACGTCATCGTAAACCCCCTGAACTGATATAATACTTCTCTATAAAGATCTTTTTAAGTTTTTTATACGAAAAATGAGGCTATGGTCCACCTAATTTGGTCCATCCGGAAAAAATGATGGCATTATTTCGAATCACTGATTTTTTTTTTATTTTATACAATAATACGTAGGTTAGGTTAGTTAGGTATCTTCATTTGCCCGAAGGTCAAAATACCCGGAAAAAGGGACTCCACCCTTGGGCGGAGCTCCGTTGAAAACCAGGTTGAAATTCACCCGTCAAAATGTCCTGTAACAGTTTTCCCTTTAAACCAATATTGTGGGAAAGTAATTTCAATACAACAAAGTTATTGCTACCTATTCGTCGAAATTTTGACGTCTAAAGACATTATGGAGCGGGTCAAGCGCATTAGGGGGATTTACCCGCCATTATCGTCGGACCCATTTCCAATGGGCTCAGACACAGAACAACGAAAGGATTTCCTTTGTTGCCTTGCCACTTGATGGGATGGAATATTGCATATTACAGCCGGAAATACTGTTGGTAATATTGAGACCAAGTGCCACAATAGCACTGTTATTGTTAACTTCGATATTTCATTAACATAGACCAGGTTGTGATGATGCCTTTTAGTGTGCTTAAGCCGTCGCGTCTAGTTTCAGTTTATTGGAGAAAGTATTACTTTAATTAATATGTCTTAACTAAGTACGCGGTGCGAAATAGCCAAAAGAAAGTGGAAGTGCGAGGGCCGCATATGCCGCAAGTCTGGCGTAAGAGAGGAGGAAAGCACTACAATAGAATGGATATGGGCGCAGAATTGGCATTGTTCATTTTTTTTAGTATGCTCCAATTCGAAAACCATTTCGAGGAAAACCATCATTTATCCGATTTATCTTGTCCGATTTCAAAAATACTTTATGATTGCAGATATTTTTGTAAAAGTACTTTGAACCTTTGTTTGACCGAACGACCCGGTTTTTAGACATAATCCAGCATCGAATGTTTGCCACAAAAATGAAAAAAAAAGTTTAGCTAAGGCAACTGACACGTGTCACTGTCAAATCGACAAAACCATGGACAAAGCCGTTTTTTTTATAGCCAGCCGAACGAAGGCGATTGGGATTCTGTCTAAATTCACGAATTATCAAACAGCGAAAAAATATTTATTATTAATTAACAAAGCTACGTAAAAGCATAATATTCAAATTAGTTGCTTGAAATAGTCCATTTTATCAAATAAAGGTGTTAAAAGCAAAGCTTAAAAAAATGAACAATGCCAATTGTGGGAAACCAGCTCGCGAGAGTGAAACACGATTTGTCACTGAAAAGGGGTGCAGAAAGCACATGGCCGCGCAACATAGAGAATATTTTGAAGAGATCTATATTCAGCAGAGGATAGATAAAGGTTAAAGCAGAGAAGGTGAGAGATGAGATGCGGATTTTGGAAAATGTATCCAATGGTAGCCATAGTTACATAGTACTGGGTACTGAGTATGTATAATCGCCGTATAACGATGTCCAGGCGAGTTTAAGTGAAACTTAGCAGCTGTCGTCACTGGGAGAAAAGTGTCGTGTCACGTCGCACGAATCTTGTTAGCATAACTGCGCCGCCTGTCACTTGTCCGGCACCGTGCCCACATTTCCACTACATGCAAACTCATACCATATCTTTGAAGTTACTACTAAACTTAACTTCATATATAGGAGACAAAGTCGTTTTTACAACAACACGTGTGGTTGGTTACGAGCTTCTCGAAGTTATCACTTGATTTAGACTATCTGCCGCTTATGCTGCGGCTTCCTGTGAATATAAAGAGATGTTATAACTATCCCTTTCGTCACGGTTTTGAAATAATGATTTTTAGCGTTCCGTGCCTCAAAAGGGAAAAACGGAACCGTTATAGGATCACTTTGTTGTCCAACCGCCCGTCCGTACATCTGTCTTTCTCAGGTATAAATTAACACCAAATATGGGTTTACGACCCCTTTAGAGCTGTAAAAAAGTCAACCCCCTAAGTCAACTTAATCAAAAGGTACAGTAATTAGAAAAAATATTTCCATAAATAGATTGGCGTGCTCACAAACAATAGGGGGTACTTCTAGTTGTAATAGTTATTCGAAATTTGTTATAAAGGTAGTTCTTATAGCACAAATACACTAAATCCAATACTAGAAAGTGATGTTCTAATACATATGAGCTGCCAAGTAACCTGAAAGGAGGATTGTTTTAATTCGGTCAAAGAATACCCAGGGCTTAAGCAAGCTCAATTGACCATTCGTGATCATCATCACCACCAGCCTCTTTAAGTCCCACTGCAGAGCACAGCCCTACTCTCTGCTTGAGAGGGTTTGGACTATAGTTAACCATTATAATACAAAATATTTGTTTTTGGTGTATAGTAATTGAATTCGCTTAAATATTTTGTTTATTATTTTAATCTGCATTTTTTCACATGCAGTTTTGTCACATAAACGAATTAAAAAAATATAAATCGTTTTGTGACAAAACATGTACGTAAAAGTCTTTTCAGTCTCGTTTTACTAAAATTTTATGACATTTGCCCGAATTTGTAAAGTTTTATTCCATAACTACCCAAACAAAAATGATATTATACCTTTAAACGGAAATAGATGCATGAGCCACGAAATTTATGTTAAAAAAGTTGAACTTTGGGGACAATTGAATACTGATTCAATAGTGAATGAATGCAGAGGGAAGCATTGTGCTTACCATGCACCAACTGCATTGAATGGGTACACTGTCCAATTTAGTTTATTCATTCGCTTGATTTACATTCATTGCGCGACGCTAAAGGCTCATTCGATTTAAAATTCACTGAGGTCCAGGATTTTTTCGAGCTTGGCAAAAATTGATCTTTTGTAAACAACTACAAATATTCGCAGTAAATGCATCAGTTGGTTCGTAAGATGACTTCTTGTTCAGTCAGTGACTATGTTGTACAGTCGCCATCAGACATATCGTAGCGGGTGAGGTCCTCAAATATTTCGGAGCAGCTTAAATTTCAATTAATTCGTTACACTTAGTAAGGTTAAGGTTAATAACACCAGAATACGCAATTCGTCATAGATATAACGGCAGCGACTTTTCAATAAAATCGTGACGTCACAGATCGTCAAAGGTATCCATGCAGTCAGGCTGATCATAAAGATATGATCATTTCTGAAAAATATACCTTAACTGTGTAACAAACTGTTTAAATTACAGGGAATTCTGCATACAAACTAGTACACTATAGGTGGCATCTTTCAATATGACATGACGTATTTGTATTTTGATTGGAATTCGAATCTATTAATTATTATGTGCGTAAGGTTTATTTTCCACAAATGTTCAGATATTTATGATCAGCCTAACTGCATACCTTTGATGATATGTCCTTCCTGATATAAATAAATACGCCCAACTCTGGCGCACGTAGGCTTGACCTGCACTCTGAGACTAGTCCTATGTATATTGCAGTCAGCATCAGAAATTGATAAACAGTCGAAAAGCTCAAAATGATCTACGCACGACTCTATCGCGAAGGTAGCAAGAGGGTGTGTAGATCATTTTGAGCTCTTCCACTGTTTGTCAAATTGTGGTACTGACTACCGCCCGACCTCCGCAACACGATCCTAAGCACCACACTAAACTTGCCGCATTTACGAGTACATTCTAATCATATGGGTATTTGACATATGTGTCCCGCTATCAATACAGGGCTAGGTATAAAAAAGCACGCAAAACCCTCGGAAAAACATTTAGCAAAAGGCGAATTTATCCGTTATCAATATACGTCCAATCGGAAGATCCAATCGCAATCCGTAACGCCGTTTCATGTAGGCCTTTTTCCACGCAACGACATTGCATGCATGCATTCATCTTGTCAATGGAAACTAAAGCGCTGCCTACACCGCTTTGTGTTTATTGAAACTGGATATTTTTGGTTTGCACTTATCTAAGCTTGACGAGGCTTTCAAACGAGACGTAAAAGCACTTTGTAGCTTTATATCGCCGCAGCTCTATTCACAACTGAAGTAGCGAATAGCATTCTTAGTGAAATGCGCTACTTTTAATACAGAGCTGCTTAAATAAATGCATGTTTAATAAAATCTTCGATGACTGGATTGTGGCTGTTACCAAGGCCGTTGTTTCTTGTGCAGTATTAGGTGTAACAACAATCTCAAGGTCTAATAAAATCCAAGTCGAATCTAATAAAAAGGTCAAGGTCTAACAAAATCCAAGAGCCACAAACCTTAAGGAGGCCGGTTTCGACGAACTCTGTGTAGGGTCTGTAGAGTCTTTTAGCCACCGCAACACCCGCGAACACTGCACACCCGCAAAGAGTATCCATAATGTTATATACATTATTTAAACTATTACACCAAGCACTACATACATTAAATTAATATTTACAACAGCTATTTACAACAGAACGTGCAACGAAATTTTTAAAAACAATTGACATCCGCCTTATTCTTTTTTTTCTTTGGCGCCAATCAGCCACCAGCAACCAAAAAGTTTGAAAACTCTAAAAAATATATATTATTCAACAAAGAAGCTACCTGGATTGTTTTTAAATTACCAAAAACCTACACAAGATTGTAGCTGAACTTGTTTTATAAAATTAATTATATTACGACCTAACTTGTTTCATTTATCTTTATAGCGGTAAATTAAAGAGAACCTTTATTAATTAGGTCATTAAAACCGAAAGTTAATATTGCTTTGGTACTAACAAAAGGGCAATTCACCGAGCGGCTACGCTAAACCGAAAGGTGTGTGGCCAGGACAGATACAATGGTACAAGTTTCATTGCCGTGTATTAATTAGGAGAGTGTCACAGAGGGAAGATTTAAATTTCCCGTTCCGTACACAAATCCATGCGGCGGGATAAGCTGATTAGCAAGTTAAAAGGATAGCCCGCAGAAGCCGCGGCGAAGTTGGTCGAATTAAAACAATCTCATTATCCAGGAGACGTCAAGAACCCGGCTTTGATATACGACATTCTGCGCCAGCCCTTTATCAACTTAATTACTATTTTTACAACTCTACTTTCTTACTAACAAACATTTTAAGTAATTAAGAATTCAGCAGTTTATTAAATTTATAACCCGTATAATTTATCTAAATTTACTTACTGTAAAAGCAGTAGGATATGAAAATGGCTAGCATTCATTACGTGAGAGTGCCTTCCCATTCCCAACTAAGAAGATTGGCCAGACCATTCTGACGTCGGCCGAAGTAAGGTAAACACGATATAAATTAAACATTTCATATTTCCAGTATGAAAGATGTTTTACGGCTCCATATATTTCACCCCTTTTTCCTCTGCAATATTAGGTACCTTTTTGCTTCTACATTTTTTCCTTCACACTATTATTCGGAAAATTTGTTGCACCCGCTTACCGCAAGCGGTGAGAGCGTTAAAACGTCCCGTTTGAAAATATGAGAACGGCCGGGGTTTAATATAATGAGGATTTATATAAACTATCTTATCTTTATTGCTGGCCTGCAGCCGCAGCTTACACGCTTTTTGTTGTGCTTTCATGAAAGCTCCGTGGTGAGTTTGCAAGTATTACGTTGCAACCGAAACTCCAATTTGGCTGGCACTAAATCATCTCACGCGAAGCGATTCATGTTTACTAAAAATGTTTACTGCCACTTGTAAGAGAAGGAGAATAAGGTTGGAGTGCCGTAAGATTTCAATTAAAAAGTGTAGTACATTAGTCCGAGGTGTATTATCGAGTGATTAACAGAAGTAATGTGGAGGCGGGGGGGATTAATCGTGACAGCAGCCCGAGCCCGACGCGGCGCACACGCCGCGCCGCACCCCGTGGTTATTGTAAAACGCAGCTAGGGTGTAATTTGGCAACGCTCTTCGATGTTATCACGACGCATTTCCCTGCAGATACCGCGTTATTTAACGCCGCTGTTTGGCTCGCGTCCTCCGACAAACAAACAACCCTTTTGCATTTATTTTGCCGTAAATTGAAGCATGTACCTGCCTCATTCGCAAATTAACTTCTCTGTAGGCAAAACAAAAACAAACGTAACCTTTTGCCGGACGGACAGAAATTAGTTTATGCGTTGATCTTGTTTGATTACGAATTTGATATATTTACTTTAAATTTCGTTTCACCACTTTAACTCCGATGTTAAATGTTGCCATATATTCGCCAACAAATTAAACAAAATAATGCGCTGTTGGTACTGTGTTTCGCTCTCATTAAAAATCCAAACAAAGATCTGGCAAATTTTAATAAGACGATTTTTTAAGGCCGCTGTTAGCTCGGAATATTCATCGCAATGCGTGTTCTCAGCACCTTTAGCAGCTGGGTTCTCGTACCGAGTAATCCAGACAATATACTGTCGGGATAAAGAAGAGATTGCGAGTAAATTGTGATTATAAAACTTCGTAATAAGAAATCTTTGCGAGTTATTTGTTAAATATTTGAGTGGGTCGGAATAAACTCGTTCACCTGGCACCTGCTTAAAATTCCGAGGTGTCGTGAGGGCAGACAAGAGCGAACTTGGGAAGTTGTCGGAGCCGCGACAGGCCGACGTTTGACACCTCGCTCCGCGCTCCTCGCCGGCCGCCGCGTCGACCAGAAAACAACGACCCCAACTTTACAAATACTTTCACCGTCGACCTCTTGTCTCAAATTACGTCTTTGCCTCTAATTTAAGCGACTACCCAAACCTATTAAGCAAATGGATTTTCAATTACGTTAGTGAAATTATTTTGCTGGGCTTACTTTAAATAACAGGCTAAGTATATCTACAATTAGAATAAGCTAGGGCCACGCAAATACGAATGTAAGTACGTTGAACGTGGCTTTTAGACAATGTCTGTCTAACAAAGAAACGTTTTAATCACATTACAAATCCATATCCAAATTGATATGATATTAAATTGGTTATTACTTAGACGTTAGGTGTTTCTTACGAAGATTAGATATTATTAATTTTATACCAACCGTAACAAACAAATAACATTACCTAAGAACCATAACAACCGTGTAATAAGTCTGTTTTAAATCCTTTGAAAGACACTCAAATGCACCCGGGGGTATTGTCGACTGGTAAGTAATCAAATACAATTCCCCTGTTTACCTGTTCGTGCCTCTCCTTTATGCTCACCTCAATTAATTAAACCTTGGCTTTCATTAACGTAAATTATTTGCAATACATCGCTTCTACCAAAAAGACACAGAATTTAATCTCTTCAGCGCAAATAAACCTTTTGTTTCGTCTCCCCGAGGAGCGAACTCCTGCGGACAGCGGCCAGCGTGGTCCGTTATAACTGCTAACAACCGCCACTCAACTTCCTACGTGAAAACTTTCCTACATAATTCAATTAAGCCACGGAAGCAATTTATTTATTTTTGCCAATTATGTTAATAGGTAGTAATCATTCAAATAAATACTGAACGTAATTCTCCTGCTAACATTTAAAGTGACAGTCAATCCCTTCCATAATTTTGTAATAAATCGACAGTACGTGTAAAACCGTTTTTCCGACAAACAAGCGTGTACCAAAGTTATGGTGATAGGATGGTAGTTTGACAAAGTTACCCGCAACTGAACATCTCGGTCAGGTATCAGGCCGGGCAACTTGCGAACTAATCTAATTAACGCAGGCTTACCAGAGTTTCGTGGATTCATCTCCGGCTTTGTTGTTATTGACAATCGATTAGACAAAGATAACGGTGCGCGATTGTTTCTGGGAAAATAGACCGATTTGGATCCTGATGACCATGATGCGAATCTGTGTCGATTTGCTTACCAGGTAAGTGGTTATATACGTGTTTTATAACATGGTGTCTTATACATAGGTATAATAAAAGATGTGACTTATAAAATATTAAAATGACAAAGTATAAAGTCTAAGAAGAACCTACGCGTCTATTTCCATAAACTTGTAGTTGTAGTTTCCGTGTATATTTCCCGGGTCACTCTATTTATAGTTCGATATAATAACGACAAGGATGGATTTGGCTTACTAACTTGTTTTGTCTCACGTTTCTATCGTAACTGCCAATAGTTACTTATATTTTTGACGTACATAAAAACATTATTATTATTAAGAACTTGCATAGAAATATTTAGAACAATCTCTTAGAAATCATAATTAAGAGGCACAAAGCGATTGGAACGGCCGGCCCCGGGAGGAACCCAGGGAAAGGGCGGTTAGGGCTGCCACTTTGATTGGATTGAGCTTTACACGTCTGTAATTTGAAGATTGGCTCGACAGAAACAATCAACGTGTAGAGATACCAAATAAAAGAAATGAAAGCATGAGTTCAAATCTGACTATATTAAGAATTTCTGTACCTATTCAGACAAATATTTTTTTCCATTTATTTATATAAAGTGTATGACTGTGAAGGCGAAGCAACCAAAGTAACACTATTAAATTTCCTGTGAGTATTGCATTATCTTCTAATAGTCGGTTTTTTAGTAGGCAAACGTAAGGGGAAATAACAAAAAGACATTTTAACAACATTCAGGCAACCAGAGCATTCGACATCTGGGTTCATAACCTATACAGGTACAATATTACAACAAAAATACATTGCTTGATTATTGTTCTACGAGGTCAACAGTAATTCAAGTCATAGGTAATTGCGGTTTATATCCATAGCAAAAAAAATGAAAATCTTAGGAATCATGTTATAGGCGATGCGGCTAGCAACCCATCACTATTTTGATTCCCCTTTCCACCTATACGCCCGCAATAATGCTAAACGTGGCCTTTAGGTCTTGTTACTTTAGGCTCTGTCTACCCCGTAAGGGATGAAGACGTGAATTATGTATGTATGCATGTATGTATCCATAGCAAACAGGTCTATACTCGGAATAGTTCAGGTTCTAGTTCGGATTTATCGGCAAAAAAATGTCGTTGAACCCCTATGAATTAACAGTTACAGCTCGGAAGGTATAACCACATTGCGCATAAACCACTACTGCGGTTCTGCGGTGCACGTCACTTACAATAACAGTGAGTGACGTGGGCATCGGCACCTCGGAGACCAGAAGTGTATGTCCCTTGCGGCATGCATGTGTACAAACTATTGGTTACAAAATACAAAGTAGTGTGACTGGTATCGCTACGAGATACAGACGACAAAGATGAAAATCAAAGTTTATTTTCTTGCTTTTACTTTCACGCTGTACTTTACTTATGTTCACACTTTGTTAGGTATTTTATCTTGTCTTGAACTTAAATTGCACATTCAGTACCTATGGACGGAGCTCGATCGCATAAAAAAGTAAGTAAAAGTAAATAAATGCTTTAATGTACAAATATAAAGAAACAGAGACAAATCACAAAAAAGACCTAAAATATATGCACAAAGGCGAACTTATCCCTATAAGGGATCTCTACCAGTTAACCTTTGAGTAAATGGGAGGAGCATTAAGCGAGAAACCGACAAAGAGTAAGTCAAAAAAGGGTCATAATTGCGTAAAAATGGATGTCTGAATTTGTTTATGACTTAACTTCGCAATAAATTTTGTAATTTTAACTCGCCTTTACTCACATAATATATATAATGGAGACTTGAATACAGTGAAATAAAAAGTATTGTATTACTTATTCAAATTAGTCCGAGACTATTTATCTATCTTTTTAATCTTGTCAACTACTGAAAAATTTAATTTAGAAGCATTAATTCGAGTAAAAACAAATGATATAGACGTACAAACCATAGGTTTAACATTTTTATATTTTTAACAAAATCTTGGCTTCGCTTGTTTTCTAATAATCTAATTTAAAAAATGATGCAAATAAAAAATACTCTTATTACGTTACACAATATTTTTTTTTATGTTAGAGAGGCCAGACAAACGAACTAGTGGGTCACCTGATGTTAAATGATCACCACTGTCCATAGACACCAGCAGAGCTTTACGCGATGCCAGTGCGTCGGTTGATGTAGGAGTAGACACCATACTCAAAGGTATTTTCGTTTTATTAAACAAATTATACTTACTTGTCAGTTACATTTAGAAATTGTAAAAATTGTATAGACTTTGCGATTGCACTGTAGTTTGTGATCTCCAGTACGTAGCAAACAAACAAGTTTTCTACTAAGTGGCAGCCCTGTGATATGGCTTAGCATCAGGTCCGCATTGCCCGCGCCTCCTAATTGGATTAGTTTGCAAAACTTCGCAACAGGACTTCTGGATTCTTTCTCCTTGAATTATGACCCAATAGTTTGTCTTATCTTCCGCCTTGACTTAGAATAGCCATCAACTTGGCAGTGATTAGAACATCGAACAATATGACTTGCTTGTAGCTGATATGCGTTCAATAAACGCCACGCATTGTTTTGAGACATTCACTTTAAAGTCCATGTTCGTTCCCGTCGAATTTCAATTCACATTACAAATTTAATACCTGATATTTAAAATTCGGGGCAAATGCTCACTCAATCAAGCAATAAAGTCGTCAATAAAAACGGATACACGTCTCCGAGCTCCAGGTAGTAAAGTTGGAGTTTGCGCCACTCCTGCCCAACGGTTTGGTCTCGTTTTTACGGCACACCCAGTCTTTTATCCATAACCCGGGAGTGGCGTTTAACTACATTGTCAGTACGCTTTTATCCGCAACAATTCAGAAAAACTTCACGTAATACAATTTAATTTAATTTTACCCGTTTAGTTCTGGTTTCAACGCTAGTTTTAAGCAGTAGATGCAAAGTTATACTATCGTTATAATTATGTAAAATGTTGTTACATCAGTTAATTGGTTACATTCGACTGCACCCCAGTTGGTTTTAAGGTATTTAACTCTCAATTATTGTTTAGTATTAATTTGAATAGGTACAATATAAATAAATACAGAGAAAAGTTTTTATATATGCGATTAATGTCTGCAATTTAGAATCTCGTGCAAAATCTACAGTCATGCGTAGCAGAGCGTAGCACGGCTACGAGAACCGTGTAGAATCGTAGCATGTAGCATTTCTGACGTTGTATGGACAAATAATAGTAGCAGCTGCTGCGGACAATACGTGTGTTAGTTGCCTCCATTCTATAGGTATTTTGTATTTTGGTACAACGCTCAAAGGAACGATTTATAAATATCAATTCACGTAAACAAATCCGGAAAAAACTTATCCCTCAATGTAATATTCAAGAAAGTACAACTGTGATGGTGCGAAAAGCGATCCCAATATCCTATTCCGTAACGCATAAAACAATTTGCCGAAAAAAATCTATTCATACGTCAAAAAGAATATTCAAGTATCTTCCTTATCTTGGAAGTTAGGGAAGTTGGACAAAAGACATCAACAAGTTCTGTCGTTGAGTTAAAGGGACGTAAAATTACGAGGGCAGTAATGCCGGCAGTAAACTCGCCACGCGCTAATAACGCGGCCAGATAGCGCGGCTGCATTCCGGCCGAGCTCAGGCCCGCTGCTAATGCCTATGTTTTTAACCTTAATTACAGCGTAATTACTGTAAACCAATAGTGTATTTTCTTTATTTCATAGAGGACTAAGAAGAATGGACGAATCTAAACCATTTTTATTGTTATTACTATTTTACAAGTTATTATTATTACTTACAAGCTTTATATTAACTTGCAACGTACCTATGTATGTATGTAAGTATGTGTGTTTGTCCGGGTAGAATCTTCCGAGTCAATTTTGAAGCAGATATCTTCATCCGATTGAGCTGAAATTTTCCATACATATGTAAGTTAGATGAAAGTAAAATAATCTGGTAGTAGAATTCTGGTGGTCCAGCCAGGAGCGTCGCCGCAGGAGGGAACTCTCCAACGGTTGGTCCGACTGACTTTAAATTTGGTAGGTACAGATATGTAGAACGGATGACAATGCAAGTGCAGTCAACAAAAAGGTACAGTCAGCAAAGCTTGTATCTAAAATGACATTTTTAGGTTATGTTATTTAAGGTCTTTTTAAAAAGCTTCTTACAACATTTTTTGAACACATTCGTTTTTTGTCCTTGTTAAATTTAATAATCATGCATTTATCGTACAAAAGAATTGTTAGAAGAATATTTGTTAATTTGATCTACAAAAAACAAAGAGAAGGTAAAATGTATTATCAAACCAATATTACTTACGTTTATCATCGCAGGCCGCGGTCTCTTTAATATTTATGATGGTACTTGATAGGTATTCTGTTACTTTTATTTCTGGCATCCAAAGCAATTACCTCTGATCCCACCGTCAAGTAGATAAAAGTTTCCGTTTTAACTTTTTTTCTCTGGTAGAATTGGCAATGACATGAAATAAGCCCAACATCTCAGCACAGGAAGAGGGGAGGCGGCTAATCTTGCAACTTTCGCCCTTTGATTCCTATAATAACGACGTTTTATCTCTGCTTGCGCACATCAAAGGACAGGCGAACTTATATACCCCTTTCATATTCGTATACTTTTAGTCCAATACATATTTACGCTATTACGGCACATTGTTGCGTGGCGCATCAAAGCCGAGCCGGACGCGCTCCCATTTTTCCATTGACAGGTTTATGTTGATTATTTATGTTGGGAAACATGCTGGTTCATTGTTACAACTGATTTGGCATTAATTTCGTATCAATGTGCATACCTATGCTATTGACAGTGATTTATATCTTATTAACTGCCGCAGATATGCACATTAAGGATAAATTCAATAGCAATTTCTTTTTTATTCTGATTTGTCATTGATGAAATGGTTAGGTACTTATTTTTATGTGAAACGAACTCAAAAACTTAACTTATATGTCTGAGTTAGACTGTCTTACCTACTGATTTAAGTTAACATTTCGTATTTTCAACTAAACTTGTGTAAGTTATTACATAAGGATTTTTCCGCGTCTTCGTCATCTAGAAATGAAAATCATGTGAAATTATTTCTTAACACTCATCGAATGAAGTGATATGTAGTTCACATACATACATACACAAATCACGTCTTTATTGCTTAAGGGGTAGACAGAGCCTAAGGTAACAAAACCTACAGGCCACGTTTAGCATGATTGTGGGCGTAAGGAGAAAAATGGAATTAAAATAGTGATGGGTTGCTAGCCGCGTCGCCTGTAACATGATTCCTTTCCGCGGGCTTTTACCATCTGCGCGAAAAGAAAAGCTACTGGTACATTCTATGTTTTTTACTTGTGGAATTGTAGTGTCGTCATTTTATCACATTTTGCATGTTTTTAACTAGTCAAGTAAAATAATGCGCTGTACCAATTTTATTTAGTACCTACGTAGTATCTAAATGATAGTTCGTCTTTCTAACTTTGAACTAACAAAAAACTTATTCAAACTGATGCACATGTTTCAGGAATGTTTAATCTTGATTGACAACATATTTCTACTCATTTATCAATGTTTTCGTCAAAATCGTAGTCATTTCTTCAATATAAACACTAGAAACTTGCACAACCTCCTTGTGAAATATTTCGTATTAGTTTTGCAACATCATATATCACCGAGTCATATATGTATAACTTCCAGAAAAAAATACTCCACCCATAGCAGGTACACTCCTTTACAATAAACGGGCACTTTTAATCAACTCGAGCTCTTTAAGTATTAACAGATGGAAAAGGGATTTGAAGCTACAAAATAAAATAAAAATATTTACTGAGGTAATAACATTTTTGTTTGGTAATTAAGACGATCTTAATTTACAGCGTAAAATAGTTAATTAAAATAAAATTATAGGTGCCCGTTTTCTTTTCAAATGGATATGTATATTCTGTATTAACATCTTATTTACTTGTTAAATTTATCTTTATGTAAGTTATTTGTAAATTTATTAAATAAATTAACTCTTATTTGTTCATTTGAAAAGGGCAGACATTTATCAGAACATATGATTTAAAGCACTTAGTGACGAATTCTAACGACTTTATACATATACCTAGGTACTTATATCAACTTGACCTGTGAAACTAAATAACCCCGGATAAATGAGCCAATAATAAATTTAACCTTTTATATCCCCCTTGTCGACACTTGAGGCAAACGACGATTAAGTGCGTGGTAAGTTTAATACTCAATTGAACTCTAATTATACAGCCCGATAGATTTATATTCCTTGTACGCCAGACATTTTGCTTTACAGGAAAGTACTACAAGTAGGCTTATGGATTTTATTTTCTCCAGAAAAATTCATTGTTTTATTCGGAAAGCCTATTATGATAATCCGTTCTAAGACTTTCTCATTTGAGTAAAATAGGATTCGTTATGTTCCATAAAACTTTCACAATTGGGAAAACGGTGAATTTCAAACTAAAATGTACAGGTCAAGGGCATAAATAAGTGTACCTACGTTACCAAGACGTCAAAAACATCTGTACACAACCCCTTTATGCCATAAAGGCCGGTGACACATATATTTGAGATGATGGCTTTATCGATATTTATATCCTCGATTGTACAGTTAATGAGTATTAGGACTATATAGTCTCCGTTTCACAAAAGAAACGCTTACATACATACAAAAATCACGTCTTTATCCCTTACGGGGTAGACAGGGCTAAGGTAACAAGACCTAAAGGCCACATTTAGCATGATTGTGTTTTGGTTTACCTAAAGTAGCTAAAAAAGTTAATATTCGACGAGAGAATGTCGATTTTTAGGTAATATTAGATACTTATTTATGTTTCTGTTTTGGTAAAACAATTAACAGGTTAATCACCAATAACTAGACAATTAATTTAACAGTAAACAACACAGTGTAACAAAAGAAATCTGATTTATTAACACAATTAAGTAAGATAGGGGGCTGGCCCGTACCATTGTCTGATCGAAACACAATTCTCCGAATCATAAATAAGAGGAACAATAGTCAATAAAATTAGATAGCGATGGGATGAGAATTGGGAAGGAAAATAAATAAGGTTCTTCCAAGAGGATATGAGCTTCTACTTCATTGGGATTAAGTGATAACAAATACTTATTTCTGAATCAAGCGCTATCATTAGCTGGTACTCAGTGCAACCGCGCTTAACAACCGCGCACAGAAAAAAAAAGTTCCCATAGAATAATAAGTTTCCACTGAAAATGGAACACAGTGATCCGCTGATAAGCTAAGTTCTCCCTCTCGTCCTTTCGAACATTATCTTCACCACGTCTACCACGATGTCGAATTCGAATCTATGAACGTTTTCACACTTACAGATCCGATATCAGTATTGAACAACGTAACGGTAACGAGTCAAGTATGAATTATGTACCCATCTCTCACCTGCCATCATCATTTTACTTGCACCGATCACGTATCGGCGTCGGACACCGATATCTAATCGGATACTGGGCAAACGCTCTTACGGTGTACGAAAACGAGGATCATACGAGACCAAAACTTCACCTTCTATCTCATTTTGTCCAAGTTAAATTATGGTGATGTGGTATACGGCCCTTGTCTATTGGCTAGGTCTGAGAAAATAGTTCAGCGTGTGCAGAATGCTTGCGCAAGATTTTGTTACAATTTACCACCACGAGCTCATATCACGCCTTTTCTAAATAGTGGAAATCTCCTAAATATGGCTGCTCGTAGAAGGCTTCACCTTGCTAGTCTTCTTTTTGACGTTGTACACAGCGAGGTGCCGCCATACTTATTTAATAAGCTAAAGTGGTCACAGAGTTATAAAAACAATCAGGCCAGGTTTTGCAGTTCTGTTCTTATATGTCCGCGTCTTCGTTCCGCGGCGTTTCGTGGCAGTTTTCGGTATCAGGCGACTAAATGCTGGAATAATTTGCCTCCACCTATTAGAGCTCTACCGTCGAAATTTTCCTTTAAAAAACGTTTGAAAGCACATTATATTGATATACAAAAAAATATACCGTAGCGAAAACATTGTAGGTATGCTATTTAATTTTATTGTGTGTCTGTGGTGCCGCTGAAATTGGCTATTATTTTGTTTACTTGTGCTAGTTGTGCTGCAATATTGTTATGTTTTACTGCTGTCTGCTCATTGTGATCCGTCTTTCCTTCCCGTATAGTTAAATGTTATATTAGATTAATTTTTAGTTTTAGTTTTAGTTTTAGTAGCCCTTAAGGCCAAGGTTCTGGCAGAATATCAGCGTCTCGAAGCAATTCGCGACATAGTGCTGAGCCAGCTTCCCTTTTTGTGTCCATTTTGCTCCATTTAGTAGGTACCGGTGAAGTTTTATACTGTAATAATGTGACCAAATAAATATATTTTCTTTCTTTCTTTTCTTTCTTTCTATCTGCTTTCAAAAGCTAAAATCGTATTTATTGTACGACTATGGTCCGTAAGTACCAAAAGTGCGTCCGTATTTTATCACGTAGTTTAATTGTTGCGCAGTGGAAATGCAAGCTTCGTTAAACTCGACTGGCTCCGGCGCTACCTCGCCTCGATTTCCCGCCCCGCTTGTGCTGTTACAGGGCTGCGCATACAACACACTATAGCGTTAACATTTGCAATGTACTATAAACAATATGTCCACCCCCTACTTCTAATATCGGTGGCTTTTGGAAAGCTGGTGTAAAACTGACATGATTGGTGAAAAGATAAACTGTAAGATGATACTGTAATATTTTAGATGGCTATGGTTCAGTTCGCCAAAGATGCTAAGGGTAGGCGACGAAAAGTGAAGGGTAGAGCAAGAGAAAAGTTTAAGGGTCGTGTGATCCGTTGTAGCCAGAGTGATAAAATAACACCGAATTTATATTTACCGAGCGCCAGGTGACTTCATCAACAAACTTGAGCAGTGACTAAATAAAACCAAGAAATATTTTAACTACCCTTTATTTTAACCTTTTAACGTAGTTAGGTAAAACAGTCGGAGACATGGAACACCATCCGAATAAAGCTAAATGCTAGTCTTAAGCAAAGTTAAATTAAAGTTAGGTGTTAGTCTTAAACTACCTACAATATCTTAATTAAAATTACACGTTTATAATTGTTTGGTTGCTTGGCAAGTTAAGAGTGAATATAAGATTTTACCGTACATATGAAGAAAGCTCGAGTAAGGTCGCTCACATCCTACCAGTCCGACACTACAACACGGCCATCAGAGAGATTACTCCATCCGTAGTGACGATCTGGCAGTCGAACGGACTCCTGGATCACGCCTCTTCATGTATCAATCGTACATCCATCAGATGGACACAAGGAGGACGGTAGAAAAGTCGTAAGATAAAGACTCAAGGTACAGGAAAATAAAAAAACCCTAGAAAGAAAAAACATTACTTAGTATATAGTTGGCATTTGAGTTTATATATGCACTATTTTAAGTTTTTAATAAAGTAGAACTTACCACGCAAGGGTGGGTTTTTTTATTTATTTTTCGTCAGGTAGACGTATATGAAGCCGGGACGAAACGATCCGATAAAAAGGAAATTGGCGAATTGGAATAACTGAAAAACACGAAAAGCATCGTTAACAACATCACAGAATGCTGTTTATTGGAAATAAACGAGCGTGGGGAAAGAAATTAAACAAAAAGCAACACTCACCTGAGTAGGAAATAATTTGAGGGTAAGATTTTATTCTAGACCATTGCCGAACAAGCACATAGTGTGGTGAAGTTAAATTAAGCGCAATATGGGCGCATCGCTGGAACAGAAACACACACAATGAAAATCAACCCAAAATTAGGCAAAAGAAGCAATCACTAAAACTGATATTTACCCCGAAGCGAGGAATTGGACCAGGAAAAAACTTTTAATTATACGTTCACATCGTATGGCAGAATTCGTCCAATTGACGGGAGAAAATCTGGACATCGGTTACACCGGCACGAAACACCCACACAACGACGATGGACGTTTCGTTTCACCGTCCGCACGTAGCAACAGCACATCACGCGTGGAAGAAGATGAAAACATTTTATCAATCCACATCCGATAGCCCACAAAATACACCCGGAGTCTAAAGAAGAAAGACGAAACCAGTTCTGGCTTTTGGAACAGCGAAAGGAAAAACAAAATAAACATATCCGTGATTCGACAGTGCAGAATGACAAGATTACCTGAAACGAAACAAAAATCAGAGGTAGGAAAAGCCTTGCCGACGTGTGCGTGCAAAACGTTTCGTTATCCGTGAAGAAGTTGTCAACAAAGGTGGTGAATGAACCTTTGCATTAAAATAATTTTAGAATAATTGGTATTCAACAGTGATAAACGGACTTTATTACTAACCCACTGAGAGAAACCACATTCAAGATTTAATTAACTCTTTATTCCTTGAAATAAAAGCGACAAACGTCAGACGTGACAGCTGTCATGAATGACGTCTAAGAACACATGTTGGAGACACTAAACGCATACCACCGAACTGTCTTAATCAAAACAACAATTTAGAAATAAGTGTTTTATTGTATTTGACTAATGTTTAAGTGATATTGTGTCTTAAAAGTGGATAAAATGAATAGTGCGGCGCGTGTAGCATGTAGTAATACTACCACACCTCCGACATATCGCAGAAATAAGGTAATATTTCCACTTTGAAAGTCGTAACGAAGTAGTTGTTGAACAGTGTCTGTTTTACTTTATGATTTAGCCTATGAGTGAACCTCGAAGTGTTACAGTATCACTTTAGTTGGGAAAATAATTTTATTTCAGAATTTGAAGAATTCTGAAATAAAATTATTAGTCACCGAGAACGGTGTAATAACCTTATTAATGGTAGCAAGTACCAGAAGAAAGAATCGTCGATGTCCAAAGGGACCGATCGATAAAGTCATAGCCAGGAATAACCACTAAATTCAGTGGACCACAAATATGTCACAGAGAGAGTACCCAAGACTTCCAAGCAAACCAGAAAATATCTTAACCTAACATGCAGAAATTATATAAGTCGAGAAGAGAATCTCCGACTCTAATTAAACCTAGATGACTAACCTACGTGTTCCAACAGATTCGTGGGAAGCACTATAAGCGAACTAAATACAAATGTTACCTAAACATGTAATGCTAGACTTAATAAACTACGGGCCCATTAACACTAACTTATTAGTCGACTTTACTAAAGGTAAGGGTGGCAAGATACGTTGACTTTATTAACTATTGCCTATTGGAATAGGACCGGAAACGTAGACCAAGCTAAGAATTTCTCAGGAACCTAAATATCCAACACAATGAATTATACTGTAAGAAAGTTTGAAATGGAGTACTTCTTACAGATATTCCCTTTTAGATATGACGCCGAGAAGTCCTATCTTTGTGGAAATAAAATATACAGGAAATTATTTAAGTATTTGGGATGACTTTACAAGGTCACACCTAAAGTAAATACTATTAGTAACAATACGGCTAGTTCGTACGCAACTCAACACGTATAGAAAGTAGAACGAATTAGACAATTACGTCCGTGTAAGTCGTCGAAAAGAGAAAAAGAAATCTGAGGAAGACCGATGATTATAAAATCAACACCGAACTACCTTCAGTCAGATCAGAAGGAATTCTGAAGAGTGGGCTGAAGCGCAAGCACCGCATCAAGGAGATGGGGCAGCTTCGCCAGGACGAACTAAATCTTTAATATGAAAGTTACCTAGATTTTTCCCATCTAGGGATTTTAGAGTAAAGACCAAAGGTCCAAGTTTTTTGTGTATAACAAATTTCTCGTAACGAGGCGCAAGTTTTGCTGTGAAATGCTTAGCAGCATTAGATAAATGAAAACATCTCTTATATACTATCTGACCTTCTTTTAGTTCCATGGGACGCTTACGCAAGTTATAATACCGCGCATTACGCTCATGAGAATTCAGCAATGATTTCCGCACATTATCGAAAATGGTTTTTAACTCTGAAAGTTTATCAGAAAAAGTATTACCATCATCCACAGTGAGTGTGCCTCTATCTATGGGAGTATTAGAATTATAGAATGCTCCGTCTAATATCATTTCGCGACCGTGATGAAGGAAATATGGAGTGAACTTAGTTACCTCGTGAACCACAGTGTTGAGAGCACACTGGATCTCGTTTACATTCTTATCCCAATTTCGGTGATCAGAACGCACGTACGATGCTATAGTTCTTACTAATTCACGATTTGTTCGTTCTGTGTGATTCGTCTGTGGATGGTACCTAGGGTTGTAGAATATGTGAGGAACGTTGTACTTACTCAACAACTCTCTGAAATCTCTAGAAATGAACTGAACTCCATTATCTACATACACATACTTCGGTACACCATGAGTCAGAAAAACACCCTTCTCCATGCATTTGACGATTGACTTCGCAGTAACGTTACGTAGAGGAAATAGCATGACATACTTGCTGAAATAATCAGTACAGACAAAAAGGTATTGATTTCTCAAATAAGAGGGTGGAAAAGGTCCGAGAATGTCACAGGAAATGGCCTCTCCGGGTACTGAAACACGTTTAGGATTACCCATTAGACCAGGACGAGCCAGATTAACTGGTTTATATGTCTTACATATTTCACAAGCGTCGACATACTCCTTGACATCTTGGAATAAAGTAGGCCAATAATAAAAATTGGAAATTTTAGAATGCGTTTTTGCTACACCGAAATGTCCGGATGTAACATCATCATGGAATTTAGAAAGTATTTCTTTTCGGTCTTCGTAAGGCACTACCACCTTCCAGTCAAACTGAGCTGTTAAGCGATATTTATTCTTAGAGTACCGAAAGAGTTTATTCTCTTCAATTTTGAAATTTGGAAAAAGAGACGGCGTGTCAGAAACCTTTTTGTATAAATCTAAGTACCATGGGTCTTGAGTGGAGATAACATCAATATAAGAAATTTGAATTCGAGATAAACAATCTGGAATAATGTGTTCTTTTCCTTTACGGTGAATAAGTTCAAATTCAAATTGACTAAGCCTACATGCCCAACGGTTTAAACGACCTGAAGGATTCTTTAAGTTGGAGAACCATTTTAGAGATGCATGATCAGTAACAATAAAACACTTTCTACCTTCGACATAGGCACGATATTGCTCCAATGCGTAAAGAACAGCTAGTAATTCTCGCTCAGTCGCAGAGTAGTTAGTTTCAGCTTTGAGAAGTGTGCGACTACAGTAAGCGATAGGATGATCTATATCGTCGTATTTTTGAGTTAACACAGCTCCGATCGCAAAAGAGGATGCGTCAGTATGAATGTAGAAAGGTTTGTTGAAGTTAGGGCACTTAAGAATAGGTGCTGATACTAAGGCAGCTTTAAGTTGATCAAATGATTCGTTTGCCTCGTCCGACCAAACAAACTTTATCCTTTTGCTTGTCAAACGGGACAAGGGACGAGCAATTTTCGAAAAATTATTGATGAAGCGACGATACCAACCGCACATGCCCAGAAATCTTTTTATACCTTTAGCATCTTCGGGTATAGGAAAGTTTAAAATGACATCAATTTTTGAAGGATCGGTATGCAAACCGTATTTGTCTACTATATACCCGAGATATTTCAATTCGGTTCTACAAAAGAGAGACTTTTTCATATTTATAGTTAGATTTGCTGCCTTGAGCTTTTCAAAAACAGCCTTGAGGAGTCGAAGATGTTCGTCAAAATCAGAGGTACATATTATAATATCGTCTATGTAGCAGAAGACTTTATTATCGAAATCCGCGGTGAAGAGAGTGTCCATGAGGCGTTGCATAGTCGCAGAGGCACCCACCAGTCCAAAACACATTCGGTTATAATGAAACAAACCCTTTCCGGGAACAGTAAAACTAGTTTTTTCTTTAGAATCTTCGCTAAGTGGAATCTGATGATAAGCGGCACTTAAATCAAGTGAAGTAAGATATTTAGCGTCTCTTAAATTATCCAGTATGTAATTAACGTAGGGTAAGGGGTACGCGTCTGATTTAGAGACAGAGTTAACTTTCCTACTGTCGAGACAAAGCCTAAGATCACCATTAGATTTTTCAACCATAACTACCGGAGAGTTCCATGGGGAGTTTGATGGTTCCACTATACCCGCTTCCAGCATACGATTTACTTCCTTCTCCAGAGCAGCCTGCTTGTCAGGACTCAGACGATAGTATTTTTGTTTAATGGGAAGAGAGTCCCCAGTGTTAATCACATGTTGTATTAAATGCGTTTTACCTAAGCCAACCTTGTCGGTATCTATTTGATCGTATAGAGCCTTTGTTTCACTCAATCGAGTCCTTTGTGTGAAGGTTAATGAATCAACGTCATTAAGACCGATTTTAGCAGGAACTGAAGATAAGCTATTCACATAGTCACCAGCAGATAAAGTAGATATTATTTCTGGAGCCAACTTGAAAGCTTTCCAAAAATTAAGTCCGAGTAAAAGATGAGTAGTTATTTTAGGTTGAATGTTAAAGTGTATGATTTCAATTTTACCATTGTAATTAACAGGTAAACACATATATTCTGTGCAAAGTAGTTCTTGACCATTTGCTACTTTAAGTTTTAAAGGAATTTTATGAGTAAGAATTGGTATACCAATGGCAGAAAACGTGAGATGACTGTTCATACCTAGGATGCTACAGCTGGCACCACAATCCAGTAAAGCTTTAACCTTTAAATCTAGAATATTGAGAAGTACGTATAGTCTAGTATCTCCCTTTGGAGGTTCAAAACAAATTGTCTTTTCTACGCGAGAGGGAGTAGAATTTAACTTAGATGTTTTATTAGAAAAGACAAAACTCTTTAGTTTTTTGACTGCATAGAACATTTAGGACAGTCCGGAGTGCGAACGCCTTTTTCACCACACTTAAAACAAACGATGTCTCTGGATTTCATACATCGGCTAGTAACATGATTATTTAAACCACAGCGGAAACAAGACTGGTTTTGCTTATTTGTCTGCATAGAAGCCACAAAAGATTTGGGTTGTTGGTAAGAGCGCGGAGATTTTTTATGCCAACCGGGAGAAAATGATTTAGCTCCACACGATTGTCCTGGAATTGAAGAGTCCTTGTCTAATTTAGAAGAAAAAGGTTCGCGAAATTGTTCAGCCTTGACCTTCGCTAGTTCTATACGCTTGCACAATGCTGTTAGTTGAGAAATAGAATTAAAGTCATGAAGCGCTAACTCCCTGCTGTAATCAGGTCGAATATTACGGCTGAGAATGTCCAGTTTTTCTTCTTCAGGAACTTTCTTACTTAATCGCTCAAACATACCTAAGATTACCGAAACGAAAGATACTATAGTTTCATCCTTGGCTTGAGTACGAGCACGAATCTCTTGCATCAATTTATGATCTAAGTCTGGGATATCGAAATCGTCAAGTAGAGCTTTGACTACATCAGAGTATGAAAAGAATTGGTCACGGTGAGATCTAAACCACGATAAAGCAGGTCCTTCCAGGATCTCAGTAAATCCTCTGAAAATTTGCAGTTCAGAAATCTGTCTAGCCACACGCAGTTCTTCCAAACGTGACAGAAATAGACGAGCGCAGGAGTTGCCATTATATTTTAAGTTAAACGAGTTAATGTTAAAGTGTCGTTCAGTTTTGTAAATTATTTTCTTAACAACCTGAGGAGAAACGTTACGATCACCAACGTCACTAGTATCACCACTCTCATCATCAGAATCAGGTTCGCTAGTCACAGCCTGTAAGCGATCCATCAAAGCTTTTAAAGTTATCTTTAGCAGTTGAGTGTCCTCGTTCTCCGATAAACGTGATATACGACAAAGAAAATATCTGCACCGCGAGAACAGACGCGACTTAGAAGAAGTGGAAAGTACGTCACTTAAAGCTGTTTCAATCTCTTCGATCTTACGTTGAATGATCAAAATTTCTGCAGGTAAATCCAAACTTCCCGAAAGATCAAACTTAACACCACCTTTATTAGCTAGATCTGCAGTCTGTTCCAGAGATTGTTGCAAACTATGACGACGAGACATCGGATTCACCCTACAACCTCGAACAGTAAGTTCGTGTGCAATTTCATCCTTTTTTAAATATGCTATACTGCAACCGGCCTTTACAAAGTCCATCTTGAAAGTTTAAGAAGTCGTTAAAATTTTTGTTTATTTAAAAGTGTAAAAAAAACTGAAGTCCTTGATGTTCAAAGAAAACTCAAATTCCAACTTTACAAAAGTGAGCTTTAAATAGCTTTATTAATAGCAGCACAAAGCGTAGACCACAATGCTTAAAGAAAGTATGGCAAAAAGTCATAAGTTATTTAAAAAATTTAAAGTAAAACAATTTTGTTTATGTTACTTATAGACAGAGTCGAATTATACGTGCGTAGTACAGCAGTGTCAAACCAGTTAAATTCACAATACACAGTATATTGGAAGGTTTCAGTATTAATATTCAAATGAGTATTTTTTTTTTGTAGGTACTTCACAAAAAGTATTGAGAAGTAAGGTACAGCAAAAGCAGCAAAAACTCGTCACATAATAAAGTTCAGTTAAAGTTTTGTATTTAAAACTTTTAAGTTTATGTTAAGTTAGTTAAAAATATTTATGATTTAATTTTTTAGTTTAAATCCAGATTACATGGAAGTAATCTTAAAAGTACACCTTATACTAACACATTAAAACATATTCGCTACTCAGTTATAAAAAAGGCAAAAAGATTCCAAAGCAACCAACAAAAAAAAATAGTTACAAATAGTTAATATTTAGTCACTGTCAAACTGGCCTCATGTTGGGACCGCCATTTTGTAATATTTTAGATGGCTATGGTTCAGTTCGCCAAAGATGCTAAGGGTAGGCGACGAAAAGTGAAGGGTAGAGCAAGAGAAAAGTTTAAGGGTCGTGTGATCCGTTGTAGCCAGAGTGATAAAATAACACCGAATTTATATTTACCGAGCGCCAGGTGACTTCATCAACAAACTTGAGCAGTGACTAAATAAAACCAAGAAATATTTTAACTACCCTTTATTTTAACCTTTTAACGTAGTTAGGTAAAACAGTCGGAGACATGGAACACCATCCGAATAAAGCTAAATGCTAGTCTTAAGCAAAGTTAAATTAAAGTTAGGTGTTAGTCTTAAACTACCTACAATATCTTAATTAAAATTACACGTTTATAATTGTTTGGTTGCTTGGCAAGTTAAGAGTGAATATAAGATTTTACCGTACATATGAAGAAAGCTCGAGTAAGGTCGCTCACATCCTACCAGTCCGACACTACAACACGGCCATCAGAGAGATTACTCCATCCGTAGTGACGATCTGGCAGTCGAACGGACTCCTGGATCACGCCTCTTCATGTATCAATCGTACATCCATCAGATGGACACAAGGAGGACGGTAGAAAAGTCGTAAGATAAAGACTCAAGGTACAGGAAAATAAAAAAACCCTAGAAAGAAAAAACATTACTTAGTATATAGTTGGCATTTGAGTTTATATATGCACTATTTTAAGTTTTTAATAAAGTAGAACTTACCACGCAAGGGTGGGTTTTTTTATTTATTTTTCGTCAGGTAGACGTATATGAAGCCGGGACGAAACGATCCGATAAAAAGGAAATTGGCGAATTGGAATAACTGAAAAACACGAAAAGCATCGTTAACAACATCACAGAATGCTGTTTATTGGAAATAAACGAGCGTGGGGAAAGAAATTAAACAAAAAGCAACACTCACCTGAGTAGGAAATAATTTGAGGGTAAGATTTTATTCTAGACCATTGCCGAACAAGCACATAGTGTGGTGAAGTTAAATTAAGCGCAATATGGGCGCATCGCTGGAACAGAAACACACACAATGAAAATCAACCCAAAATTAGGCAAAAGAAGCAATCACTAAAACTGATATTTACCCCGAAGCGAGGAATTGGACCAGGAAAAAACTTTTAATTATACGTTCACATCGTATGGCAGAATTCGTCCAATTGACGGGAGAAAATCTGGACATCGGTTACACCGGCACGAAACACCCACACAACGACGATGGACGTTTCGTTTCACCGTCCGCACGTAGCAACAGCACATCACGCGTGGAAGAAGATGAAAACATTTTATCAATCCACATCCGATAGCCCACAAAATACACCCGGAGTCTAAAGAAGAAAGACGAAACCAGTTCTGGCTTTTGGAACAGCGAAAGGAAAAACAAAATAAACATATCCGTGATTCGACAGTGCAGAATGACAAGATTACCTGAAACGAAACAAAAATCAGAGGTAGGAAAAGCCTTGCCGACGTGTGCGTGCAAAACGTTTCGTTATCCGTGAAGAAGTTGTCAACAAAGGTGGTGAATGAACCTTTGCATTAAAATAATTTTAGAATAATTGGTATTCAACAGTGATAAACGGACTTTATTACTAACCCACTGAGAGAAACCACATTCAAGATTTAATTAACTCTTTATTCCTTGAAATAAAAGCGACAAACGTCAGACGTGACAGCTGTCATGAATGACGTCTAAGAACACATGTTGGAGACACTAAACGCATACCACCGAACTGTCTTAATCAAAACAACAATTTAGAAATAAGTGTTTTATTGTATTTGACTAATGTTTAAGTGATATTGTGTCTTAAAAGTGGATAAAATGAATAGTGCGGCGCGTGTAGCATGTAGTAATACTACCACACCTCCGACATATCGCAGAAATAAGGTAATATTTCCACTTTGAAAGTCGTAACGAAGTAGTTGTTGAACAGTGTCTGTTTTACTTTATGATTTAGCCTATGAGTGAACCTCGAAGTGTTACAATACAAACATAAAACTTGAAAAATATGTGGCAGACGTTCTTATATTAATTGGTGGTTATTCAGATATGTACGTCATGTGCAATTTTGGTTTCTCTTTTGTGTTGTTTTAAATTAAAATGACGGCGATTAATGTGATTTTCGATCAGATATTGCTAAATTTCCGTAACCACGTCATATTATTTGTAAACATAAAATAAGCACGGAGGATTGTACAGGATATCAAGGTCAAAAATACGGATTCGCGCAAATTTGATAAAACATGTAATCAACCGTATTTCCACAATAATGAGGTGTATACATATTTTTGCCACTTCTCGGTGTATACAATATTGGTGACTTTAACTATACTTCTAAAAATCTGGACTTGACGGTATGACGTATTATTTATTAACGATGTAGAACAACTTCAACGAGGTACTCTCAGAAACTATGTACTTCGATTAATTGTATATGTGAGTCCACATATTTTTATTTTGTTAGAATTGAGGAAACTCCTCGTTACTAAAATTTGTTCAACATTAAAACATGTATCATCGTGTTTTGTTCATGAATACAAACCTATAAACTCTGAAGTGCCACTTTGGTTGAGGCATGGGCTTGGTAAGTCAAAATTAAGTACGGATCAAACACCTAAATCATGCAGCAAAATATCTAACCCTGATTTTATGTGCAGCCATCCTCGGTAATAGGCAGCCCTGAAACTGCCGAATTGCCTTTGCCCCCCTAATAGGACTCTTAAAAATAAAATCCCCAACCAACCGCAATCATTAATTCCTTCATCTTAATATCTTTGACGGCCTTGACGCCTTTGCTTATTTTACCAGACTATTAGATTTCCCAGTTTGCCCTCATTCCTTCATTTCAAACAATTGTACGAAATACTTGCGGAAATTCCAACAGCGACAAACGAATCTTATGTAGAAGGATCATTATGTACTTACTCTGTTATATTCAGAAATATATAAGATTGGCCTGAGATACAACCTTCATACTTTTATTACTCTGTTTAACGTTAAATACAGTCTTACAATAGAATTTGATCTCACTGGCACCGAAAATAAATGCCCATTAATGGAATGGGCGGCTTGTAAGACCTAGTACAGCAACCATCATTATCTTACTCGCTAATCCTGTCGCTAAACAACAGTGCTTTTGTGCCGATGCGAAAAGAAAACAGCTGAGTAAATTACGTACCTAAATGTATCTAAGAGACATTACATTTCATCGTAGTCCTCTCTAGGCATTGGCAATCCATCTGGTGTTGCGGTAGTCTGTATTTAAAAAAAAAAGTATTTTTAGATACTTCCATGACTTTTTTGTCAGAACAACAAACAAATAGAATACCGTACGCAGGAGAGCCATTTTCCGTGCCATTTTCTTTTATTTGCATCGGGAAACCACGAAATGTCACCAAGTATTTTTAATTGAAATGATGCGAAGGCTGCAACCGGAAGCGCCGTCGAGCGCCGTTGAATAATTCAGCTCCTCGATGTAGCACGAACAGCCTCTTGCGGCACTTGGAAACATTTCAGAAAAATCTCGACGCCTATGTAACCAATCATCAGTTGCTTATCGACATGATTTTATTTGAGGTTTTAGTTTATCAGAAACCTGCGCTACTGCACGATTCCCACGATATTTTTAATTTGTCACTGAGATACATACACACATAAGCATACCATCTGCCTGGAGAGAGTTCTTACTATTGTGCCTCTACCCACATGATAAGCTATAACGGGAGTGTACCTGTTTTCCATTTTTTTCACTGAGATGATATTAATATAACATGTACATAATATTCTATTGGGCGAGTCAAACGAACCATCCAATTAAAACAAATTGATATTTTAATTGATTTAGGAAACTGCTATCGACGTTACCTCTGAACAATTTCCAGATTACATAACATACACGTGGTCTTTATAAGATGTCAATGACAGCTACTTTATTCTGAATCCGTATAACTTCCAAGAAAAATAATATCATTTTAACCCAGACATTGCGTTAAACGTTCTCTTACGGGGCCGACTCAATATTGACAATCTCGTGACTGAAAAAGTTGAAATACTACCACAAATCTTCATAGTTATCCCCAAGTACCGGGGTGCTCAAAACTTGGGGCTCATTATACAGTCAGTACAGTCAGCACGTAAACTTGGTAGAAGCCGGGCTGGCCGTGACAGCCCGCCAGATGAATTATTCAGCGCCGCTGGATACCGGCTACCTTCCCGCATTATGGTCACAAAACCACACCTACTCACACAATGCCACTAAAATTTAATAGGCTACATTACAGTCATAGTGTTCTAAGAGGCATGTTAGCGCCACACCAACGTTTCCACGGCACTATTGGATACTAATCATATTGTGGTCCCCTTCACAGTGCTTGAGACTTTTGCGTTTATCAGCAACGGTAGTAATTCCTAGGAGAAATTCATTAGTAATTTACGGATCTATTTTTCGCTTAGTTAAATTATTGAGACGTTGACAAATCGGGAAAAGGTAGTTTGTATTACATCCTGTATTTTTAATTAATTTAGAACACAAAAACTAGAACTCTTGTATAATTCCATCTTTGTTATTACCGAGGAGCAGTCGCAGCCCTAGAAAATTCGATAATGTCTATTTTTCTTACGCAGAACAATTCACAATCACTCAAGATAGCTTTGATTAATTGCAGCTGTTGTATTTTTTTCACATCTTCAAACAAATAACTGTCTCATTTAAGGACACTGTAGGGGTTAATTTCATAAACTAGTATACTGTCTGTTACTCAAGGAGTGCAATTATTATAGAAAACAAGCAAAACTGTTTTCTTTTTATGTAACCTACTCGGTGTCCCACTACTGGGCTAAGGCTTCTCTTTATTCTTACCATACGTTTTTACTTTTTGCAAGGTTTCCCGGGTTTTATCTGGGGCCTATTGTTACCTTGTAATATTCTGTATACCTTTTTTCTGTTTTGGTTGTTATATGTAGTGTTCAATAAAGAGTTATTGTATTGTTTTTCTCAAAAATTCCAAATTGTCTCGCCATCTCCTTTTTGGTCTCAATCGAATCAACAGTAGGCCAAATTACTTACTATTGCATGAAATAATAACCCACCCATGATATTATCGATTTATTTCAATGTTACACGTCTGATAATTTTTATAAGTAGTATAATAGGTATTGAGTAGATTCAGCAATAGAAGAATCGGTCAAAGAGTTAAAGAGATCTACGTCATAAGTACCTACTCAAAAATTTCAAGACATATCATATCAGCTTCTAAACATCTTTTAATTGTATACTTCGTTTATGTAGTCATACAAATATACTTACGAGCAAAAATAACGGGTCGTTTTTAATAGAACTTTGTATGTTATTTTTGCTCTCAATGTAGTTTGCAGTATTTTTAAAACACTACCAAAGGTCAGCACCAAAAATATGCAACCCAATTCAATCTAAGTTATACACATAGTAAACATTTAGAAACAACGAATGAATCGAAACTAAATATATGTATAAGTGATGAATTATTCAGCGCTGGGAGGTCCGACGGCGAGCCACTTTTATGTTCCAGGCGATCTGTATCAACAGTAGGTCAGTTGTTTTAAGAGTATACTAAGTGCTGGAGTGCATGTGCATTATTCAATTTGTTACAACAACGAAGCGCTGCGAATCGAATAGAAAACACGTATGCCATAAAAAGCAGTTGAGGTAGCTATTGCTTTTAAATCTCTACATTATTTAAATAAAGCTAGAGAGAAAAAAAATTGTACGTTAATTCTGGGAGCGATTGCTGGTATATATTTTTTTCAATTAGATTAAAAACTTAACAAGATATCGCACATATATGCGTCATAAATAAACGCATTTCTTGATTCCAATCAGTTTTACTGAGCATAAAAACTCAAGTACTTTTGTGTTTTATGGAAGAGATGACTCTCAATGTCTTATTTTTTAAATTACAGTAACATTTTTGGGCACAAAATGAACGCTACGATGTCTGTCCAAGTAGAATGTTGCTTGGAAGATCATTTTAAGTGCAGATTGATATTCATGCAGACCAGAGTACACTTGTGTGACGTAATCCTGGCTGATGAGGATCTTTGAGATTGATCACTCTGTCTGAGGCAGGCTCTTTCAAACTGACGATAGTTGACACATTTTAGAGCTATATAGGCCTCGAAGTAAAACTTTTAAAACAGTTTATAAAAAGTAAACTACCAATGTTCATATAACTTATCAGTTTATAATGCGCACTTTTATGTGAATAATTTCATGCTAGGATACCTAGTGTAAAAGGTGACTTTTAAATTTAGTGAATATTACTAGAAAAAGGAAAGGAATTCCTCCAAAAATGATAGCAAGCCTTACATTACCTACTCATTTCAGCATGGTGCAAGTTATGTTTCTGGCGCATACACCTGAAACTTGTTGTAATTACTAAAATAAGGTATAAAATAAAATGTTATTTATAGGTCAGAGAAAAAATAGGAGACATCGCATGGTTGCAATTAAAACAAAGCATAATTATTTTGAAAATAAATTTGATAGAAAATAAAGAGTATACGTACTCCCACTGAACATGAAACTTACAGGACCTTTCTAGCAAGTTGACAGACTTACCATTTGAACGTTTCTAAAGAAAGGTCATGTAAACATTGCTGTAATTTTAATTAAACATGTTCATTGAAACTTTCAAAAATGTTGCGATTGATGTTATATCAACATTACATATGAAAGTTTATTACTTAACTTTCAAGCAACATTGCTGTATTAACTTATTATAATATTCAGTTATTAAATTGCTACAATGTTATTTTATAACATTGCAAATGAAACGTTGCAGCAATCTATATTTAACAACATGCATCACGGAACATTGCTATTACGTTGCAAACTAAACTTATTGAAATGTTTCACAATATTATTGCAGCAATATACTTTTTGCAACCTATAAAATTAAAAGTACCAAAAACGTCACAGTTTCAATGTTGCTATGAAATAACATTATAGACATTGCAGTTACCTCGTAAACAGAACTTATTGTAACTTTCAATATGATTATTGCAGCAATTTACATTTTGAAATATAAGTATTTTAATGTTGCTTCAACGACACATTTTATACGTTGTTGAAACTTTCATAAAAAACATTACAGGCAATTTGCAGTCAAAGTTATCTGAAACTTATGGTGTTATTATTGCAGCAATATTCTTTTTGCAACATATAAAATTTGAGGTATCATAAACGTCACAGATTCAATGTTGCTGTGAAATAACACTATAGACATTGCAGGTACCTTGCAAACTGAACTTATTGAAACATTCAATATCATCATTGAATTAAATTACATCTTAGAATGTATATTTTCTAAACTGAAAAATGGAACTGAGAACATCATTTTCATGAAGTCTGTTAAAATTCAAAACCTTCTCCTAAATGAAACAAAGCCAGGAGTACTAAAAAACGTTTTATTGCCACAACACAATGGAGTAAAATGCTTTCAAATTTGAAAGATATTTTGGAAAAAGTGTCAAAATCCAGGCGAAGATAGCAACATTAATTGCACAAGAAGTTACCTTTATGTTACAAATGTAACTGCCATAACTAATTGAATGAAAATTTCGTACAAATTACATGTGCGTTATTACTATAGCAATGTAGCATGACGTCATTATTTTTAAGATAACCCGCTAGAGGGCGCCGCGCGCAATAGAACGCGGTATCGTATGACCGACACAGAAACGATAAGTATTAAGGCCAACAGCAACTGAGCTTACGAAATACGCCAACAGATGGCGCTGCGCGCAAGTTACATCGCGCTATCGTTTGGTTGACCGAGCGTCTATATATACCCGAGATGATTTTTGATGATTATCTTGTAACAGACACAAGAGCGGGTTTGAGTAGCCTAGTGTGCACGTTACTGCTTCTAATTCGTTAGGACGTCAACGGGCCCGGTCTATCAGACTGCAGGTGTGTGCACGGGTTGCCGTATCGCAGTGGCGGTCGCTTCCTCGGGCCATTACCCCTGTATTTTTTAGCGCTTTAAAATTAGCCCACTGTTAAGGGCAAATTCATTTATATCTCTTCTTAAAATATAACTTCTGAACACAACAACCGTGTATCGACACTCCGTCCGACGGACCTCCCCGCAACTGTTCCCTGCGCGACCCGTACCAGCGTTACAGCAACATTAATTGCACAAGTTACGTTAATGTTACAAATGTAAATGCCACAACTTATTGAATGAAAGTTTCCTGCAAGTTACATATGCGTTATTATAGCAACATTAATTGCTCAAGTTACCTCTATGTTACAAATGTAACTTTGCCACAACTAATTAAATGAAAGTTTTCTGCAAGTTGCATATGTGACGTTGTAGACATATAGAAATTATAATTTATTAAAAGTTTTCGTGAAAACTTTCTTGAAAGTTACAATTGAAACATTTGAGCAAAGTTGCATTTGAAAGTTGTGTAAAGTTCTAGTGATCAGGTCTATGAAACTTACAGGGTATATATACAGCGGAGCCGTTAGAGCTTTGCATCAATATTTCTCAAACGTTGCTAGAACGTTGCAACCTTGCAAATGAAACTTACAAGCCCCCATATGTGAGTTTCAGCAATGTTAACGCAAGTTTTGCATGTTTAACGGGCTGTGAAGGTAAGATCATTTGTCTTTCTTCATTTTTATTTAAAATTTTAAAATTTGAATTCATCAAAGATGCCTAGAATTCATTCTGTGCATTTGTTTCAGCAAAGAAGATATCCCGCACCTCCACCAAATGTAACAGGGAGCCTAAAGTTTCTACAGCGCTCGCGCGCAAGAAAACGATTTGTAAATACTGATCTTGAGTTTCCTTTAAGATTTTCTTTTAATATGTAAAATCATACGTCATCTGCTCTCAGCCAGAGCTCTTTCTAGTAGACGTGACCCTCTGTCCTTGTTTTCGAATTCTTCTGTTTTTATTTCATTTATAAACTAGAACTTATCAACGGCCAAAGATCTTACCTTCACAACATACAAAATTCATAAAAGAAAGTACAAAAATACCGTCAGACTGTCAGTGCCTTTGTTGAATCTACTTAAGTGGATTGACAAAGAAATGATTCTCGCTAAGTTATCCATTTATAAACCCTGTCACTTGTTAAATTCCCCGTCACGTAAAGCAGGTGATCCTGAAACAGGGGAACACGACAATGACAATGTTAACAAGGTTATTCCTATTCCATAGTGAAATGTAAACAGCCCTTCAGCCATTATGAGTCGTGGTGCACAAGACAAACAGCCTGGGAGCGCGAGTCTGTGCCCCGCTTAAATATTGATATTGGGTCTCTCCCGACAGCGATCTACCTACCTACTCCTACCCTATTCACTGATTTCGACTAAATTTATTTGTTAATTTAACGGGCCATATCCACTTGTACCAACGAACCCCAACGGTGTCCCTTCTGGTAGCTAATTGGAGTATTGTGTTTGTAATTAGACGTGATCGAGAAAAATAGATAGTTGAGCACAGAGAGCTCTCGAATCTGATCAAATTAAAGCATTGTAGATCCCCGAAGCAGGAGTCGGCGAACCATGTCGTGAGCCGTGTCAACATTTGTTCTGTCACGCCCCAGTAAATAATAGAACCTTGTTACGTAAACGGGTTCTACAGAGCTGCCTATAAATTTATACTTAAAATAACAGTTCTTCGCAAGTTCAGTGATTGCACAGTAAATCTACCGGTATTTAATTAAAATGTGTCTATTAATAAGTATTAAGCAACAAAACACGGGACTTAATAAATCAAACTGTATACCTGTGTAGACAAAGGTCATTAATCCTGGCGGGTTTTAATTACCAGCCCTGTTTAATCCAAAGGTTCAATAAAAGCATTTAATTAAAATTGTCCTACCTAGCAAGTGGAACACCGTTGACAGTTCCAATCTGGAGGACGGAGGAGAGTAATTGAAATAGTGTACGAAAAGAATGCCCTTGGAAATGTCGCGTAGCGCGTAATGGTAGAGATGAATTTTATTGAAACCATAATTGTGATGTTCCTCTCAAATAGCTCTATGTAGACAGCCAATTCCAAAACTTTTATTCTCGAGTCTTTTGTATCGTCAAATTGTTCATAAGACAGAAAAATATAATTAAAACTTTCTAAAGACATAGCAAGTGAAATTAGTTTGTTGGTGTACCTACCTTTTTTGGATTCATTTCTATGATTCATGTAAGTTTTATTAATTTTGGGTATCCAAATATTTCCTAAGCATTTTGACGAAGCTGAATTTATATGGGTAAATGTCATAAAATAGTTCAGCCGTTAGTTAAGTAGCTCCACATAATCTGGGGGTACGGGGGCACCTACCTTTTCCTAGTTGACATCAGAGGGCCCATATTATGGTAAAAATTGTATGATATACATGCAGTGGTTTTCCGTTCGGCATACTCACACTTACCTACGCCTTAATTAAATACTCACAAAACGAGCTGCTGTGGATCTCAAAAACATGGCGCATTTTATTTTGGAGTGGTTAGCAATCCATCACTATTTTGATTCTTCTTTACACCTGTATGCCCACAATCATGCTGAACGTGGCCTTTAGGTCGTGTTACCTTGAACTCTGTCTACCCAGTAAGGGATAAAGACGTGATTTATGTACGTATGTATCTAACAAATTTACTGTGAAACCACTAGAATATGTGTCATATTTCTTCTGAGTTTGGTGAAATAATAAAATGCGTGTTTGAAATCAATTCAGACGCCCTGCAGGCACAAACAGCGCAGGCGGCCCCTTATTTTCTCTGTCAATACAAATATTGAAAAATCATTACATACACGCTCACTTCTTTTCTTCTCAGGCGAATAGATACCATTTTACAAATCTTAAAGAACGTATTTCGATTTAGTCCCTCTTTTTTCACGTGACATAAAAAAGACATTTGTAGACAATAGGAACAATCGGGGATGAAATATATGCCGACAATAACGAGTTAGAAAGGGCAAGTAAAGAATTAAATGTGTGGTCTGCCCGGTTGTTGCTTTACCTACCTTATTATTGTTCAGTACATACGGTTTCCCCATTTTAATAAATGCTTGTTAAGCCTAGTATCTTAGCTAACATTGCTTTGGGTTTACTTTTGACAATTGTCTTTGCCAGGCAGACAAGTTTGTAACTTTTTATGAATGAGGAGGTTAATGTTTTACTAATCTTTGAATATTAATATTATTTTTTATATAAAGTGAACAAATATTTTTGAACTGGTTTTTTAATGATCTTATGTTCTAAGTTACGAGCTTCGATCGTTTACACTCTAGATATAACATTAGTCCCTCAAGTTGGACTTGCAGAACAGCTCTCAGAATTACTTTGACCGCTGTTTTAGGCGCTGTCGTGCGTTTATCACCTATATTAAAGAATTACTCAAAAATATCAAAATATCAATTAATGAAACGGGGAATAGGGCTCGACACTTTGCGTGATGAAAACATTAAAAGACTTATGCGAAATGCAATTCTATTTATTTGTTAAATTTTTAGCTATCTGTTTGTACATCATAAACTACAACCTTTACGTAAAAACATATATCTATATCTACACATGATTGCCTTCAAACTTTATATATCAAGTTACAACCTTAGTTTCAGAGTGTTAAAAAATGGAATTATGTGAACATTGTGCAAAATCACTATTGATTGCGTATTGCATTTTTTTCAACCGTAATAAATTCTTAAGTCAATAATAGATTGGATTTCCATTTTCATCAACGTATGTCAACTAAATCATAATCATTTTTTGCGATTGTCGAATCGTAACTGTCTGATCCAATTTACAACAGATTCAAATGGAGTTAACCACAAAAATATGCTTAGACACACAATTTAATGAATACAAATTATCCTGTTTGTATTTACACATAGAGTACCGAGCGAGGGAGTACAAATGAAGCATCTAAACGTATTGATGACTGGTACTTTAGAAAGCTTAACCAAACGTTACGTAACGCTCGCTTTGCTGTGCCATTAGTCGCGTACCAGAAGCATTGCTTCTTTTCTAATTAGGCAGGTTAGAACGGGACATGATATTTGGCACTGGGTGGATGGATGAATGATGAAGCAAACAAGTAAAATCAGCATGTGAAATTATTTGTTCTTCGTAACGAGTTTTGGGCAGCGTTTCATTGCAAATACAAGACTATTTGAGACCAGAAGTAAGGTCTTTCTGAGTTGCGTTTCTAAGCCAGATATTCTACTCTTTTCATCCAAATGTTGCCAGCCATTTTGCGTATGTTATTGGGTCATGTAGCCGGAGGACGTCCTACATTAATACCCTATCTAAGCCGAGTCGCAATCTTCATCACATTATACATAAAAAAATACAGGCCTATTATGACTAAACTATGTTTTGTCTGCGTTTAGCAATGGCAAATGTCAAAGTAACAGATAAAGACACAAAAATGTTTAATTAATTATCAAAGGCCTAAAAAATTCACGTTTATGAATAACGGTGTAATCAGTGCAAATAATATTATAGAAATAACATATTATGTATAATAATTGAAAATGAAAAAAAATCCAAAATGTTTACAGTGTCCTCATTGTTCTCCTAAATTGTATTACATAATATAACGTTAACAAGATGCAAATGGGAGCATGTTTCCGGTATCACACCCCACAGTACAAACCTTCGCAACGCGTTATTTTTAGAAAATCTAAAATTGTAGGTGTAAGCTGTGATGAAATTCTTGAGTGAGGTAAGCTTTACATTCAACCAAAATTGCAATTGAACATTTTAACAGTATCGGAAACATAAAAAAATATTGATTTAAAGGTTAACTGTTCTCGTAACTATGTTTTTATTTGCTTCGTATTTGATTATTAGCTCGGTGTCGGTTATTAAGTTAAGAAAACTGCTCATATTTTAGGTATATATTCACATTTTGGCATAACTGATGGCACTCTGGTTCACTTTATTATTTACAATTTAAGTGCAAAATAAAGGTCTCAGATAGTATTTGGCACTTTGTCATCAGGTCATGATCAGTCATAAGGAAGCTTATGTTATTTATTACAATGAAAGGGTTAACAAGGAAGACAAGATCTGCTCTATGTTAATGTTTTACAGCAACATTAATTATCAATACGTATTCCTTACAAAATATACTCAAACATCGTAGGTACACTTATTCGCCTACCAATTTGAAGACAAACAAACTTGATCACAATGCTACGATTTTACACAAAAATACATTATCTCTATGTCCTAGATTTTTATGACTCAACAAAACAAGTTATTTACACTTCAGACACAATTTACGAGCATCACTGCCCATCCAACTATTTGTACTTATTTCATAAAAAAATATGTACGTCCGATTATATCACAAAACACCTCCCGTGCCGCGTGCAGCCGACCGCTCCGAACTGAAACAAAGAACGCGTTAACATCCGCACTCACCTCAGCGGTACTCGCTCCACTGCAGACAACAGCTTTTGTACTACTTTGCTTTATCGGCGCAAACATTATATTATCATATTGGCGGAAAAGTAATCTTACTTTTAGGATGGCAAGTTATATTGTAAACTACCAATAACAATTTAAAGACTGGCATCATCTTCAGCCTATATACATCCCATTAGTGGGCACAGGCGGTAGGCAATATTGAATATTATTTATGAGTTATAAGTACAGCAAGTCATAGCTATTTATTAAGTTTGCCACACAAAACTAATTGTGGGATACAGAAGTTTAAATTATAATATAAAATATTCGATTATACTCACTCTGGTGCTACGTCAGAAGCGAGTCGTATTCGAAGGGCGTGGGGTCGGCTGCGCGTAGGTGTCACCACAACACTCTGCCAGATATATTCGACACCTCTATTTGGTCCTCGGCTTCTAGTTCTGAAATCGGCACTCGCCTTCTCCTGTATCTTAGGCGAAAACTAATCCAAAGTATCAGAGACATTACTATCAAAAGAGACACTGCAGCTGTACCCGTGTATTGGGCGTAGTATGTGTGAGGACTTTTATAAGGCGAAAATTGTGATTTCACGTTAGCATTCGCCGTGTGATTTTCATCAGAAATACTAGATCTTATTTGATTATGAGTTACATTAGAAAGAGTCGTAGACTGAGATTCATTTTTCAGTAACTTCATTTTTAAACCTTTTTTAGCTTCCACTGGCGTATTTAAGCGCTTGCCAGATTTATTATTTTGCCGAATTTCTGGAATGTCATCGTCATTCCCTTTTTTCGAGTCCCGCCATGCCGAAGACAAATTAGGCTCTGTGTCTAAAAATCTTTGGTCTATATTAAATTGATCGTGCAAAAGTTTGTTTTGTTCTAAAATTTTAGACGACTCCCTTGTTTTAATTGCAGTCGATTCGTTCAAGTAGTCGGTATACGAGATTTTAAACGCAGTTTTTGTCAGCCATGCATCTTTTTTGTCATTAGAGTTTGAGCCGTTGACATGTTTATATTTTCCAATAGTTTTGTTTAGGTTCTGTTTATAATCGTTTTTGCCAGAATTAAATTTACTCTTTTCGCGTTTTGACGACTCGGCAACTCTCTCTGTTTTATTATTAAGGTAACCGTAGTATCTCAATAATTTATTTATCATCTCTGTACTGTATAAATTTACCGGCGGTAAGCTGTCGCTTATGGTAAACGTTTCTGGAAATGTACAATTGTATTTAGTTATTTCTTCTTTAACTTCAGAAGTTGAATAATAGCATGACTCGCCATTTGACGTTGACTTATTCCAATTCATCCAATCTTTAAGCCACAGCTTAGCGCTACAATTGATGCTATTGCCGTGTAATCTTAAAGTTTTCAGCTGGACTAAATAAAACAGTAAGTCGTCTCTGATCTCTGACAGATTATTCATTCTTAAATCCAGGTACTGTAAATGTGATAAAGCTGCTAGGGCTGCCGAATCAGCCAAGAGCTGCCGCGCTAGCCCTGGACTCGACTGCAGGTGCAGCATCTGAATGCTCTCCGGGGACGAGACAGGGAACGAGCCGTCCTGTGCCGGCACGGATAGGTTCAAATAACACAATCTTAAATCGCGCAGAGATAGCGGTCCATCAAAAGTATTAGACGAGAGCATCTGTATAGGGTTGTTAGACAAATCCAACATTTCGAGCGATAATAAATCATCAAATACGTGATCTTGTATATATCGTATTTCGTTATTTTGCAGCAGCAATATGCGTAGGTTAGGTAAATTTTTAAAGTCGTGAATAGACAAGTTCCTTATTAAATTGTTATTGATTGATAAATATTTCAATTCGTCCGGCAGTGACTTGGGTACACACGTTAAAATGTTCTTGTTAATATTGAGAAATAAGAGCATTTCTAATCTTCCCAGTGAGTCATCTTCCACGGAAACGACTTTGTTCTCCGAGAAGTCGAGCGATTGTAGCAGCGGGTAGCTGTCGAGGTCCCCGCACCGAACGGACGATATTTTGTTTCCGACGAGCGACAAGAAGCGCACGGAGTGGGTGAATGCCTCGGGCACCTGGTAGAGGCCAGTGCGCGAGGCGTCGATCTGCTGCAGGCGCCGGCCCGTGCCCACCAGCAGCTGCGTGTCCAGCTGCGTGACGCCGAGGTGCGGGTTGTCCGTCAGCAGCAGCCGCGCCAGGTTCGGCAGCAGCTGCAACGCTCCCGGAGCCATCTTCTTCAAATTGTTGTGAGACACGTCCAGGTGTTGCAACAACCAATTGTTAAAGTAATTTTCATTAATAAACTCGATGTTGTTTCTGCTCAAATTAAGGTGCTGAAGATTTTTAAGTGGAGTGAAAACATTAGCCAAGATCGTTAGGTTGTTTTCCGATAGATCCAGCAACTCTAATTTGGATAACCCATTAAAACTTCCCGGAAGTATGCCAATTATTTCATTTTTGCTTAAAATGAGCTTTTGAAGATACGAAAAATTATTAAAGACTCCTTTTGTTATGGATTTCAAGAGATTACGAGATAAGTCTATTTCTCGTAAATTTCGTGTTTTAATGTTGATCGCTATTTTTGTGAGGTTACTATTTGTGATGGCCAGTGAGAATGTGTCGAGTGTCGGCGAGTCAAAGTCGGCGCTGTTGACACTGCACCCGCTGCAATAGCGGACCGTCACTTCTGATAGCGTTTTGTTTGCGAACTCCTGCCTCCATGTTTGCTCTTCGTCTCCGCAACACACCAACACGTGAAATACATTCGTATTCTCTTTCAAAGTAATGTTGTAGGAACATTTTTGTGATACCGTTAAATTGTTGTGGCACGTACATTTTTCTGGGCACGTCGATGCTGACTGATAACTGACTTGCGAAACCGATATAAATACTAATAACAAACACTTTATCGGTGATAAAGCCATTGTCATCCAGTTTGTTCTTAGGTCTATGCTGGATTTAAAACCAGATGGTATTTCGATTGGCAAAACGGAAGTACACAATCGTTGTTCACAACAGCACTAAAGTTATGTGTTCTACGTATTTGAAACATGTTGTTTGTTCACTGGGCACAGTCACTTTGAGTATTGGCGATCGTTGGTCGCGAGCCGTCACTCATGCTCGTCCGGCGCTCACCTGGTGCGCTGGTGGTCGCGGGCGCGAGGTCGCGACTGTGTGGGAGGCGGAGCGCGCCGCGCGTCGGCCAGCGGGCGAGTGTTGTGGTGCGTCGCGGGGAGCGCGGCCGGCGGCACAGCTGGCGCCAGCGGGTCTGCCCGCGAACTGCGAGAAGCAAGGGCGAGAGGCGCGGCGCCGGCGCCCTGCCGCCGTCGTAATATCCCTCACAACCTCATTTTTATATAGTCAACTGACTTCCACACCGCCACTATTTATGTCATACTCGGCGCTCCCTAATACGTTATTTTGAGGGGGCAAGTATTTGTAAATGTACGATATATTTTTCGGTCGTTCTAACTGAGATTGTTCCCAGTTGGGCTGTCTCTGTACGAGAACAAGATTTAGACAGTTATTTATTGAAGCTGAATAGTTTATGGCCACTTTTACTTCCGACGTTATCATTTTTCATTCAAACATTTTTATATGTGTCAGTGTAGGTATATTCCTACTAAATATGTAGGTACTTATTTATATTTAATGTAATAAAAATAAAAGAATCGAAAGTTATTAAATGACCGCCACGACAGTCTTGCTTCGTTTTTTACCACCTATCTATGTAACGAAACGAAAGAGACGTGAAAGTTTATTTTAGAGCAAGTCGAAACCCAGTTCAACAATTTTATTTGTCTCGCAGCAAATGGATGGCATTTTCTCTCTTTGGTGCGGAGTAAGAAAACCGATTAAACCGGGGTTGGTGGGAACAAAGCCATAATACCTTTATTGTGGATGTTCTCTTTAACTTGCAAAAAGTCTCCAAGTGCGAAGTAAAAGAAAGACTCGGCCGGGGCCTACCTTTTTATTCAACCCTTTATGCTGTTTCGAACATCTTTACTGAAACGTTCGACTAGCATTTTCATGAATTGCTCCCACAAGGCTCTCCGGAGGGTCTCTTTATTGCGTTCCTTAATTTGGGTTATTTGAACTTTTCTTGTCCTCTCCTGAATGTTTTTGGGGCGAAAACATCGTTTCTCAGGCTTGCAGTGTTTGTTGTGGAACCTAATACGTCCGCGAGTGTATGGATTCCATCACCATTACTGCGGGTTTCGCCCCTTATCGTAAGCCTTTGTTAGCTAGCAACAGGAGGCTCTTTGACTCGCCTCTGACTGACTTTCTCGTGTTATTTCGAGTTGACCAGTAGAGCTTCCGATTGCAAGATTTATTTTCTGGCTGGTCTACAATCGGACAACGTCGGATGGTTGGCTTATATGTTTCAACGGAAAACTTTGTACATTTTAAGACGTAAATTAATCTTTATACCCGCTCAAAGAAATTTGTGTAGGTATAGACACTTTTAAAACAAAAAAAAGAGCATGGTTATTCAAGTTGCGCAGCGTGGGCCGTCCACCCACAAGGTGGACCGATGACCTCATTAAGATCGGAGGATCGCGCTGGATGCAAGCCGCTTCCAACCGGTCTTGTTGGAGATCTAAAGGAGAGGCCTATGTCCAGCAGTGGACTTGTAATGGCTGAGATGATGATGATGATGATTCAAGTAACACATAGGTAGGTAGAACATTGAAAACGAAAATCGATTGCAAGACACTGATTTAACGTGTGGACAGCATTCTGTACGTCAATTATCTATAATATCTATGAGGCACGGTCAACAGTTCCTCATCTGTTTCTCAAAGAACCTTCCCCGAATACATTTATAAAAGTGACCCGCAGCTTAGAGGTCGAGAAATAAATCATAGTGAGGAAATAGCGGGTTTTCACATAGGTGCGTAACCGGAGGGAAAAGGTAAACCCGCGATTTTACTGCGGCTTTGCAGGAGTAACGACGTGTGCTAACGAAAGGTGATCCCGCGCAGAATCATGATCACCCTCCAGATTACAAGTGACAAGGTAGCCTACTAAACTTACCTACAAAAAGAACCGGCCAAGTATAACCCGAAAAGTTTTTGAAGGACATATCCTTCCTTGAGATCTAGTCTATCTTTGTAATAAATTTCATAAATACCGATATTAAATTAACTACAAAAATACCTACACAAACATTTAAATACAAGATGCCAGACGTGCATCCATTATCCATCACCTTACAGAATCGCAAGCATTTCCCAGCACTAACTCCTTCATCGACACTTTATATATTTTATTAGGTATCACATACACAAATCACGTCTTTATCCCTTACGGGGTAGACAGAGCCTAAGGTAACAAGACTTACAGGCCTAGTTTAGCAAGACACTGAGGGCGTAGAGGTGGAAAGTGGAATCAAAATAGTGATGGGTCGCTAGCCACATCGCCTATAACATGATTCCTATGATTTTCGGCCATTCCCTCGATGGGTTTTTACCATTTGCGCGGGAAGAGAAGCAACTGGTACATTCTATGTTTTTTCTTTGCTCCCAGACCAGCATGGAAGTAATTTTTAATTTTAATTTTTTAATTATAAAATGGATACTAACAAACAAGCCCTCTTTGTATTGTAGCTTTTTTTTTATAAAAGAGGGGGCAAACGAGCAGACGGGTCACCCGATGGAAAGTAATCACCGTCGCCCAGGGACACCTGCAAGATCCGGGGGATCACAAGTGCGTTGCCGGCCCTTTGAGGAACAGGAAGGCTCGCTTTTTAAAGATCCCTAAATTGTACCGCTCAGGGAATGCTTAACGAGTGCAGTCTCAAAGCATAGTTTCAAACAACTTCGTTTGAATATTTTTGACTTTATTACAAGACGACAAACGATGCTTACTTACTTCAGAAGCCGAGTCATGAAACCGAGCTCAACTTGTTGTGTTCATGTTCGTTTATGGATACGTATTACTGTCCTTCGCTACATATACCTACTTAGCCACTATCTTCCTCTCAAATTAACTCCGCAGCACCCGCAGCGAGACGAGCTAAACGGTCCATTACTATCGCTAGATAGAAGCGATTAAGTAACAAAATAAACGTGGAACAAACCGAAGCATTAGGCCATTAGCGATGGGTATAGTGAACTGCTCTGTGGAACTAAAAGTAAGGCTAGGTACGGCGGAACGAAATCGCTGTCATTAGGGTAACGAGGCCCGGCCGCTGACGCGGCGTGCTGGGGAGGGCCGAGCAACTCTTTAGTTGCAAGACCTAATGAACCGGTATCCTCTTGGCAGCCTGCCTGCGATGGACCAGCATTGATTGCTGTTGCCTTGTTACCTTTTCCGCAAGAATTAAAAGCTAATTGCTTGATAGGTACAAATAAAACGCCCACTTTGAAGAACGTCTGCAATCAGAAGTAAGATGAGATACCTCCCGACTTCGGTTACATTATATTACTTGATTTCTAGTTCAATTTTACCGCAGTTACATATTTTCAGTTATATGGTAGCTCGAAGTTTGATCATGAATTCGAAACTTATTTCGATTCTAAGTTTTCCTTTCGGCATTCATGGAACTCGCTTTTCTCTGGTCGTTGGTGTGGTAATACTCAATTGGAAAATATATTTATATAAATTGCCGTACAAGTTACAGTAAAATTACTAGCAGGTATAGGTGAAATGTTGAACAACAATTTAACTTATTAGTTATTAACAATTTTACCGATCCGAAAATGGTGAAAACTATGATACAGAATTCAGGGAGCAAGTTAATTAGAGCGTTGCGTGAATCTGTGTGCAAGTAAATCTGTTTACCCATTGTTAATCGTCCTGTCCGGCGGAGACTAACGGGTGAGCCGTGGGAACTGCGAGCCGTAATAAGGGTCGTGGCGTAAAACTTTATTACACGCTCCACCTCGGCCCATGAGGCGGATGCGAAATGACGGCCATTCTCATTAACCTCGCCGCCGCCTCGCTTTGTATCAACGCCGGTTACACTTTTTTTCTCGTAAATAATAACAGCAGCACATTATTGCCGTCCTATTGCCTCAAATAAAGGGCGGTCTGCGCATACGGATTTAATGTGTGCCGTATACGTCCTTCGGATATAACGTGCCTTTTCGTGTTATGTTCTACCTGGTCGGGTTATTTTGCTAATGTTTTGATTATATTTTGAGTAGGTACTTACTTTTAACTTTCCACAGCTTTTCACTTGTTTTCTTGGCATACCTAGACGTATTTTATCACATTTAATTGGAGATTTTCCAAAGTCGGGAATTGTGTGTAATAACTAGCTACGTATGTAACCTCATTCAATATAATAACAGAGCATTTAGTAGACTAGTTTATACAGCAACAAAACAAGTAGTAATCATCCTTTGGAGTAGCCCTTCGACCACAAACCGACATTTGGGATAGAAACAAGCCCAACTCAACCCGAGAGCGGCACCGGTCAGTAGAATTCCTAAAGGTCGACAGTTTAATCAATCACACTAGCTGCGGTTCAAAATGCACGTCGGTACACGCTCCTTGAAATATGAGAGCTCGCCCCGGGGAACTAATGTTTTATATTCTGTCGTTGTATTGACAGTCATGACTTATTGCCCGACAGATTGCGAGCCTCGTCTCCAACTAAAACGGAGCCAACATTATTCTGCCGACCTTTTTCAATCGGCCATCGGTACGATAGGATCTTTTGCGTGAACAAAAATCTGTTGTTTGATTTAAACCTGTAAATTTTGTAGGTATTCTCAAAAATAAAACTGCCGACAGTTGTTTTGTAAATCTATTTAAGTATCAGCTCCATTCATCAAACAAATTTAGGCTTAATAACATTGAATTCAAGCCAAGAAAATATAAACACTTCTCATTTAGATACCTACAATTACTTAAATTCTTTGCTTTGCTATCTACATAGCGAGAGACAATTGTGCTGCAATCCGTACCGTAGTCCCTGTAGACATAGTGAACAAAATTATAGTTTCAATACTAAAGTCTCGTTTTATTTTCCACGTCCAATGCACCGCTCTCGAAGTAAAATGTCCTACATACTTACGAGTAGGTACGTAAGTATCTCTTATTAGTCCGTATATCTTACAGTTACGTTACGCAAACTGTCTCTCTCACTCCACAATACTTACCTACTATTCTTTATTAAATAAATTACACTATCAAACTTGAAAAGAATGGGACGTCAATTTCATTATTGAATCAGTAACTACCTATGTATAACTGAATAAAATATATCGATAAATATACCAAATCTGGTACTAACTAATGCGAGCATAGCAGTATCTTTTATAGCAGATAGACACAACCTTTTACTGTTAGTATTAAATGTCATTTATAAGTAGGTACATACTTACAGCAATTTAAACACCACACATATAGAAAACGTAACGTAAACAAACATGGTCTCTCATGAAATTTAATTTAACTGAGCTCCATTTAAAAATCAAGCATCAGTTCGATAACGCTGTGAGAATGCATGTGTGTGGCGCTTTCCAAGGGGATTCATTATTAAAAGCCAGGAGCACTATTAAAGGCGCCGTAAAAACGCCACAGCACTTTTCTTTCTCTATATTTTTTACGGCGCTGGATGCCACCTACATCATAAAAAGTGAAATATTGTGTCTCGGCGCGGATGCCGCGTCCCTTTATGAGATTAGATTGAACTGAAATCCGATAGAAACGTGAACGTTTCGTATCACGCGATGTACCTATTTGATCCGAATAAAGTCCTGGCTTAGCAGAATTGACATGTAGCAAGAAAAATATCACGTGCGATTTACTTTACGTAATCAAAGTAAACTACAACAAAGCTTAGGTACGCCATTCAGGGCACGTTCTACGTCTTGGTTACTGTATCCCTAGTTTGAAGCACGACATCATGTTTTTAAAATATTTACTCATAGAACGACAGGTGAAAAATAATATAAAAGTAGGTACTAATATCATAATATAGGTTATTATCTTGTTATTATTTTTATAAATATAGGTAGCAGTAGATACGCCTGCTTAGCGAAACCAAGTTTTATTATGAGGAATAAACTACGCGGGTTCAAATACCGTCTGGCACCTGGCAAAACTCTATAAGGTCAGCTCTGGCCAAAATAAAGTAATTCCACTTGATATTAATCCTACTCTAAATATTATTATGTCAATTGACTTATTTACTGTCCATGTTAAATATTCGCTATTAGAGCTCCTTACTAACTATAACTCTTGTGCCCGAGTACTGTTGCTATTTGTATTTTAGTTTAAACTTTCAATAATTACCTATATGCAAGTGTTCATAATGTGTACCTTTTTTTCAATTCGAATAATTTGATTCTGTGCCCTTAAATGTTTTTTAGTGCTTCTGCGTACTACCTATGTTTCAAATAGCACCATCTGCTTTAAATGGGTTACCTGGGAAAGATCGCTCTGAAACGATTTATTTGATAAAGCTGTCTATTGCGTAACTTGCAAATTGCTTCTTATGAATATATTTTTATCTGTAGGTACTGTTGTTTACTATGTGGTGCTCATTATAGAGTCATTGCATATTATTATGTAATTATATAGTTTAATTCTATTTGTAGATATAATGTTACATACAAACATACATACATAAATCACGTCTTTATCTCTTGCAGGGTACACAGAGCGTAAGGTAACAAGACCTAAAGGCAACGTTTAACAGTGATGGGTTGCTAGCCGCACATGTTAGCCTATTCTACGCTAGCCTATGTTAGTAATTTTAAAATATACATGCTAGTTATAAGTTGCTTATGATACTCATATAGGTACTAATAAAAAAATATTCCCTTTTCGGACTATACGTTAGTATTTAGGCAGATAGTGCCAAAGTCCATTTCGAGGAAAAAAATAAGAATTTCCTATCCAAAACATTTTCCTATGCAAAATGTATAAAATCCTGGCGAGCACATTTTAACGAATTAAGATAAGCATACGCTGAGGAACTAATGGCGTGAAAACCGGGACTATCGCTTTAACCGTGCCGTTTGAATCGCTACCTTCGCTTGAATAAAGAACTAGAGCGAGCAAAAAACCTCTGCGAAAAATATTTACTAAAAATGAAAGGTTCCGTGAATTAAGTTGACGTATTCTTGGCAGACTTTGACTTAGTCGTCTGAACAATACCTACTACTGCGAAAGTTTCATAAAATAAAAGTTTTTCATGAGTTTAAAGTTCTGTTATACACGTGCTTCAACGGTAAAGTGAGGTATGCTAGAAATTGTTTTACATAGGTATATGATAGAATTAGAAATAGTAAATCAATAGCGTAAACCAAGTCACAGACTTTGGCCGGGTAAAAATACGTACTGAATTTAAAAAATATGAGTAGGCGAAAAATACAGCTGTAGTTTTGTAGATATATCTTTACTAGTCCTGAATGGGCGTTACGATTGCTGTGCTTTTAAAAATCAACCTCTTGTAGAGATTTAGTTTCTTCGTGAATCTAGAGCTGATTGGAAACTTCATACACACCATGGAACTGCTTTACATTTATATAATAGTACAATGAACAAAAAATAATGACCTTGCTGCTCCGCTACTTAACTTACTTTACTTTACTGTTTTTTATGTTCATTGAAATGGACCTCCGCAAAGTAACACCTGATTCAATAAAATATAAATAATATTATAGTTTTACCTTCACCGTTTTTTTTTTCTTTTTGTCTATTTTTGTTATAAATAAAATAAAACAGTGGCAGCCTAGTACATAGGACATTAAGCAAGTTTGACGACCGGATAGCCTAGTAGTTAGTGACCCTGACTATGAAGCTAGAGGTCCCGGGTTCGAATCCCGGTAGGGGCAGACAGTTGTATGATGAATACGAATGTTTGTGCCCGATTCATGGATGTTGTATGTATTTAATTATATATTTATCTACATTATATAAGTATGTTTATCCGTTGGCTGGTACCCATAGTACAAGTTTTGCTTAGTTTGGGGCTAGATCAATTGGTGTAATTTGTCCCAAGATATTTATTTATTTATTTATTTAAAGCGGATGCGCTTCGCAGTAAGCTTCGGGATAAGTTATTGAAATCACTTTTTCAGTAGACACGTAATACTAATAGCATAGATCTTTAACGGTTTTCCCACGGAACCTTAGGAACGTCCAACTAGTTTAGCATTTGATAACAGAATAATCTGAGCAGTATTCACGGGCCACTGCGCTTCCCTCCAATACGAATAAATTATTCATTCTTTTGTTTTCCCATGTCCTAATGAAGAAAGTTAATGCAATCATTGTTAGCACAAAGCGTTGGTACACATCGACCTTTTAAATACTATATTTTTTTATTAAATACGGTGGCAAACGAGCTAGTGGATCACCTGGTGGTAAGTGATCGTATGACCCACCCGTAATACTAATGGATTGTAGATGGGTTGCCTGCCTAGAGGGCTAAGGTGGCATAACTCATGTGCCAGCAATTTAACCGCCTGAAAAGTAATGTACCTAACGTTCTACTTAAAATAGTGTTATGATTTCCAAAATTTCATGGATATTAAAATTACATATCAGAGCAAATCACATAAATAAATATGTGCTCTCAATGGATATCATATTGCTGATTAACTAAAACTCTCATTTTAAATTGTAGCAACCAAGTTTTAAGTTTTGATCGTTAAACTATTTATAACCAGTTAGCAGCAGTTAGCTGGTTCATGAATATATGGACCTACACAAAGCAACGCTCTATTCAATCAAGTTTTGATCGCCCGAATGCTGTGAGTGATGAAGTAGGTACTGCACGTCATCCAACTTAAATACATACATACATACACAAATCACGTCTTTATCTCTTACGGGGTAGACTGAGCCAAAGGTGACAAGACCAAAACGCCACGTTTAGCGTATTGTATTGTAAGCGTATATATGGAAAATGGAATCAAAATTGTGATGGGTTGCTAGCCGCATCGCCTATAGCATGATTCCTATCCAAAACTATCCTATCAACAAAATACTAGGTATCGAAATTAATATGTATTTTTATGCGCCAATGTCTATGCTTGCAATATTCATAAAAATATTTATGAAATTAGACAGAAGCCAGATCAGATTTGGCATGTCTTTTGCGAAAAATAATGTCGGTAGTTAGGGTTTCTCTTGATGTTTTCAAGTTATCACGTCTTTAGTTTACTTGAGCTTTTGATCTTGGTGCATACTCATAGTCGCTTTGATAATGAACTTGCGTTTGCGATTGAGCGTCATATGTGGTGTTGGTGACAATTGGGTTTGTGTGAGATATTGCAAATGTGTCGTAAAGACGTAGACATCTTGCACGTGTGATAGCGGAGTAGCAAGGTTCCTGACTATATTTATTCACAGACGAAGCCCCGCCCTCGTCGTATTTTCCTTAAATGATCTTAAGTTACGTGGGTGGAGGCGTCTAATAGATGATAGATATAGCTAAAGGGAATATTGTTACCCGCAGGAAATTTGACTATTTATAGAATGGGCCGTAGTGATCGATCTATAACATACGAGTTCTTACGAAGCTAAATTCAAGTCTTAAGTACCTATGCTACCCCGACAGGCAGAATCATCAAAAATTTGATGGAGCCATATTCCCAAAAATTGAATTGAAGTAGCTATGCTAAAAATAAGCATTAACTTACGTTAGGCTAATCGTGGACTATTCATTCCACGTTTAGCCGAGTACGCGTGAATCTTACAAAATAATGCTTATATTGGGTTCCTATACTTACCAATAGATTGACCTCTCTCAAGTACGGTTTGTCATCAAACAACTTATTGCCATACTGTCACAGCCATACCTTTCTTATTGAAACAGACTTTAAGTGGGCATAAGCTTCACGCTTTGATTATTAAAGGCTTACTAGACAAAAACAAATCAAAACCATTATTATTTTTTTACCAATACGCATTCGATCACATAACAACTTTGATAGAAGGGAAAATAGAAGGAAGAAGAGGTAAACGAAAGCCCAGACGTGCGCTTATGGTCCTCGCAAACAAGAAGGTTTTGTAGTGTCGTATCAGAAGCAATGTCAGAGAAAAGAACTGAATGATGATTACTCCACCGACAAGAACAAGGCACTTAAATTTATGATGATGATGATTGACCAAAACGAAACAACTGAAGGTCGCCATTTATGGCATGCACCCCCAAAGAACGACATGGAGAATCTCCTACCGGTCATACTCGTAGATAAGATCAGACAAAACAAAGCAATTTATCAAAAATTAACAACCTTGATTTGTGCCACCGTTTGTCTGAGAAAGTCGTTACATTGGGTTCCGTGGGGCTAGATATATCTATCTGTATTAGAGAAGCGTAGCATAAGTAGGGCAATAACATTATCATAACAACCCAATTCTCGGGCTAGAGGATCCGATAGCAGATAATAAAAAATATTGGCTCACATCATTAATACATATTCAATGGCCGGCCACGAGCTGTTAGGATAAGGTAAGTCGATTTAAAAACAATGTAACCTACTTACCTTCCGCTGTATGAAAATTGAAAAACGTTTTTATGTATACCGACATACATCGCTCGTAGTTTAATGCTAGATTTGCAAAATTGGTTTCGGGAATTAGGTACTGCCCGGCCGTTGTATTAATATTGAATCGTGTAGTATCCAAAATATTGTTACAAATAAATGATTTTCTACACAAAACATTCTAAACAATTTACTATTAAAAATTTAATCCCGAATACTTTTGTCAAAACAAGTTACTAGTCAAACCCTAGTTTTAAAAAGTGTTAAAAGAGGATGTTTGTAGTACCACCTACAATAGGTATCTACATCATAGTTCGTTAAACACGTAGCAGCAGTTAAATTAAAAGGGATCTATTAAACGGCACCCCTTTATTACAAGTAATCCAAACTTCAGATTCGTCTAAATTTGATTTCTTCAAATAAAATTAAAATTACATGCAAGAAAACGTTCGCAGAAGAGGACGGGGTTCCGCCACATTTTTGGATGCGACTCAAGTTATTAATTAAAAGCGGACAATGTTTAATTCACTCGTATTTGCGACAGCAGAGCAAGCAGCAAATAGTTGAATGAAAACGTTAAAAGTTTTATTATTGATTGAATCGTGTTATTTCGCTGAGGTCCACATTAATGAACACAGACATGCTTATACCTTGCTTAGCTACCACACATGCAAGACAGCTACGCGTGTGTGCAATATTTAAGTGTATTCGAATTGTTTTGGTACAATTTTAGCAAATAGTTGGGTCAGTTTGATTGAACACTCCAGTGAAGCTATCTTACCGTCATTTTCGATTCAAATTTAAGTCGCCCCTTGGGCGCCGTACTCTTAGAACCTCGCCCACACTAAGTATGCAAACATTTGTCAACACAGAGTACATTTGTATATAGGTTCAACCACAATTTAAAAAGCCTGAAAAACCTGTAGTATTTTCGATTAAACTTAAGTTCCGTGTGTATGTTTACCTGCAATCCCACCATCATCTGCAGCTTCCATTATTGTGTCAATCAATAAAAACAATAACATTAAAACTGGTCAAACACGAAAAGAATTGAAGTTGACATATACTTAACAAACATTAACGTACAGTGAGGGAAATGTATTCACGGACCACTGTAGAACTCTGTTGCAATTGACAGGCCGCCGCCACTCAAACGCGAATGATGTCACCTTATTGCGCCAGGTCTTCTACGGGGATACGTGAATACACTTTCCCTTACCGTACACCATATCTACTTGCTAATACCTAAGTATATAAAAAGTTGTTATTCACATGATTAGGAAACAGTTAGCCTGAATGAAACATAGCCAAAATAAATGGTTTTATATGCCGCTGCACGGCGCGGTCTTATATGATTATATGGTCTCATACAGCTTTCGCCTGAAGCTCGTGTCTCGTACTACGTAGGGCTCGGTCGCCACATCTGCGACGTCGCCCGTTCATTTGAAGCTAGAGCGACTACGAAATACTCCATTAGAGCGCAGCTGTCGTACGAATTCGTAATTGGCAGGCCCTATAAATATTTCCCAGCTATGTTTTGGGTTACGATTAACTATTACAAACTTGCAAAATAAATTTCGGCTTAATTCGAGCAATTTACCGTAACACATGCGCTGCCGGTATACCGCTCTTAAAGCGGACACGGGCGCTTAAAAAGTTTCTTTCATATCGTGTAATTAGTATTGATTTACTCGAGCAATTCGAAACGATACATAGAGATCACAAGTTTTGTTTATTAGATACATTCTATGCACGCTTTTTTTTCTTCTCATCCTATACCTATTTACTTGTACTTTATGAAATACTGACTTGTACTTACTTAAAGAAAGATATTCCTTCCGAAACCTTAGTGTTTCGGTGGCTGTTTTTGCAATTTTTGAACGCACATTGTGGCATTTTGACACGTCCTCACGTTGGCCGAGGTTGGCGCATACTATCAGAAATAAGGCTACAAATTTATTTTGTGGCCTTATTTCTCGGAGCCGTTTTCAGAGCTATCACCGTGAATCTAGTTGTATTGTTGATCGAAGATTTCAAGCGTGATAACATCGGCCATCTTATCGCGTACAGTTATGCACTTGTACTAAAATAATAACCAGAGCGTGAGACTGAAATTGCGGTGGTATAAAAGGAAAAAACATTTTTAAAGTAGGCCTTATTGATTTGTTATGACGTTGTAGTTTTTAAACTGCAAGATTTTAAAAAGGCATCAATTTCCTTTCCTTTTCCCTTCACTACCTCGGAAAGCCGTAACAAGCGGGTAAAAATGCGTTTAATCCACTAATAGAGAAAGTAGTATTAGGGCAATCGGCATTTACTTCCATAGCCTTAAATATCCCGTCGCGTACTTTTGATCTTGAGTGCAGATGTTTCGTACTTATTTGTCATTAAGAAGAAAAACATTATCATTATTACGAGTTATAGACTTAGAGCCCACGACGGCCAGACCTTCGTTATTGTATAAAAGCTGAAAGTTTATCTGTGTATGTCTCCAAAACGCGTAAAAACGAGCCGCGACTTCATCATCACTTCACTACATAGTATAAAATAGTCGCTTTTTCTGTCCCCGTGTCCGTATGTATGCTTATATCTTCAAAACTACACAACGGATTTTAATGCGGTTTTGAAAGGAAGGTTTGTATGTATAATACATGCATAATATACCGTGCGAAGCCGGGGCGGGTCGCTAGTAGTGACTAAAAACTAAAATACCTACGTACGGAAGTATTTAAGACACGCAACGAAGGTCAACTGTATTTGTAGCTTTCATACATTTTTAGTTAACTAAATACATAGTAGCTACGTAGCGACAACCATTGAATAAGAAATCAACAGTCTTCGTGATTTAAATATCATGAAGTCACAATTCATTTTAGTCAGCGATTTTAGTTGCTTAGCTATTTCACCTACAGATAAGGTAATTAAAATGTAACCTAATATTACGAAGCATTAACGTATCACTTTTAACTAAGGTAACGTTCAATAAAAAGAAAGTGCCGGCAAGGCTGTCTTAATTTTTAAGTTAGTTTTCGTCATCGTGACTACAAACAGCGTACATAGATAATCTTTTACCAGACGTTCTCGATCATTAGTTGGCTTGTTTCTAAAACGCTTACTTACATGATTATGTGAAGCGCATTAGATAAGTATACTGACCGTCATCCCCTGCTAAGTATTATGATTATAGCATATAAAACTACGTTTGAGGCAGGGCAACTGGTAATTACAATAATTATTTCTCTTAAATCAAAACAACAACGCTCCAAACGGCCGTTCACTTCAAATTTAATTCTAGCTAGAGGGAAAAGGATTGAAACAAATTGTGCAACCCAAAATTTTAATGGGAGAATGATATATCAAAATATAACGGACCTAGACTTTACACTCGTAAGGCATAAGGCGTAGCAAATAATATGGGTACATAGTTGCCTAAAAAAACAGAAGGTTGTTTATTTTCTCAAAATGCTTTGTATCTTACAAGCTCCGCTTAGTATTACGATTGTCGTTTCCCTTCAATGTCATTATAAACGGATTCCACTGTAATTGATAAAATTACCTTATGTTATCATCTAAAATTTGAATTAACCATGTTAAACTACAGACTATTTTTAATGGTGCTTTTTATCTTATTAGGTATATTTGGACATAGCGCCCAGGGTTAAAAAGAAAGGTTATCCTTTTTGTACACGAATAAGACCCGGATTAATGGACGCCTGAATATACCTAAATCTAGCATTAAACACATTAAAAATAAATTTGGACGGATCGTCCATCCGTACGCTGGCAGTTTAAACATGAGTAATGGGTAATAATTTATGCGTGAACATCCCCATTAAGTCTCATTTTTAACGTCTGTCATAGCAAAATTATGCCGTAATTGTGAAAAGTTTGAGTCCTAAATATCTACTTACTCGCAAACAAAATTAAAAACTTCTCTTTATTATGCACGTTTTTTTCCTAATGTAAAGAACTCATAATATAATTATAATATCAAACCAAAACCAATTAGCGACCAACTGACGAACCTTCTTCCGGAGCTTGTAGTTCCTCGTAGTCTCGTAATGTTGTAGTAACACGTATCTAGTACCTAACTAGAAAACGTACCTGTCTACATTGTTAATTCAGGTTGCCAAGTGATTGCGAATAATACTGAAACAGAAAAGTACCAACCTAATATGTATAACTACCATCGTACCGAAGCCTATCTAATATTTGACTTTTTTTAAGTTCCATACCTCAAAAGGATAAAATATAAGCCCTTATAGGATCAATTTGTTGTCCGTCCGTCCGCCTGTCCGTTTATCTGTCAACACCCTTTTTCTCAGGAACGCAAAGCGATATAAAGTTGAAATTAATTCCAAATTTATAGGTCTGCGGCTCCTTGAAGCTGTGAAAAAATCAACCAACAACTAACAAATTAACTCAGATTATATAAAATGACCCCACACTGCGTACATTGTATATGCATCTGCTAACACTGGATTTCATATTCACTTGCCGAATTTGAATGAAAGACTCGGTGCTCGAATCCGACTCGCACTTAGCTGGTGTTTTTAGGGTTCCGTACCTCAAAAGGAAAAAACGGAACCCTTATAGGATCACTTTGTTGTCCGTCTGTCCGTCCGTCTGTCAAGACCCTTTTTCTCAGGAACGCGTGGAGGTATGAAGCTGAAATTTATATCAATTACTCAGGTCTACTGTCCCTTGAAGCTGTGAAAAAATCAAACTTCTAAGCCAACGCAATCAAAAGATACAGCCGTTTATGCCGCAAATTTCCGCAAATTTTCAACTCTCAAGGGAATCAAAACCTACAAGGTAGTTCCCGTGAACGCAGAATCTTGAAATTTGGTATGAAGGTAGGTCTTATAGCACAGATTAAAGAATAATTGCGAAAACCGTAAATGTGTATGTATGTCTGTATATAGCAGTGACCAATATAAAGTAACCCCACACTGCGTACATTTTGCTTTGGAACAGGGCTCTGCTTACACTGGTTTTAGATATTTATAGATAATGATACGGAACCCTCGGTGCGCGAGTCCGACTCGCACTTGACCGGTTTTTTTAATGCTGGTCTTCTTGTTGCTTATAAATAAAGGTTTTTTAAACGGCCAAGCCATCCATCCGCGCATTATAGTTATTCTAAGATCATAAAGCTAAGAATTCAATATAGAGGGACGGTTGACCCTCCTGCGTGCGTCCTGCGAATTCCGGCCAGGACCCTGCCTATAATAAGGCCTGAGATGCCAATCATGCCGCAATGCTCTACTGCGGATAATTAACGTGTTTCCACTAAACAATATATTACAAAATTTACTGTAAAAGGAACCAAAAATATTTACCTACCTACTCCTCTACCACACGTGCAAGCCTATGCGATATATTTTTACAATGTAAATAATTATACTTCTCAAGAGTTTAAAAGAACTTTAGTTCCCGCTTTCGCCCCTTCGCTTTTCGCTCATTGAAACCATACATTTTCTTACCGGCTTCCTGTATTGTTTCAGTAAAAAATATTTCACGAATGAAAACAAAAGTAGTTTCCGATATAGATATATATTTTCGTCTATTTTCTTGGATAGAAGTTAAAAATATTGGGACCGTGCGCGACGACAGCGCCACGTGATAATCGGCCATTATGGACAATATTGTCACCGCTGTCAAACAAGAAGTAAGTAAATATTGTGAAAAATAATAATGAAATCTTGTGTTATTTTACTACATTACACAATTTTGGACAACGGTAGTCAGTAACATTATTGCCAATAATATTAAAATTGTTGTTTTCAGTGAAATTTTAGAGGTTAGGTAACTTACTTTTTTTTTCTTATGGCAAATATCACACACATACACACGCACACTCACACACACACACACACACACACACACACACACACACACACACACACACACACACACACACACACACACACACGCGCGCACACACGCACATACGCACGCACGCACGCACGCACGCACACGCATGCATGCATGCACTTATGGACGATCTACCTATACACCCACCTTGTTTCTTGTTTGAAATCCTTTGAGTTACTATAGTTTAGTTTAGTTGTAGTAAGTACTTTTTATAATCTACGGAAGAGCGGGGCTCCCCAATACAGGCATTGTTTGCTTACAGGGTGGCTCCATCCCTTGTATCATAAATGTACGCATGTAGTTATGAAATAAAGAATTTTGTATTTGTATTTGTATTTGTATCCACTTATTTCTTTGGTCTCGTTTCCACCATGGTCTTGGAAATTGGTAAAATTTACAGTCGCTATTCTTCTTGGTGTTATTACAATTCACAACAACACATCTTACCAGGACCATATTTTTATCTCAAAAACGATTAGAAAATGTTTACTGCAATATGGATTTGACAGCTCAAGTCAGCGACAAAAATGACAATTTTAGCCGTAGCGAGCGCTGTGATCGTTTAGGCTACCCCCTCCACCCGCTTTGCACTCTCCCAATAGCTCTTCATTTTGATACGTCACATGTCACAATGTACAGTTTGCAGTCTTTCCCTTTGCCCTTTTATTTTGATAAAAGTGACGTAAAACGTACCTACGTGTTGGGGGTTACAGTAGTACACGTGTGCGCCATATTTTTAACTTAGTTGGTTCAGTTGACTCGGTGCGCGAGTTCAGCAATTAACAGGTTTTTTTATTTGTTTACTCATTGTTAATTACATCAACATACTATTCAACAGGTAATAATAGCCACTTAAAATTAAACTATCGTTTATTTCTCATGATGATACGGAGATTCATAGCCGCTACCTTGAAGCAAATTAATATATGAAATTGTATCGGGTGCTTTTAGTGAATAATTATTTTACTCATTTACCAATATTCTTTATTGCACACCTCTTAGACGGGCAGACGGACATAAAGCGGAGACTTAGTATTAGGCCGTTGGTAGGTATACAGGAAAATATTATTCATGAATTGTTATTTTATTATAAGTAAAGCATTTATAATTATCATATAGGTAGTTCGAACAGTATCGGAAAATATTTACTTCTAAACCTTAGAATGTACGTTTTTTATTGTCGTACATAAGTAGGTATTTGCGAAATCTACTCTATTGAGAAATATTTTATTCCACGCCAAACAACTTTTGTGTGTCGTAATTCTGTTTCACGATAGAGGTTTGGGAAATTCAATTTATTCTCTGCAAGGTAATGTTGACTACATTTTTTCGGATGCGTAATGATTATAATCATATGGCAACAATTTTTAACTTTGTATAATTTCAATCGTTCATGGGATATCCCTAATAAACATTTGGTTGAAAAAGGTATATAGGTGACGTTTTTTTGTTTTTACAACTTTTATCAAAAACACTGATGACGAGGCGGTATGGTCTCAGACCTTAGCCTGTCCGAAAGGACAAACAAAACCAAAAAATTACAACTTTTAGATCCACTCATTTTCTTATGTCACGCTAAAATTTACAGAATACTGAAGTGTGTATACTTTTCTGCATGTAATTAACTTACTTTGTCTTAATCTGACGCGCTCGAGTTTTTCTAAGGATCGATTTTTTACTAATCTGATCGGCTGCCCTGGACGCACTACATGCCCCTATATTAAGGGTTCATAATGTGGTAGGGTATATAAGATTTCTGCCCTGTGTTACTCTGTCGCGCATGAGTATCGTCAAAAATCCCCGCTTGGGTTCCCATACTATAAGTATAAATATCAACGTAACTAGGCTAACTTCGAATTCAAAATTGTTCCTCACCTAGAGTCAATAACCAGCTAAGAACGTGTCTGACCACGCGCAGTATAAGGTTTCGTATACTATAATAGCTACACTAACGAGTAAAAATATCGAGTTATTTAATATTGAACTTTAGTTTTATATATTTACGTAGATATTACTTGTTTTCTCTGCTATATCTACTATAAACTACAAAATATTACCTTAGATATTAAGTTCTCATGTAACTAAGTCACTTATTGTTTTTAATGTGAAATAAAGATTCTATATAAGTACCGAACTTTGGCAGCTAGCAGCCCATCACTTAGTTTGATTCCCCTTTCACCTGTACGCCCACAATCATGCTAAACGTGGCGTTAGGTCTTGTTTCCTTAGGCCCTGTCTACCCCGTAAAGGATAAAGCGTGATTTATGTATGTGTATATGAACTTTGGTCGACTGTTACTCGTTTGCCTGCGAAGCCTAAAGCTGGTGTTATTTTACTATCGGGATCCATAATTTAGCTGGGAATGGGCAGGACACCACTAGCACAAACGTGTACCTACTTTAAATAATAATAATAATAAAATCCATTTATTTCGTGTAACTAAGTGACACATATGTTGTTAGTACTATATTTAAAGCATAGGTAATGTTTCACAAATGAATCCCTGAAGCAAAAAAACACTCTCACAAAAAGAACCATCCATCCAACGTCTTAAGTAGTTGTAACATACGTAGGTAAATGAAAACATTGTTTTTAACTTATGTATACAAGTCGTTTTGATTCACGATTGATATCGTGTATTCATGGATGTTATTGTATAATTTTAGCAACCATACTCATAAATGGTCCGTTTTAAATTATTACATTCACATTTAAGTAAATAACTACTTAATCAATTGATAAAAGATAAAACTATAAGTATTTAAAATGATTGCATAATTTTACCGATGATTCAACTAATGACGAAGTATAAATAAAGGTATACTGCGGTCATTGCTATCTTGTTTATATACTTTACCGAATTTTTGTGTACACTCATTGTTTTGATACATAATTATATTTACACATTAATTTAAATTATAATAAAAGTATCATATATTTTTAAGCTCTAACTTAAACTACCACGTGATGGATAGGTACCAAAATTTATAATAAAAACTAGCTATAAAAATGTTCATTAACATTTTGTCAAACATGTAGGTAACGTACAGTCGCCATCAGATATATCGTAGCGGGCGAGATACTCAAATATTTCAGAACAGCATTAAATTTCAATACACTAGATAAGGTTAACATCACATCACGCAATTCGTCATAAATATAAGAGCAGCGACTTTTCAAAAATTCGGAACGTTCATTGAGGCACAGGGGCCTGATTTTTGGAAAGCACATGTATGAAAATACCACTCGAAAGTGGTATAAATCTGTTTATATCTTCAAAACTACAGCTCTAATCAAATTTTTGACTAGGTCACAAGATTAATGAGAGCCCTAAGTATTTTCTAAGCTACTCGTATCTCAAATTCAGCACAATTTTTCACCACTTTCGAGTGGTGTTTTCACACATGTGCTTTCCAAAAATCAGGCCCCAGATCGTCAAAGGTATCGACGAAGTCAGGCTGACTGACCATCACGGTCTGTAATAGACTAGATTTCCAAACAATCAGAAGTATGGCTCATACGTATGAGTCATACGTCATGCCAAAACTAAAGATGTCCTATAGTGTACTCGTTTGCATGCATATATCACTGTGATTTAAACAGTTTGTTACAAACTTAAGGTTTATTTTCCAAAAATGTTCTGATCTTTATGGTCAGCCTGACTGCGTCGACCTTTGACGATCTGTGTTTCCTGATATTTTTACCTCATTGAACGTTCCGAATTTATTGAAAAGTTATATTTATGACGAATTGCGTGTTCCGATTTTATTAACTTTATCTAGTGTAACGAATTTATTGAAATGTATTGCTGTTCTGGAAATATTTGACTGCCTCGCCTGCTACGATAAGTATATCTGATGGCGACTGTATGTAAGGTAATGTACTAATTACGTGTACCTACTTAAATAAATACCTTACATACATAAAAATGGAAAAAAAGTTAAAATAGAGAAATTGTATAAAATAGAAGTTCTCGTGAAGTTTTTGTGTATTTTAGTAAATGTCAGACCTGCTAAATATTTTTAAACAGCACTGCGTGTTGTGCCTGATGTTATAAATACAGCCCCTCCGAGTTGGTAACTGTTCAATTATACCCTAACGGCGTTACTGTTGATACGGGGAAAGATAAAAGTTAAGCCTGTTGTGAAATGGTCTGCTAAAGATACGGAGTTTAGTGATATCATATTTGTCATGGTAGACCCGGATGCACAAAGTCAACATGTCATACGTTCAAATTCATTTCGCATGTAGGTACGGTCAAGTGCAAAAATAAGTATCGATAGGAACTTTCAAAAATATGTCCCACGACCTTATTACGCTGGCGTAAGAGCGTATGGTAGGTACTTATTTTTGAAACTTTGTCTAGATACATCTTATTACACTTGACTGTACACAAAGATGGGATGCACTATGCTTACGAGTAGGTACCTCCCTATTAGTCCCAGAGTTACTCATCTAAGTAATAAACCTCACTTTAATGTGAAAATTATACATACATATATTATTTATTTTATTTTTTTTATTTATTTATTAATAAAAACTTACAAAGTATGACAGAATGACTATGGCACTAAGTAAGACAAAATAGCAAAAATACAAATGAAAATGAAAAAAAAACAAATAGAAAACTAGATACAAGAGGACGGACGAGCATCCATCACCTCACAAAACCTCAAACATTCCTCGCACACACTCCGCCATCGACCAGCAAATACGTCACACTCTGGAGCTGATGCGAGAAGGGCATTTACATAGCGCAACGCGCGAACTAGCGGCGATTGGCTGCGAGCAACAGTATGCGCTGAGGGCACCGCCATCAGATGTTGGTTACGTGGTCTAAAACTAAATTTAGTCTGAAGCGGGACGTGCAGGCAAGCTAGCTGTGCCACCAGGTCGACACTGTCAGAGTCTCCACGCAAGACACCGCAGGCCATAGTCAGGAGAGCGTAGTTACGCCTTACCTCAAGAGAATTAAATCCCAGCATGCCAAGCAAGAATTTCGTTGGGTACAAGAAAGGATAGTACCCATATATCTTTTTGTAAAGAAACCTAAGGAATGCTTTTTGAATTTTCTCCAGAAGCAAGGCGTAACTAGACTCATGCGGATTCCACACAATGGAAGCAGCCTCCAACTTACTCCTAACCAGAGCAGTGTACAGAAGCTTAATCGCTCCAGGGTCAGAAAAGTCACGCGCATTTCGGACAACGAACCCTAGCCTCTGATAGCACGCGGTAGCGAGCGTCTTCATATGCTCATGAAAGCTGAGGTGTGCATCGAAGACTACGCCCAGATCTCTTACGGAGTCAACGCGAATTATAGGCACGGACCCAAGTTCATAGGTAGCAAGAATGGGACTCCGAGCACGACTAAAGGTCATGACGGAACATTTGGACACGTTGAACAGAAGCCTGTTCTGCGCACTCCATTGGAACAACCGATCAACATCATCCTGTAGCGATCTACAGTCGGACTCCTGCTGAATGCCATAAATCAATTTAAGGTCATCGGCATATAACAGGCAACTGGCGCACCTTGGGACCTCGGCCAAGTCGTTCACCATTATGCCAAAAAGCATAGGGCCCAAGATCGAACCCTGGCTGACTCCAGATCTTGTATGATAGGTTTCTGAAACAGAGCATCCGTGTTGCACAAACTGTTGCCGATCGCGCAGATAACTGGCAAAAAACCTGAGAAGCAAAGGCGAAAAGCCAATGTCGCATAGCTTCCCGAGTAGGACATCGTTGTCCACACGATCGAAAGCTTTTTTAAAGTCGAAGTACAACACATCAACCTGTATACCCTTATCCAAGTGCTCAGAAATGGAGTCAACAAGAGTCAGCAGGTTGGTTTCAACGGAACGCCTCGGCCTAAAACCATGCTGAGCTTCACAAAGGTAGGGTTTTATTTGCGCACCAACAAGCTTACTCAGAATTGATTCGAACAGCTTAGCGACCGAAGAGAGAATAGCTATGGGTCGATGACCCTCCACACTAGCTGCATCATGAGATTTAGGGATAGGTCTCACACGGGTGACCTTCCAGCGGTCAGGGTACACACCAGAAGAGAGGGCCAAATTGAAGATGTGTAGTATTGGACAGCTTAGCCATTCTATGCATCCCTTTAGTATAAACGCTGGGAACCTATCGGGGCCAGGGGAGCTTTGGGGTTTTAAGTCACCAATGGAAGAATCAATATCGCCAATAGATATCTTATCGATATGAATGTAGTTACTAGCTGGTTTTAGATCTTCGCAAATAATCCTATTGTAGTCAAGCTGGGGCTCAGAGGGCAGAAAAACACTAGAGAAGAAATCAGCAAAGGCCTGAGCAGCCTCAGTGCCCTCATATTCTCTCCCTTCGTACGACACTCGAGGCAGAAAACCACCTTTCGACCTAAGACTACTTACATGTTGCCAAAACACTCGCGGGTTTCTACCAATCTGGCTTTGGACATGTTGGATGTACACATCATACGCTTGAGAAGTCCGCAACTTTACATCTGCCCTTAGCCTAGAAAAACTAGCATATACTGCATGGTCACCTGTACGCTTCCACACCCGATGAAGAGCAGCTTTATGCGAGATAGCCTTTATCAAGTCAGCTGTGAACCAGACCGGATAGCGTCTACTACAATTAGAAAGTCTAGTTTTCCTAGGCACACAGGTGTCAAAAATATTATACAGAACATGATAAAATAGCTCAACAGCAGCGTTAACATCGCGGCACTCAAGAATTTCAGACCAGGACACTTCATGAATTAATTGACGAAGGAGGACATAGTCACCTTTAGGGAAGTTCCAGTCGAGACTTGAGTCAACATTGCTGGGCTGTGCTCTTCCCTGTTTATCCGCCATATTCAAAAGCGGGACTACGATCTCAAGGGGGGGGTGGTAGGCATCACGATGTGGGACCAGTCCTCCGCCCTCAACCTCATTGACCCGCACAGAGCACGTATGACCTCGCACCAGCACCACATCAAGCATTCCTCCAAGCGCATTCAGTACATTATTATAGTCCTTTAAATCACAAACTGACGTAAAATAACCATAATAAGATAAGATACAGGCAGACGCATACCTAGGGTTCATGTTTAAGTCACCCACAATCACTACTACACCTTTAAGAGAAATCATAATGGATTCAACTTTATGGAAGAAATGCATGTAGACATCATCAGATACATTGGGGGGAATATATACAACACACATATGGATAGTAGACTCTCCAACAGTGAAGGATGCCCACAAGTCCTCCCCGTCAGTTGTCTCCCACTCCCGTCGACGTCGCAGCGCGATGCCCGGCCTCGCGGCAAGCAGTACGCCTCCTCCATGGCGACCGGTAGAACGATCGCGGCGCACCAAGCTCCAGTTACCACACAACAGTTCTGAGTCTTCCACCGACTCCGTCAACCACGACTCTGTGATCGCAACGATGTCACTCTCGAGCAAAGGAAGCAGTAGCCGGAGGTGTTTAAGTTTCGTATTGAGGCCTCTGACATTTTGATATGTTACGCTGATAAAAGGGCCAATTGTGCGATCACCAGTAGTATTATGCGCGGTTTTCTTTATTTTGGGTAAGTTTACCGCTTGGCCTTCGAAAGAGCCACAATTTTACGCGGGCATTTTCCGGCCAGACATCCACAGACAAGCACTTGTCTAAGTAAGTTGCAGGTACACCTAACTTATATGACTTATAGTCTCCCCTAGACTTGAGCTCTTCCACCGTGCAGGTTCCATCCGGGCATAGATTCTGCAGATAGTCCCTTACCTCGTCGGCACCCGACGCCATGTTCCACAGGTGGATATGTTTCCGGTATTCTACCGCTCTTAATGAAGTAACAGCAGGACCCGCCGTACCGCGCAAGGATATTTGACGTTTCTGCTTCCTCGTGCCCGCTCTTCGCCATTCTCCTCCAGCCGAAACATCTGAGTCGTCCATCTGCGGCCCGTCGCTTCCACGATGATTTTGAGAGTCACCATCAGTAATCACAGCCTTCTTCGAATCGCTCCGCCGTTGTTCATCCCGGCCATGGCCCTCCGGGTCACGCGTCTCCGTATTCCCACCATGATCCGTAGCCGCGCCACCGGAAGAGGATGGGGTCCGGGGCACGTGCGACTGCTCTAGTTCAACCAGTCTCTTCCCTATTTCTTCGACACGTCCGGTGCATACCATAAGCGCCGAGTGATACCGGCCAATAGTGGCCACTGCGTCGGCAAGTTGTTCCGTTAAGAGCGTTATCTGCTCGCGGAGCAGCTGGATTTCAAGTTGGGGTGACACAGCCTGATCACGCTCCGGCTCATGGATGGTGAAAGTAGGTGGCTTGGCTCCACTACCAGAAAGATTCCTCTGCGTGACATTCTTAAAATTCACCGGAGTACCCACCGGCGTATCGCAATTATACAAACCATATGCATTAAAAGCAGTGCTAGCCTAGCGATTTGACTTTATTATACGGTCTCTCAAGCAGAATCATGAACTATAGCCCTCTCATTTTGAGAGGAAACCTGTACCTACCCTTGCCTAGCAGTGGGACGTACATACTTATAGGTATATAAGCATAGCGCGGTTCTATTCAAAATCAGCCTAGTGACACAGAATCTATGGGTTAAGTTATATTTTGTCTCTCACTTTTACGTATTTGGCATCAGTCACCTAATGGAAACATCGTGCCTTTTATGATTACTTTCACGAGTGATCTCGAATAAACGCTCTAAGAGTTTTGTACAGGAGACTGCGACTAATTGCCGGTCAGGCGAACACGGGACGAGCGACCGGCAGCCGGGTGCGATTGGCAGCTCGAGGCATGCGTGCGTGACAGCCCAAAGCCTCGCTAATTAATATGGCCTGTACCATCGTGCCAATACTGATATTGAGGCATTGAGCCACGGCAATACAGCGTTATATTACAAACATAATATATGTTATTTGCCATAGCATATACTTTTGCCATGTACCTATTATACATAAAGATATTCTAATCACGCCACCGAATATAAGCATGTCTATGACATAACCGCGTGCTGTAAAATGACAGCTTGCTACGAAGGGAAGTAACGAAACGTATTTAGTAAGTCGACAGTCCCGCGAAAGCCGGATGCGGTTTGAAGGAATTAATTATTATCGGGGCAATTTTCCAATCGAACACCCCGGCGACAACGCAGGCGGCGGCGGAAATTTATTTCAAACGTCATTTCAAAATGCAGACCTCCGACGCCGAGCGCGGGCCGCGGGAAAAATGACAATTTCCTCCTTGCGACTGCTTCCTCGCCTCGCACCTTTTATATCGCTTCACGATATCATCAATGGGTCTGTATCTAAGCTAGCAATGATGCAGCACAAGCATTTCTTATTACTTACTTACCCCTCCCCTTATGCCGAATTAATTTGCACTAAAGTCTTCTTATACATATAAAATGCTTTGTCCTGAATGACTGAGTAACTGACTGACGGATCAACGCACAACCTAAACCTTTGATCGTAGAGACCTTAAACTTGGGGGTATGTTCTTTGTATAACGTAGGCATCCGATAAGAAAGACTTTTCCGAAATTCTATCCCTAAGGTGGTGAAAAGGGGAGCGAAGTTAGTATGGGACGTGATTCGTTGGTCCAGTCTACTTCAAATGTTACATATAAACATTCTTTAACCAATTTTACTTAGCTACTTAATAAACTTAGAGATCGCGCACGGGCACGGCTTCGTAAAGTTGGGGAATATATCAAACACGACTGAATGGTTCAGAAAGGAGGGATGGTATCACTAGATCCCGTTCCGATCATTCAAATAGGATGCGCCGAACGTGAAGGAACGGAATTGAAAGTCACTTGAAAAATGGACCCTACGAGTTAACTGTGGCGTTCTGATTGATCACGATGAAAATAAATAGCGACGTCACATATGATGCAGTTTGTTCTCGCAAACTACTCCATTCCTAGGACATTCTGAAAGTCAAGATTCGATTTTCTACTTACCTACTTTATTAGCAGACATGGGCAAATGGGCGTCATTACTCGCAATAATATAGCCATAATGACTCCGATTAAATGATAAGATTTCAATGGGATGTGAAAAATAACAAGTGTTCTTGTTTGTTATACCTTCTTAAAAAACAATGATTTTTTTTTCATAAGTATTTTACCTATATTTTGGACTAGCTGACCCGGCGAACTTTGTTCCGCCTTAAATTTGCAAAATTCCAGTGGTTTGGGCTGTGCTATCCCGCGGGAACTATGCAATTTTCCGGGATAAAAACTATCCTATGTCCGTTCCCGGGACTCAAACTATCTGTATACCAAATTTCAACTAAATCGGCCCAGCGGTTTAAGCGTGAAAAGGTAACAGACAGACAGACAGACAGATAGACAGACAGACAGAGTTACTTTCGCATTTATAATATTAGTAAGGATGTTATAAGAAATAAACTAACCACGGAAAATTTAGAAAAATATTTTTTTGTTTACTTTAATAGAAAACAATATGAAGTATTTGTTTAATTTGTTTGTTATATACATACATACATGCATACATAAATCACGTCTTTATTCCTTACGGGGTAGACAGAGCCTAAGGTAACAAGACCTAAAGACCACGTTTAGCATGATTGCGGGCGTATGGATCGAAAGGGGAATCAAAACAGCGATGGGTTGCTAGCCACATCGCCTATATAACATGATCCCTAAGATTTTCGTCCAATCCCTCGATGGGCTTTTACCATATGCGCGGGAAGAGAAGCAACTGGTACATTCTATGTTTTTCCTTTGCTCCCAGACCAGCATGGAAGAAAAATGAAGATGTTTATTACTGTCTTGCGAAGTACCTACACAAATTAAATTACAGGTAAGAAATCAATTACCTACCTAATTAATATTTGGAGTCATGTCCATATTATTGCGAGTAATGACTCGAATTTATCCTATCTCTGTTTATTATTCATGGCATAGACAAACAACGTAAATGTTTATCATATCACGAAACAAAAGTATTTTTGACTTCACCTAATTAGACTCAAAAAGAGACAATCCATTTCACTCCACGCACCTACTTAAATAAAATTTAAATTGTAACGATGAACTGACCGTTACATAAATAATCTTACCGCAATCAATACTTTTTAACATCCTACTAACATTATAAACGCGAAAGTTTTTAAGTATGGATGGATGGATGTTTGTTACTCTTTCACGTAAAAACTACTGAATGGATTTGGATAAAATTTGGAAAGGAGATAGATAGCTGATACCCTAGATTAACAATATGACTATTTTTATCCCGGAAAATTGCAGAGTTCTCGCGGGATAGCTGTTTAACCTCTTTTTGCAATTTGTACGACTGTACGTAGTTTATGGATTTAAAACTAAATAAACACACATCAAATGAAAACGGTGCTGTCATTTCTCGCTCCACTAATAATTAATACAAAATTAAGCCAAACATGGTCCATCGACCGGGATATTTTTAAACTAGTGTAATTTATCAACAAATGTGGTCTAGCAATCAAAGTGGTGTAAAATTGTTGCGGCGAAATTCTATAAAATTACTTATCGAAATTCTGAAGAAAAAATTGTGACAGTTGACATTTAACATTCCGTGAAATTTGAAAATTGCTTTCTTTGAACAACACGAAAGTCATAATATTTGGTAGATTTGGTAATTAAGTTTAAAATGACATCTATTCAAAATTACACGAAAATTCAAGTTGATTTACTGCAGAAGATTGAAAAAGCACACATAAATTTCAAGAAGTCACCGAAGGAAAGGATTTCGGTAGGCTATTGTCAAGGCAGGTTGGAAGGATTAGAGACGTATTGGACTGAATTTAAAGGTAATCATGAAAAAATAATCGTATGTGTCACAGAGGACGAGGAAAAGTCGTTGTACTTTAAGGAGGAAGTTTTTGATGCGTTTGAAGAAAGATACTATATATACAAAGGAGATCTCAAGAATGTACTTGGAATATTAAATGCGAAACATGCCGACCAGACGCAAACACACCCGAACAAGTCATCATGTAACGAGCTCAAATTACCGCAGATTCAAATACCATCGTTCTGCGGTAACTACACCGAATGGCAAGAGTTTCATGATTTGTTTACGGCGCTCATAGACACAAACCCGTCTCTTCAAAACGTACAGAAGCTGCATTATCTGAAAGCAAGTTTGAAGGGAGACGCAGAAGTTTTGTTGCGACAATTTTCAATCACCGAGGATAACTATGAGGAAGCTTGGTCGGTACTGAAGAGAAGGTACGATAACAAAAGGTACATAGCAAACACAATATTTAAGAAGTTCTTTGGCCAGAAGGCGTTAGTGCAAGAATCAGCCGCCGGGTTAAAACAACTCCTAGATACATCTGTTGAATGCATGAATGCTCTGAAGCTTCTGGGATTACCAACAACACATTGGGATGTAATTGTCAATTATGTTATCGTATCAAAATTAGACACTGGCAGTCACAAGTATTGGGAAGAACAGATCAGTGGCGATGAATCACAACACTTTCCACCATCTCCTTAGATATTGTGTGTACTCTTATTGTATTTTGTATGTATGCATGTGTGTAATGATATTTAGTAGTTTTTTAATTTTTTTTATGTTTTGTTTATTGTGCTTAGATAAGTACGCTCTATTGTGGCTTTCACTATCTGGAATTTTAAACCTTCACTTTGTCGGTCCCTCGTTTAATGCTCCTCTCATCTACTCAAAGGTTAACTGGTAGAGATCCCTTATAGGGATAAGTTCGCCTTTGTGCATATATTAATGTTTTTTATTTTTTTTGTGAATTGTATCTGTTTCTTTATATTTGTACAATAAAGCATTTACTTACTTACTTACTTACTTACTTTCCAAGTTTTGAACGATTGAAGTCGTTTCTAGAGATAAGATTCCAAACTCTGGAAATGGTGCAACCAGTCTGTAAAGGTTTCAGACCAATAAGCCCCAAGACATTTCACGTCACTGCCAACAACACCAGTGGAGATCTACAATGCGCATTTTGTGAAGAAAGTCACTATATCTTCAATTGCAAACAATTCATCAAGCTATCCGTAGAAGAGAGATACGACTTCGTGAAGAAAAACAACCTCTGTTTCAATTGTCTCATTCCAAGTCACAAGATATTTCACTGCAAACAAAAAACCTCATGTCAAGTATGTGGAAGGCGTCATCATTCTCTATTGCATAGAGACATGAAACAAAGCGAGGACAAGTCAGGAAACAAGGCAGCACAATCAACAAACAATGAAGTAACAAAGGTAGTAGCACACGTCAGGTCAAGTGGAGAAGAGGAAGAAAGCCACAATGTTTTGTTGGCCACAGCACTGGTGGACATTAAGTCAAGATCAGGAGAGATTCAGGTCTGCCGTGCCTTACTTGACCAAGGATCCGAGGCCTCATTTGTCACAGCGCAGTTGGCCGAGTTGTTAAACTTGGACAAAACGGCCATCAGCGGGACGGTCTCCGGATTAGGTGATGGTAACAGCGTGTGTATCAATCAAAAGGTGGGTATACAAATCATGTCGAGGTATGAGACTGATTTTTCTGTAAAGGTAAATGCTTATGTATTGGAGTCGTTAACAAGTAGATTGCCTTCTAGGGAAATCAAGGGCTATGTCTGGCCTCAACTTGATAATATGAAGTTAGCGGACCCCACCTTTAACAAACCGGGAAAGATTGACATCCTTCTCGGAGCTGATGTTTTCGGCAAAATCACAGACTCAGGTTTCATGAGAGGGCCGGGTAACGTAGTTGCTCAGCATACACACTTGGGTTGGATTTTGTCGGGAAATACTAACACAACTTTCAGGTCACAGCAAAATATCACGAGTTTTCATGTTACCAGAAAGATGAAAGAAGATAACAATCTCAAAAGGAGATTCTGGGAGATAGAAGAGTTTTGCACAAACAAGAAAACTTGGTATGATGAAGAACAAGTATGTAAAGAAGTTAACAAGAATGCAACAAAAGTAGAAGAAACAGAAATTAATGAAATTTTACACTTACCTTTAAAACTATGCATTGACGATACGTGGGAGATGAATAATGATACAAAACAACAGGCGGTCGCAATGTTGAAGGAATCTGAAGGAAGATTTGATAGAAGAGAGGAGGTAAAGAATGATTATACAAGGGACAAAGTTGAAAATGTAAAGCCATGTGAAACAGTTCAACTTCTGAGTCATGATGTAATACAAAATACTGTTATGAATGGAGTTTCAGAATGTTTTGAAGCCTTAATTATAGGCAACGAGGATATTTCAACGAAGAACGCCGTGACGACAACACTCGTACAGACAGGATTCAGTAACCTCATGATGCACTGCAGAGCAACTGAAATCTGTGTCATTGACGACGTAATTAAGAGGAACCATCAAATGAGAAAGCCAAACGAACACACATATTTACAGTGTATAGAGTGGAAAAACGAACCTTATGCAAAAATAGAATGTTATAGATTCGTTACATTCGGAACAGGTTCTACACCTTACCTGGACGTCCAAACGTGTAATCAACAGGCCGAAGATGAAACTGAGATACATACTCACATAGCGCCTATTGTGATAGATTGCTCTGACACGGATGATATGACGGCTAAACAAGGAGATGAGACTGAAATCAAAAGAGTCTGTCATGAGATTAACAGTTTGTTAAAGGCGGGGGGGATTGATATGAAGAAATGGCCGCGCGGCTCATATGCATTGATAGAGTTATGTAGAGACAGTAAAACACTCCAGAAACCTGAAAAGAAGAGAAAGGTTGAATTAGACAAAATGAAAAAGATTTTACATATAAGAAAGAATAAAGAAGATAGAGTTAAAATAAAGCTCAACTTACCAAAGTCCAAGATATCAGCATTGAAAGGGTTAGTTATATCAAACCAAGCAAGGCTACAAGTTGCTTCGCATTGGTTCGCGCCTGTAATCGTTACTGCTCTAGGGATGACACAAAGACTGTTGCTTGACAGCCTTTCATGGAATGATGAGCTCACAACACGATGCGCCGAGGAATGGATGACTTACCGAAGAGGTCTTCTTGAGTTGCAGACAGCTAAAAGCAAATATAGAGGCGACGACGACAGATGGCGACATGCTCAATCAACTGACAGCTATGCAGATATCGACTTAAAAGGTACGAAGACGATTAAAAGGGTAAATCCTATATGGAAAACTGGACTAGAATGGCTATGTAAATACAGAGTTTACAAGAAAGATAAATATCACTGGCATAGATTTAAATTTAGAGAAAGGTTAGGTGGTGATATTCCCCTATGTAAGAAGAATAGCGATTTCGTATAGAAATACAAGTGCATAGTAAAGAACACTGTGAAGATTTACCATATTATAGTATGTTGAAGTTATTTCCATTTTATCAAGGCATAGACAGAAGTGATAGTCTGTATTACAAGATTTTGGATAGATTTTAGTTCACTAGACATTATGAAGTCAAAGAAACTGAAGAGATGAAAATCAAAGTATGTCAATTGAAAATGTTGCAAAGATCTGCGGTTTGTTTACGGTGGGCGGTTTATTTCATATTGTTGAGTAGTTCATGACATTTCGGTTACTTATATGCAAGGTAGAGAACTACACAAAATATTTACATGAGCATTTACTTGGATAGTTTAATGTTAAGATGTTCATTTATGCATATCGTTATTATTGTATTGGCGATCCAGTCATTGTAGGTAAGAAGGATTCACAGACTGATTGATTATTTATGTTTATGGTAGACATTAACTTGCTTTATGTTTGTTACATTTTGATAGGTACATTAATTTCTTTGAAATTAAGCTTTAAGATACAGTCCACTTGGATCGAAACACAAGTTTTAACATAAAGCGAATTGATATAATATAGAGTGATATTATTTTAAAGGTGTTATACAAAATTTTATGATTAAGGTTTATGATGTTATGTTATGTTTATGTCATGATAAGTTAAGAGTAAAGCTAGAGTTACGTTTAAGAGTGTTAATGTACAATGAAGTAAAGTAGATATACTTTGGTGGGCGGTATGTTTAACCTCTTTTTGCAATTTGTACGACTGTACGTAGTTTATGGATTTAAAACTAAATAAACACACATCAAATGAAAACGGTGCTGTCATTTCTCGCTCCACTAATAATTAATACAAAATTAAGCCAAACAATAGCGAAATACATTTTTTTTGCAGACGAAGTCGCGGGCAGCATCTAGTTTGCTATAATTTTTCTGTGCTATTGAATTTTAATAATACTTAACGATTAGACACGCTTCTCCATAATTAATATTCAATTCTGTTCAAAAAACAACACTTCAAGAGACTATTAAAAAGTTTGTGGTAGTTTCTGTTTCATAACTTAGTATTTGCTTGCGTAACTGCTAGTTTCGAACAAGCTATAAAAATATGCCCAGTTAACAATACCTACACCAGAGAAATTCACACAAATGTTTATGGACAAAATAATATGTAGCTACCTACTTATTAGAAGTTGAAATAAAATGCTGGGCAAGAGAATAACGTACATTTTGCATACGACTCTATTGTTGACATTTTGCACCGTAACGTTAGCATTGACCGCCAAGGAAGCCGCTGCGAAGTAATAAATACCTAATTATTACCTTCGGGTTGCTCTTACTTCAATATGTCATCTAAATATGCTGATATTGACTTTAATATGTTTTTAGAAATCAGGAGGCTGCGGAATTGGCTACTGAAGTAGGCGATTACTTCCTCAACTTGTTTATGAAATGCGTGACATCAACGATGCCTGTACAACAGTCAGTAACTTAACACATCGATTTGACATTATTTCAAGACAATAGCGATGATCCGACCCATTTGAACTTGCAGATTTTTAATCGACGACTTACAAACATACGTTAACTTCCCGGCGAAAACAACCGTGGGTTTCGCTCCTAAGTTTACGACCAATCGTAAGTTTTTTGCCAATTTAATAAGTACTCCAGCTTTCAAGGAGATGTTGGCCAAAGATGAAATCGAGCTGCGGAAAAACTTGGTGAAAAAGTTGCAGTTTTGCGACGCTGCTGTTATGAATCAGGACTTGCTGCGAGATCTGTATGACCGAGAAGTCGACCAAGCTAAACAATAATTGTATGCAATTAAATGGATTCAAACATTCTTAACGCTATTTTACATCAGGCCAAAACGATTCCTTGATATACTGATAACTAGCTTCTGCCCGCGACTTCGTCTGCGTAGAATTATACATATAAACCTTCCTCTTGAATCACTACATAAGTTGCGCAGTCTTAAAGATCTATGCATATATAGGGACAGCCAGACAGCGGAAAACGACTATGTTTTATACTATGTAATGTAGTGATCTAATTGTAATCCTACTTTAAAATTTTTAAAGATCTGCCAAAGTTACAAAAATACCTACTTACCTTTGTACCTATTTTTAAGATCCTTTGTGTTTTTTTTTTTATATTATTAGGAAGGCAAACGAGCAAGTACTTAAAACTATCCTTAATACATTAGATTCAAATACTATTAATTATTGTCAATTTTACTATTTATAGGTCCCTAATGGAGTCGACGAATGATTAAATGAAGATCCTAGACGTACTTAAGTAATCCTTGATCGACAGTAATCCTTGACAGTATAACGTCTTAATTTAAAAACTTACACGACCAAATAAATTGTACACTCATAATGAATTCACTAAGAACGATAAGTAATCCGTTGGCAGGTAACTTCAAAACCGTTAGCGTAGGCTGTAGTAGGGACGGCTATGGCTTGCTTCGCTCGCGCTCATTGCAGATTATCCTTATTAACCATTACCCTGAAGCCTCGGCCAGCGCAGAAACAGGCATTTGCGCTTCATTTATAATCTTATTACAAAGGACCACTGCGACCTTCGTATTCGAAATGGGTTTCGTAGATCCTCATACGCCATTAGTGTACAGGTGGCGGTATCAAATCTGTAGGGTAAGTATAACAAAGGTAACGATTTGGGGTCTGCGTGTTTACGTACTTAGTTGCTGAAATATGGCTGCGTGATTTTTCTTTTACTATCAGTATCCTAGCTTTCAACAACATATGTCGATGCCCCAAAAGATGTGGCTATTAAATTGTACTTTTTCTGTGTCAAAGAAGAACTAGCAACTAACTATAGACCGACCGCTTAAATGAGTCCTACCCCGCGCGGCTAATCCATTCATAGCAAGTACTCAGACTAATTAGAAGTTTTCCAATGCAAAACATCTTGATACTTTTCATTTTATTTCATCTGGTTAACTGTTAGCCTCTAACAATGCTCGTGTGAATTTCATAATATTACAGACTTAGATTAACAATACAACTAGATTCACGGTCCCATACAAAATCAAAGCGAAAAAGTGGTCGTGTTGCGTATGCTTATAGCTATATCTTTTTTACCTTCTTTATTAACGTAAAATAAACCTTAAGTCTAAGCAACAAAGATCCAAATAATTATAATTGTATATAATACTTACGACGTTTCGTCACAAGACGTGCGAAAGCGTTCGATAAACAAAAGAACTACCTTCGTTTCAAAAAGATGTCATTCTATTTGAGGAACAGGGTAATAATGGAGTCGCAATCGCATTAAGTATATAACTCGATTTTCTTTTATTTGACAGATATTTACAAATACAAATAATAACATGAATTTTAATAATTAAGCCTATCTACGTTCCACTGCTGGACACAGGCTTCCTTTAACAACGAGAGGGATTGGGCCATAGTTCCCACGCAGGCCCAGCCAGGCAACAGCCGTAATAGCCTAGTTGTTCGACCTACCGCCTCTCAAGCAGAAAGTCGTGGTTTCAAACCAGGCCTCGCACCTCCTGAGTTTTTCGGAATTTATGTGCAAAATTTAATTTTAAATTTACTATAAGCTAATGGCGAAGGAAAACATCGTGAGGAAACCTGCACAGATCGGCGAAGAACTTAAATGATACACACACACACACACAAATCACGTCTTTATCCCTTACGGGGTAGAGAGAGCCTAAGGTAACAGGTACCTACAGGCCACATTTAGCAAGATTGTGGGCGTATAGGTGGAAAGTGGAATCAAAATAGTTACTTAATACTTAAATGATGGCTGTGAAATTATCCGTTTATTAATTACCCTTAAATAAATTTAGTTTGTTATATAGCTGTCTTTTAGAGCAGTTTTTTGCCTGAGAGGATTCTTTTTTACAATATATTTGGCTATTTCCAGTTATGTCGAATTTGGCAAAATGAATCGAACGTATAGCAGATTTTTGTAAGTTCTGTAAGTCCTGTAAAGTTCTTCTTCTCTTTCTCTCGCGACAATAGTTATCCATTCCGCACAGCAAAAAGGATCACTAGGAAATCAGAATCTACAAAAAGACACAATATATATTTTATTTTAAAACGAGAACTACTCCATGAATTTCTTGTTCTAAAACCACCGATTATTGTCAAGATGGTGGGCCAACATTGGCCAAACAATAAATTATTGATTTTAAAATGTAAGCTGCAAATTTTTACGTACTTTATGAAATACTGACTTGTACTTACTTAAAGAAAAATATTCCTTCCGAAACCTTAGTGTTTCGGTGGCTGTTTTTGCAATTTTTGAACGCACATTGTGGCATTTTGACACGTCCTCACATTGGCCGAGGTTGGCGCATACTGTCAGAAATAAGGCCACAAATTTATTTTGTGGTCTTATTTCTCGGAGCCGTTTTCAGAGCTATCACCGTGAATCTAGTTGTATTGTTGATCGAAGATTACAGAAGTCGGGCGTAGACAAGGTAAGGCAACATGTGCTCCAATGAATGGAGGGAAAAGGAAAGCCACGAAATTTACCTAACTCGCCTCGTAACTTCAGGTCAAGTAAAAAGTCAAGACGGAGCAAGGCACACGGCGAAGTCACTCAGATGAGCGCAACCAAACTTTGCCAAACAAAGGGGTTAAAATACGTACAGTCAAGTGTAATAATATGTTTCTAGTCAAAGTTTCAAAAATAAGTATCATACGCTCTTACACCAGCGTAATAAGGTCGTGGGACATATTTTTGAGAAGTTCATATCGATACTTATTTTTGCACTTGACCGTACACGCACATGCGGTAAGGCGTACTTTAAACCAACCTCACTTTTCACGTTCATATAACTCCAACTTAACTTTTTATTTCGTCTAAGCTTAAACAATCTTACAGTGCTTTTTCACGATTTATAAAAGCTCCAAAATGAACAGGCTAACTGGGTCCCACTGAAAAACAGAAAGAGATGAGGCTAGTTTGTATACCTACATATGATTGGAAAGAATGAACCAATTACAAAAATATTTGGCCGATAAAAAGGTACCCAGTTCCTAGTCATCTAATACTATTTCTTTCGTTTATTAGGTTCTATCTAACATGTTTAATCGTAAAAAGGCTCGCTAAATGACGTACGAGTTAGATAGCGCAAACGCACTGGCGTTTCATTGGCATTTCGCCGTTACCAACACAGTTATCTTGTGACGCGTTAAATTATCTGTATTAAGATATATTTAGCGATTTAGATAAGAAAGACAGTCTAGTCGACGCGGCTGTAAAAATTGGGTAGGTACCAACCTATACTAATGTATAGACTTCCTGACTGAGTGCTACGATTCAAACAACTGACGAAATATTAAGCAAACATAATCAAACAGGATAACGTAGATCTGTTAGGTGCACGTGTGTGCGTTATCGTAAGCAGAATGACAATTATTTTTACCATGATGAGCAACGAACTTTGAGCGAAAAATTTATAAAGATCAAGGTATGAAAAGCGTAAAAAGAAACTGGGCATAATCGTTACGTACAGTCAGCGTCATATAGTAGGAAGCATCCAAGTCGACCAATTAGTTCGTTACACCATAGATACAATACGGCGTGCCGAACTTTTTGGTCACTCTGGATGTTTCATACTACCTATATGACGCTGACTGTACCTATATCTGTGCTAAAGCAGCATAAAGAAATCACAATTTGTATTTGAATGTAGTTGTTTTATGAAAAAAAAACTAAATTAGATTGCTCTAAAAAATGTTAATTAGCGGTAGAAATATCCAATATGTACAGTCAAGTTCAAAAATACGAACTCGCGCAATGTTGCAAAAATATGTAAACATCAACCTTAACGCCATTATTATAAGTTATGTAGGTTACCATATATTTATGTCACTTTGGGGTGTAAGTATAGGTAGGTACCTACATACGTATTAGTGATCTGGACTGTAGCTACATGGTTACCGATTATTTCCACGTGAATGATCCGTTTATTTCACAATAGGTAGTAAGTAAGTAGGCACAGGAAGTTTATGAAAATTTTAATTAAATATTTTACTTATTTAATCATATATTTTCACTGACTTCTTAAGTTAAGTCAACTTTTTTTAAATTACCTAATAACTTAAGTTTCTTTTCTCGTAGGTACTATTTTTAATACACCGCCTTTTAATATAGGTAGTAGGTACTTTTCACACAAATCTTAGCGCGTCAGCAACACTGAGCATCATCTCACAATTTACATTCAGTACCTATCTAGTTACCTACTTTTAAAAGAAAAGTTTAAATGGATATCAAGTTCACATAGGTAGTAACTGGGTTTGTAGCTTTTCGCTTCGGCTATTTAGGTATTATAAAGCAAATTGTTTTTTTCTTTGATTCACTATAACGAAGCCCAAATTCAAATAGACACCTAGTGATGACAAGAAATGGTGAAATAGTAACTTTATGGAAATGATTGTCCCAAACTGGTCCCAAATCAGAAATCGATAATCGATAAAGATTACGATTAGGTACTTGTTAACATACGCGGATAGCCTAACGTAATTACGATCGAGGATTCGAATTTGAATTCGACTGAGAAATGCTATACCTATATATTTTTTATTTACGTGAGTTGCCTATCCATATCCATTTATTTCAACAATGTGCCAATCTCTCTCTCACCGATCCTACATTACTCTTTGATCGCACGATAGTTTATGTTAAAAATTACGATTACTCACACCTTCATTTCAAATCTCTATACAATACAAACACCTCTGTTAAACTCCCAAATTAAAAATTCGACGCTATAGTACCTATGAACTTCGATTTTCAGATTTGGGAATAGACCCCTTGTTGTATCTGTCACTGTCACTGTCAATTCGTTCATCTGGTTCATTCAAACATTATTGGTTTGATAATTTTTATTCACATATACAATACATCGAAAGAAAAACAAGTAAATCATCCATAGATAAGTAAGAATGTAGATATTATCTACTGGTTAATTCAACGCGGCCCGAGGTGTTTGTTGCACACATTCAGCTCAGTAATTGACTGGTCGCAGTCGATAACCATAGTCTTACGTTCGCGGCTTACCCACACTAGATATGTATCTTTATTTTCGTAAACAAATACCGATATTTCCTAAGTAAAAGTGTACAAATCCTTAGACGTAACCATACTAACACTAATTAATAGGTAAGTAAAAATAATGTGATAAAGTTTGTTCATTGCCATTATGATGATACTATTTGAGATAACTAAGTTCGTACTTAAAATTATTAATTTGTTTTTCAAGAAAAAGAGATAACGACAATCATTGTGTTAATATCCAAGCTGTTATTCTAAGAGTGATGTTATAGTGAAGTTATTAAGTACCTACTGAATTACAGTGTCATTTAGCTAGTACTTTTAATTTACTTAGCTGATCTTTTAACTAGTACAAAATATATCCATTTTAAGTTCACATTGATTTTGACTGTATTGATTTTATAATAATTTTTTGATATCATAGATTTAAAAGTATGGCTGATGCAGTACCAGATATAAATTGCACAATAAACACTAAAGATGGACCCGTGCGTGGCTTTGTTGACAAACAAGATGCTGGTACTTACTACAAATTCAAAAGTATTCCATATGCTAAACCTCCTCTCGGCCATTTAAGGTTCATGGTAAGTGTTATTTTATAAGCGCCTAGATCCATTTTCACTTCAAAAAATCACAAATCGACAGTACCTACTGTGACTCCACCTTGTATATGAAATTTTATAAAATTGGAATAACCACTGTAGACTGTGCACACATTAAAATTGTAAAAGGTGTTTTTGTAATTTCAAAACAAACATGAACCTACTTACAATGTTTTTCTAATAATATTGGAATAAGATAAAGATAGCCTTGGCAAAGACAATAATTGTATTTAACTGTTTTAATGCTTATAAAGTTGCTATTGCTTCAATGGAAAAAACCTGTTCTACTTCCTGTATAATTAAGATTTAACTTTAGAATTAGCTCCTTGACCCAACTTGACTTTTGTGGTTCTAACATAATTTTAGTTGTGTTTACTTGATTTATTTGGTACTCTTGGTAGTGATCTAATGATTGTTCTGTAAAAATAAAAAAATAAAATAGATGTTTTATTTAATTTCAAGTCAAGATTAACTCTAATGAACCAATATAAAACACTGCTACACTACTATTAAGTAGGTACTTAACTTGAGAGGCCTTAGACAACCCAAAAATAGTTCTTATAAATTCCTTGTACAAAATAGTACAAATGTATTAATAGTTAAGTAGAATTTAATTACTTTATACCTATGTATTTATATTGAAAAAAAGACTAACTTTCTTATTAAAATTAAGTTTTGCAGTGCTTTGGTCTATACTGTAAAGCTGGGTAAATTGTTTGGTGAGTAAATAAATAAATTAATAAATTCTGCCACGTTTCTTGCGGCGCATTGTTCTTGGCAATGATGGTCTTTCTGATAATTTCAAAAAAAGACTTGTAAAAGAGCCACCAAGGTGGCCTATTTGCAAAAGTTATCGATTTTGAATTACTAAGTTTAATAAAATAAAAAAGGTAATGTTACAGATGCTTACAGATTATCAACCTTTTCAATGCCAACATAAGAGCAACCTTTATGCAATGGCATAAGATATAAATTAGTCTATTTCGCCAGGCCTGGTGATTAAAGGGTTATTGATAAATCAAAGTATATGAGAAAGAAAATAATATAGGTAATACTAGTAGACTAACACAAATTGTCAATATCTCAAATTGTTATTATGTTTTATTTATTTACATAATCATTACAGTACATATCAAGATTGTCAGTTTTTGTATGCCTAAATCACAGTATCAGTGAAAGAATGTAAGTACTTACTTAACAGTATGTAACACTGGTTTATAACCAAACAGTCTTATCCCTATCACCACTTGAAGATTATTATGTTGACTATGATTACCCATACATATAAGAATAAAATCTTAACATATTTAATTGAGTACCTAGACATCATAATGTGTGCAAGTTCTCTGATCCACATTTTGCCCGTATTACTGTAATATAATATATACTGGTCTGGTAGATACTAGGTTGGATTGTTCCCACATCATAAGAGACAATTTTGAATCACTATTTAGTGATCTGAGCTAATAGTCATATTATTAATAAAATTTCAGCCACCTCAGCCTGCGCCACCGTGGACGGAGGTCTTAGACTGCACCAAAGACTGTCCAATGCCAGTTTGCATCGGTCGCGGAATTAAAGTCACTGGACAGGAAGACTGTCTCTATCTTGAGATCACTACACCAAATGTAAAACCTACTAAACCAATGCCAGTAATGTTTTGGATATCTAGTTACGGCTTCTCATTCATTCTAGATGAAATTTATGACCCAACATTGTTAAATGATCAAGGTGTCATATATGTGCGCTGCAATTTTCGAGTGGGACCGTTTGGTTTTTTATCAATTAATGATATATCTGCACCAGGAAATGCTGGCCTGAAAGACTTAGTAATGGGCCTGAAATGGGTTCAAAGGAACATAAGCAGTTTTGGGGGAGATCCAGACAACGTCACCATATTTGGATCAAGCTCTGGTGGTTCAATAGCGCACTTCTTGTTACTTTCGCCTATGGCGACTGGTTTATTCCACAAAGCCATTATGCAAAGCGGAAGTGCATTAAATAATTGGTCTATTGAAAAACATCCAACAACGAATATACAAACATTGGCCAATAAAATGGGCATATTGTCTAATAGTATGTTTACAATAGTTGAAGAATTAAAGATCCGCCCACAAGATGAAATTATGTCTGCCTTTTTTGAAATAGTAAACGATCACTATCTAGATGATGGGACATACATTGATACAATATTTAAACCCTGCATAGAACAGGAGTTTGAGGGTCAACAGGCTTTTATCTCTAAAAGCCCACTCTCAATTATAAAATCTAGAAACTTTAACAAAGTCCCAATTATTATTGGCAGCAATAACAATGAAGCATTACTATTGGATTATACGAAACGCGACTATTATGATTACAAAAAAATCAATGAAAATATAAAACTACTTCTTCCAAGACCTATAGCTAGAGATGATAATTTAGCTAATGTTATAGGTCAAAAGCTCTTGAAATTCTACTTAGGAGGTGAGGACTACCTGAGTGAAGACACTAAAAATCAATATCTGCAGCTCATTAGCGACTATTACTTCCTGTACTATGTAAACACAACTGTAAAACTTCACGCTACATACGCGCCAGAGTGCCCCATTTATTATTACGTCCTCACATACGCCGGCGAATGGGTATTACCTGAAGATTTAGACTTTTTCAATTGCGTCGGCCACCACGGCGAAATACCGTTTATATTTCAAATAACAATACCCGGCTCGCCGACATGCCGGGGAAGTCGTGATTCAGTCAAGACGAGGAGTAGAGTTGTCAGGATGTGGACCAACTTTGCCAAACATGGGTAAGAAATTTTACGCATAACAATACGTGTGCATGAGGGTATTAGTCTAGACTAGACTCCTATATCATTATAATTGAGCACCAAATTCAAACAAATAAAGTTCTGATCTGACACACGAGTTACATTATAAATAAGTACCAACGAATATAAAACGGTACCAATAAAAAAAAAACTACAGGCAACTTTTACTATTTACTGATCAAAATGAAGGAGGTTCTCAATTCGAGTGTTTATTTATTTTTGGAAGATTTTGAGTGGGCAAGTGCCAATAGTGCGGGTTGCCAAGTAAGTTGGTCCCATTGTCACGAAGTCTGAAGATGGGATTTAAAGGAAATAAAGAGTACCTATACACATTTAAAGATGGTGTAGTAGGTTAGCGTAAGAAAAATTGCCCCCAAGCCTGGAGTTTACAGGAATTTATTTAAAGTAGTTAAATAAGGATGTATCATGAGACACCAAGCACCGACATGTAACATTATCTTAATTTAATTAGTAGTGATAATAGTTTTTTTTTCAGCAACCCGACTCCTGACGACGACGATCCACTTTTGCAGATCCAGTGGGATCCAGTCGAGAATGAAAATAAGTTGAACTATTTGTGCATTGGATCAGAACTGACGAAAGGGCGAAATCCATTCAGTGAACGAATGGCGTTCTGGGATGATCTTCACAAACAACACTCATTCTTGAAAGTTTTATGCTGTTTCCAGGATTTGGGAATAACCTGTTGACAGTGGACTTTAACTTTAAAATTTGCCAGCGGACGATTAGTCGCACATTTAACTCATCATTGGTGTACTTTTTGTTCTTGCACTGGGTAATTGTAAGGAGAAGAGAACGCATAGGTACTAGGTATGCATTAAATTAACGGCGACGATTAACTAGTGATGATAAAGAAGCTATTAAATACTATATGTAATGAAAAATCATTAAATGTGAGTGTCTGAAGCATGTGATAGGTTTTAAGATGTTATGTTATTATCAATTCCATTGTGTCTAAGACATTTTATGTGCTATATTTTATTGATATGTTGAATGAAAAGTTGGTTCATATTCCAGAGAATTATTATAGATTAAACCAAAATGAGCTTTAAGATTATAAAGTAATACAATTTGCTTGCCGACGTGAGTGCCAATAAATGAAACATTATATTTTACAAGGTAAATATTTTATATGTTTTTCAGTAATAAACTATATTTTGTGACACATTGTTTATTTCATAGTACTTAAAAGAGCCAAGTCCATAGAATAATATAAATAATTGAACACCTTGCCCACCTTTTGAGCTGTATTCCTGATGGTTAAAAAAAACTACATGATGGTACCAATATGTTATAATAATAAATACATACATTAAACAATTAAAACTTTACTGTTCACATAACAATTTACAGGTATAATTTAGTAACGAATATTAGCCACTATTATTATAGACCAACAAAATATATATTTTTTCTAAAATAAATAAACGAACTAGATATGTCAGTATCTACACAGCAATATATAAGAAAGCGCGTTTTGCTAACAAATTCATACATATAAATTAGTAAAATCACATGTACCTACACTGGTGCAAAATATATTTTCACTCATGATGACGTTTTGTTCAGTGAACCGCACTTCGAGGCCGTCACTGTGTTAGTCCCATGTTTGATAGATACTTTATCACTATTTATTAGATACATCTGCAAATACAAAATAATAAACTATTAGTTATTGTAAGGTTGCATCATACAATTAGTAAGTACTAAGTATTTGAACCAGATGGACCGAAAATAAGGTTCTTAACGAACAGGGCGAAGCCTAGCACACTAGCGTTTATCCCAAGCACAATCTATTCTATATATTATTATTCTGTCTTGACCGTGAAGCTTTTTCTTAGTCAAAGTAGTCAACGCTTTAGCTTATATTTATATCACAATACTAGCTAGTCCCCGCAATTTCTTTAACGTGAACTTAATTTTAGGAGTGACAAATTTTATAATTTCAGAATATCTTTACGTTAGCTGTTGCCCGCGGCTTCGTTTGCACAAAATTCATTTATTTTTGCAATTTTATCGTAGTAACGACTTTCTCACAAAGTTAATCTCTTAATTGTAATACCTCAAACTCAAATGCAAACGTATCTATAGGTACTCACTGCACAATAAGCGTCATGAATTGATGCGTCATTAAAGCGCAGCGTCGTGGTCTCGGGTTAGAACTGGAAGCCGCCCATAGGCACGGCTTGGTCTGCGCTGAACTGGTACTGGTCCGTGGTGGACGACACGGCGGGCGCGAGCCGGCCGTCTTCCTCCTCAGAACCGAAGTAGTTCTCGATTATTTCAAACGATTTCTTGTATATTTCGAGGTTTTCGTGCGACTGCAAGAATTCAATTTTGTCGAGGCCTGAAAGAGAAAGATTATTTTGTTTTAGATAGGTTGTTAATTCTACAAACAAATGTTTTAATAACTTAAGCTGCATCCACAACAATAATAAGAACGTGTTCTAACATATGAACAAAAATGAGACTATAGACCGACCAATTGGCATTGTTCATTTTTTTTAAAGCTTGCTTTTAACACCTTTATTTGATAAAATGGACTATTTCAAGCAACTAATTTGAATATTTACGTAGCTTTGTTAATTAATAATAAATATTTTTTCGCCGTTTGATAATTCGTGAATTTAGACAGAATCCGAATCGCCTTCGTTCGGCTGGCTATAAAAAAAAAACGGCTTTGTCTATGGTTTTGTCGATTTGACAGTGACACGTGACAGTTGCCATAGCTAAACTTTTTTTTTCATTTTTGCGGCAAACATTCGATGCTGAATTCTGTCTAAAAACCGGGTCGTTCGGTCAAACAAAGGTTCAAAGTACTTTTACAAAAATATCTGCAATCATAAAGTATTTTTGAAATCGGACAAGATAAATCGGATAAATAATGGTTTTCCTCGAAATGGTTTTCGAATTGGAGCATACTAAAAAAAATGAACAATGCCAATTAAATCTATCCTCGCCCGCGCGGTGCAGGGGCGCGGGTTGGGACGACAAAGGAGGCCAAGAGAGGTTAAATTTTAACGAGAAAAGTGGACTATACTAACCAAAGCATTCCTCGATAAGCACAGCATATGGATTATCACGTTGATCAGATTGCTGTCCGGCTTTCAATATGTTGTCAATACCGTTGAGGGCCACTTGAACTGTTTTCGGGTCTGATAGTGTTAATAAGTCACATAGCGGTGGTATGCAGCCTTGCTCAACCAGGTATCTGGAAAATAATGTTATGGCATGGTCAGGGCTTTATCAGGGCGCTGGTGTTGGAAAATTTCCAGTTGCAACCTACAGCGGAGCTATACAAATGTATCGTTACAGCACTAAAAGTGCAATATTCAGAATGTATTCTCGAAAAATTTATATTGACGCACCTTATTTGAGCATGGTTACCGCCACTGGTGGCGTTCGTTATCGCCCACGCTGCTTCTTTCCTAGTCTTGAATTCCGCTTGACTTAAAATTTCAACTAAGGCTGGGAATATGTTAGCGTCAATTACAGTCTGAAAATTAATAAAATCTTGGTTAAAGATATCACACACACAAAGACAAAACAACGTTTAAAAAGTGCAGTTGAACACGGGTCGCGTGTATGATTTAGGAAGTCGGTAAACGAGAAGTCGATGCGCAGGTACCTGTATCTGAGCGGCGTTCCCGGCGGTGATGTTGGACAGCGTCCAGCAAGCCTCCTTGCGCAGCGTCTCTGCGCCCGAGCGGAGCAGCGCGTGCAGCGACCCCAGCGGGTTGCAGTTGAGCACGGCTTGCGTCTGCGAGTCGTCGCCCGTCACTATGTTGCCCACGGCACGGAGGGCCGCCGATACCACTGACGACTGATTGTGCCTGCCGTAATGATGCTACTTAGTATAACAATAAAGGCGTCAATAATAACTATAAACGCCGTCTAACTGTTTCGCGTAGGTTCCCAAAGCGATTCAGGTGAACACCCAGGGGTCCACGGAAGACCAGACGGGGCCCACGTTGGCGCGAAAAAAATGGAGCACCAGGTCTACCGTAAACAGTAAAACTTTGAACGTGGTCTACGAAAAATAAAGTTTGAGAACCTCTGCTGTATCGTATTTTAAAGGTAGGATTGTCGGATTTTTTAGAACCTTACGCAACGAGAGGGCGAAATTCGATACTTCACTCATTCTCGGTAATCGCCTTACCAAAAAAAAATAGCTTACAACCAGAAAGAAAGCAACAAGTACCTAACAACAAGCAATTCCTTAGTTTTACGTTACTAACGGCTTGGAACTATAAACCATGGAATTATTTGCGGGAAAAATGTGCCGTGTTCACATGAACCGAAAAATGTATTCACATGAACTGAAAATTTCTAATGGCACTGAATCGGTGTATCAACAAACGAATTTATCAGAAACCCCACATATTGGCGACTTGTCCCTACTTATGATTTAAAGCTTCAACAAAAATTTCAAACAACATGCAGCTATACAGTAAAAGGCCACTTACTGGAGTAGTTCCACAAGTCTCCGACACACACCGGCATCGATGACTGCTTGTATCTTATCGTTAGGTCCATCCGAAAGGTATGATAGAGCCCAGCACGCATCGCTTAGCACATCTGCGTCCGTGTGATGCAGCAATCGAGCTAGAACTGGGATACCTGCAAGATAAACAAAATGGTTTCCTTGACTTACAAAATAATTATGGGCAAGTTACTAGTTCTCTATTCTATAACACTAGTTCGTAAGGGTTTTCTATGGTTACTAAAACCCCTTTACGGGAAGAAATGGCGTACAATTTATTGCTCTTATTGTCATTATAACCTTGGGCCATTCCATTGCTCACCGCGTAGCGTGGATGTTGCCTCTGCTGGTCTCGTCTGCTGGCTTTCTTTACTATTCTTAAGACTCGCGCACAAAAACTGGTAAAATATACTAAACGTAGTCACCCGACGACTCCGCCTCCTTTTAGCGCCACTTCCCTAGCCACTAGTCGGTGTGGTTGTAGTAATAGACTATAAATTTCCACATTAACATTAGGTACTTAATTAGATCGCTTCTCACCTGGAGCGACGGCGTTGAAGTCGGTTGGTGGGTTTTTACCCCTACACAAGTTTGACAGTGTCCAAACAGCATTTCTTGTCATAGAGAGTCTTGTGTATTTATTCAGTATCCTGAAATGTGAGATATTTTAAAGAAATGTTTTCTATGTAATGTAAAAATAAAAAGATAACTGAGCGGTTTACACAACGTTAACATCCATCTGCGATCTTTGCAGTCTACCCATGATCCTCCATCCAACCATGCCGCGCAGGGGACCTTCGAACTCACGGGGCTGCCAGATCCCGATCAGACATCATATTGACATATTTTGATTCGATAAGTCAGGGGCCCTAGTTTTTTTCGCATCAGGAACCTCGATCACCTAGCTACACCGTCGCATGCGACGTCTTCAAAAAATTAGGAGCTCATTAAAGGTGATCGCAGCGTTTCTTCTAGACGCAGTCTAACCGAGAATCATATAAAAGCAAAGTTGGTCGGTTCACTGACTCGACGAGCGGCGCCAGCACGCCGGCGGCGAGCACGGTGTCCCGGCAGCGCGGCGAGTCGCCGGCCACGTTGCCGAGCGCCCACACGGCCTGCTCGCGCACGTCGTCGCTGGCGCCGCCGCCCACGAGCCCCACGAGCACGCCCACGGCGCCGCTCTCCACCACGATGCGCGTCTGCTCCGCCGACCCGGACGCTATGTTTGTTAGAGCCCATGCCGCTTCGAACTAGAATACACGAATGACAATATTAATGGCGGTGGGAACAGTGTCTACACGGCAGTCGAGCTAACCAGGAAAGGCGAACGCTTCGCGCGCTTTTATAAATAGGTGGGAAAACTTAGTTTATGCTCCACAAGGTTAGGTACAGAAAAGAAATGTGACCGACTGACTGACCGATTGTGCGACTCTTATGTGACTGAGTGTATTTATTATGAGTCATTGGACTGAGAAACAATTACTATAACTAGCGAATTGTATGTGATTAGTCTGTTTCTGAAGAAATTATGGTTTCCGAACATGTTTTTTCATATTCAAAGTACTTCAACACGCAAAAAAACATTTATCATTTCACATTGTTACTGTTTATCCTGTTGTACTGACACGTGTTTTGTTTTATGCTATTGCAAAATCATAGTTACTCAAAACATTACCAAACAAGTATTATAACTACTTAATTACATAGATAGCCCAATATCAATTCATACTTTTCCTAACATAGGTACTAAACAAAATCTTACCTGCAAAGTAGGATTAGTACTATTTGTAAGAAATTCAACAAATTTGGGTACAATTCCAGTCCGTATCACTTCGTCAATGGGAGGATTGGGCTCTCGACTTAACAGTTTGCGGAATTTCTGTGTGGCCATCACTTGTTCCTGTGGGTTGTCACTGTAGAGAGCTGCAATCATGTCTGGCGATATGTCATCAGATGGCGAGATGTTGATATCATCCTGCAATTATTAATCAGTTTGACATTGGTCACAAAGAATCAAGATATTTCATATTGAAATGAAATTAATGAAATAAAATGAAATGATTTATTCCAGACTTGCATCCATAATAGAATTACCAAAAAATAAATAAAATATTAAGTGAAAAATTAAATTAAATGTCTTAAAATCAATAAATAAATTGATACTGTAAAAAATAATAAGAAACTTTGTACCTTGATCGGATAAAAAGTAGATTATTATTATGTATGCTCCTTTGTGAGATCAGGTTCAAGTTATATTTTAAGACTAACCTGCAATGCAATATCAGGGGCATTGGATGCTGGGAGTGTGACGTTTCTGCGCTTAAACAGTTGCTGCTCTCTTTTCTGCTTCCGTAACTGTACCCCCTCTTCCTCCCTACGACGTCGCAGTTCGTCCGCACTTAGCCCCACATTCTTGTAGCGATGTTTATGACCACCAGACATCTACGTTGAACACAGTAAAAATAAGTCTCAGTCAAAAGCCCCCTCCATTGGGCCAACATTCTGTTGTGTGACAGACAATTAACCATTACATTAAGAACTGTTTCCAGTCAAGACACTTTATATGGTTGACTACCAATTAACATAGACAACCTTTTAGAACTCACTTTTAAACATTTTAGAAAGAAACATAAAATATAAAAGTAACAATTTTGATTTAATTCATTTTTATTTAGCTATATAGGTGTTAAAAAAACTCAATCTACTCAATTAATAAGCTTTTAAACAAACCTTGCAAGCAGTAATAAAAAATTGAAAAACTAATTTTCTGATTGAATGCTGAAAGATGCTAAATAATAGAACAAATTTGAACATACCATCAGATTTAAACCATTTGAAACTGTTCAACAGTTTTAATAAAACTTCTGCACATTTCAGAATAATTTTTGAATATTAAAGGTTCATATTTATTCCAAATTGGACAGAAACATTCCCAGTCTATCCATCAAGGTCATGCAAAAAGTCCTAGGTAGTTTAAATGTATACCAAATACCACTCGTGTACAAAGCAAAACGTTGGATAGTAAATGGCATTGACCCCAGTTAAAAATTACATTAAAAATCATGTTGTACATTGGAATAAAGTAATTTCAAAGCTTAATTCTTGTAATTGGATGATCAGTGATCACAGTCATGCAATTGAAACAGCAAAATAACATTAACAATAGTATAACGTTGAATCACTACGGCGACATTCTATTGGAAATGCAATATTCGACGATTTGCATTCAAAGGTTTCCGAAGGAATTTGACTTCTTCCTTTAAGATACAAGGCCGTCTGAGTTCTACTAAGATGCCAGACAAACACATTCAAATTTCAAACCTGAGTTTGTGACTATTGAAGACAGAAGAATAATCATGCAAAAATCAAACTTACATCGATGGATGACGACGGAGTCTAATGGAGTAAATTGTAACGTTGCAGTTGCAACATCAAAGTCGCTTCTTAAATTTTATTAAATCTGATTACACGAAATGACTTCAATCCAACCACATTCGTGATTTTTTCTTTCAATTGTGCACTTCACTTTTCGTTAGCTATTCCGCGACCGACAGCAACCAAAGCAAGACAGACATACGTCACACGCATGCACATACACACAAACATCCACTCACTCACGTACATTCAGACACACACACACAAATAGCACAGAGAGAGCCATACAGAGAGCAGGGTTTTTTTTTCGCTGCGTTCAAAAATAGTCTAAGCAAATTATAATTAAATACTCGACTCGACTTTGCCAGCAAGACAGATCAATACGTATTTCTTAAGGAGTGATAAGGATAAAAAATTGTTGATAATCACATACATTACACATGATTCTGAGATTCACACGAACATCAAGCAGACGTCATTTCTTTTCGTGTGCAACCGACTTTAAGAAGTCTGAAGGAGGGGAGGAGGAAAAACTGCACTGCTTCTTGTCATTGTTTTTAATTCGTCGAACCGAACTAGTGAGTAAGAGTAACTATTATCCAGCAAAAATGATAAAACAATTTTTTCCAAGATCATCAGCGCTAATTTTCGTGAGGAGAATGTGTACTCCACCAGCTGCTCCGCCACCGGCGCCGGCTCCGGGCTCGAATCCTGGTTCCATGTCGGCAAGATACCGCCCGAGTGATTTTCAGAAGTTTATCCTTGTATGGACCAAAAAGTACAAGAGCAAGGAGGAAATCCCAACATTTGTCTCGTAAGTTATGTTGCGTTGTGCAGTAAACACGACCGCTCTTATTTGAGAAAGTTATAATGTTATGCAATTGTTTATTAGTTACTTTAAAAAAAAAAATTGAAAATAATCGAGTGAAGGTCAAAATAATGTAAACGCGGTAGCTTATAAAAGTAATACCTCCTACTATGTTAACATTCTCGTGATAACATGACCTTGATAATTAACCATTACAGAGATAAACCATGTTGTTTCACTGCTCTAATCTTGTTTCAGAGCTGAAGTAATTGAAAGATCCCGCAGTGAAGCCCGTATTAAAATTTCGAATGTTCTAATGATACTCACAGCTCTTGCAAGTTTTGGAGCTATTTTAGCTGGTAAAGCAGCTGCTAAGAGAGGAGAATCTGTTCATCAAATGAACCTGGATTGGCATCAGCAATATAAGGATGAACAAAATAAATTAGATGCTGAAACAGCTAAGTAGGAAAACTCAGTCAATATCAAGTAATATTGCTGAAGGCAAAAAGCAAAATATTGAATTGCTACAGCTTATAATTCAAAAATGTTGTGTATTTTAGATATTATTAGGTTAAGTATTAATTTAAATCAAACAATATTATACTCAAATCTATTTATATATGTACACTAAAAAAAACTCAAAAACAAATTTTAATCTTCAGTCTTCAATTAAGTTGGTTGGCTTGTAGTAGCTTCTACATTTTTCTGTAAACAGCTTTGTTGTTTTCTCCCGGATTACCTCTTCGACACTAAGTTCCGTTTGTAATAGACGTAACTGTGAAAAGAGAAAATGCTTTTATATGCCATGTATTATATTTTGAAAATAAATGTATATTTTAATACCAGTTCATATTTACTTTACACTCTTAAGAGTTGACTGACTTGATATCATAAGTTTGATATTTTGAGCCTTATATCATCACCATAAGGTATAAGGTGATATCTTGGCAGGGAACTTATATGTCACTACTTACAGACAGGAACTAAAAATAAACCATTTGCATGTCTAAATTTAAAATTCTTGAGCTGCCTAGCTGATGTTTGGCAACAAAATTTATATAGGTAGATGTTAAATCTTAATCATAACCTTTCAGAATTAAATTTCTTAAATGAAAATGTATATCAAGTGCAGTGATGTGTGTGCCAAGTGCTGATACATGTATATCTATATAGGTACATGTATCAGCTCAAAGAGCTGCTTGTATACTATTTTAAACTAGCTGTTGCCCGCGACTTCGTCCGCGTGTGTTTCTGTGATAGTTTACGGCTTTTCTCGTATCAAAATTATTATTATTATAACTATTAACTTCGTCACGTGAACCACTGAAAGTGTGTAAGAAAGTATACTTTTAGAATTACGTCATGAAAATAATAATTTGTGACACGGAACCTTGAAAAAAAAAGGGGTAAACTGGTTAATGCCTCATCACATTTATTTATACCTTATTTTACAAATAGTTTTATTTATAGTTTTGTTTATAGTTTCTTTATTCAAAAAAAGCTAAGTACAGTTCTAGTTACATCACTATTAATTTCGCCAAACTATGACGCTTATTGCCGAATACTGCGCTCACTTTAACGATAAAATTAAATCTATTCTAATCAAATAATACATAAATGTTTACCTTACGACTAACAATTCATTTACTAATCCGTTTTAGTTAATATTTTGCGACTATTTTTTTTCTAACAGAAGCTTTTTTAATTTATTTTCTTGGTTTATGTAAGTAGTTGCAGATTATTAACACTTATTATCTTTCTACAAATTAATTACCTACAGGGGCCTTACCATGAAGTCTTAATGCAATTCAGTTTAGGTTCGATCGCTGTCAGATTCATACTAAAATAAAATTACTAAAAGCACCAACTTCACTATCATCACTATCACTACATAGTATAAAATAAAGTCGCTTTCTCTGTCCCTATGTCCCTATGCCCCTATGTATGCTTATATCTTCAAAACTACACAACGGATTCTGATGCAGTTTTTTTAATAGATAGTCATTTAAGAGGAAGGTTTTTTATGTATAATTCTACGCAGACGAAGTCGCGGGCAGAAGCTGGTTTCACAATAAAATTCGGACATGTTCGTACCGCAGGCGTAAACGTGCCTTTTGATTTTGCCTTTTTTAGGCAAAGGTACGAAGAACATACTGCCAAGCGTTTCACGCCGCCCTCATAATACTATCAGGTTTTCAAATAAGAGTGCGTTCGAAAACCGAACGCGTTGTGAATAATGGCGCAATAAATAAAAACAAAGTAACGGTATTGCATATTGAACTTTAGGTGTTAGGTAAAGAACACAATTTTGGACGCCAATTTAGGTTGATTTAGGTTTGACAAAAATGTCTTCCTTGAAAAAATACCTGTACAGCATGTAAATATTTTATTTATGTTTTTTCACAATTGACACACTTTTCCGCTTATATGTCTTATGTACATTAGTATCTATCTATTTTCTTCGTAGTATTATTTTGTTTGTAATTATTACCAACTACTTATACCAGGGGTTCCCAACCTATTACCCTATGCGCCTCCCTCAAGCTTATGCTAAAATACTACGCCCCCCTTGTCCCAACTCAAGTACGATGGAAATGAAACAAACGATCTACAACATACTATTAATGATTAGCGAGAACATTGTGCTTGCACTTTATTAATAAATTTTAATAAATACCTAAGAACGTCGCGCCCCCCGTTGGATTACCCTACGCCCCCCAAGGGGGGCGCGCCCCACTGGTTGGGAACTCCTGACTTATACCGAGGAAAGCTGATTTTCTTGAGTTCCGCTATTTTGTGCGTAATCACCTCAAAAATCAAATTTCAAGAAAACTGAGAAATTATATTTACCTGTGTTAAATTGGAAGTATTATATAGCAACTTTAAAAGGTTACACTTCATTGGTTTTTATTATATAAGTATATGAAGTTAATTAATTTTAAACACAAAACCCTCTTTTTTGCGTCTCTGGATGAGATTAAAAAAAAATGCTAAAACAGGTATTTCTTTATTTTTATTAATAAGTATTTATTCTGAGTTTCATGATTCTAGAATAATCTAATTTTCTTTTTTCATACAAACTTTAACCCCCCTTTTCACCCCCTTTTTCCAAAATTTTCCAAAATGTCTGTAGCCTATATCCTATTCTGAATTTATTGAAATCGATGTGTGAACATTTCATCAAAATCCGTTCAGTAGTTTTTACGTGATGCTCAGTCAAACAAACAAACAAACAAACAAACAAACAAACAAAAATTTTAAAAATGGTTTTAATATGTTCAGTTACCGATTTTAAGTCATCCTGGTCGGTTTTTTTTTTTAAATCTTCAATGTACAGATTTTTTGGTCTCAACGATTTTATTATATGTATAGATAATAATAATAATAATTCAAGTTTTAAGCTTATATCTCAAAGGTTGTTCATTTTACTTTTCATTGGTTTCAATGAGATTACACAATTTTATTTGTTTAAATATCAGCCCATGAGCATTCAGCCATGTCCAGATAGTGAGATATGTATCACTAGGAAGCATTTTTTTGACAACACTTAAATATGTATGTGTACCTACTTATTGATATTTTTAAAGGACAAAATTAGTATATATATTTTATTATCACTACATAGTATAAAACAAAGTCACTTTTTCTGTCCCCAAATCCGTATGTATGCTTATATCTTCAACACTACACAACGGATTTTGATGCGGTTTTTTTTAATAGATAGAGTGATTCAAGAGGAAGGTTTATAATGTATAATACATGCATGATATACCGTGCGAAGCCGGGGCGGGTCGCTAGTCTGGTATAAACAGTAATTTATTTTATGTTGAGTCAAGATTGAAATGCGATCAATAGATGCAGGTATGTATGTGCAAGATGGGTCTATAACATTACTAAACTGTTAACTGCTATCATAACGGATCAAAATATCTGTAATTTCTGTCTATTACTTTCCTATTTTCACTGAAGTTTAATATTACTAGCTACAGCAATTCTGTAGTATTTTAATTAATTAATAGTAATTTTATACATGCATACAAAGTAGCCTATGTCTCGTAAGTGATAATGTAGCTTTCTAACGGCAAAAGAATTTTTGAAATCGGTCCAGTAGTTGCCTATTCAATTCAAACAAACAAACAATCAAATCTTTCCTCTTTATAATATTAGTGTAGAGTATAGATGTATGGACCAGCACTTCTGAGACCAATGGTCTCAGAGAGGCCATGATAGGCAAGGTAAACGGAACCCTCAAGCCAGTGTCTCAATGGGGAGTAAACAATTTACTGTTTCTATCCTTCAGTAACTGTCGCAATATAAAAACGGAAACTTGTTTAACACAGAAGTTGCTTAACCAAGCAAGTGTTATTGTCAGCCTCATTTTATCTAAATATGACCTACATTGTGATAATAACTTGTCTTTTCAAATTTACATACATACATAAATCACATCTTTATCCCTTACGGGGTAGACAGCGCCTAAGGTAACAAGACCTAAAGAACAAATATAGCATGATTGTGGGCGTATGGATGGAAAGGGGAATCAAAATCAAATTTACCAAGTTTATATTTTTAAATAACAAATGTACAGTCAGCGTCATATAGTTTGAAGTATCCAAGTCAAGTGGTCACTCTGGATGTTTCATACTAGTAATATGATGCTGACTTAAGCAGAAAAATCAAAAATATGTTTTAAATTTCTTTTAGAATGTTACACATTGAAATAAAATTCTTTATTATGTACAACAGAAGTCTGTCATTCACTTAGATAATTTTTTTTATCAGTGTAGTTTACAACCAATATTGAATATGTATTCCTAACATTGAATTTTTACATTTATGTTCTACTCTTTAATGATTTCAATCCAGGCCCTGGGCACACTGGATATATTAAACACTTAGCATTGAGATAAATTAAAATAAAATGGAGAAATTAGGTGTTCCAAAACTATATGACAAGTTTTAGAATATCATACCTTTCTTTGCTCTGCTTTTAATGATTTCAACACATCATAGTCATCAGGTTTCTCCTCTTTAGCTGCTTTGAGTTTCTTTACTGTATTAGCAGTAGAAACAATACAGTTTTTTATGACGGCTTCCCTCTCAGTGTTTCCTTTTTGAATCTGTGAGTATAAGTCTGCACAGGCTGATGTTGCATCAACTTTTTTTTGGAAAGATTCTGTTGGGATTGATGTATTGAGTGCATACACAATCTTGTCATCAAGTATGCGCATTTTCTTTAAAACATCCTGAAAGAGAGTATCAAAAGATGATGAATAAAATATGGTAAATGAAAGAAAGTATCTATCAACACATGAAGTTACAACGTAATGAACAAATTATGTATACAGTGGCTATGATTTTAATAAACAATTATGAGTAGGTAATCTTCCATAAGAATAAGACAACAATCTTTGCAAACACTTTTTCACCATAATAATAATATCAACAACAGATCTCAGCGAAAGACGGGTGCTGTCGTAGTCTCTTTTTAGAAATAATTCATAAAAAATATCATACATTCCACTCCACAAAAAGTGTCCGTCATCTTAGATTTTATACCTTCCGTTGTAATTTACATTGAACATTCTACTGAGATACAAAAACCAATACGTGCAAATTTTGTTAGAAAATAAAACATGTTTCTGGATGCAATTTTAAAGCGGGAATGTAAGTTGACAAAAGGTTACACCGGAAAGTCCGTTTCGTTGAAGAAATCAACGTACCTACCTGAAATTCTGAAAAATCCGGACAAAACATTGCCATGCTTTATTCGGAAAGATGCTGCTATTTGCTCTTAGCTAAATTAAGATAAATATTCGTAATTTCGTCGATTGTTGTTAAAATCTAATTAGATAACTGTCTGTAGTGTCTGTATGTAACTATAACCAAGAATTTGAGGTTAGGATAAGAGTACGTTCAGAACTTTCAGAAGTTAAGTTTGAAATCGTTAGATATTTGAAATTGAAGTATAATACCCTCACAATACCTTATTTATTTCCTATAACCCTAATATAAGAATTCCATATTTTTCAATATTTCACCTTAACATAATGGAAGTGGAAATCATGTTTATCAAAATCCCAAGCTTATCGACAACATGAATTATATATATATGAACGCACCGTATTACTTTTCACAGATAAAGACAATGTGTGCAAAAGATTTTTGGGTCTTATTAGACAAACGAGATAAAATGTGAGTTAGCCAATATCAAGCAAGAAATGCTTAACATAAGATGGATAGTTTATTATCTCGCGCATGACACAGCTCTCGCTAAGTCACGTACTAGTCGTACTGCGCAGAATTCACTTATCGCATTCCCAAAGGAATTACTATCTTCTCCTGAACTGAAACTACATCTATATTAAACTCCCACTAAATCGGTTCAGTAGATAAAAACGTGAAGAGGTAACAGAGTGACAAACACTTTCACATTTACAATATTAGTATGGATATGGATATACCCTAACCCTAGCCCAAGTCCTCTCATTATGCGAGGAAGCCTACGTGTCCAACATGTTTCTATCTCGTTTATGCGTGATTTTCCAAAAAGGAAACTCCCTCCAATTCTATAACCTGTGGTGTAAGCTTGAAGTGTCAATCCCGAAATTTTGACAGTTCTTTCGTGTTTGACAATTCAAAATGAAGTACGTTTTCGCAATTTTTGTTTTATATCTTTAAGTATTTGAGTGATCTGATGATATTTTCTTGTTTATTGGAAATAATATTAAATATTTGTGTGTCATTCTTACTATGCTCAAATTATTTTCAGGATCGGTCTCTGCGCCTATAGTGGATACAAGATTTATCCCGGCCATGGGAAAACCATGGTTAAAGTTGATGGGAAGGTAAATATCCTATGATGCATCTCTTTATCGTTAGCTTTAACATATCTCAGTTATCACTACGATGCTCTTTCCGTAAATTGTAGTGTTTACAACATTAGGTACTCTAAACATAACCTCTGTATCCAGGTTCTTTCGAAATGCTGAAAAAATTCTAAAATTTTCATCTCTTTCATTCGCAATATTCCGTGTCTCCCTTTGACTTTAAGTCCCCTTGATTTGATACATACTTCGATTAACATGCTAATATAATTGTTATTTTTTCAGTCTTACACATTCTTGAACTCAAAATGTGAGGCTGCCCATCTCATGAGGAGGAATCCTCGTAAAGTGACATGGACTGTGCTCTACAGGTAATGCAGTGTTTTGTAATAAAAGTATATTTCTTCTGATATTCATTCTAGTTTCATGTGTGCTTACAAATTTGAAACTCTGATAGTGTGCAATCACTAGCAATTAACATTTCGATATTGTGTGGTTTGATTGACTCTGGGATCATAAACCCAAGCCCTTTCAATACACAGAATTACTTCTGCCATGTTGCAAGATTTAAATAAGTTAGTAATGATGAAAATATGGAGTGATTTTATATGGTTACAGTATTATTTCCTGTTTGAATATCCCGGTGTAACCTTGCACTGTCATCATATGAGATAAGAGTCCTGGGACAAGTTTAATATTATATTTTTTTATTAGGCGCAAGTTCAAGAAAGGTCAGGAAGAGGAGCAGACCAAAAAACGCACACGCAGGACCCAAAAGTACCAGAGAGCCATTGTGGGTGCTTCGCTCAGCGACATCATGGCCAAGCGTAACATGAAGCCCGAGGTGCGCAAGGCTCAGAGAGATCAGGCAATCAAGTAAGTTAAAGAAATGTTTTATTACAGCCCATTCAGACACTAACCCAATTTATCTTGGCCTCTGTGAATAGACAATTTGGAGAGTAACATTGAGAAACAGGTTGGTTCCCTTACTTGCATACCTGTCTCTGAAAAAGTTGAGGTACAGCCATAGTCAAACCATATATACATTATAATCTTGCATTTTCATTCCACAACAGGTTGTGTGGTCACAATCCAAAAAGCAATCATAACATCCTTTGACTCTAAAATTTCTAATATCTTGTCCTGCTGACACTAAAACTTGAACATTTTATTAGTACACCCAACAGGTAGTATCTCACACCAGGTCTCTGCCTCCTCTTAGGAAACCCACAGAAAGGGATGGAACCATCCTATTCTTAATTCGGGTATGGTGTGGTCACACAAACTTAAGGGAAAGGGCCAAGTGAATGCAATTGTTATAAGTGCAATTTTTGTGAAACACGCTTTTTGGAATACATATTAATAATGAGGCAACTTTAATTTCCAGGGCTGCCAAGGAACAGAAGAAGTCTACCAAGGCCGCCAAGAAGACTACCGCAGCCCCCACAAAGGCGAAGGCGGCGCCCAAAGCTAAGGCTGCCAAAGTGAGCCAGAAATCCGCGCCGCGTGTGGGTGGAAAGCGATAAGACCTTTGTAATATTAAAAAAAACTTAAACTAATTTGAGGTTTTACTTTCAACTATTACCTTTAATCGATTGAGGTTGGACATCAATGCAGTCACTGCCATGAATACCGTTACCAGGATAGTATCATATAATTTGATTCAAACATTTGACAACATCTCGGGTTTGATAGCAGGCATGGAGGAAGTGCGTTGATCTCTTGTACAGTAGGTAGGACCACAACCGAGTAAATACGCGTTGTGTATCTGATGGCGGCTGTACAGTTAGCAGCAAGAGTACTTGACCATGAGCTTCCCAAACAACTACAGTTTAAGCAGTTAAAACTCTTCGAGTTCACATTTTTCTCTGACACTGGCTGTCAAAATATGAATGCAATAAAATTTATTTCGGATAGTTGAGAAAAGGCCGATCTGACCCTATAATCCCTACGACGCAACTAAGAAGCCTGGCTGAAACCAAATGTCTCAATTATTTTACTGTCTACTCCCAAAGGGTTTGTGCAGAAATAAAGCAGACTGGTAAGAGAAAGTAGTGTCAAGTTTTTATGTATTATGTGTAGACATGTGATACAAGTTGTATCATACAACCACCAAACCACTCGAGCAGGGGGCCGATTTAAAAATATATTAAGTTTTTTCACACAATTGATATTTCCACACATGGTGGTTTCAAAAGTCGGGTCCCAAAGCAACTGTGGTACCTATTCCCTGTAAAAGGAAAAGGTGATAAATCGACCACATGGCTACAGGGTTACCTTAGTAGTTCATTTATTACTTAGTTTTAACAGTCGTTAGATGACTTGACTAGTTCAATGACGTAAATTATTCAGAAATTAAAAACAACACTTTAAAACGGCTGAATCGATTTTGATAAACACTACAAATAAAAAGACAACGATCATTGTTCAAAAATCTGCTTTCAAATAATGAAAACCGTATCCAAATCGTTTCACCCGTTTAAGAGCGACGGTGTCACAGAGAGACACGCATAGTAGGTACTTTAATTTACATCCCTCTTTGTGTCGAGGCTGTGGGTTAAAACTTTCCCATCGCATATCTATATCTAATATCTGCAATTGATTTTGTGATTTCTTTAGGAGCGTTTGTTTTAGGAGGTTCGTCGGAAACGAGCTTCATCCCTCAAACAAAATCCCTGAAAAAATTGGTGTGAAAAAAAAATAAAAATAAGTTTTTATATAACTTTATTTGCCACCAAAGTTCACATTATGTTACATGTTTGTCTACATGTACAAGCAGGCAGTCAGGTGCACTTGATTTCTTGTATTATATACAAAATCGATTCTACTTCCATAATTACTATAATTCTGTGTTACATTTATGTTATAAATGTTATAGCAATGGAAACTTGTTTTCTAAATAGAGTGATATCTTAGTCCATTCCACTACATTAATTCCAATAAATAAGATCAATATTTATTATTCCCATTTACTCAAGTTCGGTTTATGCGTTCTTAGCGAGCGTCTCGGCCTTGGCGGCAACTTCCTCGATGGGCCCGACCATGTAGAAGGCGACCTCGGGCAGGTGGTCGAACTCGCCACCAAGGATCTTGGAGAAGCCCTTGATAGTCTCCTCCAGCGGCACCAGCTTGCCGGGGTGGCCCGTGAACACCTCGGCCACCTGGAAGGGCTGCGACAGGAAGCGCTGGATCTTGCGCGCGCGCGACACCGTCAGCTTGTCCTCCTCGGACAGCTCGTCCATACCGAGGATGGCGATGATGTCCTGCAGAGACTTGTAGTCCTGCAGGATCTTCTGCACGCCGCGAGCCACGTTGTAGTGCTCGGCGCCGATGACGTTGGGGTCCATGATGCGCGAGGTGGAGTCCAGCGGGTCCACGGCGGGGTAGATGCCGAGCTCGGCGATGGCGCGCGACAGCACCGTGGTGGCGTCCAAGTGCGCGAAGGTCGTGGCGGGCGCGGGGTCGGTCAAGTCGTCCGCGGGCACGTAGATGGCCTGCACCGAGGTGATGGAGCCCTTGCGCGTGGTCGTGATGCGCTCCTGCATGGTGCCCATGTCGGTGGCCAGCGTGGGCTGGTAGCCCACGGCGGAGGGGATGCGGCCCAGCAGCGCAGATACCTCGGAGCCGGCCTGGGTGAAGCGGAAGATGTTGTCGATGAACAGCAGCACGTCCTGGCCTTCCTGGTCGCGGAAGTACTCGGCCACGGTGAGTCCGGTGAGCGCCACTCGCGCGCGCGCGCCCGGCGGCTCGTTCATCTGGCCGTACACCAGCGACACCTTGGAGGTCTTGTCCTTGAGCGAGATGACGCCCGACTCGATCATCTCCTGGTACAGGTCGTTACCCTCGCGCGTGCGCTCACCCACGCCCGCGAACACGGAGTACCCTCCGTGCGCCTTGGCCACGTTGTTGATCAGCTCCATGATGAGCACGGTCTTGCCGACGCCGGCGCCGCCGAACAGCCCGATCTTCCCGCCCTTGACGTACGGCGCCAGCAGGTCCACCACCTTGATTCCGGTCACCAGGATCTCCTGCTCCACCGACATCTCCACGAACTCGGGCGCCTCGGCGTGGATGGCGGCCGTCTTGTCGGTAGGGATGGGGCCGCGCTCGTCGATGGGCTCGCCGATCACGTTGATGATGCGCCCGAGCGTCTCCACGCCCACGGGGATGCGGATGGGCGAGCCCGAGTCCAGCACGGCCTGCCCGCGCACCAGCCCCTCCGTGCCGTCCATGGCGATCGTGCGCACCGTGTTCTCACCCAAGTGCTGCGCCACCTCCAGCACCAGCCGCGGCTGGCGGTTCTGCACCTCCAGCGCGTTGAGGATGGACGGCGGGGTCTCATCGAACTGTACGTCCACCACGGCACCGATTACGGCGACAACCCTACCTTGGGCCTTGCCTGCTGCGGCCTTGGCTGCATAATCACGTTTGTTCACTACTGCTCCGGCGACTAAAGGTGTCTTATCAGCGACTGATTTGTCTACTACCGACCTAGCGGCTAAACGGCCGGCTCTACAGGCGGTAGAGAACATTTTCGTATGTAATCGATCGAAAAAGCACAAAATTTAAAGAATCGCACTCGCTTTGACCAATTTACGTAAGCGGCAAGTGCTAGAAAATGAGAAGGGGAAAGAGGCGAGGGGAAGAGGAAGGTCGGGAGGGCGAGACTGATTGTCACAGGTTATATTACAATGCGTTCATGATTTTTTTGTAATAAAGTTGCACAATAACATTTCATGTCAGTGAATATTATACCAAACTTTACTTAAGAAACACAACTACTTGAATTTATAACTTTATTCTGGCATAAGTTAAGCTAAAAATTTGACTAATTGCCAGAATAAGTAAAAGTAGGCGATATGCAAAGTTAAATTAATATTAGGCGGTGTGGTTTGAACGCTCAAAAGAAAGAACTTCGTTACGTCAACGTCAGCTTCAGCTGCCTATTCTGTCAGTGTCATTGTCATTCTGTCATTCGCTCCAAATGTACTCTGTGCTCTATTCTCAGTATGTATAATGTACAATGTACTCTGTTCGCTACCTGACTCGCGGTGTGTTACACGTTATTATTTCATGGTTTAGTACCTACTAATATATTAAGAACATAAGTTACTATTAAAATTGTACGAAAGCATTTTTATCTAACTATCAACTCAAACATACAAGTATGGAGCACATATCTCCGGAAAATACGCCGTCAAATAGCACGCGAGTGTAAGTTAATGAGTGTTGTTTATTTGTAGGTTAACTAAAGGTTCTAATCAGAGGTTTCAAAAGGCATTTGGCATACTAGCAACTCCCAAAAAATATATATTGCACTGTTCACACAGTGTGACATTATTTTGGTATGGAAATGAAAAAAATATATATATTTTCTCAGATTATGTTGTCAATGTGCGGTGCCCATAGAGGCGAATCCTTCAAATATGTGCGTAGCCTGTCTGAGGGCTCACGTGGACATCTCGGAAGGTGTCCCTAAGCAGGCAACCCTATATTTCTGCAGGGGATGTGAAAGGTAAGACTGCAAAGGTATATTAAAAGTTTTTATTTTTGCATGTATTCCATAAACTTCTACATCTTCCAGAGTTCTGCTTATCTTTGTGAAGAATGAGAAACATGTTCTTTGGTTCTTAACTTTGGTAAACTTTGCTTTTCACTTGGAATTATATCATTACCAATAGTTTCTGTTCCCATTAATAAACAAGTCTTTTAAATGTTTCATGTTTATTTACCAAATTAAGTTTGTCCCCTCAACTTCAGATACCTTCAACCACCGACCGAATGGGTGGTGGCAGCAGTTGAATCCCGGGAACTCCTTGCACTCTGCTTGAAGCGCTTGAAGGGACTCAACAGAGTGAAGTTGATTGACGCAGGGTTTGCCTGGACTGAACCCCACTCTAAGAGGATCAAAGTATGTTTAATCACATGCACACTTCTTCATTTCATAATAATATGTAAAAAAAGATTAAAGATAAGCATAAAATAGTCACAGAAAAATTTCTTACATGAAAGTGTGAAATACACCATTTGCCAGAGGTACCCGACCAATTTTAACTGTAGATTCTAGAACCTACTTGGAGTAAATAAAGTGGTATGATATTGATATGTAGTTCATAATGCATAATTTTCCAGATATTCAATATTTTAAAAAAGACTAGTTGTAAAATCCTCTGAGGAATGTAAAATTTCAAGTCCACTAAGGATGTGATGTACGAGTAGATGACACACTTAATACCACTATTATGCAGAAGCACTAATTGCACCATTTCTGGCCAGTTTCATAGTTAAAGTTCGTTATGCATCAGAAAAAGGTTTCATTAGGTATAGTGAATTTATATTGTATGACGTCAGAGTGACTTTTGAAGTGTTGTTTGCTTACTCTGTTTCTCAACTTGAGATTGGAGTATCTTTCTCACTCTCTCAACTAAAGATTTATTCACATGGATGTATTAAACTTAATTTATTACTTTTGTTCTATATCTTTTTTATTAAGATTTATAATTGTAGCTATGTTCATATAACATTATTTACTCATAATATTGTCGGGATTATACTGTGAAAATCTGTATGGTTCCTCGGGCCGGTGTATGTTAAGTCATTGTGTAAACTTTAATAGACATTGCTACATTTATATTATATTATGTAGTGATGTATAACTCTTTGTAATATTGTCCTCGTAAGCAGAAAAGTTACAGGGAACATTATAGAGCTTGTCTTTATTTACTTTGTCTAGTGCAGGGGCCGGCAACCTGCGGCTCGCGAGCCACATGCGGCTCTTTGGATGTGAGGCTGCGGCTCTTTAGTTCCATTCGCAAATATTATTAGGCTATTTATTGTTGGCGAGAAAATTTTTTGTGGCTTTTTAAAAACTTTTGTAAATAGTAATTTTTGGCTCTTCCGACTCAAAAGGTTGCCGACCCCTGGCTAGTGCAATATCTTTTGTGATCAGTAGTATGCTGTTTTTTAAATTATGACCATTCATTCATACAGGTAAAACTGACAGTACAAGGCGAAGTAATGGGAGGTGCCGTGCTCCAACAAACATTCATAGTGGAATTCAACATCCAGCATCAGATGTGTGACAGTTGCCACCGTACCGAGGCGCAGAACTACTGGCGTGCGCTGGTCCAGGTCAGGCAACGGGCTAACAACAGGAAGACTTTCTATTATTTGGAGCAGTTGATTTTGAAGCACAAAGCCCATGAAAATACTCTTGGCATCAAGCCTAAACATGGTCAGTTTTTAAAGATTTTTTTTAATAGTGGAATTTATTGACAGTAATTACTCAAAACATTCTTGTAACTATCTAACTTGTCTAACTTGTATGTATTTATGTAAACTCTTTATTGCACATAAAAATTAAAAAAATACAGAAATACACAGAAAATAGTACAAAGGCGAACTTATCCCTAAGAAGGGAACTTGTATTTTATAGATTGCAAATCAAGTCGAGTTGCATTAGTTTTAATAAAAGGAAATTTATTATGATAACGGGGAGGTGACGCCCCACAGTAAAATTTGTACGCTCTGCCTACCTTGACGACCACACACTTCATGCCCTAGAAAACAATTCATTGAAATGCGAATCATAATTTTATTTATGTAGGCTTCCACTACTCTCTAATGATCTGATGTCTATAATACCATCTCTATCTGAGACATACAGATCTCAGTCAGACAGAGAAATGGAGACAGGGTCATAGATATCTGATCCTTAATTATGATATAAAACTTAACAGAGTGGTGGACTTAATATTGTTTAATTATTTCTTTCGCCTACTCATTCCGCTCAGGCGCGTCTGTTGATTTTATCAACACCAATTATTATCTTTCAGATGGATTGGATTTCTTCTATACAACAGAGAGCCATGCCCGTAAAATGGTGGATTTCATACAGTCTGTGCTTCCTGTTAAATCCCAGCATTCTAAGAAACTAATATCACATGATATACATAGCAATGTTTATAACTACAAGTTCACATACAGCATAGAGATTGTACCAGTGTCTAAGGACAGTGTTGTCTGCCTTCCGAAGAAATTAACGCAGCAACTTGGAGGCATATCGCCCATCTGTCTGGTGCATAGAGTAACCAGTACTATTCATTTGATTGATGCGAATACTGGGCAAGGTATGTTTAAATTAGGTTAGTTAGTAAATAAATAAATAAAAAGCCTTTTATATCTGGTTAACGTTAACAATTACAACTTACATGCTAGACAGTAGACATATTTAACTGAATATATTTAACTTACGATAGTTAAAAAAAAGAATAATAAAATAATAATAGTAGAAGTAAATTCACACCAGAACCCTCCCATGAGGAAAAGGCCTCTTCCACAGACGTTCATGAAGTTCTCTCTTGGGCCATCCAAACCCAGTTTTTCCCTGTTGCCTCTGCTATTACGTCAGCCCAGCGAGCCAGTGGGCGACCTCGCTTCCTTTTCCCCACTGGACCCTTTCAAGCTGTTGTTTGAGATGTCCATCTCCCGTCGTGTAGCCTGGCAACATGGGCAGCCCATTTCCATTTAAGTTTCTTGGCCGGGCCAAGTGCATGTATAATCTTTGTTCTACTTCTAATTTTTGAGGGGTTTATCTTCTGTATTTTTCTAAAGTGTTCATCATTTGTTCAAGATTTGAGCTACTATTTGCAAATTAATAAGGCCAGATCGTCAGCAAAAATGAGATGCGTCTTGTTTTTTCCCCCAACGTTAATGCTGTGTGACTTCCAATTTAGCTTTCTGAAAACTGATTCCAACACCACTATGAAAATTCTCGGGGATAGTGGGTCTCCCTGTCTTACACCCCTTTCTATGGGGAATGCTCGGCCAATAATGTCCATTTGTATTTTGCTGATGTTATTCTTGTAGATGTTTATAATTACTGGCAGGTATGCATTTTGTACTCCTTGCTCGAGTAGTGTTTTCCAAATGGCGGCATGTAATATTGTGTCGAAAGCCTTGTCCGCGCAGATAACGCAGTGACGATGTAAAAAAAAATGTTTAAATAAAAAGTATCCTATGTTACTTCTAATACCTCCAAGAACATGTGTACAAAATTTCATGATGATCGGTTGAGTAGTTGTCGCATGAAAGCGTAACAAACAAACTTACATTCACATTTTATAATATTAGTAGGAAGGACGACGACGCGGTTGGCTTAGTTGGTAGTGACCCTGCCTGGATAATGTTGACGTCCCTACTAATTATGCATCTTATCTAGTACTTTTATTGTACATAAATATTAATAAACGCATTTTATCTATTTTAATTAATTTTTTTTAAGCACCCAGCTTATAAAAAATCTGATTAGCCCCCCCCTGGCCCAGAACCTGGGTACGCCCATGGGCATATATTTGTGTGATGAGCACGAATATTTGTTTCTAAGTCATGGATGTTTCTATCTATATAAGTATGTATTTCTCTATAATAAGTATGTATATTGTTGTCTAGTACCCATAACACAAGCCTTACTAGCGCTTACTTTGGGACTAGGTCAATTTGTGTGAATTATTCCCTAATATTTATTTAATATTTATTTAAATATTTATAAATATTTATGTATGCAATGTATAGCGGTATATTATATTCGTGATGTTTCTCTATGATTTGCTCGATTGTGTGTATGTGGTGTTGAAAAACCCCTTCTGAAGACCACTTATTCTAGTGGTTGATGTTTTTCCAATGTGATGCTTATTCTTTTCTTTATTATTGTTGCAAAAAGTTTATATAGCATATACTAGGCTAATTATCTGGATTAATTAGTCCTTTGCCTTTGTTAGTTAGGCACACAGATACCAATATATGCGTTCTTGTGACTTGCCTGTCATAAGGCATTTGAACACACATTTGCGAAATTAAAAGTAACATCAAGATGGAATTAAGCACTTCAAGATCGTTTTTCCCGTTCCATACATCATATTCATAGGAGGAAAGCCCAAGATATTATTTTGAACCAAATATTTTATTTAAAGAACGTGAACGAATCTAATAACATTGACAACTTTTCAGTGTGTGACATCTCTGCTACGGTGTATTGGAGGAACCCATTTAATACAATTTGTAATCCAAAACAACTGGTGAAATATATCATAATGGATATTGACATACTGAAAGAGCATGTAAGTACAAATTAAGTGCTACTTAATTCATTCTAAGTTTTTTTAAATTATTTATACTTTTTTCCTCTTTAGAAAAAAGGAACCTCTTGATGCATATTTGCATAACATTTGCTTGCTTTTGCATTTTTATGGTTTTTCTTCCATGCTGGTCTGGGAGTAAAGAAAAAACATAGAAAGTTCCAGTTGCTTGTCTTCCGCGCAGATGGTAGAAGCCCATCGAGGGAATGGGCGAAAATCTTAGAAATCATATTATAAACGATGCGGCTAGCAACCCATCAACTGTTTTGATTCCCCTTTCCACTTATACGCCCACAATTATCCTAAATGTGGCCTTTAGGTCTTGTTACCTTAGGCTCTGTCTGCCCCGTAAGCCTTACGGCGTAAGGGATAAAGACGTGATTTATGTATGTATGTCTATAGCGAAAATATAACTTATATTGATACTTATTTATAACGATTAGTCTAATGGCCTAACAAAGTTGCATTAGATGTGAAATTTATAAAAAAATTCTAGGAGAAGAAGTCGTTCCCGGGACAAGGTATGGTGTCCAACAAGCACGTACTCGCAGATGTATGGGTTGTGAAAGAGAGCGAGCTAGGTCTCGATGTGAGTCCGATACATACGAAAACGCACCTTGGACATATACTAAAGCCTGGTGACACTGCTCTAGGGTAAGATAATCTATAATATAAATGAATCGAAGAATGTGTTGCTAAGCGCAAATCTCGAGAGCAGCTGAACCGATTTCGCTAATTCTTTTTTTAGAATATTCCTTGAACTATGGGGATGGTTCTTACGGAGAGAAAAATTAAAAAAAAAAATAAAGAATCGACTGTTAGGCGGTACGAAGTTCGCCGGGTCAGCTAGTATATTATAATTTTAATCTGCTTCTTCATCTGTCTGAATTGTCTGTGTTCCCATTCAACTAATTTCAAATATGTGGACAGCTTGTTATATTACAAACTCCAGCATCTACTGCTCGAGAGATGGCGCTGTTTTCACTATGACAGCGCCAACCATCCCTCTTCATTCCATCTAACTGCTGCTGATTGCTCAGCGAAAATAATGGCTGAAAAAAGATACATCAATTCAATTGATTATGGAGGCTCTTATGAGCGTCGTAATTAGGTGTTTAGTGTCATTTTATTGTTTTTAAGGTTGTATGTATAACTTAACTATTGGTATTAGTTATTTAACTATCTGAAACATAATAGGACACAATGCTGCCCATAAAAGAAAGAGAAACCTAGAAGTGGTATGTGAACGAGAGACGCGTGTTACATATTGAAGTTGACGGTTCGAGTAGCAGAATGATTCTGCCAGAATCAGATATTCTCGAGTTCTGCGCTGTCATCAGTTAGATTTTCAATCATGTAAACCTAAATACCATTCAGCAGAGTTCATTTTGCAACGCAGTTATTTAAACGACATCTGTTGTGCAATGGCAAAACTATTAATTAGACAACTGACATTTTCACTGTAATTTTTTGGCTACTTCACGCTAGATGGTGTTTATATACCGGTACAGTGGACTTTAAGCAATATTTTGTGGGTGGAAAGTTCAAATTATAATACCGACTCAGAACTTATTACATTTTTGTGATAGAAAACCTACAACCAATGGTTGCCAAGACTTAAAGGTATGAGTAAACTGACAATGTCAAAGTTTGGCGACACCGGCTTCCCTAGCGAAAGCGACTCATCGCAATTCTACTATCTCTTTTTTAACCCTAACCCTAAGTCCTAAAAATATAACCTAAACTAAATAATACTAACGCAATTTCTAACTTCAATATATCTCAGCTATAATCTCGGGGACTCCAACGTAAACGACACGAACCTGGACAAGTTGGATCGCAGCGTGGTCCCGGACGTGTTCCTCGTTAAGAAGCACTACGGCGAGCGGTCGGCGCGGCGGCGCGCGCGCAACTGGAAACTCAAGCACATGGCTGAGGGGCTGCATGAAGGCCTGAGCTCCACTAATGAGTAAGTATAGTTGGTATACTCCCTAGCGATAAACGAATTCTTTGCGGACGAAGTCGCGGGCAAGAGCTAGTTAACAAATAAATAACATACATACATACCGTCACGCCTCTTTCCCACAGGGGTAGGCAGAGACTACTTTGTTCCACTTGCTACGATTCTGACATACTTCTTTCGCTTCATCCACATTCATCAATCTCTTCATACATGCTCGTCGGTTTCGGGTACTCCTGACCTGACCTGTTTCCAAAACGTCTCCTATTTGGTCTCGAAACGTCCGTCTAGGCCTTCCCCTCCCAACGTTACCATTCACACTCCCCATATAGATCTGTTTAGTTAATCTACTTTCATCCATCCGCATATTTCGTTTCAAATAAATAATTGACTTGAAAAACAGAATTATGGCTCTCGAAAGTTTAGTTCACCTGGCGGTTTTCTTTACAGTGACTACAACGAGTTCCTGGACGACTTAGAAGAAGACCCAGCCATCAGGCAGAACATTAACATCTTCAAGAAAGAGAACGCTATGCCTGTGGACACTGACGAAATTGATCCCATGCTTCCTCGCATCACTCTTGCTGAAATGCTTGACGACTTGGTCATCGAAGACGTAGAAATGAGCGATGTTTAGACAGATTAGCGAAAGCAAGTCTATATTTCGTCTGCGTGGGAGGGGGGGTCCTAATTTCGAAATTAGTATCATACTGTCCCTCTCACTCCTATTAATGACTATTACTGTGAGCAGAATGGCAGGTAACCAACTTCGAATTTCATACTTCGGAGTAGATCTGCTGGTCAGCTCTCCATTCCTCTACGAGTACATAATTATAGTGAACCTATTGTTAACTAATAATTTATAAGGATTAACTAAACTGTTTATTTTTAATAAAACTCTTCACAGTAAATAAAGCTTTTTAATGAAACGCCAATGAATGATTATCACGCTAATTAAACAACAAGACATAAAGATAAGTTCCTTATCAAATTCCCAATGAATGACTGAGCAAATATCAATATTGATGGTCGAGTAATCTACTAGTAGGTACATACGTTAACAGTGCTGTGAGTATTCATTCGCCATGAGTTAAAAATTAATTAACATGAATACAGACCATATATATAGAATAAAAACCGGCCAAGAGCCAGTGGCGTAACAATAGGGTGGCAGCAGTGCCGGCGTCAGGGGGGGGGGCGCGATGGGGCGACGGCCCGGGGCGCCAAATTTGGGGGGCGCTGAGGTCTGGGGCCTCGGCCTCCTGGCTCACCGGCTGTGTACCCTCAATACTGTCCTTAAGTGGGCGCCTAAATATTACTGCCCGGGGTGTCAGTGGCCCTAACGCCGCTGCTGGGTGGCAGGGCTGGCAAAATGCCCCGGCCCAAGAGGCCGTGAGCTCAAAAATATTTAAATTAAACTGAGTACAACGTGACGATTTTTACTGATAGAGGGCCCCATCAAAAGAATTTGCCACGAGACCCAGATGGTATAGTTACGCCACTGCCGAGAGCGTGACGGGCCACGCGCAGTGTAGGGTCTGCTTGCCTGTCACAATATGTGGATATTATAAACATAATTACATACACACATATATGCATACACAAATGACGTCTATATCCCTTACGGGGTAGACAGCCTTTTTTTTTTTTTTTTTTTTTTTTTTATGGTGTGGAAAATGCGCCTTATGCATCCGGCGCCCGGTACGGGTTTACCGGGGGTATGTGGGGCTCTCCCGCGGTGGCAGGCATACCCACTAAAAACCACACGGATTCCCTATTCAGTCGTATGTGAGGCGTTACGGGAGCACTTGGTGTCACCGCGACGCCCCACGACCACCCCGGGATGGGGTTCCCTCTTTGCGGCACCTGTGCAATGCAGGTTTGGGAAGACCCGCCCTCCCCCGCTGGTGGTGCTTGGATTTTTATAGAGGTTGTCTCCTCGTGGCCCCTGTCTTTAAAAAGACAGCGGCCCACGTTCCCGGCGCCTACGGGCCGGGGTTACGTGTCGACCGACAGTGGCCGCAGCCACGCCGCTCCGCGATCCCGTCCATTGCGGGGCGCCCCGCTCCGACGGCAGGCTTATGCCCGCCGACCCTCACGTCAGCTCTCACACCCTCATGTACTACTCTGAAAGCAGAGCGGTACCGAAGGCGTGATCGCGTCCGTCCTCAAAAGCACCCGAGGGTGCGACCCTCTGGATTTTTTATAGAGGTTTACTCCTCGCGGCCCCCTGTCTTGAAAAAGACAAGCGGCCCACGTTCCGACCCCACGGGCCGGGTTACGTGTCGACCGGCAGTGACCGAAGTCACTCCGCTCCGCGATCGCAACACGTAGGTTGCACCGCTCCGACGGTGAACTTTCGCACGGGGTAGACAGAGCCTGAGGTGACAAGACCTAAAGGCCACGTTTAGCATAATTGTAGGCGTATAGGTGGAAAAAGGAATCAAAATAGTGATGGGTGGGTTGCTGTGGCTAGCCGCATCGCCTATACCTAACATGATTCCTAAGAATTTCGGCCATTCCCTCGATGGGCTTTTTTTACCATCTGCGCGGGACTTTTTCTTTGACTCGCACCGACAGCTGCCTGTTTGCGGTCTTGCATCAGTTATTTTAGCGCTGATCTTTTCCAACGTATATATTTATGTTCTATATCAATGATAAATAATAAAACGAACTAATTGAAACATATCAATCTTTAAAATGATAGATTGAACTAATACGACACTTTAGGGCTCCGTAGTCAAAATGGCAAAAACGGAAACAGTCCTGTCCATCTCGCTGGGTCTTCGTATTCGTATTTCATAGGCGTTTCACTCGGAAACTATAAGGGCTACAACTTTAGCAACGGAAACTTTCGCACCAGGTAATTTTAAGGCGTGTGAAGCATCATTAAATAGGGATTTCACATACACATACATACACATACACAAATCACGTCTTTATCCCTTACGGGGTAGACCTAAGGTAAGCTGAAGAAAACGAGAAAATCGTAAAAATACGACTGTAATGCACTGCTTAGAGATGTCTTGGAAAATGTCGTTTCTATCAGGGACCGGTCCGCTATCCCTTATAAAGGGTTTTGTATGGGTTTTGCATAAGGCTTAACTCACCATACCCTTTGCCCGACGAAACCCTTTCATTTTGATTTGAAAGCCCTTATATAAACGCTAACCCATTTGAGTAATCGATATCCCAATACCCATACAAAACCCTTATCATCCGCTCACCAACACCTTGCATATCGCTTATAAGGGTTAGCCTTATAAAGGGCTTCCCTTTAAGCATAAAGCGTGCTAATTTAAACCGTCTACCTTGTTCACAAAGCACATTTTACTCCGAATCCAGTAGTAAGCGACTGTCGGAACAATACTAATCCTGTCTCTTTCACGCAAGGCTCAACTACGTGCGAGTACGACATTACTAAAGGGAAAGCTTTATAAAAAGCGCTAAATCATAAGGGTAACCCTTATTAAGGGATAGCAAGGCATATAGGATAGCAGTAAGCAATTGCAAAGGGCTAGCTTTATTTTTAGCTAAGTTTTTCGGTAAGGAGTAGTCAAATGAATGGGCTAGCAGTTCAAAATGGAAAGTCAATGGAATGGGTTAGCCGTGTTTAAGGGACGCCCTCTGAAAGGGTTTTGTCGCGGAAAGGGTGGTCCGGTCCCTGGTTTCTATTAGTAACCCCTTGTTCGATCGTAGTGCTAATGCAGTTAAAGTTATACTTAATGTAGGTAGCATTACCTATATTGCGCTTTCATCATTGGGCATCCATCGTTGCCATCCTGTATCTTGGGATTTGCTTCATTTTCTGAATACGAGACATGTAAAACTTCATTCTTCTTGGCTTTTTTAATTTGATTTTTTCTCCCAAGTTTTATCTGTGTTCGAAGATCGAAATTGCCCCCTAGACGGAATCCACTGTCCTTTTAACACCTATTAATTAATAATTAATCGGACTTACGGGCCTGTTAAGCCACCACTAAGTGATAAGCCAAATAATCACGAAAAGTACATATTTGTATAATCAGTGTAAACGCCCGCATGTATGGATCAAGTGCGCGGCATAGTTCGAAAATTTTCAATAGTTCAATGATTGCACACCCTATATAAGTAGGATAGTATTTGTTCATTGATTATTTACAATTATGGAGAGAATGAAAGTGCTTGTTGTGATATTTATGATAGTCGCTACGGCAGCAGCGAGGCTTGTCTCGTATGGTAAGATATTAATCGTATTTGAATTGAGACCGCATGTAGGGAAAAACTGCCATGAAATGTGCGAGAACAAAAAAAAGACGAAAAAGATGTGTATCAAAAATGGTTATATAGGTACCTACTTTCTTTTTTATATGGTGGTTTACATGCAGAATTAGGTAAATATAGACTGTTTTTGCTGTAATACTCAAATATTTTATTTCAAAGAGACTTGGATATGTAGGTAGGTACCTATGCTAAATTGTTTACCTCTGTGAAGTTTCTGCACAATAAACCCTGTATCTAATTAAAGGTACATTCTTGGCTTCTTTATCATAAATTATTACGATGAATGTTATGCGATTCAGTTCAGACACCGTGTTCGGGGTCGCGTGATACTGATACGCATGTTTGCCTTTATAGATGAAGTTGAGGACTTGTTCAAAAAATTCGTGAGGAACGATTTAACGGAGACAGAAACAAAGTCACTGCAAGATGTGTTCGAGATACTCCGTATGCCCGACTACGCATCCGCTAGGTCTCTCGAGGATTCCGCTCAGGGTAGAATGGTGAGTACCTACTTATCACATTAAACAAGGAACACATTTTTATTTCTTCATCCAGTGAAACTGAAACTTGTGCAAGCGGCGAGTAGAAGGAACTAGTGTACTTATAGACTACAGGCCCACGTACAAAAAATGTGGGTCATATGACCCACCAGGTGACGTATATAGGACGATTCAGCACTATGCCGTCACTTGTAAGCTGTCCAACTGGGTGCTGGTGAGAATTCAAAAGTGCAACCCTCGATTTTTTCCCCTTGTCACATGATTTTTGTACGGCGTTGCGGAATAATGGATTAGAAGCTGTATTGAAACAGTATGAAACTGATGCCGTACAAATGGTGCGCCACAAAGTCGGTAATTTTTTTTTATTTTCTGACCATTTCCAGGGTAAATTTGGTAATTTGATTCTGTACGGCATCAGTTTCATACTGTTTCAATACAGCTTCTAATCCATTATTCCGCAACGCCGTACAAAAATCATGCGACAAGGGGAAAAAATCGAGGGTTGCACTTTTGAATTCTCACCAGCACCCAGTTGGACAGCTTACAAGTGACGGCATAGTGCTGAATCTTATTATTTTATGCTCTTATATCGTCCTATATACGTCACCTGGTGGTTCATATGACCCACATTTTTTGTACGTGGGCCTGTAGTCCTATTACTTACCTAAACAAAGTAGGTAACTAGGTACCTATTTAACTTTCTCCATGATGCTGAGAATTCTAACATTGCTGCTACGAAGTCGTAGTCGCGCTAGCACGAGATTCTATTTATATCTTCAGCAATTTCTCCTAACGTATCTATACCTTAAATTATCTCCTATAATAAAGCATAAAATGGATTTCATAATCCCTATCCCAATCGCTGCTTAAGATATCTGTTATTAACACTGATAAGGTCAGGTTAAATATTTGTACTTGATTGTTCCTATCCTACTAGGTTATATCCGTAAAATATTACAAAAATAAGAAGCCTCAAACATCATATGTTTGAGGCTTACCTACAGAAATTATTTCAATTAATATTTCTTTACTTTCTTATTCTTATATAATTTTTTATAATATAAGAATAAGGGATAAGTTCGCCTTTGTGCATATATTTAATGTTTTTTTTATGTGTTTTGTGTCTGTTTCTTAATATTTGTACAATAAAGCATTTACTTGCTTACTTTTCAGACCTTGGACTGCTTGGTATGCCGAAGCGCATTTGCCGCGCTCTTCGACGGCGTGGCGAACGGGCAGACAAATGAACAACTAACGGATACCATAACAGTCCTCTGCGTGTCCTTGAATATCGAGAGCCCCGCAGTTTGCAGAGGAGCTGTGGAACTGAATATGGTAAATATTATGTAATTAATCCTCACTTGATATTCTTCGAGGCAGCGAATAAATAAACGTGTAAGTACCTTTTTTTTTTTGCGGTGGGAAAATGCATTACGCATACGACCGCGCGATGGGGACGGCGCGGAATTTATGTGGGACTCTCCTCCCCTCCCCTCTTGAGTGGAAGGAGGCGGGGAGGCATACCCACTAAAAACCCACCGGCATTCCCTCGCTACCATTGGGGGGCGCCGCGGGAGTATGATGGTGTCACCGCGTATGCCCACCGGCCGCCCCAGCTTATGTGCGGGCTCCTGTGCCAAGAGGGGGGGGGGGGGAATACCTGGTCCCCCCCTAGACTCGTGAACCTCTGCAGGCTAGCGAGGGATCCCCATCCCCCGCCAGCAGGCACCACTAGGGGAGGGCAGCGGCAAACTGCCGCCGCCTCCTCCGTGTAAGTACCTCCCTACCTACATCAAGCTTGTATCTAGTCTAGTGGTATAAAGCGTATCACTCTCGAGTTGCAGAACGAAATAAGGTTTAATAATAAGGAAATACTACAGGAAAAATAGCATAGCATACCTACCTATAGAAAATAAGTGTCAACAAATTTAGCTAAATAACCTAAATATGATTCAAAATAGCTTCTAACATTAGGCAAGATCCATACAAAAATATGTTTTCGATACAATTGATAATAATGCTTGTTATCAAAGATTATGCGTAATTAAACACGTGTGATTCATTATTTAGCAACCTCAAATTATCTATAAGTATCTATGTAGATCAACTTAATAGTTATTTGTGCAACAAGAGAGCAAAGTTGATTTTTGGTGCGAGTATTGATTTTTAATCCCGAGCAAGCGCGAAGGAGTCTAAAATTGAATCACGCGCTACGCTCGTGATTCTTGATTAGAATCCTGAGTGCAGACACGATATTCAAAAAACTTTGGTCTCGTGTGCACCATAACATTTTTCACCTCAACAATGTTCTCGACATTTTGTCTTAAGTGAAAAAATACAAAAGGGCAAATTTAATCAAATTGTTCGTTTTACAAAATTCATGATACAGTTAGGTACTAGAAGTACGTATATACTATTTATTTTAAAAACAAATTAAAAAAAACGAATAATTAAAATATGCAGGAACTGAATTGCGGCACGTACATTTACTGGCATTCCAAACTAAATTCCGGGACGCACAAAGGTCGCATTAGAAATAAAGTTTAAAACGGTAAAAGCAGGGGAACGAGCAAAAATTCTAGGAATTGTTATATGCGATGCGGCTAGGAACCCATCACTATTTTGATTCCCTTTCTAATTTATACGCTCACAATCATAATCATGCTAAACGTGGCCTTTAGGTCTACTTACCTAAGGTGCCCTTAGGCTGTGTATACCTCGTAAGGGATAAAGACGTGAATATGGTTATGGGTAAGTAGGTACACCTAAGGTAGGTGACCTAAAGTATATTTTTTTTCAGCCTATATTGACCCACATTGTCAAAACAACCCCCGAAGCTGATCCGCGAACGTTCTGCGGACTAGTGTTGCAAGCAGCTGGTGATCCCAACATCTGTGCGATCAACGACCCGAGGTTCGAGTGGCAAGTCGATTTACCGGAGCCTTCCACCGTCGCAGCGGTGAGTACCTATGATAGAGGCCATGTTGTCGTAACTAATCGCATTCACCTCTTTTTACCCTCATCCTACGCCTACGCCGTTTGACAGATAGAAATGGTGGACGCGAATGACGCGATTGGAGTTCTAAGCGCATTAGACAAAATGACTAATCAAAGGAGTGAATTTGAAACAACTTGAATTTGAAAATTGGCTTCATTAGCCACCTAAGTATCTAATCGCCGCAACTGAAATTGCTTCGGATGACATGTAGGTATAATTGAATTGTATTTAAATTCCAGATTCCTCCCAGCACCGCTGCGCCTCTCACAGTGGCGCTAATTACAGACGCACACTTAGATCCTTTGTACGAGCCGTTCGGCGTCGCAGAGTGCGGAGAGCCCACGTGCTGCCGTGTGGGCCAAACCGTATCACAGGCCTTCACAACCCGCCCAAACATTGACGAGTCGATTTACGAAAGAACCGTTTTAAAAACCGATGATGAAATCTTAATAGATTTGAGCGTGGCGCCTAAAATAAGGGAGATGAGGAGTTCTTCCCAAACGAAGTTCAAACCAGCGAGGACTGTGGCGCCAGCCGGGTTTTGGGGCGATTACCGGAATTGTGATAGTCCGATATGGGCATTCGATGATGTCGTCGATAGAATTGCTGACACACATACGGTATGGTCATGACGCTTCTATTTAATTTAGCTCCTTAAGTCCTAGCAAACCATAACCAAGACTGTTTCGCCATATTGACCTTTGTTTTGGAATACCTAAATTAAAGTTATGCTCCAAAAATAAAGGAATCAACGCGTCTACCTACAAACTGGTATAAAAGAGACAGTATACGGAGACGAACACATTTCCAGCTGGGCAGTGGGGTGCCTTTGGGGGCGCCAAGGGGGCTGCCGCCTAGCAGGAAGGTGACGCAACATTAACTTGTTCGTAATAATTTCAGAACGTCGACATAGTGTACTACATTGGCGACACCATCGACCACTTTGTCTGGGAGACAACGTACGAGCTCATAAACGACATGAACCGCTACGTGGTAGATAAAATAAGACAAAGCTTCGGCGACGACGTATTAGTTGTGCCCGTGATTGGCAACCACGAATCTCAACCCACCAATCAGTAAGCAAATATTTGAAATACTTACCTACCCCACTATGCTACTAACTACTACTACTAATTGTCTCGTAAAATTTGAATGAAAGATTGAGTTCATCTCATTCAATAGGACTCGAGCATGATTCTTGACACGACACTTAAAAAAGAAGCTAATTTATACACGTGAGGTTTGCATATTTTTCCATTTAAAATTATTTTTTATGATTCTATTAAATTCAATGCATAAGACCAAGCAACAAGCATAAGAATCAAAACACATTGCGTAACTATAAACAAAGGCTAAACATTTCGAATGTTTTTTTCCTACTCAAAAGTAATAGTACCTAGTCATTTAATTCTACGAATTGTATTATCAACAGGTTTGCACCAGCGTATGTGACAGGTGACGAATTAAACACTACCTGGCTTTACGAGGCTCTAGCCAATAAGTGGGACTTCTACCTTCCCGAAGAAGCGAAGGCCAGCATGTTAGAGCGCGGAGAATACTCCGTGCTGGCCAGGCCAGGGTTGAGAGTCATCACGATCAATAACAACGTGGCTTACAAATACAACTGGTAAGTTTGTTATAATTTATTCAACGCACCAATGGTCCGTTTCTCGAAGCTATATGTTACAATTTTATAAATCTAAACTGGCAACATTAGCCAAATCGCAAGCACTGATTGGTTGTTTGGGACAAAGTTGCTAGTTACTTGGAAAATTTTAAGTTATAGCTTCGAGAAACGGGCCATATCACGCAACTGCAAAGGCAAGTGGTTGTAAAGTGTGGGCTATGTAAGAAGTATGAATTATTTATTCCTATTAGTAAAGTTTCTAAAGCCATGAGAATCATTTCCTCAACTTTTTCTTTGATTTCTCGAGTCGACGTCTATAGTTACATAATATATTACCTACGGGAATAGATCGGCAACACAATTTTTGCTCGTCAGTGTAGGTATTAGCAGGAAATTAATAGTTTTTGATGATTTTGATCTAACGATGCGCATTTGTGAAGTGTTGGGGGTTAAGTAGTAACTGTAATTTTAGGTGGTTAGTGTACGATCCCCTGGACGCCAAGAAGCACTTGGATTGGTTGGTGGAGGAGCTGCACAAAGCCGAGTTGGCGGGAGAAAGGGTCCACATAGTGACGCACATCCCGCCAGGCGTCTCCGACCTCGCCGCCACGTGGACTAGAGAGTACAACAGAATCATTAACAGGTCATTTACTTTTTTAAGTTAGAAAGGGTTCGACTGATTTCTTCAGTGCGAGTGAAAGACCAAAGTTATTTGGACCATTCTCGGCTTGAAATGATAGGTAGCTGATTCATTTTAACACCATTCGCTGCCATCTGCCAAAGCGGAGACTTCTTCAGTTGCCAGTGACACTCATGTGCGTTCAAATGCCTGTAAAAGTATGACAGCGGCACTGGACGTCGCGAAAACGAATATATGTGTTAGTTACTATAAATAAATTAAATCATGTACGGTCGGCCAATTCTTTTACTTTCATCCAACTTCCTATCAAATGCATACAAATTATGTCGTTATAGTCGAACTTTCAAGTTGACAGCTACGTCTTATAGTGAGCGCAATGGCGCGAAACGAACTTCGAAAATCGAATTTGGAGTTAACTGGTTCGTTGTTTTTCAGATTCGCATCAACCATAACAGGGGAGTTCAACGGGCACACGCACTCGGACGAGTTCAAGATATTCTACAGCCCCGCGGGGGCCGCTGTGCGCGTGGCCTGGGGCGCCGGCGGCGCGACCTCCTACACCAACCACAACTTGAACTATAAGATAGCTACATTCGATGCTGCCACATACGTAAGTACTGTAAAAAAGGTGTCTTAGATTTATACCAAAATATTGCAGCGAGTGGCTGGGTTTGTTCAATAGGACACTCCTGGAAAGGCTTTGGGATTTATCTTGACTATAGTTTTCAGTAAAAATTGAAGCGGCCTACGAGATTAGTGACATTAATGACACACAAGATTAAAAATTGTATAGCTATTATCAATTATGAATATCAAGATAGATACCTATAAATATTGTACCTACCTATTTTAATTAGCTATAAAATTGTTTATTTAAATAATATTTTTATTTTTCATAATTATTATTGTTTACAAAGACATAAATATTGCTATGTCGTATGTCTATCAATTAAACTAGGAATCAGGTAGGTATATTGATAGGCTTATGGATTTCCGGTTTCATTTTTTTTTCTTTTACTGTTTAGTTGCAGGCTAGCGACGTCGAAGTTCCTAAAACGTTCCCATAGTGTGCCTGTGGGGACGGAAGCGATACATGCCCTCGGTACCGCTCAGCTTTCAGAGCAGGACATGAGTGCGTGAGAGCCAACGTTGGGGGCGGTAGACGTAAGCTTGCCTTCGGAATCCAAAAGCTTATTGGTTACTTACTTGACATGAAATGTATATTTCATAATTTTGTTTTATTTCTTTTTCTCTTCGACATTGGAGACATCTCCAATTAATTTATTTGACGGTGGAGGCGTTTTACACCTCCACTGAACTTAATATTTTTTTGTTGTTTTGACTAGTAGAGACTTTACACATCTCTACTATAGACTAATACAATTTAAGGCTCAGGGACCTTATACATCCCTTTTATAAGTGTATTTATTTTAAGTAGAATTTAAGTATTCTTACTGTATTTTATTTTGAAAAAATGACTTTCGGCCAAGTTTCTTGCGGCGCATTCTTCTTGGCAATGATGGTTTTTCCGAATGCGCTGGTAGTTTCAAAAATACATGTAAAAGAGCCCTTGGCGGCCAATTTGCAAAAATAAATTTTCATTAATTCATTTTCATTTCACACATACATACATATATCACGTCTTTATACCTTACGGGGTAGACAGGGCCTAAAGTAACAAAACCTTAAGTCTTAAGGTCACGTTTAGCATTATTAAGGGCGTATAGCTGGAAAGGGAAATCAAAATAGTGATGAGTTACTACCCGCATCGCCTATAACATGATTCCTACAGTAATGAAATAATTGTATATATATTCTGTAGTGGTTAAACTGCATCGCAGTAGCGGCCTCTCAATAATTTTACGTCACCCTAGGCCGTAAATAGGGATATTACACGCGCTTCGCGGGCAGAAAATCTCACTTCCTCGCCAAGGCAAGACGTAAAACTTTGTACAAACCACGGGCGGTAACCTTTGGTTCGGGCTTGGGCCACCAACACCTGCGATCTGGGACAATTACGAGTTCACCGCCCTAGGTCCGTAATGTACTATACAATGGCTCTGATTTCAGGAACCGATAAACATCGTTAGCTACGTGTACAACCTGACCGAAGCTAACCTCACACCGAACAGGAGACCTCACTGGTTCCAGCTCTACGACCTGAAACAGAGGTTCAATCTTCCCGACCTCTCCCCCGCCTCCATGGACAACCTGGTCACCAGAATGGTCACCACCGACCCTCACCTCCTAGATTTGTATGCAGCCTTCTTCTCAAAACTGAGTGACACACGCTGGCCCTGGTGCAATACTGATTGCAAACTGGATTATTTGTGTAGAACAGTCATTACCGTTTTGTGGCAGCGGCAAAAATGTGATGAGTTAAGAAACTTGTTCTATCAGCGTTGAAAGCTTTAGAAAAACAATAAAAACTATAAACAATCACGGTTTTAATTTTTAAAGTACCTACTCAAAATACACGATGTGAAAAGAAGAAAAGGGTGATACTATCTCACGTTAGGTATAAAGACAAGTATTCCCATACACAAAAGAATATACAATTCATTTAGATGAGATACCAAAAGTATTCCTAAATGGTAACATAATCACCATACTTAATTATTTTTATAGCCTAGCTAAGGGCACCTACCTAGAAACTCACGGCAATGGGACAATAGGTAGGTACTTATTAAACGTTGGAACGATTAATTAGTGCTGTACAATTACTATGTATGTGTATCAAACTAGGCATTAGGTAGGTATATCTATTGTTAGGCTAAGTTCAGATGACCGCGCGGCGACGCGCGGTTGGCTCGGCGCGCGGTTCAAGATTGTAACAAAATCTATGTTGCCGCGCGGGACAAGAACTTGCGCGCGGTGCACGGCGGCGCGTGCGGCCCCGCGCGGCACCGCGCGCTCATGTACACAGCAACATAGATTTGTTACAATCTTGAACCGCGCGCCGAGCCAACCGCGCGTCGCCGCGCGGTCATCTGAACTTAGCCTTAAGCTTATGGATGGAAATGAAACCGGCATCATTTTTTTTTCTTTTACTGATTAGTTGCAGGCTAGCGACGTCGAAGTTCCTAAAACGTTCCCATAGTGTGCCTGTGGGGACGGAAGCGATACATGCTCTCGGTATCGCTCAGCTTTCAGAGCAGGACATGAGTGCGTGAGAGCCAACATTGGGGGCGGCAGACGTAAGCTTGACTTCGGAATTCAAAAGCTTATTGGTTACTTACCTGACAATCCTGACATGAAATGTATATTTCATAATTTTGTTTTATTTATTTTTTCTCTTCGACATTGGAGAGATCTCCAATTAATTTATTTGAAGGTGGAGGCGTTTTACACCTCCACTGAACTTTTTTTTTTTGTTGTTTTGACTACTATAGATTAATATAATTTAAGGCTCGGGGACCTTATACATTCTTTTTATAAATGTATCTAATTTAAGTAGAATTCAAGTATTCTCACTGTATTTTATTTTGAAAAAATGACTTTCTGCCAAGTTTCTTGCGGCGCATTCTTCTTGGCAATGATGGTCTTTCTGAATGCGCTGGTAGTTTCAAAAATACATGTAAAAGAGCCCTTGGCAGCCAATTTGCAAAAATACATTTTCATTTTCATTTTCATACGAGTGGGTACATTACTGGAGGTCCTTAGAGGTTGGACCTTGCACTTTTTCAACCAAGGAAGCCACTTCGCCCAGGGGTACCTATAGGTAAACTGAGTCGATTCTGACCTGGAGCCACGAGGAGCCATCGTGCAGGGGGGCGCGGGAGGGGGGGGAAGTGTGGCTCCGCCGCGCTCCACTCTAAGCTCAATATCTTCGTTAATAAAGTAACTGCATCGTGTTTGGTATCATTTTCGGATAATTTAAGGATGCTGAATTCATTTTTGATATGATAATTATACCTTCTCATATAAAAAAAACGAGATTTTTGAAAAAATATGAAAATATGGATTCTCATTTTTTTCAAAAACCTTGTATAATACAAAAACTGCTAGTTAAAACTCTATGAAAAAAATAAGTATGAATAGCCTGTTTATTCAGGATTATAAAAATATATACTTTATTGGTATTATGGTATATAAAATACTTTTAAAAAAATATTTATCGCCGCGCGGCAGACAGATTTGCTAGAGGCACTTTTCGTTCTGAGCTTGTTATTTGCAAAAGTTAGGCAAATACATCAACTTATATCTAATTATTAGAAAATTTTAAGACGCTGGCTTTATTTCTAGTAAATAAATAGTAATTTTCACTTCTCATGCTCTAAAAGTAGGTCAATATAGCCTTACGAGGCGGGGCTAAAGTGAGTACTTAGTCCCTAGGGAGTAAAAGTAATATTTTTTTTAATTTACTTTGAGTGACTTAGATAAACTCAAACAGCCAGCACTTGCTTAGTTTTTGGCATAAAGTAAATTTTCAATAAGTGAAGGAATTTCATTACCACTCTTTAAACCACATTTAAAAATTATTACACGAAACGATGATAAAAATAATTTAACAATCACAATAAATAAACTTACAGATCGTTGTAATGCGGAAACAAAATAAAAAAAATATGCTTGTGTGTGGACCATTTTCATGACGGAAATGTTACGTTCTTAGTCTACGTGGACTTAGTTCTATGCTTTTTCCGCATAGAAGGTGGCGCCATTCTATTTTTTTCAGTTTGTGTATGGACCATTTCGCCGATGCGATTTTGTTATATCTGTGTCTGGTTGGAAAAAAAAAATACCGCGAAAACTTTGGAATTGTTGTAGAGCGTAAATCGTAAACGATCAAAATAAATTGATTATTCTCACAATGTCGTCAAGTGATAGTGAAAATTATGATGTCGAGCAAAGAGCAAAAGACATAATTGATAATTTATTTTTTATTAAATCTTTTTGTACTAAACTGACTATTTTTTCTCGCAATTGAAGTGAAAAATAGAGTTTTCATCTCGAGACTAAAAGCCAATATAAACCCTCGGATAAATAGACACCCTCGCTGACGCTCGGGTGGCTAACCACCTCGGGTATATATTGGCTTAGTTTAGTCCCTCGATAAAAAATATACTATTTTCATACAAAAAAAATTTTTTTTGCAAAATATAAATTAAACTCGTCTATATTTTTTGACTAAATCCTTATGAAATACAAAACGTAACGGTGTATACACTTAAAAAAAATACTATAAAATAGCCTACTCATTCACAAGTTCAAAAATATATACTTTAATGTTATTATTATCTACCAAAAACGTATAAGAAAATATTTATTGCCGCGCGACAAACATGTGCAGGAGTACTTTGCGCTCTGAACTTGATAATTGCTTACATTGAAAATTAAATTAATACTTTAGAAAGGGTAAAAAGGATTTCTTTGAATAAATACGTCAATTTGGCCAAACAATATCGGTAAATAAATAAACATTCAGTTCAGTAATGTACTTCATACCTTATAAAAAAATGGAATTTGTTTACTAAAGAAACGATAATAAGCAAATAGTAGGTAGTAACAAATGCCAAATTAAAAAGAACATAGTTATTTTATTGCATTTAAAACCTCAGCAATTTCCTCCGCAGCCACAGAGTTCCGTGCATTTTAATTTGAGTTATAAGCAGATGCACCTTCCTGCACACCTCTGCTTGCATCTGCATTTAATTAATTCTAAACAAGCCGTTGCTGCAGCCAGCAAAGTTGTCCAAATAGGCTGCTCTAGTCCAACCTAAGTCAGCAGGACTTGGTAGTTCTGGCATGGGTGTTGAAATTTAGCTCCATACATGACCACCCTGATACACTGCCCGTTTAAAGTGTTGAAGTAATGCGTCTTTAGTTCGGGGCATGTTCTCCAACTGCCTATCTTTTTTTGTAAAGAGAAACTTTCTACACTAATTTACGGATTCATACGTCCCAGACCTAAAATTGTAAAGTGAAAATTAAATTAAGTATCAATATAAATACAAATGGAACTTGCAACTTTAAAGTCAGAAACTATTCTTCATAATTTACATTTACTTGTCGTACATAAAGACTAAAAAGGTATCTAAAACGGACTGTGCTCTCTCTAGATCTCCTTGTATACCTTGTATCGTAGTCCTGCTGTCGCATCTGGATATACACCAGTGTCACCACATGCTACGGCAAGCACAACAACATCGGTATCAACCGTACGTATAATTATCTAAGTATATCTCTGAGCTACAGTATCAGCAACATGAACCATCATGCGAGTGTCAGCTTCTTCGTGGTTACATGGCGACAAATCGTGGTCGTATTTGCTGTTGTTGAGGACTGTCACATCCATCTGTCACAAAGAAGTGTTTGCCGTCGGTAAATTCGGCCTGGTGACTAGCATGTGTCACAATTCACACAGTCACAATTGCCACAATTAGCCGAATTATGGGTGCATATTGGAACTGGAAAAAATCACCAGTTCCTTTCATGTCATGCTATTGCAAATTCATGAGCTTAGAGTGGAGCGCGGCGGAGCCACGCTTCCCCCCCCTCCCGCGCCCCCCTGCACGATGGCTCCTCGTGGCTCCAGGTCAGAATCGACTCAGTTTACCTATAGGTACCCCTGGGCGAAGTGGCTTCCTTGGTTGAAAAAGTGCAAGGTTTGGCCCAAAATCGGCTCTAAGAACCTCCAGTACATAGATGAACCTTTCTAAGTCCAGTGTTATGGTTTTCTCGGGTCGTAGCGTCGCATTACCTCCGTGTGTCATGGGCGGCCCAATGCCGGTGACAATGGAGTGTCGGTTTCTGGGTTTCATGTTGGACGCTCACCTAAACTGGAAGCGTCATGTGAGTAAGCTCTGTGATAGATTGAGTGGTGCCGTCTTTGCACTGAGGAAACTTAAACCTCTCATTTCCGGTGATGCTTTGAGGCAGGTCTATTTTGCGCATTTCCACTCGCTGATGTCGTACGGTACGCTCATATGGGGAAACTCCACAGACGCCAACAGCGTGATGATGCTGCAAAAACGTGCCGTAAGGACGCTTGTTGGTGTACCACCAAGACATTCGTGCAGGGGCCTGTTTCAAAGGCACCGCATCATGACGCACTACTCGGTCTATGTATATGAATTACTGACATTTGTTAAAAAAAACATACATACATTTGAACACGTGAATGTCAAAGGCAAGAAATTGCGTACCACAGGGCGCCTTAGAGCAGTCCCACGCCGCTTGGCGCTTTCGGGAAAAAACCCGCGTGTCGTTGGGCCGACATATTACGAGCGGCTGCCTGCCGAACTTAGAGACCTAGGAGAAGAGACATTTGGTCGCCGGGTGAAGAACCTTTTGTTGGAAAACCCTCTTTATTCGGTTACAGAATTTTTTCACATTGTTTTTTAATATTTGGCTAGATATGATTTATTTATTGTAATTTAATATGCTATGACGATCCCTATTGGAGATACATTTTATTCATAATGTTTTTAGAATTGTAAAATTGACATATTTTTCTAAACATAATTAATTTTGACATTGTATTTTTATTTAATTGTTTAAGATTTATTATGTTCTCGTTATTATTAATTTTGACGATCTCAACAGAAACACTTATATGTGTGACATGTATCCATATATGGGCAATGTAATGTTTTTGTTGATAAATAAATAAATCTAAATCTAATCTACTAACACATCCACAATATCCACATCGCTGATTGACAAGCCTATACACACCACACTACATTAGAATGTCTAATCTGCTTACGACTAACAGATCAGTAATCACGCATGCTACATAGCTAGAAAGTAGGTAAGGTAATGTTTATAGGTGGTAGGGTAATATGATTTAATATCGTTTAAAGAATAAATGACATAAAGACTAAGTTCCGTTGAGATACGATGCGACGCGAGCCGTTTGGTGGAAATCATCTTTTTTAAGTTAATTTTGCCGTTTTTATCATAATTATCAGCATTAAAATTTGTAAATGAACGAAATGTAGCGAACCGGTTTTACTTTTTGACATAGACCCTAACAAAGTAATGCTCAATTCAATAATATTATTATAAAGAAAACTTTAATAAATAAATGTGATTTAACAATTATCTCATTTTTAATTTTTACATAACTACTTTTTTACAGATTATAAACAAACTATAAATTTGTCACTAATGTTTAAGTATACTTAACCAGTTTATTTCAGGTTTCCATTTTAAATCTTCGCTTGGTATTTTATCTAGCATTTTGATCTGCAAGGCAAAAAATATATTTTATGAGTATAATTTAATAATAACACATTATGAAATGGTATAATCCTGTGAGTATTTTAAATGAACAATGCTTTATAACAATTATAAGGTGTATGTACATAATTGGTTTCCCGAAAATCGAAAAAAAAAACGGAAAAAACGTGAGTTGGACTCGCACACCGAGGGTTCCATACACATTCAACAAGTGTACATAAGATTCAGTTTATGCAGAGCCCTGCTTCTAAGCAAAATGTAGGCAGTGCTAGGACATTTTATATTGGTTACTTACACAGAAAGTTATAGAGAAAATAGATCTTTAGATCTATTTCATTAACTGGTATAAGAGCAATTTTCATACTAAATTTCAAATTTCTAAGACAACTGGAAATACTCTCTATTTTTTGAGAGATTGCATTTTTTTTTTTTTATAAAAGAGGGGACTTAGTAGTAGTATGGGAATTAGTATGGAAACACCTTTTCTAATGACTGTATCTGTTGACTGAGTCAGTTCAGAGAGTTGATTTTTTGCAGCTCCTAGAGACTGCCAATCTCAGTATTTGGTATAAATTTCAACCTTATAGTTATGTATCAAGAATTCATCAAGAATCATGATTTAGGGAAATAATAAATAAAAAAATAGTACCTAAATCAAATTTGCTCCACATATTATAGCACAATTACAGATCATGAAACAATTTCTCAATTGGTGAAGCAACAAAAAATAGTTCACCTGATGTCTAATGAAATGGACAATCCTCTCTACATGTTCAACTTGAGCATCATCTGACATGGAGTAGAACCGTCTCCATACTGCTGCTGCCAGCATGCGGTCATCTCCAATTCCCTCATCATACCCCACTAGAGCAGCCTGGAACTGCTCCGACAATTCCGACACCTGCTTTCTCGCGATAGCTGGATTTGCTCCCTGGAATATGGAAAAATAGAAAATAATTATATTTTAGAATCTAAATCATTTCAGTACATACAACCCTTTAACTTTTGGGATTCTAGCAAATGGATTAAGCTTAGAATTATATCAGAAAGAACCTAGTGTGAAATAATAAAACAAATATTATTATGTTTTGACAGCTCAACAGCTAATTTGCTGGGATAAAATATAATAATGACAAGTTATAATCTTACCTCCAACAACTTAATTCTATTCCCCACATCAGCCCACAAAGCCTCTATGATACAGTTTCTAACAAAATGTCCATCTCCTTTAACATATTTCTTTTTGTCTTCAACACTTGGTATGATGTCTTCAGCCATGTATCGAACCAGGAGCAGCCAGACATGCAGCTCTGTTATTGTAAACCAGGAAGCAAAGGTGTCTGGCAAATTTAACTCCTCAAACCATTCATTATACAACACTTTGTCAGGTACACTTTCATAAAGGAAATATCCTGTCAGTTTAAGTCGCTGGAAAAAAGTAAATGAAAGAAGTACATACAGATAAAGTGGAAGTTTTTGGCTTCACCGAAATCCCAAAGCTTACATCCTTTAAATCTCATTACAAGGACACCTGGATTTTTCTAGTGTTGTTTCTTTTAATCATACTTAAGGAAAACTTACTGCTCTAGACTGGTCCATCCAACCAACAGCTTTCATAAATTTCTTCACATAGCTATCATCCACCGACAGAGTGTTTTGCTCCCTTATTGGCAAGATTCTGATTGGATTGTATATGATGGGCCTTGCATAATCATGTTTTATATGGTTTCTCTGCCGCCACAGGACCTAGTTAGAATAAGAAGTGTGTTAATTGTTATTTTATTATTATTATCACTTATCTAACGTACAGTTTGAGAATTCTGAATGTTACCCGTGATATCATACGACTTCTGTTCATGCTTTGTACGAATGTGTATGTGAGTGCAGTGGTTTTTATAGTAAAGTATAAAATCTCATTTTTGTACGACCAAAAATATTCCAATGCGACAGACTGTCTGTTGCGATTTGACATTGACAACCGACTGACAGGATAAACAGGAAACACAGCTGACAGCTAATGAATGCAATAAAAATGAAAAATGAACCATAGACATAAAGATAGGTACATATTATCATTTTTCAATTGTAGGCTAAATAAAATCGGCGACTTAGATCCTAAGATTATGAAGCATTTAAAATTTGTATGTAGTGTAGCTGTTGTCGTTTATATTTCTTTTTCTCCCATATGCCTGCAACTTCTTTAAAACTGAATTTTAATTATTTATACATTTGGCTGTTCGAAAGTACTTCTCTATAGCTTGGCGGAAATGGGTGATGTTAGATAACGACATATATTTTTGTCTATGACCGAAATTGTCTGCCGTCGGTCGTGTTCACGTTACATAATTCCGGCCGCCGATTATTCTTCATCCAAGTGCTCCTGCTAATCGAAAATGTTGGGGGCAGTAAGTAGGGTTGGAAGCGGCTTTTTAGCTGCTAAGTCCGTGGCTGAGAAAGCCGTCACAGAATGTGGAAAAGTTGCTGCCGTTTCAGCAGTCAACAAGAGGGATTATGCAGCAAAAGCCGCAGCAGGCAAGGCCCAAGGTAGGGTTGTCGCCGTAATCGGTGCCGTGGTGGACGTACAGTTCGATGAGACCCCGCCGTCCATCCTCAACGCGCTGGAGGTGCAGAACCGCCAGCCGCGGCTGGTGCTGGAGGTGGCGCAGCACTTGGGTGAGAACACGGTGCGCACGATCGCCATGGACGGCACGGAGGGGCTGGTGCGCGGGCAGGCCGTGCTGGACTCGGGCTCGCCCATCCGCATCCCCGTGGGCGTGGAGACGCTCGGGCGCATCATCAACGTGATCGGCGAGCCCATCGACGAGCGCGGCCCCATCCCTACCGACAAGACGGCCGCCATCCACGCCGAGGCGCCCGAGTTCGTGGAGATGTCGGTGGAGCAGGAGATCCTGGTGACCGGGATCAAGGTGGTGGACCTGCTGGCGCCGTACGTCAAGGGCGGGAAGATCGGGCTGTTCGGCGGCGCCGGCGTCGGCAAGACCGTGCTCATCATGGAGCTGATCAACAACGTGGCCAAGGCGCACGGAGGGTACTCCGTGTTCGCGGGCGTGGGTGAGCGCACGCGCGAGGGTAACGACCTGTACCAGGAGATGATCGAGTCGGGCGTCATCTCGCTCAAGGACAAGACCTCCAAGGTGTCGCTGGTGTACGGCCAGATGAACGAGCCGCCGGGCGCGCGCGCGCGAGTGGCGCTCACCGGACTCACCGTGGCCGAGTACTTCCGCGACCAGGAAGGCCAGGACGTGCTGCTGTTCATCGACAACATCTTCCGCTTCACCCAGGCCGGCTCGGAGGTGTCTGCGCTGCTGGGCCGCATCCCCTCCGCCGTGGGCTACCAGCCCACGCTGGCCACCGACATGGGCACCATGCAGGAGCGCATCACGACCACGCGCAAGGGCTCCATCACCTCGGTGCAGGCCATCTACGTGCCCGCGGACGACTTGACCGACCCCGCGCCCGCCACGACCTTCGCGCACTTGGACGCCACCACGGTGCTGTCGCGCGCCATCGCCGAGCTCGGCATCTACCCCGCCGTGGACCCGCTGGACTCCACCTCGCGCATCATGGACCCCAACGTCATCGGCGCCGAGCACTACAACGTGGCTCGCGGCGTGCAGAAGATCCTGCAGGACTACAAGTCTCTGCAGGACATCATCGCCATCCTCGGTATGGACGAGCTGTCCGAGGAGGACAAGCTGACGGTGTCGCGCGCGCGCAAGATCCAGCGCTTCCTGTCGCAGCCCTTCCAGGTGGCCGAGGTGTTCACGGGCCACCCCGGCAAGCTGGTGCCGCTGGAGGAGACTATCAAGGGCTTCTCCAAGATCCTTGGTGGTGAGTTCGACCACCTGCCCGAGGTCGCCTTCTACATGGTCGGGCCCATCGAGGAAGTTGCCGCCAAGGCCGAGACGCTCGCCAAGAACGCTTAAACTGTTCAGTTGTTGATGTGGATGGATGATGATGTAATGGTATTTCTAATTAAACTTAGTGATTACTAAAAATAACTGCTTTGCTTTTATTATCCCCTTTCACAAGTCATCACATCATCACTGCTGTTGACCATCACCGCAGTTGTACATACATAAACTAATATTACGTAATGGTGAACATAACCCTCTTATGTATTGGATTTAGAGCACATTGAGTAAGCAATGCTATAGGACGGATTACTTATTCCACTTGTCCAGGGGTTACTTTGAAGACGACATTAATTTGCAACGGTGACCTTGGTTTCAAAAATAGCGGATTATTCGCGGTATTTCCTATGAAGGGACTACTACAATTGTTTTCATACTGGAGTTCAAAAGGAACTACCGCGAATATCCAGAATAGTCTACGCACGTGGAAGGGTTTCTCCATTATCTGCCATTGAAAGTGGTGATTATGGTCTAAGTATATTAAAAGAAAATCACAGCTCTATTATTATGAACTAGTATTGACGATACCCTTCACATTATTTTTAAAATGGACATCGGTAGGGACACTAGCAGCTAAGGCTTAACCGACATTGTTATGTGGTCCACCTTGCGTGTAATTATATGCCACTATTGTATATTATATTTTTTTGTACTTACCTAATAACTAATGTCATTTAAACGACGAGACATGATTTACAAAAAATACAAAAACAACGGTTTAAATTAACGATTATTTGTAGAAAAGTAGAGGACGATCCGCGACTACTTTCGATCTCTTCTTCTTCTTTTCTAATATGGCCCCATCGAACTATGCGATGATTTCGCCAATGTCAAGGTAATAAATACAGTATTCAAAAATTTTGTGACAAAAATGTCGGCAACGTTGTACGGTAGAACATGGTCATTTTCGATCTCATTTGAAGGTAGGTATCTTTGAAGGGCGAATATGTCAAAACAGTGGCGCTCTCCTCTTTGGTTGCAGGGGCCCGATTTTTGAAAGCACATCACTCGAAAGTGGTATAAATCAGTTTATATCTCCAAAACTACAGTTCTAATCAATGTTTTGACTAGTTCACAAGATTAATGAGAGCTGTTATTGTCTTCTTAGCTACTCGTATTTAAAATGCAGGACAATTTTTCACCAGTAGTATTTTCACACATGTGGTTATTTCGGTCCCCAGAATTCAATCTACATATCAAATTCTAAGATGTCCACTGGAAATTGGAGTGGGAAAGAGCGTCAGTTGGGACTAGCTATACTTACTCCGTAATTAGAATTCGCTGTCCCACTCACACCAATGTTTTAAGGAATGATCTTCGAATTTATAGGCAGGTAATTAGACTCCCTATTGTATTTTTGTTTCCTTTCGCTTTATCGCTTTGTTACGCGACTTACGAGAAAAGCGCAATTTTGTTAACCACTGATGATGCACCTCATCAGTGGTGTAGATATTGTATTGTCATGCATGATGCGTTGTTTCTAGACACGAGGATCAAACTAAAAAGTCTCCCTAATCCCGCATGTTCGCCTCCAAGTCTTAACTTGAAAACGTGTAAAAGCATATCAGGATCTCAGGGGATTAGGCTAGAGGGTTTTGGTGAATTTAAATGACGTTTTTTTTGTATGAAATGAAATCGTTTTGCTGTAGCAAGAAGAACATTGAATGGGTAATAATGACTTAGTGTCAAATTACTCTTCGTCATCGTAACTACTCGTCAGTTTTCCGCCTGTCCAGTAAATGAGAAACTGTATTCTAGATCATTTAGATTTCCCACAAAAGAACTGTATCATATTACTGATCAATTATCCATGAGAAAGCTATACGTCCTGAGTGCAACTCTGAAAGTACATAGAACCCTAGATTTCAAACCATTGCTTTTAAATCGTAGACGACCGGGAAAGATTGTCCCTCTCAAAATACAAATCAAAGTTTGCAAAAAGACAATATGCGGCACAATCAGCATATCTATACAATACCATAAATACAAAGATTGGTATTTATGAACTGCATTATTATAACTGTAAGAAGGCTGTCATTGTCTTGCTTAAGCGGATGAGTTACGAGGAAACTGAGTTGTTGGTGAATAGGATCTCGTTTTAGTCATAAGATGTACCTACACACGCACGCACGCACGCACACACACACACACACACACACACACACACATAAACACACACACACAGACACATACACATACACACGCACACACACAAATACACAAACCATTTATTTAAGTTCTGCCGTTAATTTGTTAGCTACGTATAAGTGATGTATTCTTTTTGTATTAAATAGCAAAGACTGTCAATAATAGAGGAGCGGGACTTCCAGACAAAAGCATTCTTATGCTTACTAGGAGGTTCCAACCTTGATACTTCAATATGTAAACCTAAAAAAAGAATAAAATTTTTTCATTTTCATTTTTTCATTTTCATTTTCATTCTTCAAAAGTTTGGTATAGGATCTTCTCTATTGATAATTATTAGCTTCCAATAATCATCAATACTTCATGGAGTAAATAAAAGACTGCATATCTCATCATTACAATAGTATTACAACTAAGCAACCTAATAGTAAACTGTACAATTAAACTAAATATTATTTCCTTGAAATAAAAATCCATGTTGTCATGTATTAATATAAGACGTCAGTTATAATGAAGCAATGTCACCATTTGTGACTATATTTGGTTCAGAATCCTGGTTAGTGGACTCTGGAATAATTATGGCATCCTTAACAGTGTTACACGGTTCTTTAATATGTGTATTTACTGTTTCGTCTATAGTTTCAAGATCAAGAGGGTTGTGTATAATAGAATTAACCGCTAATTCTGGAATACTCAATTTCGATTTGGCGTTTGTAGATTCTATTTGACTAACTACAGATTTTTCAGACACTGATGTATCTTCACTAACAGTTTCTAGAATATTTGAACCTATTGTACCTAACTCCTCGATGTCCATAGGTTCAGAAACTTCGTTGGAGTTTTCTGATGCTATACTACTTATTTCATTACCACAACCAATTTTATCAACATTATTACCAATAAAGTCTGAAGTTCCAGAATGCCTTAAACTACTACAATCAACATCATTTTGTTCAGAATTACTACAACTAATATTAGAAGTTTTTACATTTGACTTTTCAGCATTCTTTTCATCTATGGCAATGGGGCAAATTGTTTTATCAACTTCTTTTTTTTTCTCTGCAGCTTCGTTGGTAGTATCTGTTTTAGTCAGTGGTACTAACTGTTTAACATTCACATTGTTATCCGGTACAGTTCGTGCAACGGCCCGATTAACTTTAGGAACTTTAACTACAACTATTTGATCATTAGGCTTGTCTTCATTGGGAGCCAACCCTTTATTAGTTTCTTTTAACTTTATTGTCTGGAATTTCAGTGGAGTATTATTAGATACTCCATCTTTATTCCTATTTATTGGTTTGATAAGAAGAATTTTAGTTTTCATCCCAGCTTTTGAAAATTCAGTAATATTCTTGTTTATAATGGGATTTTTCATTAATTCCAAACTTTGACGTCGGAATTTTATGGGGACTACAGAAGGTATCTTCAGTTTTGGTTTGGCCGATTCACTTGGTTCTGAATTTGAACTTTGGTCTTTAACAACACATTCTCTCTCGTTTGTATCTCTTTTTAAATAAGATGGATCATCTTTATCAAGTTTGATTGCATTTTCTTCTGCAGCAACCTTTTCACATTTTGTATCATTATTTGGGTTAGCTTCTTGAATTTTCGTTACCTTATTTGAAGTCTGGCTATCTTTAGGCTCTTCCAGGTTATCTTTTTTTGGTGACATTTTTTCTGTTCTAGAAGTTTTGGGCAACATTGGCCTAGCAAATACATTTGAGAGTCGATGTTCTTTCTGAATGTTAAATATTGGAGCACTGAAGTTGGTGGTTTTCAATTCCGCTGTAGCCTTATCGACTGTCTTCTTGGACATAAGCAATAAAGCGCCGACACATTCTTTGTTTATATTGTCATAGTTGTTTTGAAACTCTTGTTGAATCTTTTTCTTAGTTTGAGTCATCTTAGGTGTTGTAACCGTTTGCGAGTCTCGGTAACCTTGCGCTTCCATCTTTAATAGATTCGAAAGATCATATTCAAAATCCTCATTCTTCGGTTTAGTCTTCTTTCGAACTGGTCTACGGGAAGCAACGGACGAGATTTGTTTGGCTATATGCCGCTTAGAAAGTTTTTCTTCAAGTTCTTCCATGTCTGACGAATTTTCTTCAAATATTTTAGCGTTCGGAGATGATTCAATATCGCCTGAATTGTTGATGATTTTATCCATAGAAACATCAGTTTCTTTGACGTCGTCGGCTTCATCTGAAACAAGTTATCAAAATTTATGACAATTTATCACAATGTGACAGTAAGTAGCTGTGTGCTAATAAATATGAGGGTCATACCATTCCCGGGTGCTTCTTTCCTTCGTTTATTGGAATTCCTGTTATGGTACATCTTTCGTTTTTTTGCCCCAGTTTCAAGCCTGACACTGCTGGAGGAGCTGTCGTCTGACAGCCGACTGGAGTCGCTGGAGCATCGGCTCGGTCGCCGAGACTCAGAACTCTCCTCGTTCACGTCACATAATTCCAAGGGTTCTGCCAGTTCCAACGCTTCAGAACCATCGATCGCCTTCACAGTACTGAAGTAGAAATCTGAATCGCCTTTCAGCTTGTGCACAATCTTGACATGCTCAGGCACTTTCGCAAAATCGTAGTGCTTGTAATTGCACAGTTTACAAGCGTAGCGCATCCATTTATAGTGTTCGGCCATGTGCTCGTGAAGGTCCTGCATGCGCGTATGCTTCGAGTCACACCTTTTACAAAGTAACTTTTCTAAGTCCACGTCTTGTTCCATTCTCTTTTTGAATGCGACAAGATTGTTTTTCTCAATTTGTATTGCAAACGGCAACCTCGACCTTGGAATTTTATCGACACTCTGCTTTGCTGGAACGTGTTTTTCAGGGGACTCGGCACTGTCGCTAGATTTATCCTCAATTATATCCATAGTGGCTTCTTCGAGTATGTTTTCAGTCGGTTCAGAGTTTTTCTCCACAACTTCTTGACTCGTCTCCATTGGTTCTTCCTCTTCAGCGGACTTATTCGCTTTCTCGTCAGGTTGAACGTCTTGCCCGGGCGGGTCATTCTGGACGGTCTGGTCTGTGTTTTCAGCAGGTTCAGAGATTTTATCAATTCGTGGTTTGCTCGCAGTCTGAGTTTCTTCGGCTGGTTTGATATCTGAAAAATAAACATCACGTTTAGAAAAGCGTGACAAAATACGTACCTAATTATATCGTTTCAAAACAGTCAAATTTTGAAAAATCTCAGAGTAGCGGATGCATAGTTTTTGCACCGCCGATTTCTTATATTTGAAGAAATCAGCGATTATTTACCACATGAAAGACCACAATTCCTAAGACAGACCACAATATTGGAGCTTCTCAAGGCTCCCCGTATAAAAATCAAAAGATTTTTCACCACAAACCTACAGCACCATCGGAACATCGGGAACTCACCGGGCTCAGCTTTGGGCATGAGGTTCAAGCCGGGCGGTCCTTTGTTGTAGTCCTTCCGTATCTGTATCTCGATCTTCTTGTTCTCGTGCGCGGCGGGGCGGCGCGCGAGCGCGCGCGAGCGGGGCGGGCAGGTGTGCGTGTGCGCGGCGAGCGCGGCGCGGCGCTCGAACGTGCGCCCGCAGCCCCCGCAGCGCGGCAGCGACCCCAGGCCCTCCAGGCTGTCCATCCACGCCTGCCACCATACGCCAAATAATCAATTAACCAACCAAAGCCAACAATTTTTTTACTCGTTTAAAATTCATCCCTTGTGGGATGAGTAAATGGGTTATAATGCCGGGTTCACATTTCACATTTTTAATATATGTATGTATTTTTTAATTTGTGCTTAGTTAGCACTTGATGGTCCCATCGGAAGACCAGCGCTGGCTGCAGGGCCAGCATTATGCTGAGATGGGACCATTTCGTGATGTATGTACTGATTTTTTTGTTTTTTTTTTCACTCTTTTTGTCTTTGTAATCCAGTATACATATATCGCGAATAAATGTTTTCTTTCTTTCTTTCTTTCTTTAATTACAGTGGTAATAAGAGCTAGAAATTTATCGACGTAGGTATACCTTACTAACACACATTTTTGCACTTCATCCTTTATCTTCTACGTGGAACGAAGTCATTTGAGCAATTATAATTTTGATCGCATTTTCGTTTTGGTTTTTATAAAAAATAATCAAGGTTCATTCGCTATGCCGCACGACTAAAAATTAACTATCCCTATCGATCAAACTAGCTGCTCGATCAATTCTAGTGACCCGTTTGACCTTCGGCTGGCCAATTAGAGCATTAATCGCCAATTTCGGTTTAGCTTGATTTAATTTCATATGATATGGGTATATTATATATGTGATGTCATACATATAAGCACTTGTTTGCTCTATGCCTGACACACACATACACACCACTACACATACACAACACTACCTGATGGTAACTGAGCACCACCACTCATCCCACCCCACAACACTAGGGTACTGTAGATGCGTTGCCAGCCTACAGGGCTGAGATAGAATGCTTCATGTGCCAGTAATTTCACTAGCTGTCTTACTCTCCACGCCGAAACACAGGAGCGCAAGCACTGCTGCTTAGCGGAAAAATTAACGAGTAAGACGGTGGTAGCGATCCAGACGGACCTTGCAAGAGGTTCTACCATTCGCCTTTTCAGTAGAGGTGCTTATCACATTTATTTAACACTAGCTGTTGCCCGCGACTTCGTCTGCGCAGAATTCGCTTATCGCTATCACGCGGGAACTATGCAATTTTCCGGGACAGAAACTATCCTATGTCCTTCCTCGGGACTCAAACTATCTATATACCAAATTTCAACTAAATCGGTCCAACGGTTTAAGCGTGAAAAGGTAACAGACAGACAGACAGAGTTACTTTCACATTTATAATATTATATAAGTAGGGATTTTCTATATCTAGTGGGCGCTCTGAGACCTTTGCTTACGTATGGAACAGCCCACTAGACGGGATTACCTCATTCTATTCTATTAGTGGTCAGGTAGTAAGGGTAACAAAGAAAAAAAAACAAGCGGTGTGTCCAGAGACAGTCCACAGCAGACAGTAAAATAATTCGAAGTTTACCTGATTCTCTTGGTCCAGCCTCTCCTCTTCAGTTAACTTTGTCTGTGCAGCTGCTTTCATATTTTTCTTTTTCTCATAGAAAGCTGGAGGATTGTTCATTTTAAAAGCCTTAGCTTGTATAGCTTCCCTCAGCCTTCTTATTTGTGCTGCAGATTTTCTGTAAATATTTTAATTACCTACTATAAATAACTTCCTTAGTGCAAATCATAGTTATCTACATAATAAATATTTATAAAACGTTATTGCTGACTGACAGATCATCAATGCGCAACTAAATCTACTAAGTTCAAGTAACCTGACATTTTTTTGGAACGAGGGTTGCCTTCAGTAGGATAATGTATACAAGGCAAAAGTGTATTAAAGACAGATTTTTGATAATTCTTGATATAGTCCTGCAGCATGAGCCACGGATAAAAGCATTTTTTTATATAAATTTCAATTAGGTACCTATAAACAAAGTTATGCATATCTATAATTAAGAGTGGAAATGTACCTACTTACCGTGGCATGGCCTCAAGTATACCAGAACGCAAGCCGAAGGGAATTTTATTAGCCTTTTCGTCTAATTTTACACAATAGTGCCCAACTGCCTTAAAATAGGCAAGCCAGTGGGAATCGAGTTCTATGGAAAGCACGCCACTGCTACTTACATCTATTAAAGAAAACTATTTACCTGTGCACTTTGAACAGATGTCGATACACACTCCAGGATGTGGAGAATATCTCAAGACAATCCGGGCAAGGGTACACAAGCCGGCTTTCCAAGTGCTTATACTTCATGTGGTACCTGAGCGTCTTCTGAGTGGAAAACTGCATGTCGCCTGTTAATAAACAATAAAAATATGATGTATGACCTTACTTGGCTACTCCAGGATTTACTTAGAGAAGTCAAGTCATGCAAAACAGGGCCACATTGAATATTGTTCAAGCTGTTGTAGCCTAGTAAGCCGTGGTAGCCTAGTGGTTTGACCTGTGGCCTCTCAAGCAGAGGGTCGTGGGTTCGAATCCCGGGCTAGCACCTCTGAGTTTTTGAAAATTGAATTTATATGCGAAATTACATTTGAAATTTACCATACGTTTTTCGGCGAAAGAATACATCGTGAGGAAACCTGCACACATCTGCGAAGTAATTCAATGGTGTGTGTGAAATTCCCAATCCGCACTGGGCCTGCTTGGGAACTATAGCCTAAGCCCTCTCATTCTGAGACGAGGCCTGTACCCAGCAGTGGAACGTATAGAGAGATGGCGATTATGATGATTGTTTACTAACAACTAACTAACCTAATAACAGCGTGAACTAAGTGCCAACGAATTTAGTGAATTTCACTAGCTGGCTTACTCTACACGCCGAAATATAACAGCGTAAGCACTGCTACTTGTCGGCAGGATTAGCAACCAAACAAAGGTAGCGATTCGTACGGGCCTTACACAAGGTCTTAAATGAAAAATTTCTTACATATCTTGCACTTAGGGACCCTGCCATCATCGCTGTCATCGTCATCACTAATTTGAATGACATTATCAGAATCTTCTTTCTTCTCATCATTCAATGAACTCTGGACATTAAATGAACCATCTTTTTGCAGCACTGCTCTGTCTTGTGATAACATATTGTCCAATTCCTGCACCTGAAATTTAATTAATATTACATGCTGATATATCCCGGCTAGATCTTGGTATTGAAAAAAACTTCATTAATAAGCTATTGGATAATTGTAATGAAACACATTGAAATACTTTATACTGATTTTGATGGTCTGGGAGACAAATATGCCAAGTGCATTTTTTTCTATATTGTAGGTAACGCTAGTGACTATCACAATTTAATTACTAATTGATTAATTAAGTACTAATTTAGCATTTAACCATATTTATATGAATAGCATGAAAGCAAGCCTAATTTAAATAGAAAATAAGTTTTTAAGGTTAAGTTACCCAAGAGAGATCCAATGAGGCTGGCATAGTCACACAAGTGCACTTAAGCCTCGTAAAAATATTAGATTAAAAAAAAAGGTTAAGTTAGCCCTCAAAAACATTTTAATTAGTACACAATTTAATTATTTCCTGTCCCAGTAGCCAAATAGACTACTAGTTTAAGAAAGTTCTTTATTCAACTAGCTACCTAACCTACTTAAGTTGGAAGGATATTATGTAAACTTAATTCACATACTTGTGCCTGCATACTATCAAGTTTTTTTTCTTCACCATGACTCTGGAAGACTGCTACGGAGCTGTTTGGTATTTTCTGCAGCGTCACTTGTTGCTCATCAAAACTATACCTGCCTTTAATTTTGGCCAATTTCTCAACTATTCCTGTTAAATCTTTACTGAGTGGAATGCGGTCATTGCTTTCAGTTGGAACTGTTTCAGTCAGTTTTAACGATTCTTGATATGCTTCTTCCATTTGCCTAATCTTTATCATTTCACTTGCCTTAAATTAAAAAGTTGTAAGTTACGAATCCAATGATATAAAAGATACTACTGAGTAACGGAAGATACTTACCACAGATGTATTCTTTATGAAATGACTGTGAACTGAAGAACTGAATTTCTCTTTACAATAAACGCGTTTATGGGAAATAAAATTCGCCAAACTTCTAAATATGTTACGACACACCTTACACTCATACAATAAGTCACATTCATTAGCCAGCAAACTTTTCAGCTGAAAAATATTTGAATAAATAAACAAAATTAGTAAAAGTATGTTTCAGGTTTAGTTGGTTTCCAAATGAAAGACTTTTTGTAGGTACTCACTTCTTCAGTAGCAAAATCGAATATTTTTCTTGCTTGAGCAAAACCAGTAATACTTGTAAGTACTGGTTTCCTAAGCACAGAAAAGTCATGGTCTTCAATTTCTTCATTGTTGCTGCTTAGATTCTTGTTTCCTTTGCTTTTGTCATCTTTCCCTTTGGACTTTGTATTTATTTTAGCCCCAGCCATTTTGAACCCTAAAAAAAAAAATTATTATAAAATTAAATTAAGTACTATTAGGCAGTTGTTCCATTAACATCTCAGAGATTAACACAATTTCAATAATAAATCATTTTTAAGCAATTTCTATCCTAAATTTTGTTGCGATGCTAAGGAGTAATGCCGATCAACAAAATAATGACAATGAAGAGTAGGTAATAGTGATATCTAGGAACGTAGGTACGCATGTTGTTATTTTAGATACCTATTACAGATCGTGATGTGAAGGTCTTTTCACAATGTTTTTATAGGAAATATTTCATCATAATTTGTTTACTTAAAAACCTTAGCTTAACCGTTTTTTAGAACCAGCATGGTTTAATCGTGAACTATACCTACCAAGATGGTCACAAGTCTCTCCCTTAAATATCAAAGATAACATACGTAGTTACTATATTTTAATGACGACGACTTACGTTTTATGAGCTACTGAAAACTAGGCAAGTATAGAAATGGTTCTACTCACATGGAAATCACCACAACCGCTAACATGAAAATTCGGGTTTTCCGACAACTAGCCTTCCTTCACGCCTCCATTTTCAACAAATGAATACCAGGCCAATAGAACGTAATGCCATCTATTCAGATAAAGAATGTAACATTTGTTTTTGCGTACTTATAAAAAAAGTTTAAAAAGGTTTAACTCTTGGATCTACCAAATACTGTAAGATATATATTTTACAGAAATCGTCAATATTTTTCGGGTGAAATAGCAATCAATAATTTATTTAATAAATAAATTGGACGCTTTGTCTTAGAAATTTATTGGGCAACACTGTGAACTTTTTATTCTTTTTTTTTGGCGTTTATTTAGCATTTGCCTTGACTTGACTTGACGTTGACGTGACGTTTCGTTTTGTTTTACCATTGCTTTGCTTTGTAGTTTGCATTCGAACTTCAATATTCTTGAGTAAATTATAATTACAGTTTTATGTAATTCGGTTTTCGCATCGGAATTTTATTCGATAGGAAGCTACTGGTATAGAAAGTCATCAAAATAAAACAGATAACCCTGTAAGTTACTAATACTTCCAAGAATAAATTTCACTTGCCGGTCAACCAACAGATAAGTCTTGTTTCCTAGCGTTATATCCGTGCATGGCGGGAAGAACTTGATAACTCCAAAATGGCAATTTTACAGGGCAGCGATTTTAAAGTTTGTCATTTTCTCCAAAATCCGTTTTTATCTCGAACTCATCTCTATAGCTTGATTTATGGATAATTTTATGTAATCTTTCAAATTATGTTACGTGTTCTCGTAAATTCTGCTTATTTTGTAAGATATTAGACTTATCAACATACTACCCAGAGACTTATCAACTTATTACCCATACATTAGTGCTCAAACCAGTGAAAACATTATTTAATTTAATTCCTAAAAATCAGTTTTTCAGTGTAATTGAAATGTCTAAATTGATTTAAGAGTAATTTTAGATGGTTTTTCAAATATGGTTATGTTTATCTTTCTTACTATCTTATTATTCATAATAATTGACTTATCAACATGTTCACCGATGACTTATCAACTTATTCACCATAGAATTGGGTATCAATAATACACATTAATCGTTTGTAATAAAAAAAATGTAATAAAAATGTTCGTAATAAAATTTCAATAATTTGGGAATGCAAGCGCACTTTTTGCACTACCTAATTTGAAAAAAAAAAGAAAAATTAGAACGACTTCTGGGCTACGTTCAGTAACTAAAGTCGGATGAAAATCGTCCGATCATGAACACACTTACCGAACGAGTTGGGACGTTCTTCTGTCAAAAGTGTCAATTCAAAATAAATATAAAATAAATATTTGCTCCGAGACCTGAATAGAAATTCATTTTATATTTATTTTGATATTATATTTCTGATATCTTTGATATTATATTATTATATTTCTGTCCCTTTTCATCTTGAATCATTAACGTCTTCATTGAATCTCCCATTTTAAATTAAATTCACATTAAATTTAAATGTCGATGGTGTGCGATTTCGTATTCGTAATAATAAGTTTATATCCCCAGCGTTCGAATTATAAATTTTGCCGCTTTTCAACTGTCAAAGTGACGTCTGGGCTTTTTTTACCCATCTATTTTATGGGGTGACCGGTGTGATCGTCCGATGATCGCACTGACTTACTGAACGGGCCAGTGCGTAGTCGGGCGTCGTCGGGTGATCAAACTGAACGCACCCCTGTTCTCATATATCTCGGGAAAAGTAGTATGCGACATCAGTATGAGACATGACACAATGTGACAAGTTATTCAATAAAGAACATATTTTTGATTTGACCCGGTCTATAAATGAGAAACTACTAAGATAACACGAGATATCATATTCCGTGCATAGCGTGAGTAACTTGATAAGTCGAAATATAACGTCAATATATTAATTGTTAACTTTATAGTGTAAGTATAAATTGACATATCAAGTTACCAGTAGTTGAATATAAGTAGATAAAACGATATATTTATTTGTTAACGTAATAGTGTGTTAGTCGTCGCTTTGATATCTTGTTTTGTCAATTTACGTACGCTAGATCGGTTTTTGAGCATAAGTTGATGTAAGGATATATTACGATATTATATATTTTTTTGTGACTCATCGCGTATATATCTCGTTTCGTTAAATAAAATACGCAGCGTATGGATATATTCAAATACTCACGAGGCAATATCTCTAAAAGTATCGTAGATATCGAGTTGTCAATTTTTTTCCTTCAAAACCAATGCTGTAGGAAGCCATTGCGACTATAAAAAAAAAATCGTGTAAGTGGAGTTATCAAGTTCTTCCCGCCATGCACGGATATATAAATATCTCTTTTCTTACTTTTTTCTTATATTCTGCAGTAAAATGTCGACCGGCGAGGTTCAGACTTCGGATTACCTGCAAAGAAGATGGCTAAATATACGGAAATTATTAGAAAGATCTGGCCCATTTTGTCACCCTGATTTCGAACCGTCTGCCGAAATATTGGATTTTATTATGAACTCCTGCAAAATCCTGATAGTCGGAGCTGGTGGGCTTGGCTGCGAACTGCTGAAGGACTTGGCATTGATGGGTTTTAAAAAAATCCACATAATAGATATGGATACTATAGAATTGTCTAACTTGAACAGGCAGTTTTTGTTTCGGAAAAATGATATTGGATTATCGAAAGCCAAATGTGCTATTGAATTTGTAAATAAAAGGTGATATTTTGTTGTTTCAAGGTAATGTAAAAGAAAATTTAATGGCTTTAGTGGAGTTGATGTTCTAAATAACTTAAATTCACAGAGTACCTGGTTGTGAAGCAATAGCACATCATTGCCCCATACAAGACATGGATGATGGTTTCTACAGACAATTCCACATTGTGGTTTGTGGTTTAGATTCCATAGTAGCAAGGCGTTGGCTCAATGGCATGCTTATGTCTCTGTTGCAGTACAACGATGATGGTAAATTATTATTTTTATTATTAGAAATAGTATTTACTTAACCCAGTTGTGTTAAAAACTTACTAGCACAAAAAGCTTAGGTACCTTTTTTAGTATATTACACAAGTTAGTAATGCGCTTATACTTTATTACTGCAAATAGAGAAATACCTTTTTTGATAATCTAGATTTACTTTATGCTATGCATAACTCTCTAAATGTAAAATAAATATATAAGCTAGACATATTTAACATAGTATATATTTAACTAGTAGTAGATAAAAAGAAAAAGCATTTAGTGTTAAAAAGAAATGAATAGTAAAATTATAATTGTACAATACACTATTACAATACACCAGAACCCTCCTATGAGGTAAAGGCCTCTTCCAGAGACATCCATGAGGTTCTCTCTTGGAACTTTCTTTATATAAATGTTGATAAAATTTGTAACCTTAGCACAATTTATTTAGGTAGTCTAGATCAAAGCAGTCTGATACCTTTGGTTGACGGGGGCACAGAGGGATTCAAGGGCAATGCCAGGGTCATCCTGCCCGGCATGAGCGCCTGCATTGAGTGCACACTGGATTTGTACCCCCCGCAGATCACTTTCCCACTCTGCACCATTGCTAATACTCCAAGGTAAACAAGAATATAAATAACTTTAAAGGTTCTTTTGCATGAAAAGTATGAAAACTGAGATGCACCATAATATATGGTGCATCTCTAAATTAAATGAAAATATAATGATCATATCTATCAATTTAAAGACTTGAAAGAATTGTTGTGAATATTTTTAATATGCAAACTTGCATTACATTAAACATCTGGCATGAGTCATCATTTTAAAACTCTTTATTTTCCAAGCAGTATTGTAATATTTTAGCTATTAATGTAAATTGTTGGATACATTCTAATTTCAGATTACCAGAACACTGCATTGAATATGTGAAAGTATTACAATGGTCTAAGGAAAATCCTTGGGGCAACACTACTCTGTTGGACGGAGATGAGCCACAGCATGTAGCTTGGGTGCTGGAGAAGGCTCAGGAGCGAGCCATGAAGCATGGCATCATCGGGGTCACATATAGACTGACTCAGGGTGTCTTGAAGAACATTATTCCTGCTGTTGCCAGCACCAATGCTGCTATAGCTGCTGCTTGTGCTACTGAGGTTGGTTAATCCCTTGAATGCCAAGCTTAGCTAAAGCTAGGGTAGTGCCTAGTTTGAAACATTATGCATATTTCTTATTCTGTTATATCAGATGATGATACCAACATAATTGGCCATTCATATGTTTAACCCCAAATTCCTAAAGACTTTCTCATTGGAAGCCTCTTTATGTTACTGTTGGAGTGCATTGGTGTGCAGCGCCTATTCAATAAGCACTTGTAATTATAGCCAGTGGTATAACTATAATGTCTGGGGCCCTTTGCAAATTGATCAGATGGGGATCCTCAGTATAAATAAGTGTAATGGCCCTTCTGTGCTCTAGGCCAAGGCAGTTTGGGGCCACATACAGCTAGGGGCCTGTGCCATTTTGCCAGTCCTGCCACCCTATAGTTATTCCCAATGGCTGTTATTCTGTGACGGCTTTTTCTGTTTTACACTATACTTAAGCTTAATAAAAGTACAAACACTGAAGCATCCTTTAAAGTTATAGTTTAATTTCAGGTTTTCAAACTCGCGTCATCATGCTGTGTCAACATGAATAATTATATGGTACTGAATATTGCTGATGGAGTGTACACATACACATTTAGCGCAGAGAGGCGCGCCGACTGTGTCGCCTGCAGTAACACAACAAGGGTGATGGAATTAGAATCTGAAGCTACATTACAAACAATTTATACAAAACTTTGTGAGGACCAACTGTTTATGATGAAGAGTCCAGGTATGTGAATGAAGTGTAGGGTGGCTTTAGAAACAGCAGATTTAAGTGGTTTTAGGGTTCCATACCTCAAAAAGAAAATGGAGCCCTTATGAAATCTCTTTGTTGTCTGTGTCTGTCTGTCAAGAATAATCAATGCCCTTTTTCCGGGAAACATGTGGTAGTATGAATGTTGATAATTCATCTTATAGACGAATTGGGAGCAGTGTTGTCTCACAGCACAATATTTAAATAAGAACCATTTTTACAGGTATAACGACAATTATCAACGGTCGCAATAAAACGCTTTATATGTCATCAATCAAAAGTATAGAAGAAAGGACAAGAGACAATTTAAAGAAGAAAATAACAGATTTAGGCCTATACAATGGAGCTGAAATACTTGTGGCTGATGTCACTACTCCTAACACCATTACAATAAAGTTGAATGTTATTGAGAATTTAGATGTTGATATGCCGTCGTAAGTAGTTAGTTAAGTATTAAATAAAATATACGCTAATCTTTGAAATTGCGTGTTTTATTGTAGGGAAGCACCACCGAGCACCAGATCTAGATTTTGTAAGATATATTTCTACTCTTTCGGCGGGCGCCCTAGCCTATAAATAAAAAATGATAATATCTACAAATTCTGTAATTAACCATGATTGATTGCAGTTGTATAGTTCCCACGGGCGCGCGATAAACGAATTCTTCTCTGTAGACTGTCGTGGGTAACGGCTAGTATTCCGATAAACATTAATGTACTCCCCCACATGTCATGTGATTTTGGGCACATGCAACTTGAAAAAGTGTAGGAGTGTCTTTGGATTGCCAATAGAATATTTCGAATCAAGATATTAAATTTATTCGGTTTAAAGGAATGAAATGAAAAACAGTAGTGGGATAAAAATCTAAATAGGTTAGGAATTTTCTATATTAGTGAACAAATATCACACATTGTTATTTAATTTTATTTTTATATTTCACCGTGGCCAAGAGTACATTAGCCTTTACGAAAACTGTTCGGGTCATTTACAAAAACGCCCTTGTTGGTGAAACAACTAGTCTTTATTGTACAAAATGTATGCATTGTATATAGTAAGTTATCTTATCTGTACTTACCTGGTTTTTGACAATTCTGACGTGGTTGCTTCTGTGATCCTGTCGATGTCGACAAAAAGGGCCATAGGAAAGTGACTGCGGATAACCAAATATTAGTTCAAAATACGTTTACAACCCCGAAACAAAGAAAAACCTAATCATGCTAGACAGTTTATTTGACGATGTGAAGCGCATGAACAAGAGACAGGTATGTTTTCATTGAATATTTCCCGGGAGATGACGTGAGCGGTGCGTCGGCTGTTATTCATGTGAATACTCATTGATTTTCAGTTTATCTACCAAGTGTTGAGCTTTGGTATGATAGTGTCTTCTGCGCTGATGATATGGAAAGGTTTAATGGTAGTGACCGGCAGCGAAAGTCCCATCGTGGTGGTTCTGTCCGGTAGTATGGAGCCTGCTTTCCACAGAGGCGATCTCTTGTTCCTCACCAACTACCCCGAGGAGCCGGTCCGCGTCGGAGAAATTGTCGTATTTAAGGTTGAAGGGCGCGACATTCCAATTGTACATAGGGTGTTAAAGCTTCACGAAAAGTAAGTTTTCTCCTTTCCTTACTAAAACTGACCACAAATTAACTTGAAGACAAAAAATGAAAGAAACCACCTGTTACCGTATTTGCATTGCCATTGTGGCCCCGGTACCTTCTGCAATACTGATACATTTACAATCTAAGAATAGCTCGGTAAGGTAGTAATTTCATTAGGTATTTTTAGTGTTCAAATGTTAGGATTCATTCTTGCTTTTCACTTAAAGTTCTTTGGGTTACTGTATGGTATGCCTCACATACTGTTTGTTGCACAGTCATAAGTTATGCATAAGATGATCTTAAATAATATTGATATTGTCAATTAAAAATGTGTTGTTATCCTTAGTACCTATCTAAAGGCAACTCATTCTTCTGAATTCCAGGAACAATGGTACAGTTAAGTTTTTAACTAAAGGAGACAACAACAGTGTGGATGATCGAGGCTTGTATGCTCAAGGGCAGTTGTGGCTCACGAAAAAGGATGTAGTTGGCCGTGCTAGAGGTTTCTTGCCTTATGTTGGGATGGTCACAATTTATATGAACGAGTATCCTAAGTTTAAGGTAAATGAAATAAGAACAAACAATATCATTGTATATTTTGTCGAAAAAGATGTAATATAATGTGTACGAAAACCATAACTAAGCTTCACTAAAATATGAACTACTAGCTTTTGCCCGCAACTTCGTCCGCGCAGATAACATCAGTGATGACATAAAAAATTTTTTTTTTTTATAGTAAAAAGTATCTTGTTACTTCTAATACCTCCAAGAACATGTGTACAAAATTTCATGATGATCGGTTGAGTAGTTTTCGTGTGAAACCGTAACAAACTTACATTCGCATTTACAATATTAGTTTAGATAAAAATAAAATGAAGTTGGTTCATAAAATCATAATCTTCATCTCCAACCTATATGTATATGCCCACCGCTGGGCACAGGCCAACTCTGAGAGAGGGCTTGGGCTATAGTTCCCATGTGGGGCTAGCTGTTTATCATGATGGAACCTGTTGCATGGATGGATGGAAAATAAACAATATACCTTGCCTTTATACAACATTTATCTTATCTCTATAATTATAGTATTCTAGCTGTTGCCCATGACTGCCTGTGCAGAATTCGCTTATTGCTATCCCACAGGAACTATGCGATTTTCCGGGATAAAAACTACCTTATGTGACCTGAAACTATATACCAAATTCCAACTAAATCGGTTCAACTTAAATGCTGGCACGAGCAGATCCCTGGATAGGCCGGCACAATCAAACCAGGAACCTTGAAGACCTTGTTCTCTATGGTACTGTACCAAATGCCTTTTGCTATGGAAGCATTAGTTCAGTACCATAGGGCTCAAACGAACATTCATTACCCTTCATGACTGCTCAACAAGCTAACCTATCCGCATGCTTGTTTCCAGATACTCCTACAAGTAGAGATGGGATCCATTACAATACAATGAATGTGGCTACATTATTAATTCTAATATTATTAACTTAATGTGATAGTCATTACAATGAAAATCATTTGATGTACAAGGTTGCTAATTTTATCATACAGTTTATCATACAGCATGCATAGACAGACTGGTGCAGCACCTTGTTTTATAATTATAATGTTTTATTTATTTTCTATTTCTTCTTTTCCAGTTTGCTGTGTTGGCGTGTCTAGCAATTTATGTGCTGGTGCACAGAGAGTGACGGATTATAATTGATCTGAAATTGGAGGATGTAAGAGTATGTAAAAAAGTAACATCGGCACAATGGTGTATTTAATTTTACGATTAAATGAGGTTCTCTCTAGTGTTATTAATCAGTCTTTTATTTAATTAGAGCATGAACTCCAACGAAAAAACTAAACTTGACTAAGAAAAAGCCACATTGTAACCATTCTCTTGACAATGGTTTCTGCAGTAACTAAAGTAGGTACAGTACTGCTTGCATTGACATTTGAAGCTATGGACTAAAACATAATGTCAATAATACAATTTTGAAAACCTTCGGAGCGCATAGCTGCTTGACTATTCTAGACTACTTACTTAATCCAATACGTACTTCGAACTTTGTTTCTTTTTGTTCATGGAAAATGTATATTACACATTCGAGATAGATCTATCTACATAGATTTTACGCCGTTAATAACCCCTAAATCGAATATCTTTGAAATCGTTTCAACTGTTTTAGAGATCACCAATACATGCATACTAGTGCTCATTTTGCTTGTTTAGTAGTAAAAGATAAGAAACGGCACGCATAATATAGTATACCCCACAAACTACTTCACTACATAGTATAAAATAAAGTCGTTTTCTCTGTTCCTATGTCCCTATGTATGCTTATATCTTCAAAACTACACAACGGATTTTGATGCGGTTTTTTTTAATAGATAGAGTGATTCAAGAGGAAGGTTTTTATGTATAATTAATTCTAGGCAGACAAAGTCGCGGGCAGAAGCTAGTCTTGTATGTACTGTAAACCCGTATCGTTTAGTTTGGTGTATGTGCGGTGCTATTAGGTTCTTGTCGCGTTAGTTTGGAGAAGATCCGATAGATGTCACTAGCAGTCATAAATCGGATCTGACGATTTTACACGAATGCTTTTCAACAAAATGCCATGGCGGTTTTTCTAGCAAAAAATATGATGTCGTTATTGATTGACTAATTATTAAAAGATTTATCAGCGAACGGGGCAAGCATGCACGACCACTGCATGATACGATACTTAACATTTGATTGTAGGTGGGTACAATTATCTCTAGCAAGACTTTTTTGGCTACACTTGTATTTATTATGTAGCTATAGGGACAATTTTAAGAGGGCTATGTACTATCGGAACGATTTGATTCCCGACCCACCGTTGAACGATCTCACAGTAAACGTTAAATGATTTTCTTTGTCAATTTAATGTAACGTCGCTACGACATTTATTGTGAAAGGGTTCCACAGCACAGTGATATTCGATAGTACCTAAACATATAGGTAATAAATAGGATGTCTATACCTACTTACTGAAGTATTCTTTGAGAATAGGGAGCCACTGACGCTGCAGATTCCGACCCCGACCCCTTCGATCTGCAGCGAGTATGATAAGTGAGTCTCGTGATAAAGATTGATAGTTGTCCAATCTCACACTGACACCTTCCGAGTCCAGTTTGTGATAATATTAACGGACCACTGATCTGATTGGGAACATTTTTCCGAGCAAAAATGGCACCATCATTGCATTTTATATACTTGCTAAGGGTGAGCGTGGTAAGTATTGCGCGCTCGAATTGACATGTAGGTAGGTTATTACAGTTTCTGACTTGGTATATACATTAGGAGTAATACTTATCTGCGTTACATTTAGGTAGGAATCTACGCCGATACAAATGGGCAAACGATGATCTCGTGACCAAAAACCAGACGGATAGTATGTAGATGCGTTGCCAAGGGTTTGGAATCTCTTAACGAACCACATCTTTAAAGTCATCGCAGACAGAAAAAACTCTTTTTTTAGTGGCTTTCACCTCTGCTGTATTTTAGTAAGGCGTAGGTATTTCGCTAATGTCGACGAGTCAGGACTTGATCTTATCATTGGAGTCAGGTGTCTTGACATAACGACCGAGGTCAAGATCAAAGCACAATCAATGCAGCACACACCTGACGCAGTATACTTAAATAAAACCTTCAAGCGCACGGGTCAAGTTATGTCAAGTGCCTGGATAGCGCAGCGATGACTCCACAAACGTGATTCGTTTAGGGAATCACATAGCTAAGATCGAAGGCACTAACGGCGAAGATGGAAGTAAAAGAAGTATCTTGTGTCTGTTACTCTATCCACAACACTAGTAAGCTTAACAACTCAACAGCAGGATTACAGAGTAGATAACAAACTGTACGAACAGCAAACTGGACGAACCTTGCACACGGTAAATCAAAAAGTATCACCCATAATTATTCCTACTATCATCTTGCTTTCGTCATCAAATATTTGAAATAAAACTACCGTGAGACACAGAATTATTTATTAAATTTAGGGCCGATTTTTCAATCGTCAGATAAGTCCTATTCGAGGAACAACTCTATGGGTATCTGTCAGTTAACTGCTTATCTGAGGATTGAAAAATCGGCCCTAAATAAGTGAGTGACCTAGGTACCTACACTAAAAAAAACTCTATTTATTAAAGTCTTATTTGTTTCTATATTCTAAGTGCTTAGGCGAGGTAGGCAGACTCCATAATGTTTCTTGTAGCTCTCCTGTACCATTCCTGTACTTCTGTTGGGTTTCTTACTTCGGTTATGTAGCGCAACCGCTACTTTGTAGGAAAATATTGCGGGAATCAGCCGTACAGTTTGAGCGATTTGCTCGGCACGAGTCGGAGTATACGAGAATCGAGAATATACACAGAACAGAATTGGTACTTCATAATAATAATATAAACTATCGGCAAGGAAAGTTTGAACCGTTTGATTCTAACTCGTAGTAGTATCTACGTGACGACTGGAATATTATAATACTTAATGCAAACGACATTCGTTATAAGTTAAGTAGCTTGGCTGCTTTACCCTTTCGCCTGCGTTGGGTAAAATGCTATGGTTTGTTAAGGTTTATTTATTTATGACGGTCATGGTGTCATATCCCGCGGTAAGTAATAACTAGGTACAATACATTTAACTACTTACTCGACGTGTCTTCTGATACTGCAGCCTGATTTAGGTATAAAATAATCTAAGGTGTGCGGTTCTGTCGGGGATATATTCCCGTGGTTCGGATTTAGGAGACCGTGGCGTCGGGGCGTGTAAAACTTCCTTATAAGTTCACTCTGCCGAACCGCCTCGCATGCTCGAGCTTACCGTAACATATTATCGCAATATAAATACTTATTTACTTCGACAGGATATAGAATGTGATCCCCGAAATAGTTAGGTACAGGTATTTTTAGGGTTCCGTTTTTCTTTTGAGGTATTACACAGTACAGGATCACTTGTTGTCCGTCCGTCAAGATCATTTTTCTCAGGAACGCGTAAAGGTAGAATCTTGTCAGTTCCATACGTTGATATTACTAAATCGAATTTACCAAATTATCGAACTAAACCAAGTCTTAACTTCTTCCACGGTTTTGGTGTATTGTGCTATCCGGCTGTTGAGATAATAGTGTTTCGATGTTGCTGTTAGCCAACTGGATATTTTTGTTTTGCTGCGAATTTGGCCGAGCTGTCACTTTTTGTGGTAGTCATATAGGTGGTACATTATATACATACATATATATTATATTATATATGATGCCTAAATAGCTACAAAATAAGCGCAAAGGCAATGTGAGTGTATTATGTGTCAAATAAACATTTTATCTATCCAATGCTTTATCTAATTGTAGGTACATACTAGAGTACTTTGATATGCAAATCTGTTAATTGTAACGTCGAATTAGGTACGGCGGTCTGTAGATACCTGTATAACTTTATAGGTAGGTACCTACTACTTATCTATGTTTCGAAGTGGTCCATTTAATTGCTGCCATAGGTAACTAAGATATAAATTGATATAATGACGTAAATTAACTCTTAATCTGTTTTCTGCTTACTGTTTTAAACAAGGCATATTTTTACCATAGGCAAGCAAAGGTGGAAACTCTCCCATATCAAGTTTTGTCACAAAAATGAAGGCAAAATTTATTCGGTCCTACTTACACTTAGCACCTAGGCGACCAAGCATTGTTCGGAGTTTGCAAAATCAATTTAAAAACGCTCTTTCTAATGCATGCATGATCTAGCTAGACTTTACTCCCGTAAAAAACTACAAGCAAATTTGGTCAAAACCGTTAGGAAGCAGTCTTAAAACATACACATAACTCATTTCCTTGGGTCTTTACCGGGTCCTAGTGAAAAGTGTACCTCGAGTTGGAAATAAATAAAAAAAAGACTACTTAGGTACTTACTACTATAATACCATATCCGAATTTATCAAAAATGCTGCTTTTCTATTATTTGATTTTATAGAAAGTTACGGGCTCTTGAAAAAAAAAAGCCGGCCAAGAGCGAGTCGGACTCGCGCACCGAGGGAACCGTACAAATTCGCCTCGTGAATATGCAATCCAGTGTTAGCAGAGCCCTGCCCCTAAGCAAAATGTAGGCAGTGCGAGGTCATTTTATATTAAGTGCTTACATAGACAGATGGATATTAAAAAATCCGATTTTAGTCTTATTTTATTAGATAGTACGAAGAAATACAATGTACCTAAGAATAGTAGTAGTACCGATATGGTGTAAAATGGGCCCCACTCGGCATAATGTCGCGGCAAGCCGCAACGCTATTTTTCAGCGGCGGAGTGGGAGTATTTGATATCAATAACAATTTTAAATCTCTACGCGTTCCTGAAAAACAAATCCTGCAAATGAATTCAAATCCAGTGTAAGCAGAGCCCTTCTCCTAAGTAAAATGTAGGCAAAGTGAGGTACTTTTATATTGGTTAGTTACATAGAGAGAGCCACTGAAAAAAAAAAAGATTTTTTGATTTATTTCATTAGTTGTGCTTCAAAATTGAAATTGATACCAAATACACATGTCTGCGGTTCCTTGGAGCTGTGAAAAAATTAACCCTCCGCTCGAGTCAAGTTAATCAAAAGATACAGTCATTAGTAAGGTGTTTCCATACAAATTGCCCAGCTACATAAACCTATGAGGTAGGTACTTCCAATTTTCCTGGAAAATGGGACGAACGACTAACGGGGTAGACAGAGCCGAGCTGGGACGAAGGTGTTCCTTATATGTCTACGCGTTCCTGAGAAAAAGGGTCTTGACGGACAACGAAGTGATCTTATAAGGGTTCCTTTAGGGGTAGGTAGGGAACCCTAAGAATACATTCATACATACCCAAATCACGTCTATATCTCTTACGGTGTAGGCAGAGCCTCAGGTAATAAGACCTAAAAAAATAACCATTCAGAATCCGCCGAGAACGATTTTCACTAGCACTTGACCCAAGTGCTCGTGCCTCTGTTCTCTGAATTTGCCTAAACCCTCTCAATAACGTCTTTAACTTTTGGCAAGGCAACTGCGACTAGCTGTTAAAGATTTAGTCGACTTTGACAAATTTCCATAAATTAAGCTTTCAAACTACCTACACCTGGAATGGAAGGACTTCTGATAAGTAACTTTAGTAGGTAGCATTAGGAAATTGGTTCCATGAATGGTCGAACTTGAAAGTGGCAAAGGTTTGTTTGCTCGTGGGGATATTGGGACCGTGCGCGACGACAGCGCCACGTACAGGCGGCCATTATGGACAATATTGTCACCGCTGTCAAACAAGAAGTAAGTAAATATTGTGAAAAATATTAATGAAATCTTGTGTTATTTTACTATATTACACAATTTTGGACAATGGTAGTCAGTAACATTATTGCCAATAATATTAAAATTGTTGTTTTCAGTGAAATTTTAGAGGTTAGGTAACTTACTTTTTTTTTTACCTAGGTATTACGGTTGTTAATAATCTTTCTTTTAAAGAACACGGTCTCTTCGCTAGCTGGTAAGATACGGAAAACATTTTTATTTTAAAATCCTTACGTAAATCTGCACCTAAATATATATTAACTTTAGTTTACAAGGCTCTTTGCCAGTCTGCCCTCACGTACTGCATGTTAGCATGGGGGGGTGTCGCTAAGACCACTCTGCGTGAGCTGGAGACTGCGCAGCGAGCAGTGCCGAAGGTCATGTTATCCAAACCTCGTAGATTCCCTACAAATGATCTTTACAAAACAGCCAAAGTCTTACGAGTACGTCAATTATTCATTTCAAAAGTAAGCACCACAATTCATAAAATTACTGTCTCTTCCAAAGATTTCGTTAACCTTGTCAAACAACGCAGATACAAAATACCAATTCCCACTATAAGATCAACTTTTGCTAGGCGTTTGCCGCCTTATGCCCACTCGCATATCTATAATAAATCCTGTAAACACATAAAAAACATAAAAAATCTGACAAGCAAAGAACTGAAAAAAGAAACTGAACGCTGGCTAATGAGTTTGAATCACGACGAAACTGAAAATATTCTTACATCCTGTAATTAAAAGCACTAACACTCACATACTACGCACACACACGCACACACACATACACATACACATACACACACACACACACACACACACACACACACACACACACACACACACACACACATACACACGCACACAAATTATTTTTGATTTTTATGTTAAGCCCTTATTGTTATAACTGTCTCTAGTCTCCGCGACACAGGCCCTGAGTCTAGTGCGGAGGCTGCCGAACAAACATGTTGTAACCTTTTGCATATTATAAATAAAGACTTTTTACTTTTTACTTTACTTTACTTTTCTTACGGCTAATATCCACTTATTTCTTTGGTCTCTTTTCCACCATGGTCTTGGAAATTGGTAAAATTTACAGTCGCTATTCTTCTTGGTGTTATTACAATTCACAACAACACATCTTACCAGGACCATATTTTATCTCAAAAACGATTAGAAAATGTTTACTGCAATATGGATTTGACAGCTCAAGTCAGCGACAAAATAGTCAATTTTAGCCGTAGCGAGCGCTGTGATCGTTTAGGCTACCCCCTCCACCCGCTTTGCACTCTCCCAATAATCGTAATTATGATAATTAAGTATACTATTCAAACTCGAGAGTCAATTCGCATGAACTGCAAAATAATCCCTCAACTTATACCTACTCGTTAGTTAGGCCGTTTATTTTGTACCTAGTTTTTATGATGATTACTATTATGTGTGAGGCAGGACGTACACACTTAACTTATAATACCTACCTCTTCTTGGGTCGGGGGTTAAAAAGTCTACCACGTTGTACGAAAAATTGGCAGCGCCACTTGCGGATCGAAACAGGAAACAGACTTTTATAGTAGACTAGCTTCTGCCCGCGACTTCGTCTGCGTAGAATTATACATAAAAACCTTCCTCTTGAATCACTATCTATTAAAAAAAACCTGCATCAAAATCCGTTGTGTGGTTTTGAAGATATAAGCATACATAGGGACATAGGGACAGAGAAAGCGATTTTATTTTATACTATGTAGTGATGATGATATTTGTCATTTTAAATGAAACGCGTCCTAGACATATTTTGTGACCGAAAATTTACGCGACCAAGTAACTTAGAGTGAAGTGTCAGCTTTATAAATTCGCAAAAATGAGAATTACCTACCACTTACCTAAGTGCTTCCCAAATATACGGTTCCACTTGTCTTTTTACCTACCTACTTTTAATTGCAAATTTTCAATTTAACGTTCGTTTTTAAAATGTTTTACCAGAACGATTATTACGAGTGAGAAAGTACCTACTTACTCTTTTCCAAATCCGTAAACTTTCTTTGATTCTAAACGCAAAAATACCACATTGGTGGTGCACAATCTTTCACATCTACAATGTTAAACCTCTTTTTTTAAATATATTTGTCCCCTTAATAGGTTTAGGATATAATTATCTACTACCGTAAAGATTAGTACCTAATACAAGGGCGAAACAGATAGATGTGACCATTTTTCTTAAAGACTATGATCTACGTTTATAGACGCTTTTAAACGAAAGAGATGAAGCTTATTTTTTATAGCATACGCTAATTTTTTTTTTAAATCTCGGGTCGGATATTTTGAAGGTGATCTAATGTAACGGCACCTATTCTAAATCAATATCAATATATTCTAAATCCGCCCCATTGGATCCACGTCATTACGTGGATCTCAATGTTTAGCTTCGTCTTCCCAACAATCAACAAAGTAAGTATTTAATTTTTATTAAGTTTTTTAATTAGCTACGTACTTAGGTAATAATAAGTAGGTAATAAGTATTGTTAGTAGTAAGTAGTAATAGTATACCGTATTCACATAATATTTGCGGGTAGGTTTATGGGTTATATATAAAGTGTTGCCATGTTACAGGCACCGAAACTGCCTTCCGATAGCCATCTCCCCCGACCCCAATAATAAACTCTGAAACTGCACTAACTAGTAGCGTGAACCGGCGAACTTTTTTTATGTATTATGTATAGCAGTAAAAACTTCAGTTTAATGTTCCCACCTATTTAAAGTTTTTACAGCACTATTTGTTTTATCTGGTGAGTAATTATCTTTATACCCCATCCTATATAGATAACCTTTAGTCATTGGATGATATTTGTTTTAAATAAACATGATTAGGTTCCGTAATTGGGTGCAAAAAAGGCTTTGATGTAATGAACCAAGATAATACGTACTAACAAATAATTGTATTCTCCCAAATATCTCACAAAGAAAATACGCCGGCAGTACATTAGCCAACATCGAAAGAAGGTAGGTATCAATAGGTAATGAGATACAATTTCTTTTGTAATAATACAGAAACGTTATTACGTATGTTTTAGCTGTGGACTGAATGCTCACTCGTTAATTTATTATTCATGTACAAATAGTACGGTATTGTTCCAAAACAGGGTAGATAATAGGAAATTAGTGAACAGTTATCATTAGGTATAAATAATAAGTACAGGTGAAAAAAGGAAACAGACATGCAATGGAAACTTTAAGCGCCTCATAACGAGCTTTTATGGTAGGGCTGTCTTCCACCAGGTTTGCCGCCGGCTTATTCTAGTTCAGAAATAGCGTTACGTTTACGTATTAGGTACGGAATATTTGAACAGAAATTGTGAATAATCCGACGTACGCATTAAATTAATCGTACATCATCATTCTCTTGCTTTAAAAAAAATAATTTCGTCAAAACCTTTATGTACACACGGCAATATAATCAGGTAAGCACCTACGCACGCTTGCGCCGTATCTATCCTGCTTACCGAATAGCTTTGCTGTGTGTACAATATCATTATGTGTGTACAACGCTGCAACTCCTTCTGGTTTAGAGTTATTTTATTAAACATTATGGATTAGGTTGGCAGCCCTGTTCATAGTGAACGCGTTTAAACATGTTTTTACAGAAGTACCTACTTAATTAATGTTTGGGTTAATTAAGCTTATCACATTATACGTACTTAGTAGTTTTCATTGTTTTTCAATCTTTGCGCTTGACGAGTGGCCTAGCGAGGTACCTTCAAATGCTAATAGACTACAGGCCCACGTACACACAGCAAAGCGAATCGGTGAGCACCCTAGTTATCCAAGTGTGTCATTCTATACACACATCCGCACTTATCCGCTGCCTTATTACGCACACAACAAAATGCCACACACAAACACAACTATCTGTGCTAACTGTGTTTTCTGACTACCTTCACGCATAGTTATTCAAACCTGCTGGTATTTTGTTCAATGGAAGCATAATTTTGCCGCCAGTATTATAAGCGTGGTGGCTCAGGTGTATTGACCTAGGGTTATGAAACCTAAAGAACCGGGTTCGAATCCTGCACAAGTGTATCTTTTTTGTTTTCAATTTTAAATTACTAATCTCAAAATAAACTCATGTTTACCTAAAACAAGAAAAAAAGGACGTAAAAGAATAAAACAATAAAATGCAATTATTGGTTCAAATTGTTTATTGCAACATTTAATTTTTATTGTATTAGCCTCTATTTATGTTATTATTATTATTACCAAAAGTAATTAAATTAGCTAAATAAAACTGCACACTTTTCCTTATAGAATAATATTCATAAAATAACACACACTTTAGAGGCCAGTATGATTTTATGTTTACTAAAAAGTCTTATGTCACTAACATAATAATTATCTTGCAAATTGAATACACAACCATAATAGGGCTATTTTTAAGATGACACATAATTAATATCTTAAATTCTGGTTTATTAGGTTTAAGTCTGATAAAGATGAACGAAACGTTTTATTTGCGGACGTGTAAGTCAGTGGTGAAATGAATAGACATGTTAAATGACAGCCATTAACAATAACATCATTTCACACTGGGTTATAATCTCCACTTTGAAGCGACTAAGCTACCTATCTCGATTTGGTTTGGATTTGGACACCAGGGCCCATCGATGAGATCCAACCCCATAGCCTAAAGTAACACTGCCACTCGTTCTGCACTGTAAAACATTATTTACTGTGTTTATATATTTACTTAAGTTAATATATTTCGTCTTCATCACTAAAAATCACTACTTACATTTGACTTTGATTGATGTAATAATCAAAGTCAAGATATTCACGAGCAAAGGTTTCTTGTATGCTGGTCCGTTAAAGCATGTTTTTTGCTGGTCTACGGCAATGCAATCCTGCAGCATGCAGATGGTTTCGCACAGGTTGCAACGTAGCATTGTGTCTTGTTGCTGTGAAATGGGTCACTAGCGGGTGCGGCAACTACATAATGTCCAAATCAAATGGCAGGAGATGAGGCTTCAGGTTTAGGCCCAGAACGAATATTTTTATCGTGCCCGAAGTCTGCGTAAGGGTGAATCCATAATGGCACAGTCTTCCGCTGCAAAATAAATGAAGTTTAAATAAAAACATTTTTCGTCAAAGAAAGTTGTTTAAAACATTACCGATAAAATAATAAGTAATTGTTTTTAACACCGTTTGTCTACTTACCCATATCAAAAAACGCCTAGCGATTCCTTATATAAATAGTTATATTGTTTTGCTCTTTTCAACAAAGATAAATGAAAATCCATGTTTTGCAAATCACAAGGTATTCGAAAGGCAAAATTAAACAGTTCGTAAGTATAACACACGGTTCATCCCGCAGCTAATAATGGCTGCCAGCGGTGACAGTTGTTTTGTTCACAAAATCATATTATTAGAAATTTGAGGGTAGAAAACACTTTATATTGTTTAAGACGATAACGACCAAAATAGCCATCAGCTAGCAACTTTTAAACTCCAGTAAAAAGAGTCATACCTATTAATAATTATATTAAAAGAAAACACAATGCGTTTGCGTTTTTAACATATTATATAAGAGTAAAATTAAACATACAATAGACTGCAACCACCATAAAATTAAATAGTTACGGAAAAAAATAAATTATAATTTCAACCTTATTTCAAAGCTCATAAAACAGCTATTTACACAAATTGCAATACAGTAGTCGCAGATTGAACATAATTCATACATTCACCATGTAACTTGCATACCTCGGTGGCCTAGCGGTCAAAGACAGGTCGAAGATTTGACTTCTGCTTTAGTGAACCGGGTTCGTATCCGAAGAAAACGGAATATAAAATAGTAATAATAATAATAAAATGACATTTTTGGATGTTATTTCGATGGCCGTGCTGGTTGTGAGGAATATTGCTTTGGAATTGGAATCTCAGACTTGTTGAGAAATAATAATATAACATCGTCGCATCAGTGAGATGGTAACTACTCTTCGCTAGTAATAATAGTTCAATGCGTGGGATTGCATAAATTTGAAGATTCAAGGTCGAAGGAAGCTTCGATTCGGTTCTCTCGCTTACACTGGGGATGACAATATCCAATGTAAGATTTAGGTAAAATATTTTTAGGACAGTCTAAATAAAAAAAAATACTTTTACATTATTTTTGTAGAAGTAACTGAAACCGGAGATATTGCATTTTCAGCCTTTGAGTGTGACACGATACCGGCGGGGATTATTTTCATTTAATTTGTAATTATTTTTTACTTAATTTATTATAAACTAACTTAAATAGTTGTAACTTTCTTCATTGTTATTTTATAGTTAGTTGTTGTTTATTCAATAAACAGGTAATTTACAGTGACATTGCTCATTCATCTTGTTGCTAAAAAATCTGTACTTAGGGGGTAGATTTTATGATCGAACTCACTCACACATGCACATGTCATAGATTCTACTTGGGAACATACCCAAACTACGTGACCGATTTAGGGGGGGGAGGGGGGTCTTCAAAGTACCACTCATGGTCACCGGGGGGAGGGGGGGGGGGTTTGGTTTCTTGTCACGTAGTCAATATTTTTTTTTTAAGAACGCCTCGTTTTTATTACCCCATCAATAATTAAACACAGAATCAAATGACCAAATTTACCCTGGAAATGGTCAGAAAATCAAAAAAAAATACCGACTTTGTGGCGCACCATTTGTACGGCATCAGTTTCATACTGTTTCAATACAGCTTCTAATTCATTATTCCGCAACGCCGTACAAAAATCATGCGACAAGGGGAAAAAATCGAGGGTTGCACTTTTGAATTCTCACCAGCACCCAGTTGGACAGCTTACAAGTGACGGCATAGTGCTGAATCTTATTATTTTACGCTCTTATATCGTCCTATATACGTCACCTGGTGGTTCATATGACCCACATTTTTTGTATGTGGGCCTGTAGTCTATAACTTTAATAATGTTTTATTATCTTGAAAATATTGATACCAACGTAGATTGATTAAAGAGTTAACCGAAGGTTAGGTTTCCGCATTGCAACTTTTTACTGAGCTTTAATGACTTCATCCCGCAAAAAGTTTTAACGTAAAAAAGTATTCTGTGAAAAAAGGTCAAAAGGAAAATACTTCAGAAATGTTTGTCCTCATACAATTGGATGTGCTAAAATGTATCTCGATGTCTGTGTGTATAAGATACTCGTGTTATCTTAATAAATTTCTGATTTAATATGCAAGTATTGAGCCCCCCGGCTGCAAGGGGCGGTCAGTACCGTCAGTAAGTGTAGACTAGACCATCATTCTACTTCCCACCGAGCAATGCATGCCCGTTTGATAAATCTCTTTGTATTTCCATCGTCAATAAATCTTATCCCTAAGAAATTAGTTTTGTTACGTGATAGACGTATGCATTATTAATTATTATTCCACTGAGTATTTAATAGTAAATAATTACCTAATTGCACATGAATATCACATTAAATTGATGGTGAACAATATTGTAGAGTCGTAACTCGTAATACATATTTTTTAACAAACATTAAAAATGACAATTGTGCTATCAATTGTATTCGCAAAAAATACTAGGTTATTTTAGACTTCCTTAGTACATTTATTTAGGCTTAAATAAGCCAGGGTATTGTTTTTTTAAAACTAAATACATATGTGAAATACTCGCACCATTTACGTAGCTAATTCACTTGTTCATATTATTATGACAATACAGCTCTATCGATACTGAATACTTTGCTAAAGTGGTAAAAATACTTAATAGTATAAAATGACAGCTCAAAGTCATTGTGTCAACTAGTCGAAAATTTTATCGGAGCGGTAGTTTTATAACAGAACATAAGTATTGACTACTTCCGGAGGGTATTTATTTAAACATAAATTATTGAAAAAATCGGCCCCCATATAGACTATTAAATCACCTTCATCATTTTCAGCATCAACTGGCGTTGCAACGCCATCATTATCGCGGCACCCACAGCAGACGCATAAAGTGCTATTTTACGCGCGCAATAAACACATTTTTGCTCCGCAAAATAACGTGGTTCATCATTTATTCGGATAGCCGGTCCCAGCGCGGGAGTCGACATAAACAAGTGCAGGCAGGAAGTTTGGCAGCAAAGTTTTCGTATTTACGGCGACAGGGACCCGCGGCTCGCTGCAGGCTAGCGCCCTCTATCAGGAGATTTTTGGCAAATGAAACCGATGCCAATATGTTGAAGTTACGATCCAGTAAGCTTCACGATGACGATTGCGAGCGAGGTAGACAATAAGCGTACAGGTTTGGTTTTATCTTGACTGTAAATGAATGCAGTCCAAATATGTAATATACATCAAACCTCTAAGTATGTTTTTTATTAGATTAACGTAAGGGAACATACCCAAACTACGTGACCCTTTTTTTCGTGTTTTTTGACCCCCTCCCCCCCCCTCGGTGACCAAGCGTAGTATATGCCCAGACCCCCTCCCCCCCCCCCCCTTGTTTTCACGTAGTATATTTTATCAATATTTTTTGCGGCAGCCGGCAGTCGGCAGGCGTGCGCGTCGGCCGCCGTCAGCGATTCTCGGAATTTTTATAGTGATGTGGCGATACTGGACAAGTTTTATTGATGGGGTAATAAAAACGTGGCGTTCTTAAAAAAAAATTATTGACTACGTGACAAGAAACCAAACCCCCCCCCCCCTCCCCCCGGTGACCATGAGTGGTACTTTGAAGACCCCCCTCCCCCCCCTAAATCGGTCACGTAGTTTGGGTATGTTCCCTAACGTTGACGAAACCAGCCGAATAGAGAATCGAGAATATTCGAGGTTTTCAGCAGATCGGGTCAAACATCATTATCCTCCCACGGTTATTACTTACTACTACCACAACGGCGGGAAAAGTCTCAACAACTTTGATTAAATAGGACTTAGCATCGGTACCGTCTTTTGTTTTCATAAAATGTTAATATTTAAGCATGATCTCTTTTAACAACATTTTGCTGAGAGGATAATGACGAAAAAAAGACGCCGTAAAACGCTGAATATTGACGGCGCCACAGCTTGCTTACCTACCTGGTAGCAAGCAATTTAATAAGTATTACTGTTTGTGCACTATTGTAGCATCTTTCGCATTAGCTTGGCTTGCAAAATAAAAATAAAATGTGATTGATTTAGCCCGGCAATACTTTGCGGAGTTCCACATAAATATGTATACCATCTGAACTAGGCATTCGTTACGTAGCTAATAACAATTTCATTAATGATTAACTGCAAGTACCTAATTATCATTCTTGTATGCCTCATATAAACTGCTTATGATGTAAGTTTTATTCAACCATTTGTGCTCGAATACATTCAAAACCACTGGCGGTAAAATAATCTTCATTAAGGAACAGTCAAACTTTTCTTTTTTTAGTAAATGCCCTGAGTTTATGAAATGATTGAATATGTATTGTGTTCAACACAGTGTCACTCCAAAAAGCTGTACTTGGCGTCTATGACTTAAGTTTTTTGTTGTCAGACCGTAGGTAATGTAAGTTATTAAACATTTTTTAGTATAACCGTGTCTCGATAGCACTGAATATTACAAAATATACCTAGGTACTTTCCTAAATACTTCGTAACGAATGAAAGTAGCTAAGCATGAGTTTACAGTCTGGGTTGTGAATTCTCTAAAGTGTCACATTACAGAATATGAAAAGCAGTTTCGCATTGGTCAAGGAACAAATTCCGAGTAAGAAAGTATATTTCCCCAGAGACCTTTTACAAAGTTAACAAGGTGTAGCCAGGGAAATAAATAAGGGAAAGCAGCGATTAATATTAAGTACTCACATTTTTCAGTCTATGCAGACTATACTGCTAAGATATTTACCTTAAAGTGCTATTTTGCTTCGTTTAAAAAAACGACTGTTATTAATATATACGCATGAAATCACCAAAAATATTTTAGCAGATCATTAACTGTTTTCTTTGCATGCCGAGATCTGTTGCTATATCAGGCTCTACTTTTTTACCGATGTATTTTCTTCATTGCGTCTAACGCATGTTTATTATTTAGAGCTCCAATAAAAGAAGAACGATGAAAGGGCGAGGGCGCCAATTAAAATTGTAACAAGCCCATTGCCCAATTAGTACGTCATTTAGACTTATGGGGCGTTACGTGAGAAGCATTTCAGCGGCTCATTAGCTATGACTGGAGAGTTTGTGGAAATAATCGCCATGGGTTACGCTCCTTCGGAGAAATGAGGGTACTAATAGTTTCGCTCCCCCTGTTAATGTTTAAACAGTCGTGTTGATATACAGCCGTCAATAGCCGAACGGTGCGGTTTAATGGATAACCTATGCCTGTTCTTTTTGAGCTTACTAGAACAAACTTACTACCTACATCTACTTAATCTTAGGTATATTTTTTCAGGTAATTTTACTGCGTCCAGTGCCTTATGTTTGCTTGTCTTTACCTGTCACTTGAACGTTTACATGTAGCTTTTTTACGGAGCAGGGGGTAAGTTTGTACCATGTCTAAACACCGACGTTTTGATTCAAAAACACGCGTTTAACAGCGCTAAAACAGTTTTACTCCAAAAGCGCTTTTTTAGGGCAGCATAAAGTAGAGGAAGACGTCTTCGCAAGGCGTGCCGACGGGCTAATCAAGTGGCGTATAAGCATCGTCTACGGAGTTTGCCTTGAAACTCCTCCACGGCTCTTAAGACACGTTAATTCGCTTGTACAGGATCCTGACTCAGGTCGTACACGCCTTTTAAATAAACCGTTGAACGCCACGCACTTACCGGGGTATGTTGCACACTCTCATTAGTTAATAGCTTAATTAAATCTAAACTGCTTTCAGTTTTAAGTAAGATAAAGATGAGTAAAATGGCTCAAAACAACACCTTAACTAATGAACTTCGTACATAGCTTATTTGCCGTAATATGAGCAATAATTTACTGCAGATTAGCCAATACTTATTAGTCCTTATTAACTATGGCTAATCAGCAGTATATTATCAATTAGTTCTCGTTTAATGAAACGTCTGACCTTACTGTCTAACATGCTTGCGTGATCACATTCATATTTTTTTCTGTCACCGTCTTTTATAGCGTTATATGGAAAAAAATGTGTAAATGTGATTGCGACACTACTAACAACTAGCTAACCGGAATCGAAACTGATTCCAGCTGCTCACAATTACTTCGTCTTCTTTAGATAAACTTTGTTGTCTCCGAGATAACCAATACAGCGTCTTACATTACACCTCCGCTTCGCCTTTGTTCAAATAAAAAACAAAGTCCACGTTCGTATGCTAAGAGCAACCATAAAACACAGGCGAGTAACTGACTGGAACAAATTAATTATCTACCTGCTAGTTAAACTTGCTCGAGTAATGTGTAACGTCGTCCGAAGTACAAAACAGGGCTCAAGAAAAAGCGCTAAGAAAATGTTTACGTGAAAGGTTTTTTATTCATTGGTAACATTCAAGACTTTAGACTTAGTTAAAGGCGTTAGATTTTTGTTCATTAGTGGAAAATAAGTTAACAACTCTATCAATTGTTTCACTGAACAAGGAGGACCAAATTGAATGTCAATGATATTATGCAATTAAAGACTAAAGTAGAGCAGTTATAGTAAATACGGATAAGTACCTAGCAACGGTAAGTTCGTTTCTTATTTGAAATAACATTGAAAACTACTGCAGCATTGTAAATATTTTAGGTACAAAAAAATATAAAGAATAGTAGAGTAAGAATAAACCGTGGAGCCGCCGGATCCGTAGCGTGACCAAATAGCGTCAACCTACCTCAAGTTTAATATTATGTGAAATGAGAAACTCCAAATGACTCCCTTAATGCTATCGGCTTATTATTTTGGGGAACCATGAAACGTTTATTGTTAGTAGTAGAGTAACATTCGTAAATAATAAAATATTTTGTTGAACAAAATATTTTGATATCTAACTTCTAATTTATATTTTACAACCAAACTTCTGTATAATGGATGGTCAGTAAAGGTTAAACAATATCAAAAATCCGAGGACGCACATGAACAGAAATAGCCTTTTTAGTTTAACAATAGTTGTTGTCGTTTGATTAAAAAGAACAGTATACTTAATTGAGTTTTCAGTTCAAAATCGATCAGTCAAATGAAACGCAGGTTTTCAAACAAATGGGACGTCGCGCTGGAACTTTTTGTGCAGTCATTTAACTTGGCGGAGTGGGCAGCAAATAATTTTATAACGAGCGAGTAAAATAGGTGTACGTTTTGTGGCTGTTAAGAGCGTTTTTCAGAGTGACTGCCATCTCATTAGGCGACAAGGCCGGCGTATGAATGGTGGATCAAAGGGATGCTCATGAGCAGTCGCCACTTGGACTCGAGTGGTCGTTACCCACCCGAGCACACTCTCATGCTTTGACTCCCTTTTCAACAATCTTGGGTACGAGAAACGCGAAATTTGATTATTGAAATAATATCTGACGAATACCTAAATGCTAACACCTAAAAGGTCGTTCTCCTAGAACCTCTATTTAACATTAACTCTTAATAAACGAACCGCATTAAACCTAGGAAAACTTAGACTGTGCCTTGATTAGCTATTCATTCTGTTTTCAACTTTTAACCCAAGTTATTAGTACTATGATCACATTGATCACGTTGGGTAGAAGATGCACAAACTTATTGCCTTGCCTTATTCATAAACAGAGATTGGACAAATTTGCGTCATTGCTCGCAATAATGTGGACATGACTCCAAAATTAATCAAATATGTCAAAATACATATATTAAGAATAAGTATATCGTCTAAGTTGGCAGAAGCCTATAGAGCGTTTATGAATAAGGGAGTAAGTATATAGAAAAGTGAACATATAATGTTACAATTTCTATGATAGGAAACCGACAGTGCATAGTACAATGTGTTACTATTAACTGTGTTAATTTATTTTACAAGTCGTTAACCTGGATGTGTATTTTCTTAGGTTTGATTTAATAAATATCTGTTTCCTTTATAACCCATTATGAAACGGATAGCTTATTAAAATACTTTTAATGCTATAAATTTGTACTTGGATTACAACTTGAATACCTACTCAAGGATACGTCCTCTATTTTATACCAGCAAGACGGTTAAGAGCTTAAATACCCTGACGAGCAAAAATAAAAAGTTGCTTTTAATTTTTTGTATGGAAAGTTACCCGTTATTTGTGATCGTCAGTATATTTATGCATCTCAGACACATTTTTTACAGTTTTTTATTTGCGTCTAGCTCACTTATCATTTACTGTTATAAAAAACTTGTATTTCTCAAGAAGCCGCCAAAGGATTACATGTGTAGGTATATATTTACATTTTACTCGGAAACGTACCTAATATGACAAAATGGTATAAATAAAATTAAACGAAAAAAAAACTTACTTTTATTAAAGTCGGATAAGTAGAAATCACCACTAAACAGTCTACTGGATTCCTGCTATTTCCTCCAGAGGAATAGGCTACGCCAAATTTTTAAATTTAACGAACAGGATCGTCTATTAAAAGATAAGAATTTCATCTTAAGAAGTGCCTCTTGAGCAATATTGCGTTTCGGCAAATTCTTTTTTTGAGGCTGTGCTGTAGATCAACAGAATGAATTATATTTTCACCTTACATAGATTAATTGAGTTTCGCGACCAAAATAGATTAATCACATACTCGTAGGTACTATTAAATGTAGAGAAAAGTATGGTAGAGCCACTGAACAATTATAAAATGTTTACCTATTTTTATTTAAATGACTCTCCTGACTGAGAATTTTTATAGCAAATAGAAACCTTATACCATGCTCGGTGACGCATAAGGCTCTGAGTTAAACTATTTAATCGTAATTTTTCCTTTACCTGCTAAAATGAATAGTTTTACCTGGGTTTTGTAAGCCGCGTGAAAGCAGCGAATTTATTCAGGATTTCCCTAAGTAAACAAAACGGTCCCAGGGGAGTAAACGAGTAAAATATTTCGGGTTTTAACCAACTTCTTGAAGGGTCTCTTGAAAAAACTCGCATCAACCGCTTCGGAGTTTTTCCAGCGAACTAACGGTTAATATTACAACGTGGTATGTACAGTCGCCAACAGTTATTACAATATCGAAGTTGAACAAAGTCCAGCAAATAAAAATAATATTCGTTTCAAGAGTTAATATTGGTAGTAATAGCGTATGACATCTGAAAAGTATTATATGGGTCCCGGCTGCCTCCACTCGGCTACTCAGAGCTCTTATTGGATTCAGGGGACATAAAGTCATCAAAGTCAGCATCAAACTGTCCGTAGGGTCGCCGGCATGCCCCGGGATAAATAGGTTGTCTATGACGGGACGGCGGCGCCATTTTCTTTTTTATTTACTTTGGTTTGCTCTCGTGTGTTTGTGCTGTTTTAAAAATATATTAGGGTTGTCACAGTGCAATACACCAGAGATTTTAAATTGTAACGTTTATCATAAATCGGATATGACAATCCTTTTGTTTCTAAAATCGTGACGCACCTACCTAAATAAAAATAAGTTCGATAGGTACCGTACCGATTCATAAGCGTTTCATTCATCGGCGGTTTTAACAGCAATATGAGTAGTAAAATAAGAAATTTCGTGCAACGTATTATATCAAAAGTGCATAAAAACATAGCTATTTCAAGAACGTTCCAACCCTGCAAGTTGACTATGTAAATTGTTGTTTATCAGTTTATGAGTTCCGAAGCACGTTATTGTTTTTCCATTGCTGATAGAACGCGGAGTTGGTAACTTTCCTTACACAGGATATCTGATCTTGCAGCCGGGGGAGTCATAAAATAAGATTGGCTCAATCGACCACGTTTTATTGACTTATTAACATCGATCTCCGACTCGGGTGTTAGCTGTGAATTGTTTCAATTTCCTCGCGAACGATGGAGTTTAAACATGTTATGTTGCATGTAAGATTTGTAATCTCAGATCGATTACCGATTCTATCATGATACAGACATTGAATTGAGTTTATTTAATACTTCATTGAAGTAGAAAAAAATGGCTGTACTGTTTCTTGGTAATTTCAGAGGCCAAAACAGCTTTCATTAACATAATTTCGAATAAAACGCCGCTTAAATCTAGTCCACCCACGTAAGTAACCAATAAACAGGGCTATGTAGGCGGTGAGGCGTATCATTTATAATGTAATCATCGGCGAACCAAGCTTTTAAGGCATCGCGGTTAGATTACCTATGCAATAAAATTGCTTGGAAAATTCCGAGTCCTGTGAGATCCGGTAATTTTTTCCGTTTACGTCCGGCCGGTAGCGGCGGCCGGCCCGCTCGGCGCATTATTAATTACTGTCTGCCCTGCCATTTAATATTTCGCCCGAGTGCAGGATCACCCTTCAACCGCCCGCTCCCGCTTAATCCCCACTTAGGTAATTCCCCATATTTTGCCGTTTTTCACGTTTATCCGTAACGGAAACTCATTTTTAACTTTTAATGCGATTAGATCATGTGTTTTATTTGCTTATAGGTCGCGGCTGGGTTGCGGATTGTTTACGTGTTTCAAGCTAAATCAGCTTTGAAATTGCCTATTCGATACGGCGCAACGACACACGTCTAGGTATATTTTATTTCAATTGAACACAAAGATCAATAAACAAAATGGATAGATTCGCATTTTTTCATAGCAATCACAACTGTAGAATTCGAAGAAACGCTTTTTGAAATTATACAGACACTGGCATTGAATCAAATTTAACGCATAATATTTGTTCAAAACAAAAGAAACGTGCAGGCCAGTTTTGATTGTATTGATCCAACTGAAGTGCGCCATCGAATGCAATATCCGCTTTCAAACGAGTTTTGGTTTCTAAAAAACTAGCTATTCGGACAGTTCGGGTGCGAAGTAAAGTTAAAAAGTCATAACTGCAGGGTTTTGCTGGAACACGCACATCTTGAATTATCTACATATATCTAAATAAAAGTGAATGTTGCTATCCAAGAGAAAAAGACGAGAACGGCTGGACCAATTCGGCTATTTTTTCCCATCTTAATACTTATGTTCCACGGATATTTTCATGGAAAAAAGAACATAAAAATTAAAAAAATGGAACGAGACCGAAGCCGCGGGAACAGCTAGTATGAACAAACTACGTTAGAGTTAACTACCTAATTACATAGTATCATCAACTTCATATAATTTATCATCTGAGTTTATCATAATAGCAAGACTTGGCTCTACTGAAATTATTTATCGTGAGAGAGTCGTGAAACATCTACGTTTTCTCCTCGTACGAGTATAATGATGATATTTTGATGTTTTGGGTAGGTACTTACGTGTGCGAAAGCCTGATTGAGTTATTAGACTTTTGTCTCTTGTATAGATGGTCTTCGGTTGACTATCGTAAAAAGTTACGGTGGGTCGCTTAATTCTTCGAATACATTTGACAGCTTTTTTTTTGTTGCCAGAAACTAAAGTCACTCTTCCTTGACCGCAGCGCTCCCGCTAAACTGAAACTAACCAACCTAACAAGCCGAATTTTGCTTTGTATTCATAACAAAGGTTCACAATCAGGAACAAAGGAACACAACCGTTTTTTTGTGTGGGAACAGCTACTCGATCACGAAAGGGACTAAGTGGATTTATTCATTGAGTTTTTGATCGTGAAACAACGCGGGGGAAAGTTTATTTATACTTGTCGCTTTTACTATCCTTGAATATTTTATGTAATACGATTTGGAAATGTAGCTAGAAAAAGGACTGAGACTTCATCATGCAAAAAAACTACTAAATACAAGAAAAATAAACTTTTTGTAATATATAATAGGAATGTCTGATTTCACTATGTGTTCATAAATATTCGATTTTAAGTAACAAAATATGGACCAAACGCTGTTGTCTGAAATAAACGATTTTTATTTTATTTTATTTATTTATAAATAAATAAATCGGCAAAGCGTGCCAGGCCCTAAATAATTATCGAAGTATCATAATGATGATAGGCGAAAATCATAGGAATCGTGTTATAGACGATGCGGCTAGCAACCCATCACTATTTTGATTCCATTTTCCATCTATACGCCTACAATCTTGCTGAACGTGGCCTGTAGGTCTTGTTACCTTAGGCTCTGTCTACTCCGTAAGGGATAAAGACGTGGTTTGTGTATGTGTATGTTTGTATGTTTTTCTTTTATTCCTGGTGACTGATTTTCACAAATGTACCTAATTATGTTTTTCTAAATAGTAACCGTGAACAATAGTTATTTGTGCCACAAGAGAGCAAAGTTGATTTTGGGTGCGAGTGTTGATTTTTAATCATGAGAAAGCGAAGGATTCTAGATTAGAATCCTGAGTGCGGCAAGGGATTCAAAGACACGAGATTCAAAAAACTTTGGTCTTGTGTGACACATTAACTGACTGTGACTCGGAGTTTTTAAAAAAATATTAAAAAGTTACTTAGTCTCACGCTCGAAGTAAAATAGAGTTTTGCTCACTGTCTGGAATGAGCAAAACCCGCCTATTTGAGGTGCTGAGGTGAAAAATACATTATAGTACACAGATTCGAACGTGACTAAAACTAACTCAGTGTTAAAATAATATTTTTGAGCGAAGGCAATTTTCTGATAATCCTAAATGTAATAGGTAGGTAGGTATATAAAAAAGAGCTCAGATTAAAAATACATAATAGCCAGAAAACGAAAGATTTCTCAGGATACTTTTAACTTTCTTTGAAGGTTTGTAGATTGTTATTGACGGAGAAAAATTGTGGACACTTTGTCCAGAAAAGTAATGTGCCGCGGCCACATTGCTTATATTATTTATGTGACCGTTAAAATGGGCATTCCAAAAAGAAATAGGTCCAACCTGTAATTTCGCTTTCAACCCAATGAGCTGTTGTCTGTTTCAAATTACGCAATAGGCAATGCAGATAAGAGTAATTGCTAATGAATTTCTACAAGAACTTAAGTATCGGAAGGGGACTGTTTACTGCCTCATTGGTGTTTCTCTTGACGTGTGATCGTAAATTTTTTACGTTACGATTGAATGGTCCGCCCTTAACTAAAGCAGGGTATAAACTTTCATGATTCCGTTTTATGGGACCATTCGTGTTCATTTTATAAATGATGTGCTTTAACATTCGCCCTCTGACAGTGTTTAACTTAAATGCATTGTTCTTTAATTTTATATCGCGTTGAAAACACACTATCGTATCTTCAGTAGTGCTGCCGCTCGATAGTCCACTATCACTGTCGATAGACTATCGATAGTTTGAGCTATGACAATAGTGTCGATACATACATACATACCATCACGCCTCTTTCGTACAGGGGTAGGCTGAGACTACTTTGTTCCACTTGCTACGATCCTGACATACCTCTTTCGCTTCATCCACATTTATCAATCTCTTCATACATGCTCATCCGTTTCGGGTACTCTTGACCTGACCTTTTTTCAAAACGTCTCCAATTTGGTCACAGAACGTCTGTCTAGGCCTTTCCCTTCCAACGCACCCATTCACACTCCCCATATAAATCTGTTTAGTTAACCTTCTTTCATCCATCCTCTCTACGTGACAAAACCAACTAAGCATAATTTTTTCTATCCTAGTCACTATATCTTCTTTCACACAAGCAATACCGATGCAATTGCTTTTTATATGACATAAACTTAAACTATTGATACTATCCATATTATCGGTACTATCGACAGTATCAATACTTTTCGTAATTTTCTGTTCATACTATCGATAGTATTACTTCACTACATAGTATAAAATAAAGTCGCTTTCTCTGTCCCTGTGTCCCTATGTCCCTATGTATGCTTATATCTTCAAAACCACACAACGGATTTTGATGCGGTTTTTTTAATAGATAGAGTGATTCAAGAGGAAGGTTTGTATGTGTAATTCATGCATAATATACCGTGCGAAGCCGGGGCGGGTCGCTAGCTATATATAAGATCGATACCGTCGATGGCATTTTTCAATTAAAACTACCGGTAGGGAAACTTATATAGGTACTGTTCTGATTATACGGCAACGCTAATTTTCAGACTACTAAAAAAGCCCATCGACGATCTGTTGAATATTATAAACTTAACGTTAGAAAGTACGTTGTAAATTAGGACATGTGAAAATGTCGCTTCACTTGCACTATCTGAATAAAATTAGTAGATCTCCGTAGCGGTCTGGGATTAGTTAATAATTAAACATCCAATACTGCCTTTTTATAGGCATTGGAAAAATGTGAGGTAAGGGTGGGTATGTCGCGTCACGTCTTCGGTTTATTACACGTTCGTTGGGCTGGTCTCCGTGACCCGGCCGATATACGTGTCCGATTGACCGGCGCCGCGTCGCACCGGCCCAAACACCTATTAGTCAGCGACCGAATGTGTTTCGGATTTGAACAAGATAAACTTGCGAGTCCAACTTATGTAAGTCTTGACTTTTTGGTGCAGTCTATTTTTTTTATATGCTTATTTTCATATTTACACGCGACTTATCATATTTGTTTACACAGACACACTTACATTTTTTTACAAATCTTATACTTATCTTAGAAATTTTATACAACGAATTTAATACATACCCAAGTAAATTAGTAATCATTTATATATCATAATCATAATCCAGCCTATATACGTCCCACTGCTGGGCACAGGCCTCCTTTTAGATTCATATGTATTAACTATACATAATATTAAAACGTCATACTAAAGGAGGTGTTCCGAAAAGACCGAAACAAGTCGGAACGTTGCTGGCTTATAACAGGGAGTTAGTCGTCTTGTAGAACATCGAAATTATAAGATACTGCGTCAATGTTAATAGAAAAATTTTCAACTCGAATCGATCTTGAAAAAAGCTTCATTTGAAATCTATTGGAATTCAAATAATAAGTGATAATACAATAAAATAACTTAGTTTTTTGTTTTTTACTAACTAGAATACTTGAAGTTTATTTTCAGTTCATCTTGACAGATCATGATCAATTTTTTTCTAATATGGTTGCAGATTTTGTGATCTTTTAGACATGTCGCGTAATTCTCAACACAATGTATTATACATATTATATATGAATCTATGAATGAATACTTTTTTATTTTAACGTTGACATAGCTAAGGGATAGCCTTTAGTTTCTTTGTAACATTGATCCATTGTTATATTAAGCGTCTGTGGAATCCGACACATTTCATATTGTTTCTAGAGAAAGGATTACAATAGCCTTCATAAGAACGGCCACAAAAAGCTGCCCATACGGTTGTCCGCATTGTTAGTAATTAAATTAAACGCCAAGCGGCCCTTCATCATAAGACATATAAAAATTGAGTAAATATTTAATACGGATTATTGTAAAAAAAGTAAAAACCTATTGTTGTCCTGGTCCCAAATTAAGAAAACTTTTTATTAACACATTCTTCTAGAGGACTGTTAAACTATATAGGTAAACTTAATGTACTTAACTACTCGCGACTATGCTCTTGTGATGAAGTAGTGGTTTTAACATTTTCAACGCCAACGACACGTATATCAGCACCGCAGGTTCAACGCCAACGACCTATATTATACGTCCATTACTTCAATGCAAAAGCAACCTCGTTCAATTGGGTTTAGGTTCAATTAAGCTGCGGGGTTTATTGGAAAAGAAAAACAAATCATAATAAAACAGTCACAACTTAAAAATAACGCAGAGATACTAAAACTAAAACTACTACTAATTATAAAACAAATTGTTATAAAGCTATAAATAAAAAAGTTGCCCCAAATCACTGCCCGGTGGCATGGTGCCCAGAAGGCTGGCAGCATTGCCGCGTTGGATGGCAATGCTCACCCTTTGTGCTAAAAAGAAACCAGCCCTCTGGTCACCCGATGCTTCATTTATTTTGATCGACAGCGATCCATACAGCTAGCTAAGGCATCGCAATAAAGACGTCTGGCGTATGGGTGATGTCTCTTGTATTTGAAGTGGCGTCGAAAAGGTTAACAAACAGATTTCTTATGTTTACTTAAATAGCTAAACATGAGTTCATCATCATATCAGCCATAAGACTTCCTTTGTTAAACATAGGCCTCCCCCATAAACCTCCAGTTGCCTCGGTTGGAAGCAGGTTGCAAGGCTTGCATCCACTGTGAACCCGCGACTTTAACATGAGTTAATCTTCAGCATTTAAGTAACATTGCACGTTAAACGATGCTAAAATTATAAAATACTTCATATTTTTTTTTTTTTTTTTTTTTGTATGAATAGGAAGGCAAACGAACAAGTGGGTCACCTGATGGTAAGTGATCACCACTGCCCATAGACACCCGCAACCCCGGAGGGATTTCAGATGCGTTGCCAACCTAGAGGACTAAGACGAAATGCCTCTTGTGCCCGTAATTTCCCCGGCTGTCTTACTCTCCACACCGGAACACAGCAGTGCAAGCACTGCTCCTTAGCGGCAGGATTGGCGAGTAAGATGGTGGTAGCGATCCGGACGGACCTTGCACAAGGCCCTACCACCCGCAAAATATATATTATCATCATCGTCATCATATGAGCTGGAACTGCTGGAAGACGGCTTGCTAGACACCGGCCTTCCCGTAGGATCTACATGACGATCGGATTTGTGCTAATTGCTTCCAATGGCTCCCTTATGTTGGCTATGAAAATATGGAAAGTGAATTAGTCATAACACGAGTAAACATGGAATTCAATACCTAGGTACTTATCTATTCGCCCATTAGCTACACGAATGGAAAGTTAAAATGAACCTAAACACGTAAATAAATGGTTAAGTGAACAAACTATCAACGTGGTAGCAAAAATGAATTTATGCACATAATTTCCCAGTTCAGCAACCATTATGACTGTAGATTAATTTAAATACCTGACATTTAAACTATTATTTATTATTTATAAACTATCATTTAAACTCACTCCTTGTATCTGAATGTGTCTTACTGCAGTAACACATATCAAAGTACAAGACGTATAAAGATTTAAATAAAAAAAATGCTTATTTCAAGTAAAATGAAATTCTTGACAATAAGAAACAAAGAAAATGTCCTAGCACTTCAATACTTGTGCATAAGTCGTATATAGTAAATCTTCAGCTTTTTATATCCTTCTGACCCGTGAAAGCCCGTCTTTGGTTGGACCCAAAAACTATTTTAAATATTGTTTCCAGATTTACCCCACCAAAGTCCTTTACGAATACTTTACATGAGAATGACTTAGGAAAAATATGATTTACTTGACGGTTTTGCACGACAAACAGTCTACCCTCTTGTTCATAATCGCTTGTTAAGTTTACTTACGTTATAAGTATATATATATATACGTATCAAATAATATAAAGTTGAAAATGCATAATGGACAAAATACGCAATGGTTAATTTTAATGAATATGTAATTTTCATGGAAATTTACAACTTTGCAGTATTTCTACGAAATAAACCTGCCTAACCGAACACTCACCTAAAATGACATTAATTCAAAAATTAACCGTTACGTTAAGTACTAAAAACGTAAAAATAAACAAAAAAAATTTACCTTGCTTCTCTGCTACTCACGTGCGAAATATATATGTTTTTCATGCAATCCATCCCTCCACTACTATATAAAACCCACAAACTTAATTATCCCCTACACCACACAAACACTGACGCGTTTCGATCTCTCTACGCGATCATTATCAAAGTTTAGTGATATGTGTTTTATTATGTGTTTAGCTTGGTTATCTTGCACGTGAGTAGCGGAATAGCTGAGCAAGGTAAATATTTTTTGTTCATTGAAATGGACCTCCGCAAAGTCACGCTTGATTCAGTAAAATTCTAAATACGTAATTATTCGTAATTATGTATGTACAAGAAGTCTCCGGACAAAATTACCCAAATTGTATAACATATTATGTGGGCCAAATTTTTTGCAGCAGAGCTTATACTCTTATATATTTTGCTTGTCAACTTCATTAATTTGACACACTCACTCCTAATTATGCGTTCGTTTGTCTTTATGTGTCACTCTGAAAATTTATCCTGAGAGGTGCAACAGACGAAACGTACATTTTGATATGATGGGTTTGTACATTTTTATGAATGGAATAAAAGTGATAAATCCAATTCAAATGCTAATTTCATTTTTAAACACATAAAATAATTTGACTAAAGCTTTAATCTAATTTTTCCATTTGTGGAATGAATGGTCCAAAACAGCTGGACAAGAAACGTAAACAACAATTAAGCATTGACGGTCTAAAGTATTTATCGCTCTACTAATGCTGGTATGTCATTTCGCGACCCTTTGCAAGATGGGAACGTATCGCGTTTTTTCGTCTTCGGAATTTGTTATCTGCCCAATAAATGCGTAGTACAAACAATTTAATATAAATGGTGTCGAATTGACGCCTACAAAGGGCCTGCTCGGACGTTGCGCATCGAGGCGAAAGCAAATTAATTGCTATCGGTTACGTTCCAGTGTCGTAATTGCTTTGTTCTCGCGACGATCGATCAAGTGAGAAAAATTAATTGAAATCGCTGACGGACGCATAGACGCGGCCAATACAAGCTTTAACAGAGTTTTAAAATAGAAACGCGGCATAAAGGGAAAGCCCGCGCGAAAATTAATCTCATTCCTGGAAAAATAATTTCGGTTTCGTAATGGAACAGTTATTTGATTATTGGATGAAATCAACTTTGAAATGGTCGGCGTCAATATTTTTGATGTTGTTTCTTAGCTTCACGAAGGTTAACAGTCGCTGGTGTTTTATAAATCGGAGATATATAAAATTAAGTTACGCTAAATAGTGCAGACAGAAGGTCTGTAGTGGAATGCCATTGGCAGGATATCGCGTTGCAAATCGTTCGCAGTTGATTGTTTGCGTCGACGCGACGGCGCGCTCTCGGAGGCCGAACCGTTGCTTAAATATTTACCAACAATCACCACGTGGCGTGGCTGGCAGCTTAGTCAAATCAACTACCGGTCCGCATTTATGTTATAACTAATTGTTGCCCGCAATTTCATCTAGGAAGACAACGATTCCTTCGTAGACAAAACTGCAGCCGTCGTCAAAGACGACTTTTAATATTTCATTGTAAAGTTGCGATACTCCACACAAAAAAAAAAAAAGTTTAAAATCCTCTAAAAAACCTGAAATATTTGGATGCTGCAGGCAGCATATTAACGTAAGAACTAAAGTTTTCGTAGTACGCTACGAAAGTGCTACGACACGCGTAGCACGAGCCATATCTACGAATACTTTGGTCGAAGTGTAGGAACTGTTACTGCTTGTTTAAAATAGAAGTAACAGTTACTACACGTCGACCAAATAGTTGTACGGGGTACTTGTGTATCATAAACAGCCTGTTTTTTTTTTAAATTAGCCTATGTGAGTCCACTACTGGATATAGGCTTCTTCCATGGCACGCTACTGAGCTCAATCTTTGAGGTCAACGTTTGAAGAGACGCGGTACAATTTCAAGAACCATTTTCCTATAACGGCCATCAGTTCTCCTGCATGTGACCTGCCACTTCAGCTCGCTTATTCGCTGAGCCTCGCTGAATTCGATGTCGGTAGCCTTTGTCCTCTGACAAATAACTGCGTTACAGATTTTGAGCGACGTTAAACATGCCGTGGACCAGACGCATCGAGTTGCCAAGTTTCGGCTCCGTATCAGGGAGAACGCTCGAATTAATAAGTTTACCTATCTTATTTGAAATGAACAAAAAAAAATGCCAACGGACCAAGAATTATTTTTAGAAGTCGGTATAAACAAACGTAGTTCCACGCACACGTCCTTCAGGGTTAGCTTACATAATAAACTCAATATCGTTTGTGAAATCGCGGCATTAAAATGGAACTAAAGGCGTATCGTATTTTCGGGAAACAGCTTTTATTCGTGATTATTAGACGGTTCCGGTCAGACGTGTAACCCTAATTAGGCTGTGAAATTTATTAGCCTGCAACCAAAAGCCACCAAGCCGCCATTGAATAGCTAGTAAGTTATATTAGCGGTAATATGTCGTAATGTCGTTTGCCGAGCTGGGAAGCTTGTTTATTTGCGTAAAAAGACTCGCGTGATGGGATTACTTCTACATGCGTCAGGGATTTTGAGAGTGTGGTACGGTTTTTCAAATTTGTAAGTAATCAAATCAGACAGCTTATTCATGTTATATATGCGGTGAGACGCCTCTCAGTCTATACACTAATGTTATTTTATTTCCGGTTTCATCATCATCATCAGCCTATATTAGTCCACTGCTGGACATAGGCCTCCTCTAATGAGCGCCATAGCGCCCTGTCTTTAGCTTGACGCATCCAGCATCTGCCTGCAGCCTTTCGCAGATCGTCATCCCACCTGGCCGGAGGGCGTTAGGCACTACGTTTGCCGAGTCGCGGTCTCCACTCAAGAACACGTTTCCCCCAGCGGTTGTCGCAATTTCTGGTTTGGCAAGTGTAAAAGATATATTCACCACTAATAGAAGGCTTGGACTAAATTAATGAGAGATATTTCAAGGTGAAATAAACAAGTAGTAAGTATCATGTTTTTGCTGTTGTAGGAAACATTTTTGAAGGTAGTTGTTGATATTCAATAAAAATCATACATAAAATGGTAGTTTGGAAAATATATGAATGCGGGTACGTTTTGTTTATTTAGGTATGTTTTCAAATCAGGATGACGTTGGATTGCATGTGTAACTGTTGTGCTCACTTTGAAAGTGATTCCGTACAGGGATCGAAACGCGTCGTGTGATGTAAGGCATAATTAAGTTTGTGGGAATTTATGTGTTCTATGTGGCAGTAGTGGAGGTAGAGATTGCAAGAAAAACACAAATATTTCGCACGGGCTTGGTTATCTTGCACGTGAGTAGCGGAGTGGCAAGGTAAATATTTTTTGTTCATTGAAATGGACCCCGGCAAAGTAACGCCTGATTCAATAAAATAGTATAAATATTTTTTTTTGGATTTCAGACATTTACACGAGGAATATCAACATGTTACACGTGCACTTATGCATATATATAGTATTTTAGTTCAATTGAATACAAGCGAAATTTTCATTTACGAAATCGCAGACACAATTTTTGGCTTTCAGATAAGGAAACATGGATATGAAACGATATAAACCCGGGGGACAGAATGCTGGAAGTAGAACTGGGAGTAGGTACAGCTTCCTTGGGTTTCAATATTCAATGTAATGTAGGTCAAATTTCTGTCAACCACAGCGACAAAATATGATAGAAATATATTGTATGTGTGTTAACTCTTTATTGTGCAAAACTGAGATATATGCACAAAGGCGGACTTATCCCTTTAAGTTTATAAATTAATTATATTGGATTTACTTCGAATACGCACGGAAAACAATGCAATTGTAATGGTGACTTTATCATTTTTTCATCTTTGTTTCTTGTGATTTAATTTATGATGACTTTAATTTTTGAGCAAATGGTTTTTATTTTACACAGGTTTTAGCAACTTGCACGCCACAGACCAGCTAGATCGTGAGCTCACTTAACATATATTTAGTTATGTAAGCGATTGCTTACCTACGCAAATCACTCGTTGAATATGCAACGCCTAGTTTAGGAGCTCAGTAAGCACATGCTTAGACTATTAATTTCCTACATCTTAGTTCAGAATTACTTTAATTCATCCCCCTTTAATCCTTACAGTGGCAGTTCGATATTGTTTACGTTGTACGCAAAATTATTTAGCATAATCTCGGGAAATATATGTTTTATGCAAATAAGGGTTGTCGACGCTTTTATGTGAACTTGGAACAGTTTGGTGACGTTAGGCGGCGTGGGATTTATATTACCCACAGTAATGAAATGAAACATACTATTAAAGATCTTAACGTAATTTTATAATAATATATCGTACCTTCATACCTTTGACTTATTCGGAATTTGAAGTTCGAATTGTGCCATTCCGCTCACACTAATACAGTTTAAAATTAAAACGAGAGAGTGTAATACGAACTTCACGGATTTGGGAGTAGATCCCCTGTTCAAACTAATAAGAAAAAAACGTGTTCAAACTAATAAGAAATAATTACTAGAGTCATGAAATTTAGCACACAGGTAGGGAATCATAACTGCTGAAAATTAATTTCAAGACTTTTCGAAGTTCCCACGGGATAGGGAGAACAAGGGATTTATATTATTACTTTAAAATGTTCTTATCTCCAAAAATATTATTACTAGAATCTTTAAATTTGGCATACCAGTAGATAATGATGGTAATCTGAAAACTGATTTCAGGATTTTGCGAAATTCCCGTGGGATAAGAAAAAAGAGTAACTGACTTGCTAATATAGTTTCTTGGTATTTGGTAGATATATTCCTTGATGATCAAAGAGGTGCACTACAGAGGGATTTTCCAATTTTCTAATAGGATAAAAGGACCGTATAGACTTTGTATTTAGTAGACAATGTTCTTTGCAGATCACGTAGGTGTCATAAGATTAGATTTTTCGAATTTCCCATAGAAAAAAAGAATGGGATAAAAAATAATGGAAGTGGATGTTCATGCAAGAAACTGGTTTACTTCGTTGAGGTAGGTAGGTTTTCAATGGGAGAAAGGAAGAAGTTTTAGCGCAAATTATGATTCTGCGCGGACGAAGTCGCGGGCAAAAGCTAGTTTATTAATACACATTTTTACTATTAGTCATATTTTTGTGGATCTACAAATTTTAGATATTTTCGCATTTTTTATTTTCTTTTGAATACGGTACCTACATATTTTTTTAATTTTGTCTCAATAACTATTAATAAAGGAATGAAATTTTTATTGTAATCTTGTTTGCAGGATTTATACAATAGTTGAGACGGGAAATTAAACAGAACACCATCGTAAATTACTGGTTGGAGCACAATAAAGCGTTTGCACAATTATCAGCTCTGAATATTAATGTTTAAACCACGATATGAAACTGATATAATCTGCTATTATAGTTGGGATAGTGGAGTTATAACTGTCTTGTATTGTTGGTCAACGAGCCGGGTGTTAAGCGAAAGTTTCGCTGCACAGCTTCGAGTGGAGGCTCGCTCCGAAGGGGTGTTAAGCAAATCCAATTAATTGGACAAACAACCGATTAGAATCCACTCGGATTAAACTACCTCTATATTTGGCCGTTGATTACATCATTTGTTTTTATATATGTTAATTTGATCGCCAATTATAGCAGAAATCAAGAAGAACACGAAAAGCAATTCCGAGTTGGGTTTTCGTTAGTCTTGGCGCTAGTATCGCCAATGAAGAGTAGAGACAGAATGGGGGCGCCACATTCTTTGTAAATGTCACATATTTAATAATGCCAGCAGATGGTGTAAATTGAGCTACGATATTAAAGTAATAACAATAACAAACAGTGATAAATTGATGATACATTTTACAAAAAATACGTTACGTGTTTCACCTACGCTAGTTTAGGACTGTCCTGTGGATTTACATTGCTTATACCTACAGGTATAAAAGGTTTTAGGTGCTGAAGATATACACATTAAATAATGATAGCTACAATTTTTTTATTAAAATACTAGCAGTTACTTTGTTCCTGAGTAATTTAACGCGCTAAGTCCTTTGTGTTTTGATTTTAATTTAGAAGAGACCAATGATTTTCATCCGCAAAACCTACTTAGATTATCAGATTAGATTATTTATTCATTCAATAAAAATAACATCATAAATTGTACATTGTCAAGTTCCTTCTTATAAAAACCAATACAGTACATGTTCTAGTATGTTCGCAACTTTTCTTTTGTCTGTACATTCTACGAGTAGATGTTATGATATGACTGTAAGCCTCTGTGTATTTATTTATCAAAATGTGAGAATGTTAACAGCGCAGAGTGGAGCGTTAAAATGATCGTAAATATTCAATGATCTCAACAAAATAATTACTAGCGGCCATGTTAATTCACTCGTCAAAATTAATTGAAACGGGAAAAGTCACAGCCAACCGCCTGTAATAAAGATAATTAATTTTAAGGACTATTTAAGATTTGTCATTCAACTACATCTTTCAGTCTAGTTTAACTCCGTTTGTTTACACATTGTCTTTACTCGTGTTTATATCGATGTATCATACATATGTATGTAGTGAGTCATTTCTGGAACTTTCTTTCGTTAATTTAAAGCTGCTCTATCTCTGATTTACACAGTCTACTTTTCATCGCATGATCGGAAAAGTAGAAAGTTCCCGCAGAACGCACATGCAGTTGCGGGAAAAAGCTACTAAGATGTTGACTGTAATTTGATTGACAAGTAATTTCGGTTATGGTGGGATATCAAAATTTCGTACTTATAAAAATAGCTTTGAGAGCTTCTCAAGTGAATGTTGGCACAAAAAAGTGAAAATTAGCTAAAAAAATATTTTGTAACTCGAAAATGACGCAACTTTTAGTGCGGTCATGGCTGGTTCGGTGCTTTTTAAGCTGCTTTACTTCTAGTGTCACTGACGTACCACTGATGGGACAACCTACGTTTGAAATTAAAAAAATATAAATAAGTTTGGTAGTAGATTCTCTTCTAATCCAGACTCTAACCTCAAAAGCCATGCCCCATCAGAAATCAGGCTGCACATCAGAGCGGCGACGATCCAAAGCCCTAGCAGCGTTGGATGTCATACTACCCGAACTAAATAAGGAGCTCTTAACAGTTACGAAACGTCTTCACTTTATCAGACATCCGAGTTCATTCCCGTATTATTCTTGTTCGTAGATATCTTACACCCGCATGGAATCTAAGACCCTCGTCAGGCTATACCGAGATGTAATTCAATCTAGGCCGGCCCATCAATCTGTAAGGTCTCACGCATATATTTCTGTTGATTTGACAAATGAGAAGGGTGTGGCGGCTATGCTATGTGGATGAGCCGAGAGTTTTCCAGTTGGTAAAAGTATATATTAGTTTATCAGTCGGGATCGCGAGTATCAATATTGCCGAGATAGGGGTTAATGCTGTGTGAAAAGCGAAAATATCTCCTATTTTGTGGATCATTTTTTGGGTATCATTTACTAAGCGCGGGTAGATTTATTTGTGAAACTTTATTCGAAAAATGAAAAAGTATATAACACCAGCTTGCGGTTGCGGTATCGCTCCCGTTGCAGAACTGCCTTTTTTGCTAGAATTTTGCTAAATCCCTTTGTGCTCGCTTATGTGATGGAAGCAAACTAAGTCATGATCCCAGTAGTTTCCGCTGTGTTCCGACGTGGAGATTAAGACGGCCGGTAAAACAACTAGCGCATAAGGTATTCTATCTCAGCCCTCTAGGCTGGCAATGTATACAATCCTCTGGTGTTGCGTATATCCATGAGTGATTGTTCTCACTTACCATCGGGTGACCTACATTATGTTACCCCAATTCATTAAAAAAAAACTGATTCAATTCCAAGTGTCGTTGTCACAAAATGTTTATCTGTTAAATAACCTCGGAGTTGAATTTAAACCAACCAGATTTTTATATAACATGTTGGACGGTGTATTTATTGTGGTGGGTTATAACTCATAACATGATAACATCACCGCCGTGGGTGTACCAAGTTCGGAAGTCGTCGTTTAATGTTACATAATGGCTCGGCTTTTTCTCATCAAATGTAATGACTTAGTATTAGATATGTTAACGAACACACGTCAGACACGGCGTTAAGGCTAGAGCGTCCGGTTTAATAGCGCTATTAACAGAATATCCGGGAAACCAAAGCTTCGTCCACATTTGTATCATTTTGCCGTATCAAATATCCGTCGCGTACCACCGACGCGTATCATGATCGTTGGTGTGGTTGCAAAAAGACCGCGATCATGCTGCTACGCCTCACGCTTGCGATTGGATACGCGATCAACATAGGTAAGCATCGATGTGTTTTGATACTGTATCATGATGCACAGCTGTGATGTGATACGTGATACGACGTCTATCTATAGCCGGTTTTTCCCCGAACATCAAAGGGATTACGGATATGCTCTTGACAATTTTTAAAGTGTACCGGTCAGATCAATGCTGGCACTGCGTCCTAGTCAGAGTCCTAACACAGCAAACCAAACTAGTACGCCGTTATGATACGAAATACAATATGCTGCTAGGCTTCGTCTAGTATGGACGCATTTTTTCACGCAACGATGGTATTGATACGATATGGCCTAAAGTTAACGTCTGTAATTCGTATACGCAGATCGTGATCGCTAAAATGACACAAATGTGGACCCAGCTTAAAGAATAAAAGTAAACAAATAGCAACGTGCTGTTAGTAGACGAGACAATATGTTATGTATTTACTCGCGAGTCAGTGCGGCGCGGCGCACTCGCCTAAAGCGACAGCTGACTTATTAGGTACTCGACTGTGTCAGAAGGGTTCCTTATTCATGTTTTATATTCAATTTTTAATGTTACGAATTTTAAAATATTGTACATTTTGAACGAAATTTTTCAGCGTAGCGTTAGTAGGTACTACATTACATTCCTAGGGTGGCGGAATAAACAATGTCTCAGATCGCAGGAACTTTTCGCACGAGCCAAAGTCGAGGGCAATAAATATGCGACCAGACGCATTCTTTATCACTGCCTGGGGTGTGTACACAAATTTACGTCTATCCCTGGCCAGGAAGTGGAAATTTTGTGACATCATCACCGTCTCCTGTATCATCGTATAGTATACGCACTGTTGCCTCGTATAACAGACAATAACACTATGAGTTATAAAGAAAAGACAAAATTCTGCAAATAACACAGCGAGGCTAGGTTAAACTATGCCTCGCTTTGTGCGAATGTGAGTGGGTCAACTAGAGTGCTTTGGGGAAGTTTGGTTTCATATGTGTGAGTGCAAATAACTCGGTATACCATACATACATAGTTTTATCCGACTAACTCTGCCGTCCGAAGAACTCCTAAATCTCCAAACTAACTAAAACATTCAATTACATTTTATTTAGGCAACAAAAAGTGCGCAAACAAAAGGCTGCGCCGTTCGAATGAATAAAGCTACATCCATTTACGGCACCAAGAAGGTACCTTCAGGTGTATGCAGACCAAATACGCGTAAAAACTTCAAACAGTTGCACCCTGAGTTCATAACCTCCCTCCGTCGTAAATTACGCAACTCTCCCTCATTACCGCGGCCGTCCAGCCGTGGTTGATACGAGAGGGTAAGCGCCCTACGCAGCACAAGCCCCACACAAACAGATAGATAACTCAAGTATTCAGTTGCAGTTTGCAGGCAAGGCAGATGATGCGCCCCTCGGGTATCGACTGCCGTGACCGCTTTATAAATGTTTCATATTCAATTACACTAATGCACTTTGATTCATTGAGATTGGCAATTGTTTTGGCGGCCTCAGTACAAACATGATCATAAAGACGTGTCCACCATCGCACCATCGCACCATCTTCTTAAATTAATGGTAAATACTCCTTTGTTTATTGCGCTCTTTATTTATTTACTTTATGTAGTATATTTTAATGATATATATTATAGGTAGTATAAAGTAGTTTATTGACTGGTAGGTTTTAGGAGTTTATGTATTATTTTCGGTAAAGTTATGTATTGTGGCTCTCAGTGTTTGTAATTTTTAAACTCACTCGTCCATCCCTAATATAATACTCCTTTCATCCACTCAAAAGTTGACTGGAAGAGATCCCTTAAAGGGATAAGTCCGCTTTTGTGCATGTATCTCAGTGTTTGTCAATTGTATTTATCTTGTTTATTTTGCACAATAAAGAGTTTACATACATACATACATACATACGTGTCATAAAAATAAGTAAAGTCAAACTGGTTATTTATTTGCAGAGTGTGACTCAATAAAAGTCGTGAAATTAGCGGTTGCATCACACAACGTTATAAATAACTCTTATGTACCTTGTACGCTTTTGAAACGTCCTTTGTGGGCGGATGAATGTAACACGAAAAATTAGATTTTTTTCGTGTTGTATGTCGCCGCGAGGTTTCGTGCCTTCGGTTAAGTTTTATTTACACGAGAAACGAAATGCGGTGTGTTGGCAGCGGCAGCGAGACGGCGAGAAGCGTGTTGCAAGGAGTTTTCATGATACTAGGCACCATCGCAGCAAACATAATTGTACAGTGAACGTAAAGAAAACTGTATACTTACATTTCGCGTCTTTAATAAATGTACTCTGTACAGTGGCGGATTTACCTTAAGACCCGGTAGGCCCGGGCCTAGGGCGGCCCCAATCGTGTCAAAAAAAGTTGGCCTTAAAGTGATTTCATTATGTAGTCTATATGGTGGATGCTGAGAAAGGGGGGGCTGATGGCTTGGGGCCTAGGGCGGCCGAGACTGTAAATCCGCCACTGCCTCTGTAAGGATGTGGTGGGTAGTATAAGCAGGCGGTTGTGTAATTGTTGCCTACGACTACCGCCTTAGTACTGTTGCAAAGTAGCCCCTCACATCGCCAAACCTCACAATAAGCAGTAATATAGACCTACAATATTATGTTGAATACTACGATATAATTTTAAGCAGTTGATACCTTGCTGTCGATCCGAATATGTAATCTTGGCTGGAAAAGCCTAAGTCTACATTTTAACGCCTATTCTGTGAAGATGCGTTGGATGGGCGACCTTTCTTCCCTTATCGACGTCTGCATGAGCACGGAACCTTAATTAAAATATATGAGAGCCATTTAAGAAAATTTTCGTATGGTGCTGATATTTGGTCGATGCAAATGGAAATTTATATGCCGACGTTATTAATATTGATGTAGCTTTCAGAGTCCTTAATTATAAGAAAACTAGAATAACGCCACTATCTTGTCTTCGGTGGGAAAAAAATATCTGCATTACCATTAGATGTTTGTGGGTGTAATTTGTGAGACGGGGCTAGAAATGAAAAACGTCTGAAGAACGCAAATTTAATGCCTTTAACCAAATGATGCAACTTCTATTTATAGACAACGTAATTTTACAAAATAAAGTAGGAAATTTGACTAATCAGACTGTGCACTTTTGCACTTCAATGGGGTCTTGTACAACTATCGGTGCTGTAGTACCCTCAATAGTTATGATTTGTTTTCATCGCAATAGATAGATGGCGATGACTGTGCAGTCAGAAATGTATCTAGGGAATTTTTTTCGCTGGTCGCTCAGTACCGGCACCTCTCCATCGTACAAGTTAATAAAGAAAGTTTAGTGATGAATTAAATGACAAAGTAAGCCGGTGCCTCGTGCCTTAAAGATAGAGCCTTTCATAGCCCTACGTGAGGTATCGAAACGACGAGCTAACGAGCGAACGAAAGATAATCAAGTGACCAATATTATGGTAGTAAAGTAGAATTTGAGAGAAATCAAGACACGCGGCAGCGGTCAAGCCAAAGTTCAAGGTAACAGACCCGGCGATTATACTTTATATGACTGGACTCAGGATCAACCAAGCCAACTTCACGATCATCAGTATACTTAGTTGGTGTCGTTAACTTTCCTAACTTCTCTCAAAAGATTCGTTGTAACATATCAAAAAAACCGGTCAAGTGCGAGTTGGACTCGGGCACCGAGAGTTCCGTAAAAATTCGGCGTGTTAATATAAAATCCAGTGTTAGCTGAGCCCTGCTCATAAGCAAAAGGAAGGCAGTGCAAGGTCATTTTATAATAGGTACATACATAAAAGCACAAACAAAAAAAAAGATTTTTAGACTAGCTATAAGAGCTATCTTCATCACAATTTTTTAATATCTGGGTCATCTGGAAGTAGGTACCTTCTTATTTTCGGGAGCACGGCAAGTCGTATGGCGCCTTTCCTAATGAATATCTATTGCTCGAGTTGATTTTTTTCACAGCTCTAAGGGGCCGCAGACCTAAATATTTGTTATTAATTTCAACTTCATTCAACGCGTTCCTGAGAAAAAAGGTCTTTACAGACGGACAGACGGACGGACGGACAACAAAGTGATCTCATAATGGTTCTTTTTTCTTTTGAGGTACGGAATCCTAAAAAAAGCTTAATTAAATTTTTAATATTAGCAATTGCTATAACTTCATTTTGGTGACGTTTTGAAACCGGATTTCTCACTTAATTAACGAACAAGTTCCCGTCGTTATACTACGGGAAAAAGTTTGCCGTCGGAACTCAGAATACTCCACGGGCAATGATATTATCTTCCTGGTAAAACGTCAGGCGAAGTCTCATGGGTAATTTCAAATGTCTATTCTTGATAAGTTAAATCTACAAATAGCGATCCGTTTCGGCCTTTGGGCTTTGCGCACACTAAAATAAGATTGAATTACGAAATAATTACAATAATTGGTTGCGAAGGCGGACTTCTTCTAAGTGGGTTAAAATTCTAATTTCCTGACGTACCTATATTGATGACGTACTTACAAAAAACGAGTAAACTTAGAAATCATTTTGTACATTTTTAATGTAACCTAATATCGACCGATGACCGTCCTTTCGGTGACCGTTTTCAAGAATGAAACGGATTATGATGCGGTTTTTTTAATAGATAGAGTGATTCAAGAGGAAGGTTTTTATGTATAATTCTACTCAGACGAAGTCGCGGGCAGAAGCTAGTCATTGATATAACTCTCTACCTGAGTAGGCAAGGCACTAAGGTGAGCTTGGAAGTATAGGCACATACAAATATTCACAATCCAATTACGGAAATTCAAACACTGAAGTCAAGGGATATGACAATCGGCAAATTAAGGCCTTTGTAGCAGCCTCCGAAACATCTATTTGGATAACAGAGTTACGAAACGATGGAACAGATACAGGTATATTCTGTTCATTAAACTCAGTTCTTGCACAATACGGTTACCGGAAGAGCGTTATTGTTTCCGTACTTAGAAAAGCGGTTCGGGTCGCTACGGTTTTCCATTAATAACATGTGAAGATTTAATTCCACAACATAACGTCCCATTTGCGTTATCATTGACTGCTGCCTCTAACAAGGAACGAAGGAAGCTCACTGTTATCATATGTCTGTCTGAAATTCATAAGTTACAGTTCGAATGTCACGGTGAGACGTTTCAAATAAGGAATGTGTTCGACAGTGCTGTCACGTTCAGATGGCGTGTTCGGGTGCAATTTGCTAGGTCGCACCGCCTACTGTAATAACGACTTCCGTACCCCGTCGTGGCGCCTCCTCAAATTGGTCGCTTATCACCAATCTACGGTGTAGAGTAGACTATCGGTTGAGCTGGTCGCAATTTGTCAACGGCGCGTGGCTGTAAGTTGTTTCCTCGTTTACAAATGGATGGTCGATGTTATGACACTATGACTTATTAGAGATCTTGACATTTATCCGCATCAGATGTGTTCAATTAAATAAATGAAATATCATGGAACAAATTACACCAACTGACCTAGTCCCAAACTAGCAAAGCTTGTAATATGGGAATCAGGCAATAGATAAACATACATATATAATTTAATAAATAAATACATACAACATCCATGACTCTGGTATAAACATTTTGTATTCATCATATAAACGGGTCTACCTTATTTGCTATAAAATCAAAAGCTATAAATTTAAAATCTATAAGTTCATATGCTATAAAATCACTTGCTATAAACATTCATTTGCTATAAAAGTCACATGTTATAACATTCAAAATCTATAATTTCAAAATCTATAACATTCATAATCTATAACATTCAAAATCTATAATTTCATAATCTATAACATTCAAAATCTATAAAATTGTTTTCTATAATGATTATTTTCTATAACATTCATAATCTATAACATTCAAAATCTATAAAACAGAGCCAGGTGTTCAAATGTAAAGTCGACGGAGCCCCGCTGCGCGGGGCTCCTATTTTCTGCTCTGAAGGACACAAGGTAACTAACAAACCTATCTGTCTTAAATTGGATGTTGGTAACGTGTTTTTCTAATGGCGGGGGCTGCGCCCCCGAGCCCCCCATGTGGGGGGCCCTGCCCCCCACACCCCCCTTTTCCGCGACTTTTCAGTTGTAGTACCGCTGCCTAAGTAAAGTTTAGAGATTTCAATAGTTATAGAAAACAAATGTTATACTATCTAATCCTTATAGCAAATGAGTGTTATAGCAAATGAATATTATAGCAAATGAATGTTATAGCAAATTAATATTATAGCAAATGAATGTTATAGATTTTGAATTTATAGAAAGTAACTTTAGAGAATTTAAGTGTTATAACAAGTGAGCATTATAGCAAGCAATGATTATAGCATCTGAATTTATAGAAAGTGAATCATTATAGCAAATGGTTTTATAGAATGTGATTTTATAGCCATTGATTTTATAGCAAATAAGGGGATACCCATATAAACGCATGCCCCTAACGAGATGCGAACCCGGAATCTCTAGCTTCATAGTCAGGGTCACTAACCTCTATCCGGTCGTCAAAAATTAACGTATTCTTTTTATTTAGTTTAATAACCCGGTGAATTCCAGTAATGAAATACTGTCTTGGTGAAGTACATTTCGTAACGTGTTGTATGTAGTAACAACTGACGATGAGTTTGGTCTATCTAAATACTATTTGCTTTTTTATATTTACACAATAGCAGCAAAGCAAAACTGTACTTAAGATTACAATTTTTTGTACTGTCTAGCATAATTGTTCTAAAAAATCATTTGTCAACATTACCATGCGTATCGTGTAATAATTTACTTACCAGTTACCGATGGAAAATAAAAACATGAGATATGATATTAAAAAGTTCCGAAGTTCCTAGAGCAATTCGCCTGCCGAATGCAATAAGGGCACAAGTCAAAAAACCAATAATTCGAGAAACGGCCAGTTAAAGTTTTGAGAAACAGGTGTATGATCACTAAATTGGCTATATATTTTTTTATTTTAGAAAAACGTATCTGTTCATGAGATTTTCTTTTTCTTTATCATAGATAGCTTCGGATGAATCCGTTAATTTCATTTATAATAATATACATTTGAAATTGTAAGGGCCTAAACATGGGTACTTAGTGTTGTGCCTTTGTTGCAGAAAGTATTTTATGCAATTTCGTGATGTGCCTGAAGTCATGCTAATTATCATATGCATAATCAATAATACAAATGCAATAAATTAATGTCAAATTAAAGAAAATGCTAATAATATAAAATAAAATCAAAATCTCACTTTCAAAAGACCGGTTCCTAACCAAATAGGTTAGGATTGGTATCAATTGTTTTCGTCGTACCCTACAGATTTCGTATTATTTTAATGACATCCTATTCATTTATTTTTCTGACACTGGTGTTATGAAGATGTTATTATTTCGTGCATTACCATGTATGTGCATTTGGGGTGTTTGAGGTTGTTTAACTGAACCTGCTAGTTCTGTGTAGTAAGTATTAAAATTTGATGCTATTTCAAAGGGGTCCGTTATCATTTTATTTTTTATTACCAGTTTATTAATTATGTATACTGCGGTGTGTTTATAGTACTATTAGTTTATTTTTTTATTATTTGCCACGAGGCTCTGCATTTATTTTTAATGTTGATCAAATATTTGCTATTATTTAATCTTTGCGCAGTATCTATGCATTTTTTTAATAATTTAGTGTATCTGTAATATTCATGTTTATTTTGTTCGGTTCTTTGTTTTTTATAATATCGAAAACGAAGTAATCTTTTCTTTTGCAGCTAATTTTTACTCCTGTTATCATCCATTTTGGAGAATTATGATTTGTATTGTTTATTTTTTCCGCATAACTGGAAAACATAGCTTATACCTAAAACAATACGATCAAGTCGTGAAACTGATTGAATGCGACATTAAAATCACTTTCTAAACATATATCTGAAAAAGATAGACTTGACAAACATTTCTGAAATTTATTTATATTTTGTGCTGTGTCATGATCAGAAATGCCGAGAAGTAAAATGGCAGCATAGGCCATTTTTATTTTTAAATTGCTCAATATATTGTCTATGCAGGTTTTATCCCTTGTTGGTTCTTTTAAATGATTTGTTAAATTATAATTATTTTTTTATATTTTTACTTTTATATAAATAGGATAGGATAGGCAAACGAGCAAGTGGGTCACTTGATGGTAAGTGATCACCACTGCCCATGGACACCCGCAACCCCGGAGGGATTGTAGATGCGTTGCCAACCTAGAGGACTAAGATGAAATGCCTATTAGTCTGTTACAGTCGTTACTAATTGCTAGTGTATTAATGTTGAAGTCACCACATACGATTATTTTTTTAAATTTAGATTTAGTGTTCAATTTGTGTAGTAAAATATCTAGCTTGTCAAGAAATAAGTTAGCGGATGAATTTGGAATTCTGTACAAACAAATGACTACAGCATTATGTTTGGGTACCCCAATACCACAGCACTCAAAGATCCTCGATACCGACATTTTCTGCAAAAAATCGAGTTCCTTAAAAGTTACTTCTGGCTTTGCCAAGATACAGACTCCGCCTCTATTTTGGTCTCGGGAATAGCTGCTGGCCTATGCGTAATTATTGTGAACTTTTATATTTGTTTCATTTCCAGATTTAATTAAAGTTTCTGTGAGACATATAATATCTGGCTCATTGTTTTTCTTATATATTTTCGTGAATTCATTATGCACAATCAATGTTCATAAGTGTCATATAAATATAATATCACAAGACACAACTTAAAATTCAACTCGAATGATTGTGCAATAAGGGCACAACTAAGAAATGCCTTTATCGCATAAACAGGGTAGGCCATTTCGTCACATGCAAAAAGGGCATTTATGCCCTCTATATTCCGTTAGAGTTAACTTTTGAAAATAGTCTTTAATGTATACGGTAAAACGATCAAATTAGAACACGATTCCGGGATAAACTCAAAAACCGAAAATTTTGATTTCGGCCCTTATTGCATTCAGCAGGCGAATTGTAAATGTGTTTTGTCTGTCTGATAAAGGGAAATGTCAAGGTGAAAGATAAAGACAAACGAATACTAAATTAATCTAAGCTTCACAAGTGTTTGTGAATAATGAGTTATTCTATATGTAGGGGTTCTTCTACATGGCGTTCTTGTGGACAATTTTGGAAAATGCACTATCTTTACTCACATTAGCAAGTTCGTTTCCACTGAAAACTTTGGTATACACCAAGAGTATAGATACCTAGATTCTAACTTAATGGTTTATTGCTTCCCGAGATATTATATCAAAGAACTCGTGGAATTTATTCCCCACATTCGTCTGGGAAAGGTAATCCCAGAGGTTCTTATTCGGCTACTTAGTTCAAATACTATGTTCCGCACAAGGATAGGAAAACCCCTTTTGTACATATTTGAACGTGAAATAGGATGTTTATGTCACAGAATATTGGTTGACTCAGGTTTAAAATTACAGAGGATTGTCAGTAAAACATACCCGGGTCGAGAGGAGCGGCATTGAGTGTGTAAGCTAATAGCTGATAATACGTTCCGTACTCAAATAATGGAAATTAGTGAGATAATGTTCTCATGCTTGAAAATTTAATTGAGTCCATAGATATAATTTTAATTATTCATTAATTCTCAAGTTTTCAAAATAAGTTTTCATTTGTTTCCATACATTGTCATTTGAATATTCAGCTCCGTTTCAGTCAGACAGTTAAAAATTTACAATACAATACAAAACAAATACTCTTTACTGAACACCACAAATCAGTACAAAATAATACAGAAACAAAGAACAAGGTAGACAATAGGCGGTCTTATCGCTTATTTACAACTTATAACAATCATTTTTCTAACACTGTTTTTGACGCCTGTAGTGATGAGGCTGTATGTATTGTGTCAATATAACGATTATGAATTTTGAAAGATTACATGAATCGATTTTGCTTAATTGAACCTATGTATTGAATATTGGGTACCTGCAAACCTACTAGCTATTATAAATACTGTGCAAATATATACATAAAACATAATGTATAAGCAAATTACGGTTTTGATATACGTTTGAATATATTAATATTGGTCATAATATGTATTTTTGCTTCACAAATAACTGACTTAATGATACATCGGAATCTTAGATACAACGTTGTTATTTGAAACGATCTAGCCTTATTAAAAAAACATAGGTTTATGCTATTCTGTGATTTAACCGATTTCTATCAACTCAAGGAAATGTCACCTGAAACTAAAAAAAAAGAGATTTAGTTACAACCCACATTAGAATTACGAGCCTAGTACATAAATAAGTGTTTGTGTTGTGATTTATTATTGTAGGTAAATACTCCAAGACTGTGTTAAGAACGTATTAAAATTAAGTCGAATATAATGGTAATAAAAAGGTGAGAGCAGATTATAAAGGACTTGAAAATACCTAATATCATAGTTTTTTATGTACATACCTAACTTTTATGAATCCTTCACAATTTACGCGTTATATTATTATTACATGAGTGCAGCAATAAATCCGATTACTCGCGTATTAAAAATTATCGGATGAGTTCGAAATTATCCGACGGTAATCCGATATTTTACTACGTAAGTAATCTGATCTATTGCATTAATTATGTGATAGGTACAAGTTCGTTTCTGCATAAACGATAAAGCCAGTATTTATAGAAAAGATAGTAGTTAGTTATAATTGTTGAGACTATTATTTTCATGCTCTTTACGATCTTCATTTTATCGTTAAATTTTACTTATGGACAAGTGGGGCGCCGATAATAATTACACGTTTAAACAAATACAAAATACAGCTTAAAACGTTGCCTAAGCTACGTATTTGTTATTTCAATAAACAACTAATAGGCTCCTATCAAATAACGGTTCCAGAGGCATCGATCTCCGAGAGGGTTAAGCTCCACGCAATCAAGTTATCGAATATCACAATTTAACGAACTAGGTACGTTTTGCGCCAATTTTCCCTTCCCTGGGCGACAAGATCATTAGGCCCGTGTACTTTGTGAATTTTCAAGAAAATATACCTACACCTACCTGTACAGAGAGGTAATGCCGCCAGTGTGTTGGGGTCTATGCCGCAGGAAGGCCTTTTAGATGGAGTTTTTTTTTTATAATTAGGTATATATAAGTTTTGTATATTTAGGTAACTTTTAGTTTTTAATTATGTTGTATTTACTTATTAAATTAAATGTCATTAAATTAAAAAAAAATAAATATAGCATAATTGGTGACCGAGAATGTTCTGTGTTTTTATTAGAAACCACCTGTTGCCCGCGACTTCATCCGCGCAGAATTAAAATTTGTTGCGAAGCTCATTAAACCATGCTTATCCGGCCTGTGGCAAAATCTTTTTTAAGTGATTTAGGGATCCTAACGGTAAACTACCACCTGCTCAAATTTCAGGTCTCTAGTTCAAAAAATCAAGGGCTTTCATAGAAAGTTGACGAAGCCCAAAAACCATCTAACCCCGCCCCTGTGGGACAATTCTTTCTTAAATGACTTATAGGTACATACATACAAACATACATAAATCACGTCTTTATTCCTTATGGGGTAGACAGAGCCTATGGTCACAAGACCTAAAGGCCACGTTTAGCATGGTTGTTGGCGTATAGGTGGAAAGGAGGAATCAAAACAGTGATGGGTTGCTAGCCACATCGCCCATATAACATGATCCCTAAGATTTTCGCCCAATCCTCGATTGGCTTTTACCATCTGCGCGGGAAGAAAAGCCACTGGTACATTCTATGTTTTTTATTTGCTCCCAGACCAGCATGGAAAATACATACATAAATCACGTCATTATCCCTTATGGGGTAGACAGAGCCTATGGTAACACGTTTAGCATGGTTGTTGGCGTATAGATGGAAAGTAGGAATCAGAATAGTGATGGGTTGCTAGCCGCATGACTTATCATAGGTAGGTACCTATAAACTACCTTCCTTCCTAATTTCAAGTCTCTAGTTGAAAAAAAACAAGGATTTTCATACACACTTGCGAAAGCCCTGAACCACCTTAATCCGGCCCTGTGGAAAAATCCTTTCTTAAGTCCTTCCTATAAATGGCCTCCTGCTCAGATTTCCTCTAATTTAAAAAAAAACGATCTTTTCTTCACTGGATAAGGAAACCAGAGGATTATTTCAGATCAGCTGATTAGCTTACACCGATCATGATTTTGGCGGTTTATGACACAATCAGATGAATAGGACCAAACAGTTGGGGATGAACTGCATAATATATAACAAAATAATATAGTTAAAATTAAACGATTTTTTTATCTACGGTCATACCGAACGAAGCTTGTGTGAATTCGATACAAACTTGGACGGTTATTATTATACTCGATGAGAAAAAAGGAGAAACTTTCTCATTTTTTTTTATTTTACGCGGAAAAAGTCATGGACTAAAACCAGTCTGTCAAAAATGTGTCTGAAACACAAGCTAGGTCCCTAGGTACGAGGCACGAGTAGCTAAATAAATCTTTATTGACATAATTTTGTATTTGTGAAATAAACGAATCCCAGGTGTAAGCTACTGTCGCTATTGAATATATATAGACTTTTCTACTTTAAGAAGATACCTACGTGGAACGAAACGTTAGTTTAATAAATATTTATTTACCTATGTATACTTACATAAGTGGTCACAATACATAAAGTTTTTTTTTTTTTTTTTTTTAATAAAAGAGGGGGCAAACGATCAGACGGGTCACCTGATGGAAAGCAATCACCGTCGCCCAGGGACACCTGCAAGACCCGGGGGATAACAATAAATATTTTTATCAACTTTAATAGTAGGTACAATTTAACTAAATTCTAGGTAAGTATTTATTCGGATATCTGTAAAAAAGAAAAGCACAAAACATAACGTTAAGGTCCGTCGACACCAGAGCGTAAAAGACGTCGACGGTGCGTTGACGCAACAAAAGGTATGAAGAAACGGTGAGGGAACGTGACTCATGCGACACGGCACTGCGTATACGCAGCGGTGTGGTCGCTCCTTTATTATGTGTGGCGCACGCTGCGCCGTCAAATTTGTCTTTTTTTTCAAGATTGTAGCGCGCTGCTTTTTCTCGGAAACTGGAATGATCAAAGATCAGTGCAAGTGCAGTCAACCACTAAAAAAAAAAAAAATTGTACTTTCATAAAAATAGTAAACCAATTCCGTGGTCGACTATAGATAATACGAGTATAGCAGTAATCATATTCCAAATGATTTAGAACACCGTTATAAGATATATGGCTGTCAACATGTTGACAACGCGAGTTCAATAATGCTCCAAAACCATCATTAGGTACCTCTGTCTGTTTTTATATTTTCATCGTTGATATCTAAATAATTGGCCTGAAGTAGAAGTAATACGTTTGCGTATGAGCGAGGCTAACAAAATACAGTCAGATTTACTTTACTTTTATTTTAACATAGTAGCGTGCATAACGAACGCACTTGTGTAACGGTAGTGCTTCAAAACTCGGCACTGTTTACAACAATACCACTTTACTCCTTGTTAGGGTTGTCCAAAAGTCAGAAATGGAATTCCGACATGGGCACTTGGGATCAGAATCAAAGTCAAAATTTTAGGATTCCGTACCTCTGAAGAACGAAAGGAACCCTTGTCCGCACGCACTTCTTTGTCCGTGTGTCTGTCTGTCCGTGAAAGATCCTTTTTCTCAGGAACACGTAGAGATAGAAAATCGAAATTGATACTAAATACTACTAAAACTGTGAAAAATCAAACCTCTTAGTCCACGCAATCAAAAGATATTTATGGCCGTTTATGTCCCATTCCCCATACCTTCGCAAAGGGAATCAACACCTATAGGGTACTTTCCGTTAACCTAGAATCATGAAAGTTGGTATGAAGTTAGCTCTTATAGACAACTGATGAAATAAATCTAAAAATCTGATTTTATGTGTGTCTGTCGATGTTAGTAACAAATATACAATTACCTCACACTGCATACATTTTGCTTAGGGGCATGGCTCTGCTAACACTGGATTTTATATTAACTTGGCGAACTTGTACGGAACCTTTGGTGCGCCAGTCCAACTCGCACTTTTCCGGTTTTTTTAAACACTAACCAGTAACTTTGATATAAAAATATAAATAGGAGTTTTGTTAGTTTTTATATTTTGCCACGAATACGCGCGCGGGGCCACCGTCTGAGGCCGGAGGGCTTTCCGTGGAGGGCCATGGTCAGGGCCGTCTTAAACTAGGGTGGGGCCCTTGGGCACACAAGAATTTGGGGCCCTTTTGGAAATTAAAAAAAGCGAATTATAATAAAATGTCCGACAAAAATGTTTTGAGAATAAATGAGTGAGAGAAATTGTCTGTCCTTTCGGGCCCCCTGAGAATGGGGGCGCTGGGGACGGGCTCCGTGTGCCCTTATGGTGAAGACGGTATTGTATTGGCCATAGTATCAAAATGTAACATAGTAACCAATAATACTTATTATATATAAAATTATGCAAGAAGTTAGGCCACACCACGTAAGTAAAAAGAAAGTCCGAAAATCACTAACTCATATTTTTTTTCGTTTTTATGGAAATACTTGCAAAAACAAACTATTTTTTTTTCAGACTTAGATCTTGGTGTACGGAACGCGATTCCGATTCGCTTTCTTCCGGGTCTTTTAGTAGAAAAAAGTTAGTAGTCAAGTTATAAGATTTCAAGTGTTTCAAGAAGGAGAGATATGCATGCTTTGAAATCTTTCTCGACACTGAAACTGTTCTTATCACACATAAATAGTTCGTGTAATAGTTGTCTGAGAAAAATATTTTTACACATGACTCGAACGAACAGGTCACTAGTTCATATTACACGGTTTCATTTTTATTTTTCAAAAAGAAATTCTGCAGCTCAAAATCAACCGTTGCTAACATCAAAGGTAGCCCTGACTCGACGGCGGAGCACGCCCTTATGTTTGCCCTCCGCTGTGGGCACAGGCTAAATATTTAACGGGATACGAATATGGACATTCGTGTTAGAAAAAGCGATTTATTAAGACATATACCGCGTAAATTATTTGCATTCAGTTATAAATGAGCTTGCTAGTTCATATTTTGTATCACTTGATACGTGCTTCTAGCATTGATAGATAAGGTAATATGGTAATCGTATATTATGCTTTTAGCCCTACTGAAGACACTCTTAAGTATATGTACAGTTTTAATTTTTGCGAGATAATTGGAGAATTAAAACCATATACAGTGAAACTTGGTTAAGTGGGACCTGGATAAGTGAGAAACCTCCATAGCTGGAACTCATGCTGTGGTCCCGACACCTTAGCACTGAATTACCTCTGTTAGTGGGACAAAACAAACCTCTATATCTGGGATTCTTGTTTAGATTTTATCGTCATTGTTACCTCTATAACTGAGACATCCAGTGTATTTTACCTCTTTTACTGAGATTATATTTTAAGGAACAATTTTTCTAAATTGTTTCCTTTAAATTTCACTGGCAATAACCTCTGTAACTGAGACAAAATTTTATCACCTCTGTAATTGGCACTACATATTTTAATTTTCGTTTTATTTACTAAATTTAGCTAATTTTGTGCCTCAATGACCTCAGGTTTTGTTTTGTTTTGTTGTAATCGGCGTTTTTTTGAAAAATGACGAAATTAAGGCCGTAATTATCTTTACGTGCGGTTTTGTACTATTTATATAAAAAAAAAACTTCTTGATTATTTTTGTGAACTACCTGTTTTATTTACTCATGTAGGTATGTATATGTTTTTACTACACATTATTTTATTTCATTGTCGCACCTCTATAACTATAGTAACCTCTATTTTCACCTCTATTAATGGGACCCTCTGTAAATGAGACAGATATTAATTTATACCTGGCTATCTGAGACACTGGGTATGTGGAATACCTCTTTAAGTGAGACTATTTCGCAGGTCCCTTGAAGTCCCAGTTATCCAGGTTTCACTGTACAAACAAAAGTTGCCGCTTTAAACTACAGATATCAGAAATTAACTTTTTAAGTCCTGGGCACCCTGATAACTTTTCAAATACAACAAAAATGGAAGAAGACTTTGTTTTCAGGCGTTGGCCGTAAACTAAACTAACAATACTATAGGCAATACATTTTTTTCCAAGTTATCTTAAAAAACAAAACGAAGAGCGTATTTATTAAATGTAGGCCGTATAATTATTATTGCTCTGTGAATAATATTTATTTAAAGCTACACAGTTTGTTGATAACTGCCCTGACGTAGCTACCTACTGATTGTTTTGCGTGATAGATTAAACAAGCTATGAATTAATTACATGTGATAATCAGCATAAATAACGATTAAGCGCTTTTCAAATTCCGACGGGGAGAATGAAGGGAACGGAAATATAAAATTTGAAATATACAGTGTTTATACAATGCCTGTTTGGTTACAGAAAATTCAGGCTTATAGTTTTATCCACAACGAAGTCAAAGGGGGTCGAAAATGGCCTGAACTGCTTCGAGAGAAGGATGGTACGGCCGTGCCGCTTTTTTTGCTCGACTTGGCGGGGGCACTGCAGTGCCCCCCGATTTAGGGAATTTAAGCAATAATTTTCTGCCATTCGTCTGTCAGAGATACCTTGTGTCCCAGCGCGCAAGTTACCTACACAAAGTCATAACAAGGAGGCTCCAGTCAGAGGAACAGGAGGTTAGAGTAAGTAAGGGTATAGATTTAGTTATAATTATTTCTTCATGTTTATTTATCTATACCTAGTTGTATTTGTAAATAGATATTTAATTTAAATAAATAGTTTTATAATTTTTCAAATACATAATTATAAAACAAGTTACCAAGTCGTTAATTTTATTGCCGCAGGAAAGGCAACTGTTTATAACCAATGCAGCCATTATTAAAAAAGCATTTCGAGTGACGCAAATAACCGCAATGCAATGCAAGGAATGCTGGTAATTTTATGCAACAAACAGATCACCGACACTAGAAACCAATCATTAAAACCGTCTTTTGTAAGTAACGCCTGAGAAGATGAAGCGCAACACCAATAATACATTCACTACCTGCAAACACGAAGACAAAATTTTCTTAGAAGTTTTATTTATTCCATGTGTATGTATAACTCTATATTGTACATAAAACACACGAACGATAAATACAGGACAACACAAATGCACAAAGGCGAACTATTAAATAATAATACCATATAGCTTTTATAAAAGTTTATCACAGGCTTTTCTACCGGAGCTATTTAAATTTTACTATATAAATAGCTTTGTTCATTTCCTTTGCAATCCACTCTGAAATTATACCTACCTGCTCCCCCTTAGCGTGACGGCTTTGCAGTCAACCTAGAATTAGAAAAGCATAATAAGCAAATATCTCGAGATTTATGTTTGAAATAAGTAACCGGAATCGTTGGCTACGTTACAGTTTGAGTACTCGAGTGCCTATAGAAATTGATTAGGCGTAGTTTCGTATTTAAATTTAAAAATTCCGCGTGTGCTGTAATACAGTTGGGAGGTATTGCAGAAAATTACTTTAGGAACGGGGTTAGATTGAAAATAGATTATTTAAATTGAAAATTGACCAACGTCATACATGCGAACATTAGAATTTTTATATTTTTTTGTCAAAAGAAATCATTGTTAATTGTTAATCCAATCTATTGGTTTTTTCCGCAACTTTTGAGACTGTATTTTCTTTGGCGTCTTTTCTACGTGATAAAGTATCTGTAGCGAATTCGACTACTACTAGTGGGTGAAATGCGACTTGTACCATTTGATCATAAAAAAGCTGGCCAAAAGTTATGCAAAAATTATGACGATGTAACTGATGACAAGCGGAGTTGGCGTGTGTACAGTAAAAGCTATTTAAAAAGTCTAGCCGTCAATGAGAGCGGCTTAAATTTTTAATGGACCTCCAACCTCTATAGCGCCCGGTGATGACGTTTCACCATTCCAAACATAGGTACGTATATAAATTAAATGTATCAAAAACAAGCTAAAAAGTAACTTAGGAACTTAAAATTTAAAAATGTGGCCTATTCAAACTTCTATTGATCGATATATAGTCAAAACGGTTTACAACCTTGAGTTAAAGTCAGTTTTGACAATAAATAAATAGTAAAAGGCCATCGGAGTCATTACGAGCATGTTTCTCCCTTAAAAGGATTTGAATTTGTTTTAGATACCCACTAAAAACAACAAAAGTATTTTTAATCTTAACCATGGCTTCAACTTAATATCGTCTAGTAGATAATGGACAAAAATCACTAGCATCGTGCGCTGTGTTTGAACTCATGTGGTTATGTACCTACATGTTTAGCGAGGCACCCCTCACCCCGTCAATCAGGGCTAGTTAGCTCGCGTGCTTTGTAGCGGATTGCCGCTCAAAGTTTTTAACAACCGTGTAACAACTCAACTTTATACTATCAGTCGCCGGATTAACTTGCGTTTAGGGTCTGCCTCATAAATATGTATTATCAGGATGAATTTCATATGTGGGTCAACACAGTTGACTCTGTGATGTTATGAGAAATTATCTTGGAGCTTTCTAATATCGAGAAACATTTTTTATCATCATTTAGGATAATGACTTGAGTGTGAGTTTCGTTTATATTCATTGTAACTTAACTGCTATGAGTTTTTGTGGGCTCTCTAAAATTAGATATTGGGTATAATAATAAAGTTTTCGGTCATAAAATGCGCCTCAAACAGGTTTGCGTTAGTATATGAAGATATAAGAACAGTCTGTTGCCATTTTGATCTGCAAGTGGCGCTACATTTTTTCCCAGTTAATTGATATGTCTTTGTGAGAGCGTTCACACTACAGACTGACTGTTTCTACTAATTAATGCCCAGTCTCTGTTTGCTCTTTTGCTTTTCCATGGCTTCTACATTATTTGCTCTAAATACTTAAGTATTAATCATTTTACTGCCGCTTTATTGTAACAGTAAATTGGTTTAGTAGTTGTAAAACGAAAATATATTTTGCTCTATCCGCTTGTTCGCAAGCACGATGTTTTCGGATCGCGTACCTACTCGAGTGAGATTGTTATGCTAATCACAAAAGTGTGTTCGCCTGACGGCAGCACAAACAACCGCTTTGGCCTATTGTCCGTAACTCGGTGTTTGCTGAACAGCTAGATACGTTCCCTTTCAATCACCAACCTACCGTTTGATCAAGTCATGTGCCCACATGCCGCGTCCCGCTAGAATAATGAGCCGCGTCAGCAAATCAGGTGTAGACTTGTGTTGATTTCTTGTTTTAAATAACTGATAATCCTTTGTGAATACATACATATAGACAGACCCTAAGGTAACAAGACCTTAAAGGCCCCAATCAGCGTGAATGTGGAGGTAAAGGGGGAAAGGCGATTCAAAATAGTGATGGGTTGCTCATCGCCTTTAACATCATACCTACAATTTTCACCCAATCCTCGATAGGATTTTACCATCTGCGCGACAAGAAATACAACTGGTACATTCTATGGTTTTTATTAGCCCCCAGACCAGCATGGTGAATACGTTTATTGCCTATAAATATAGGTTATACAGAGACAAAATCAAACGAAAACAATTTTCTTAGACTTTCAGTATCCATCAACTAGTAGCGTGTGTTATTCGTAGCAAAGTAAACGTTTTTAACTAGTTGCCATCCACAACTAAATTACCAACGTTATTGCGTAATACACCAACCGATTAACATAGTTCCAGGCTAACCCTAAAGGTTATTTGCATTGTGTGAGCCTATTAGACGAAATAGGGTAAGGAAAAATTTCAATTGTGTTTGTATATAGCCGGCAAAGAAGGTTCCTTCAGTCGCTTCATAAAACTAACAATATTGTTCGCGGTAACAAGACAAGAACGTTTCTCCCGAGCCCATATTCCCGCTGCCATTGTCTCGCTCAGTAGACTTTAGAGGCTTGCGCAGTGTTAGACCGTACGGACCATTGTTTAGCTTTCTTCACCCGCAAAGATGGATACCACACAAAGGCAACGCTCGTTTCTGCACTTGTGTTTGTTTTTGTTATGCAATTGTAGGTTTTGAGTGCGCCAGGTGAGGGCGGATCTTCGCTCGTTTGCGGATTCAAGTGTGCCGCCCCTACTACAGTCTTAACGCGGAACATAATACTGGCAGATAAAATTCTTCCACACTTTAGTTTGTTCCTAAAGCCCTAGGACAATATTTATTAATACAGTTGTAAGTATATATAATAATATACTTACATAAAACTCTTGGCGTGATTATCGTTTAGGAAGGATAAAATTTAATTACCTAATACTTTTGGTTGTTTTACTCTATAGTTAATAATCGATATTTAATATTGAGCTCATTGAAAGGATGAAAGTAACTATTCGAAATGTCACATCGATACAGTGTTAAAAAGTAACAACATTAAACAGTGTTGCGTAGCTTCAAAATGTTACCTGTTCATAAAGCCTAGGTCCTACTTGTGTTGACGAAGCGATTAGAAAGCCGTTTCAAGGATGATACAACCATAATTATTTCGCCACAACTGCTTTATAGATCATTTACCTACAACCATGCGTGAAAGCAACACCAACCTGACTGACAAACCAAAAGCTGAGCCTGTCAGTCAGGTGCTATTTTAAATTTAGAACTATACTATACTCGAAACTAACGTTGTCTATGGCTTCTTCCCAGCCAGCCGCCAACACTCGGTTTAGCGAAATTTCAGCGTAAACTAATAGTAGAATTTGTAGATGGAGTTGGAACGACACAAGACGGCCTGGCTGAAGTGCTTCGACGGGCTAAATTAAGGCAGACGACACAGATATGTTAAATGCAATATGTGAGGAAATGGAGAGGTTTGGCGTCATGAGTTAGGAGCTGCTAATCTGAGTAGCTGTAGATAATATATTAATAGATTAACATTTAGAATAATAACTTTCACCAAGCTTCTTATGGTGCATTCATTTTGGTAATGATGGTATTTCACCAAACGCTAGCAGTATCAAAATAAGACATGTAAAAGATCTCTTGGTAGCTTACTTATAAGAATACTTAAAAGTTCAATTTTTTTTCACTTGTGATGTTCAACCATTTCACAACAAAATTAAATGCCTTTCTAAGACACCTTGGCGTACTACGGGCCGAGATCATGGCAGGTTACTAGCAGGATACAAAGCGGAATACCTATTCAAAAAAGTTCGATTAAAGCAAAAACCTCGAGTATTTTGCATTTTTAATGGTGGATTAAGGGAATTTGGGTACCATTAGGGTATTTTAAACGAAGAAGTACCGAAAATAATTTGTTAAATATTTTATTGAATCAAGGGTTACCTTGCGGAGGTCCATTTCAATGAACAAGGTAAATATTTTTTGTTCATAATTTGTTAAGTTTAAGTAGTTTACACAAAAGATCCACGAATAGGTCGAAGTGTATCCGCAAGGACCCCTAGATTAGGATTAAGTTTAAGTAGTAAACTTGACCATAATGATCGAGTATCTTGTACTTGTAAGTAAACACGACTAAGTAAACACGAATAAAACTTAACAGGTTAATAGTCAAAAGTTTCTAGGTCCCAGGTCACTAACGATACGATGTAGCAATAAAATGTTAAAAAGCAAAATTACAAATTGTTCCAACGAAACTTTGATAGAACTTCCGAAATGATGTTGCTGATAGCACCGCAGCAGTTTGCCCAGAGTTTAACAACAGTATGGTCGTAAAACGTTAGTAAATCTAATGATTACAATGTTTTAAAACGTTAGTCCAAACTAGCCTCCTTTATAAAACATGTCGTGTGACTAACTAAGCCGTAATTTTCGAATATGAAAATACTGCAATAGTTAAGTTCCTCATAAAATTTGCTGTGGTATACGGGAGCGTGCAATTTGCATTTTATGCTTCAACGCGAGACTTTAACAAAGGCAAGCAAGGAACCGGGAAGCAAAAGAATTTTAAGCTTAACTGAGAAAAAATCCGAAGATCTTGTGCATCCATGAGAAACGTCTAAAGGCATCGACGCTGGCAGTTACAAACAGCTCCATAATAGAATCGCGAGGCTTTCATCTGTCTCATGAATCTTGTTTTGTTATTATGACGTATTGACTATTAGTTCACGGTCTTTGTGTAGCAAACCCTTGAGTATTTTCTTTTGAAGTAAAGCGTATTTTTCAAATGAACAATGGAACTCGGCAACGTAGACAATGGGAGGTGCTTTGATTTTTATTTGCGATTTTGAGTTTTAACTGACTGTGACATTGCGGTGTGCGCCGCATTATAGTTCTACAGATATGGAATTACATGCTTCCTTTAGCCACTACTCGATTAATAGCGCGACAGAATAATCAATCACTGCCACTTAGACCAGGATATGCGATACGATTAAAGCTCGTTTCATACCAGTATTGTCGAACATTGTTGAGGACATCAACAAGTTTACCGACCGTTCCCTGAAACCAAGTACGAGGTGTTAAGATGTCGGAAGATGGCATGAATTGATCGCCTCCAATAAGATTGAGTGCAGGAACTCTATCCTTTGGGATTCCAAGCTGAGAAAAGCCTGACACTCATTCAGTTTTGGGCAAAGAAACTTACTTACAATTAAGATGGATGATAAAATATGACGTCAATAAAGATATTCTCTTGTGTTAAATTAGTCTTAATTTGTATTCATATCTGAATAATATTAGTAGTAGTAGTAGTTGAGACAAATTGAACTATAATTAAATTAAGGTATTAGTAAGTAAGTAAGTAAGTAAGTAAATGCTTTATTGTACAAATATAGAGAAGTAGAGACAAATCACAAAAAAAAGACCTTAAATATATTATGCACAAATATAATATTAGTAATATTATACTTTGTTCATCTATTAAATGCATTTCCACTTCGTAAGACTGCTTTAACGAGCATTTATGGCCTAAGCGTCACTATGCAACTGCCAATGAAACTATCTCTCGTTTTATTTTACCTGGCATTCTAAATTGCACCGTCTAATATCATTTAAAAGTCTTTTTGTTTTTCCGTATGACGTTATCTAGAGTTGTTTATGGGCGTCTAGCAGGCCATCTGGCGTAGCCTGCAGTCTCCGCAAGAGACCTCGTAAATCTAACTACAAATTTACAACCTTGAGATGTTGCACTGACGTATGCAGTTAAGTACTATTGAAAACTGAGTAAGCTCACCATGCCGTGCGTCGGGTGAATTAATGGAAAATTCAAGCTGAATTTATTATTAGCCTTCCCGGCCAGATTGAAATATAATTACTTTCGCGATGCGGCTGAAATATAATTATGCTCTTTTGGACGCGATATAAATACATGTTTGACGTTCTCTCATATCATAATATATCAAATACAATGGCGTGTGGTATTCTCTTTATCATAATATTTTAAGCATTTAAATGCAAATTTTCGGCCTAAGCGTATAAATCTTACGCACAAGTTTCAGTATTAAAATCACGGAATAGCCTCTAAAATAATAGCTTATTAAGATACACCTAACCTGACCCCGCCATTGTGTTTTGGCAAATAAATAAAACGTGAACAGCTTTACGTAACAGAATAAAGAGTACGGTAATTTGCATAATGCTGTTCACCTTTTAGCCTTTGGGCTCGGGGAGCTGGCCTGGGCCTGAGCCAAACCGACTCCATTTAGCGGCCTACCGAAGATTATAAGCTTACGTACGTGGGTTGCTCGTTTCTTCGCATGACTAAGACGGCCAATGTGAGTCTGTTTTAAATTGACCGCATAGTAGAGTATCCTGCATTTTCACGAAGTTTTTCAGCTGCACGTACGAGAAGGTACAGCCAATTTATTGATTGGATATACGAAACCCTGATGAATCAGAATCTAGCACTTACCTGTAGACTTGTAGACTGTAGAGCACGTTACTGTATTTATCTTGCAATGCCTTGAAAACAGCATAATTAAAAATTAATATTACTCTAGTAGTGATTCTCTTTTTATTTGCCGACATTATTTTTACACTTATTTTTCACATTTGAATTATTTTGCTTGTATACATTTACACGACCTGCATTTAGAATGGAATCAATTTCATAGATAAGAGGTATGCTCCATTTTCCTTACAATATTACTATAGAGATTAATCTCGATGATACTGAGAATTGGGCCCCTGCAGTTTGATTTATACGCTACCACACCTAGTAGCTCTTAATCTTGGCCGTGGAGTTTATTTGCCTACAGTTCATATCATGACGAATCCTTCACCCTATTCGATATATGTTAATCGAGCTTTGCCACTAGAGGTACGTCTTATATGGAAAAGAACAAGTACCTAACCATCTTTCTGACGCATTGGGGTAAACAACCAAACAATAACAAGCTACCTATAACACATTCTCATGCCAAATTTTCTGAGAAGTTTTTAAGTTTCCGGTGGTGTCTTGAAACTCATCTAAAGCTGCTGTTGCTTTATTCGAGAGTTTCACTCTAGGAATTTGTGTTACCGTTTGCTACACCTCAAACGTCAGTCGTAATGAGGCTGCGGCAGACAGATACGTCTCGGGACATCAGCTCAGCGTACTGCGGTGTTTAAGGTGTGCTATTATGTTTGAAACAACACTTCATGAGTTTGATTCGACATAAGAGTTGAAAATTCGGGTTAGTAAAAACTGTATTTTTGATGTGCTTAACAAAAAACTTATTATACTTACTTATTTACTAGGTTTAATTTACTAAGTACGACTTGGTTAAAAAAACAGATTTATTTTTATCTAAAGTTTTCACTATCGTAAAAGCAATGTATATATAGAATAAGCAAGTGTTAACGAGTGAGTAATTATGTGATGATTAGAAATACAACAAAATGTAATGCCCTTTAAAAAGTTTAAAGTTTAACAAGGTTAGTTTAGTTTTTTATTTCAACACCGTGAAACATAGCTCGCTGGAGACTCGTTAAAAAGAACACGATCTAGTATTATGATATACTCACGATGCTGCCGGATAGTGGTCATACTTAAAGGGAAAATTTGACGAATAGCGATGTAGCGAATTTACTTCAAGAAACTGAGGCGCTTGTCTCGTTCGTTTCTATTTACGAAATTTCGTTGGTTATTAATGAGAAAGTTAAGGTTACCCAGAAAAAGTTGCAAATCGAAGACATAAAATACGTTAAATAGTTACCAGCGAAGTGGTTGGAGCGGGTTGGTAGTGGAGTAGCAAGGTACAACTTAAAGTAGGTACCTAAATTTTTTTAGTTAATTAATGTATTTATCCGCAAAGTCACATCATCTAGGCCTGTAAATCTAAATATGACAGGTGATTTAAGCATTGTGTCAACGGCACTTTCGTTGATGACCAAACAAACCTATACGGGAGCGCCATATCGACACCTCCTAAGTATACTGAGGCAAGTGACCATTTTGACATTTTCGGTTTTTTACATAATTTTGACTAAAATACTAATATCTACTTGCCACAAAAATTTCATGGCAAAATTCCTGTTTGTTTCGAAAATAAAGTGACGTATATAAATGTATACAAGACAATTTTGTAAATCAGTACGTTGTATACTGAGGCAAGTCACTTGCACCACTGTACGCGGCACAGATATTGTGGAGGGGCGGCATAAGCGTGGTGTAACCTGACGTTGCCTCAGTATACGCGAGAGACCAACGACGCGGCGTACGTCGAATTTACCTTTTACGATAGAAATTAAATGATTTTATGTAAGATACAACCACTTATTTTCTAATGCACTGTGATTTCCGTAAAATTAATGATTATTATACTTGTAACCTTGCAAAATGAAGCTTTTCTTGACAAGTTATTCAACTGACCTTAACAAATTGATACAAATTTAAAAAAAAACTGTCTTAATCGTTTCTCTCTTAATTATAATGGCACTAGAATATTTATCATTTAATATCAAAATCACAATTATGAGTAAAAGCCTTTATTCCGAATTGACAAGGTACTATAATTTTTCTTTAGTCATCGTTTTTTGTGATCAACCTGTTGTAAAATTCAGAGTGTTGAGATGGTATTACCACTTCGACAAAGATTTATTTATTTATTTATTTATTCATTGTCAAGTCATGTACATACATATAAAGATGGTAACATTGTTCTAAGTCAGTCCATGACGCCCTGCAAGGGCACACAATAGTAGTTAATATCTAAATCTAGGATTGTAATATAACGTCAAAACATGCCTTCAACTTAATTAAGTACATTAAAGCTATACATTGATATTATCAAATTCATTAATGTTATTCTATTCCAGTTATCTATTATAGTTATTATTAATGATCTTAAGATCTTTAAATTTTTGTTTGTCAATTGGCAAACGTTCGTGGTACGCTACTTTAATGTTTCTTAAGCCAATTATGAGGTCATTGTTATGTACTTCCAACAAGCGTACATACATGTACATGAGAAATACAATCCGGTTACGGTTTTGCCCTCCACAATTGTGGTATAATATAATACCATCGCAACACACTGAATTTTACAACAGGTTGGTCACAAAAAAACGATGACTAAAGAAAAATAATAGTACCTTGTCAATTCGGAATAAAGGCATTTATTCGTAATTGTGATTTTGATATTAAATGATAAATATTCTGCGGTAATAACTGTAATATTGCGATAAGTAGTTTTGACAATTGAATTTTTGCCAAATAAAAATTTGGGAAACAAAATTTGCGATGTGATGCTTTGGGGAACATTCTTTGCCAAACATTAGTAATCCCTCATATTGTAATTTTTAAATAAATATTTTTTAATTTTAGAAGTCATGAATAAAGGTGCAATGATAAATCCTACTAAGGCGTTAAAAATAAGGAATGAATCCTTGCTAATGATAAATCGAACCTTTAGAAGAAGCGAGTTAAGTTTTTAGATTTTTTATAACTACTTAATAGTACAGTCTCAATAATTAAGAAAAGAAGACTATTTTAGAAATATTTATGTTGATTTTTTAAACTAAAACGAATATTGCTCAAACTGTGGTTGTTGAATTAGTTACTTTTAGGAATGATGGAACTATGATTAAAAGATTTACGAACATAATAGAAACAGCTTTTATTTGAAATTTACGTTTGTTCATTAAAAAAAAACTTTTTTCTATTATCATTAATAAAAATATATATAATTTCCCGTTTTAAACAGCAAAACATTAAATATGTTTAACAGTATACAGGTGTAAGCGAACTTAATTTAAGCGTATACTGGTGCAAGTGACTAATATGTCCACCAAATAATGATAAAGGGCATTTGAGCATGAGCTACGTATTTATTTTTAAACAGTATGGATTTATGTAACATATTTATCTAATTATTAAATGAAACATAGAGAAAAATAACAATTTACTTAGTACGGTGTATACTGGATCAAGGGGTAGTTGCCTCAGTATACCACAAATCAGAACACGTAAAATACGCGTACACTAGTGTATTTACCATTTTCTCAAAAACTAACATTAATTTCAGAATTCCATATATGTAGTCTGAAAAGAGGTACTTTTGTTCCAGCGAATCCAAAGTTTTATGGAATGGACTTTTCAGATAAAAAAGTTACAAATGATTTTACCTTTGCACGGCTCTCCTGTAAAATCAAGATTTTGCAGTTGCCTCAGTATACTTAGGAGGTGTCGATATCTGACTTTTTCCGAAAGGAAACGCCTGATTTAATTCAATATAAAAATGGGCGATGCAAGAGAAAAAGCTATACAATAGAAAAAACAGGCGAGACCATTTTTTAACAAGCCATGTACCGCCTGAGTGCCCCTACACTCATTAACGAAAGAAAAGCACATTTCTTAACAATCACACGTAAATTTTTGGTCAAGTCTCAGTTCACAGCTGTTCTAACTATGGCGGTAGTCTACGACTTGCACTGTGGAGGCAACGCGGTGGTGGTCACCGCAACGCCACCGTTACTCGTCGGCCAGTGGAGCGGCGGCAGCTAACCCGCTTTATGTGCACTTAATGCCGGCTCTAGACATGTTTCATCCACTTCAGCTTAACGCGCATCTTAATTTAAGCCTGAACGAAGAGCCACAAGAACATTTTTATTTTTGTTACTAACACGAGCTGTGTGATGCAAGGAAACACGGCTCTGGTTGGTGCGACTAGAAAATGAAACGATCAACATGCATTTAATCAGTACGTAATTACGCTGTTAAATACGTGTGCCAGAATAAAAGAGGATATATCTGCGAGGGCCTAGCTAGCTAGGGGGTTGCTAGATGTTGTCAACTTGTGAAGAAGTCAACGTATTCAAAAATATTGAAACAAATCAACGAATCTTGAGGATTGGGATGTCCAGTCGGGACCGCCTTTATTTTATCAAGAATATTTATTTTCATTCTTACGTCTTGGGTGTTTAATGTGTATTTCAAACGTAACTGTAGAAATAAAAATTGCGAAGGAAAAAAAAGGTTAAATTCGATACTTACATTGATATTGTTGATTATGTAGCTACCTATTTTTGATATTGTTTGTTATGTATTTATCTACACTACTTAGTATTTTATCCATACTTTATCATTCATATCAGAGCACAAGCTTTGCATAGTTTGGGACTAGGTTAATTGGTGTCATCTTTTTTATGTTTATTTTTTAAACATCCGGACGGCGAAAAACGTAGAAAAACTAATATGTTCATTTTTTATTGTCTATGAAACCACTTTATAGTAACGTTTTCAACGTGGGTAAACCTTTCAGCCCGAGTTTAAAAGGGCATAATCTGAAGATTGGTCAGCGGAAGATTCAGCCAGGTACGTGTCTACCCTTAGTTTTGTAACCAGATATTGCCTTTGATAAGGGTCTCTATTACGCACATCCCACTGCCGGATGAAATTATTCATGCAAAATAAAGTCCTTTCTCTATTATAGTCCCTTTTTAAATAATACGGCACTCAAACTATATCTGTTTTTTTCCTGCTGGTCCTGCTATTTCAAATATTTTATTTCTCGTCATGAGATAAAACGAAGCACTTCGTGCTCTACTTTATTCACCGAAGCTGTTCACAGAAGCCAAATACATGCTTACCATACCTACTCAAGAACAAGGTCACATGGATTTTGCTATAACATTATTCTTCGGAAATATTCGGTCATTCAAAATTGAAAGAAATTTCTTTTATACTCTAGAAAAAAGTAAGAAAACATTTTTAAATTAATAGGGATTTGTCAACATGAAAAGGAGACAAAGACCATGTCTAAAAATCCTGTCAAATGTTAATTGAAAGATAAGTGCTGCGAAATAAGATTTTCCACGTTGTTTTCCCTCAAATCTTTTACTTTGGTTCTGAAGGCATCTGCCCCTTTTCAAGTTACGTTAAACAAATTTTCCGTAACAGACTTTTTGAGACACACCTCGAGGATTTAGGAGATTTACTGGGTTTTGTTTTTACTGTTCTTTTATTTATGTTGCGTCCTTTTATTTATTTGGGGGTTATAGGTTTCATGATTTTTATGAAATATTTTGGTGGCATAAAGGTCCCTTGTTTATTTCTGTCTTTGCTCTGTATTCATATGAATTATTTTATTTTGGCGTAAAATTTAATTGTTTATCGGAGCAAGACGAAATTTTAAATAAATATTAGTTGAATGACATTGTATAATCATAATACCGAAGTGGTATGAAATAAATTTGTATAATATATCATATAAAAATTGTAATGCCTAACTTTAAATCTGTTTTAACCGAATTTTAATTTTAAAATGGAACCAAATAAGAAGAACCTTAAGCACAGAACAGTAATATCGATCAACACCCACATAATTTTAAGTTACGCCGTGACACACCCGTACATCCTTATAAACGAAATAGCTCCGTGCTGAAATATGACAAGGTTTCTAATAAAAAGTATTAGTATTCACCGCGGAGGCAAAGATTCCCCTGTGTAAGTGCGATGGGCAATGTTTTCAGCGTAACTCATCCACTCCAATATCAGTGGGATTGAGAACGCTAAGTTATGACTGTAACAATTTCGTATTGCCCTATAAAACCTCACTTTCACTTTATTTATTCGCAGTTAAATGATCAATATCCGATATTGGCTTTAGATACGTTTACGGATAACTTTTTCTTGGGATATTTTCCAGTATTTATGTTAATGTCAAAGAAAAGAAATGTAAAGCGGCAACAAGCGATGTGGTTACTTTAAAAATGTGAAATAAATAAGGTGAATGGGGTTCGAGTCTTTCATACTACTGCATAATTAATCACGAGTGTGATAAGTAGGTAATTATGAGTATCGATTCATACACAACAAATTTAATGTTAAGTTTTCAAGGACTGGCAAGAATAAGGTCAATGTTAGTCTGCTTAAAATAGGAAAGTTGCTCATTTTTTATTCGAAGACCAAAGGTTAAAGAAAAGGCAGAAAAAGAAGAAATTTGGTGAATATCTACCTCACCGTCACGAACATAGCTCTGTCCTAAGCGTTTGCACTAACCTCACGTGTTTCATCAAAAAGTAACTTAACGTAACTTAAGCTCTACGAGTCCAAAAATAATAATGACCGTCATCATGGTCATCATAAGCGAGAAAATATTCACTCTTTGAGAAAGGACTTTCAAAGCACCACAGATAATGGCCACTGGACTTCCACGACCTGCATCTTTGAACAGTAGGCTTATTATGGAACTCGCTCGCAATCGCCATCGTGTTCAATTTGACAGTTCTTGCATGAATGTGACATAGCTGATTCCGATGCCAATTGTCAGCACATACATGAACTGTCAAAATGAACACGATGGCGATTGCGAGCGAGTTAAGTAATAGTCTACCAGTCATGACGAGAGGACCACCAACACTTTGTATTTCGTAATTTTCTGTCTAAGTCGCTATTCTTCAATGGTAGTTGGTTCTAATTAAAAAAGTCAATAAAAATGTTTTAGTTCTTTTGAGAGGATAATTATAGAACACTGGGATAACTATCTGCATACGTTTTTCCATTCTTTTGTTACAAGGAAATGCTTTCATATATTTAAAGCGTTATCTCTTTTTGCGCTTGCAGAGGCTCCTTTGAGAGTGCGTTCCGTAAGGTCAGTCCATCACGCTATCACATGAGTTATACTAGCTGAGATAATGATAAGCCTCCACATTAAAAGCTCGTTAGTCTTGGAATGCTTTCCTATTGTTCCCACGCGTTTTCTGTGGGCGATCGGAATTTTATTAATCCCTGCAAATACAGGTTCAATGAAACCGTGGCGGAGTGAAAGTAGCGCAATCAATTGAAATAGTTTTTTTTATTTTAAACTATCAAATTTGTATCTACCACAATTATTTTAATACTACTGGAACTTAGTCACAGAAAATGATAACACTCGCGACAAGGGGGGTTACAATGACGTCTTAATGCGATTCAATTCCGATTCAGTTTAGGTTTGCTCGCTGTCAGATCCATACTAAAAATGACAGCTAATACCTGAGTTGAGTCGGAATTGTTAAGACGTGGTAAGCCCTGGGCCTACATGCAATGTGGTCGAAATCGATGTAATGTCTGGTTGTACTCTAATATTTTGCATGATAAATAAATTATTATAAAGAAAAATCGCGAATATTCCTGAATAATATTTTGTCTAGCTTAACTACACTGACGCAGAAAAATAAGGGATTACTTTCCATACAAATTTGTATAACAAGTAGATCATCACTTCTGCTCATCAGGATAAATACAAGAAATGTTTTTTAGTTTCCTTATCTGTTTTGTCTATGTCTTATGTAAAATATAGTTATTCAATAAGTACCTACAGTCTAGGGAATAAATATATATGTACCTACGTTACCAAGACGTCAAAAACATCTATACACTTTTATGCCACATACAATAAGGTCGGTGACACATATATTTGACACGATGACTGTATCGATATTTATGCCACCGACTGCACTGACTGATTCGATTATTAAAATCCTGCTACGGCTCCCAAACAAGTGAACATTATTATTAAATCCAACGAAAATATTCATCCTTATTTTAAAAAAAAACCTTGTTTAGTTTTCATTGCTTCCCAGATGATTGAATCGAATGAGTAATATGCCTTGTGTAGTAGGTATGAGCACATTTATACAGCAATTTAACTCTCTTGATTCGAGTATAATGCCTCTAAAAATAATGGTAAATAAAAAAGTGTTTAAAAGTAACTTTATTAAATTCACGGTTGAAGCTTATCTCGGGGAATTATCGCGAACAAGTCTGGAGTCCGCCTATAAATAAGGGTCATATTTATATAATAAGTCACCCCAAGATTTACCCAACTTTAATGTTTCTTCGGGGCAGTGTGGTTCGCGTTTCTGTGTCGACTATTGATACAGTTTGAAACTGAATGAATAAATATATAAAACGCTTTATATTTAAAGTCAGTAGTTCATTTTGCTATGTAAATGTACACAACTAATTCCAAAAAATAGGTGTTGTAAATTTTAAGCGACATGATATATTAATTTTATTAGGTAGTGAAATTTAATTGTTTTAACATTGGATGTTGTAGTAATATAGAGTGAGTGCAGATACAAAAAAAAATCCCCTCTTATATCAACTAATAAAGAAATGTAAGTGTATTTTTAACATTTTGCTGTATATCAAAAAGTCGATGTGCAATTGTGAAGGTCTATTAAATGTGCTATATATTCCTACAAAATATAATAAAAAAGCTATGATCCAGGACCTGTCTAGAGGCTGATCGACTGCAACGGAGACCAAAGAGCTGGCTTCCTCGCACAGCGAATTAGTATTGCAATACAGCGGGGAAATGCTGCCAGCATCTTTGGGCGCAATGCCGCGGGGGAGTACGTTTTTAAATTTATTTTAGTTTTAGTTCAATTAATTTATCTCGTAATACATTTATATTTTTACATTTAAGTAGTTTACAGTTAATAATAAATATCGATATTGTTTCACAAAATAGTTTGTGACGTCAGGGTTCTGAATACAAAAAAACTTGATATATCTTGGTACCTAATAAGTAGATGCGAACACGAACCACATTTACTATAATTTACTTTCTTACATATGAATCTTTTAGTTAAAAAAATGAGTATTTCAGGTTAGACATGTCGGATGATTAAAATGAGTGAGTGTTATTTGAGTCTCTGGAAAATCTCAATGATATTGGTCATGGTATCGAATGCATAGCGAGGAACGCGAACCGCCCGGCAGGTTAGCTTGCGTGACTAATGAGTTTTCTTTTATTTCTTATTGTTTTTCAGTTGTTGACCCGCTATCGACGTTTGTTACGTCCAGCGAGCCAGCACAGCTCGCTAATTATACCACTAAAATGATTTATTCCGACCGATTGTTAGCCTAAAGATTAGTTTAGTTCCGTAAATTGGTTCTGGATTCATGTCAACAGGGCATTTTAATGCGTGATATTAATCATGCTTATAAATACCTAAAAATAAACTGACTTTTTGTGGTAATGACGGGGTTGTTATGACGTATTTAGCGGCGTGTGCGGTTCGAATTGCTAAAATAATGTCAAATGGGTTTTGGGCGGAGGCATGTTTGTTACAAAGTGGTGTGGAATATTCCATCGTATATTTAAAAACCATACTTCAGTGAGTGCAGATACAAAATTGGTAAATACAGCTGAACTGCAATCAAACATGAATTTGAAATGGTTTTGAAACTGCAAAATTACTCCAAGACGCTTTACAATAGTATTTGTAGCAATTGTAGCTATAGTCATACAAATGTTTAAGAGCGCGTAGTTTAAGTTGCCGTGTAGGTGAAATCTTTAGAGTGCATAGGTAACTTTAGGAGATAATTACCTACTTAACCTTTTGACCGCCACACTATGAGTGAAGCGACGTGTTCTGCACGCCACGGAGCAAACCGTCTTGTAGGGACATAATGGATTTTATTTCCATTGTAGAAGGTTTTTTTTACTAGAATGTTGATTATGTGTTGATGACCGTGGCGTGTGACGCTTCAGATTCACTCCATAAATGTGTAAAACTTATGACCGCGATGTCACGATTTATGACAGAACCAATTGATGGAAAGCTTAAAAAAAATCTATGTAAGTGGGTTGCTTACATATAACTTGTCTATTCTACACTTCAATTCATTTAAGCGCAACGAAATAGTTAAGTGTCAAAAAGTAATATGAAAAGCTAGAACTTTAAATTAAATTTAAATTATTTCATTTATACCACTTTGTACTTGTTCCCCATGGGGTACGCGGTAATAACCAAATATGGGTACGGACACAGATTAAAAATACACATTGGCAGCATTTCGCTGGCGGCGGCGGAAGCCAGCACGGAACCTCGACGTAGTATACGACGTGTACTTTTTTTTAAGCGCATGCCATACGGGTTATTTTATTACAGTCGTTCAATTTTTGTACCAACATTTTGGAAATGGATATGAAAACTTTCGATTCAGATTAATATTTTTGGAGGTAATTTTATAACGTTTGCAGTATAAGTACATATTTCTACTCGTACAGTTTCAAGAAAACCGACGCCATTTCATTTCACACTGGCTATTTTTGATTAAAATTGCCTACGTTTACTCTGTCCGCCAAAGTAAACAAAGTTCGGCTAGGCGCGAGGGAAGTGGCTTCGACTAATACGAGACGAGGGCTTTTAATATTGTTTTACAAAAGTCATGTTCACATTTCGCATTTACACAAAGTTTCTTTCAACTTGTTCTTGTTTTGCTTTACTTTGGTCTTTGAAGCGTTATACGTGATCCTTGTGATTTGTTGGGAGATAAATGAAAAGACAAACATTTTACAAGGGCCTTTTCAGGGCACCAAAAGGATTTATTCAAAGATGATCCACATATTTATGTTGGTGGGCCCTTAGGATTAACGTAGGTTCTGCATTATTCCTAAATCATTTATGCTCCCAAAATACCTCCGAAAGTTGCTTGAAGAGCCAAATTATAATAAACAACATGTGTGTGTGTGGATATATTTCCATAGTAATTCAATTACATTAAGTTCAGCAAAATAATTAAAAAATACATCTTGATAAGCTTCAGATTTTAATGCATTTCAGTGTGACTGGAAAAGAGCCCGCACTTTAAGTAACCCATGTTTAACTTGGCTGTCACAATAACCTGCACCAGGTGCGGAGCTAACTCCTAGAATATCAAGACATAGCTGACCGGAATTCCACCGGAGAATCGGATATATACTCGTAACACTAGCTGGCTTTATCTTTGCGATTCACTGTAAAATTTACTTTCGCTGTAACAGCAATTTAGTAGACAAAGCGACGGTCACAGTGGCTTGCGTTTCTTAAGATTTCTTTATTTTTTTTAACAGATTTCGAATTACTTTACAGGGCGACACAAATTGCTGTTATAATTTTGTCTGGTCTGTGAGTGTTTTGCCAGATTGATTTACGTCTATAAAATCTAAGTGTTTCCACGGGGTCTGTTTTGAACAAGTCAATATATAATATATATAAGATATCGTTTCGTAGTGATTTAGAAGACATAGTCAATCAAAACATAATTGAGTTTCTCTGTAAGAAAAGATTTATTGTGGTAATTTTACACGTGGGTATGATTCACAATTAGGTAAAATGTTTAGTAACAAAACTTTACCTGTAAGAAAAGAAACGACATTTAATGTTATTAATCGCAATATCGATTCCAAAAACACAATTACGGTAAATAGCTTTCTTTCTTTCCAATCTTAATATTTCAATGTTTACATATGACATGACATGACAGTTACTTAAATGCTCCATAGACAATCTCGAAACACCACCACAGATTACACAGTAAAGAGAATCACGACAAAAGTGGCCATCTACGTCTACCACGACGGTGCTCGATGCGCGGGAATACTTAAATTAAAGAGATATATATATATATATATATATATAAGCAAATCATAATTTAACTACCAACGTGACAACTCTTAGAGGTACTCATACCAATATATTTCATTTGAGACATTTTTATGACTTTAAAAAATCAGTAAATTTCAAACTGCAATCATTATGAGAGAATTTGACGATGTAATTAAGTACTTTATATTAGCTGCATAAGGCTTTCCTTTGAATCCTCCGTCGTGGACTGCATTTTTCATGGGATAATGTAGGAAGGAGCAAAATGAACGACGGCTTTAGCTCGCCGGCAAACGCCGAGATAAAACTACCGGACCCTTATTTGAATTATGGGACTTTGACCAGCCGGTGTCTTTGAGCGACTTTATTTCGTTCGGAACAAAACGTTAGATAAATTTAATTAAGCTGTGGAAGCTCATTGAGGTGAATTTAATTGATATTGAAGCTCAGTTCGCAGGAAATGAAAACTGAAATATGTTGAGAACGAAAGGAATAAATTTCACGAGTAAATAAAATTGAAATATAAAAATACATTATATTTTGGAATATGAAGTTAAAGCACTATTAGATATTAAAAGAAATGGCAACGCGCCAAGTGTAAGATCATTGTTCTTTGTGCTCTCTGAAAACCTAAAGAGACCGAATGCTAAGAAGGTTTTTACGTGATCACGATGCCTCTCATCGACGATAAGAAAGCCCAGAGGGATTTCGTCGTCTGTAAATGTATAGGACACATATCAGCACCCTCGTATGATAGACGCATTGATCAAATCAAATGCATCATAAACATCCGAATAAATCAGGTTGCGCAAAACAGGCGAGCTCTGAAATAGAAAAATATTACGTAATACCTCGCGCATGCAAACTAGGTGGGTGTCGTAAATTCCTTGTTCATACGCGTGGCGACATAACAAGACACGCAGTTTACGACAAGACAGCCATTCGCAGCTCAATCTTCACTTGTTTCGTGGATATGGTAACATTCAGATGCAGTTACAGGCTAAATTGGGCGCTTCCTTCGTTCTCGACGGTTTCTACGCTTCTGTGCCACTACAAGCTATAGAGGAGCTGGATGTGTTATCTAAAACGGCAATATTACATTTCAGGACACTTTTAAAAGTGGCATTTAATAACTATTTATCATAAAGAAGTCTGAAAACAAAAAAGAGAAAAAAAATACGCCAGCTTCTCACCGTTGGGAGAGACCTTAGGACCCAAAATGTCCTGCCATTGCACCAGTGACAGTTGTGTATATAGATATTTTGGCGCAGATGCGCAAGAGGACTCGACCGTAATACAAGTTAGGAATGGAATGAAAGAAGAAGAAGAAAATAAAGAGGTCTATTACAATTTTATCATGGGCTAATATAATTCAGCGATTTTGCTCCTATCATAATTGAAAAGAGAATAATGAATTCTAGGATCTACAATATCTATATTATCTACAATTTAATCAGACAATATTTAATGCTTACAGTTTTAATCAGGTCTGTGTATGATGCAAACTATAATTTACTAATTCATTTTAATTGTGTCTAATAATCTAAAAGTAGTACCTGTACCAAGCAAAATAGGCGCAGTTTGAGTCGTCGTGTCGCGGAAAACAGTCTTACAAATAAGTTACTTGTCTTATTATTTTATTTGTAGCAAATGCGGAGCCCAACATTCAAAATTGATCGAAACGGCTGAAAATTTCCTTTTTAGTCCATCCAGTTACTCTGTTTCTCACTGCACAAAGTAGGGGTGAGCAACGCCGTGAAATATTTTACGATTCTAGAAACACAAGTCGACCGAGGTAGAGAGCCGAATTCGTCCCTACTCGGTGATTTGTAAATATATAGTGTACTAGCTTATGCCCGCGACTTCGTCCGCGTAGAATCAGCAATTGCCATGTTTATCGCTATCCCGCGTTAACTATGCAATTTTTGTAGTTTTTCCCGTTCCCGTGGAAATTTTGGGGAGTCCTTTACACTTAAAGCCTTTAAAGAAACACACGTTATAAATGTTAAGTTTCTTGCTTCCGCTGTTTCGTCTGGAAACGTAAAATCCCGTTTTTCCCGTCCCTGTGGGCGTTTCGGAAAATCCTTTCTCAGTGTTCCCCTACACTCCCGAATAAACCTACGTGACAAGGAACCCACTTGCCAAATTTCAGCTTTCTACGACCAGTAAAATTAAAAATCCTGTTTTTTTCCGTTCCCGTGGGAATTTTGGAAAGTACTCTCTTAATGCTCCTCTACACTCCCGAAGCAACCTACATGCCGAATTTCAGCTTTCTGCAACCAGTAAAACGAAAAGTCCCGTTTTCCCGTTCCCGTGGGAATTTCGGGAAATCCTTTTATAGTGCTCCCCTACACTCCCCAAAGGAACTTGAAGGCCAAATTTCAGTTTTATACGACCAGTAAAACAAAAATCGATCCCATAGAACTGAATATATAAATCCCGCTTTTTTCCTTATCCCGTGGGAATTCCCAAAAATCCTGAAATTAGTTTCTTAGTTTTGTAATCACCTACTTCTGTATCAAATTTGAAGAGTCTAGTTATTATAGTTACTGAGATAGCGTCACTCGGAGTCGAATATATAATTCCCGTATTTTCCTTATCCCGTGGGAATTTCCGAAAATCCTTTCTTAGCGGATGCCTACGCCATAACAGCTACCTGCATGCCAAATTTCAGCCCAATCTGTCCAGTGGTTTGGGCTGTGCGTTGATAGATCACTATGTCAGTCAGTCAGTCAGTCACCTTTGAGTTTTATATATATAAAGAGTGATTCAAGAGGAAGGTTTTTATGTATAATTCTACGCAGACGAAGTCGCGGGCAGAAGCTAGTTGCTCATAGACATTATTGTAATACGGTGCATATCGCAGGCTGTGGCGACGCGAGGACCGTAATACTATATGGACAATAGCTTTGGCCCGCGGCTTCGCACGCGTGAACCATGAGCATTTCAAAGAAGCTAGCAATCAAGCAAGCGAGCAACCAAACCTGCAAGCTTTCAAGCAAGCCTTCAAGCATGTAAGTATGCAAGGAGGCATGCAAGCAGGCAAGCAAGCATGCATGCAAGTAAGCACGCAAGCATGCATGTATGCAAGTAAGCATGCAAGCATGCATGAAAGCAAGTATGCAATCAAGCATGCAAAGCAAGGACTCAAGCAAGCGCCCGCATTGCCCCGCTGTCTTAATTTTTCTGAAACTGTAAATATTGCAGGATTTTTATAAAACAAACCTAACCTAACCTATAGGGTTGTCCTAAAATATATCCTAAATAGCTTTTGCCCGCGACTTCGTACGCGCTAAGATGTAAAACGAAAAAATAAGTTTTTCCCGTTCCCGTGGAAATTTTGGTGAGTGCTTTCGGAGTACATAAAGCCTTTAAAGAAACACACGTTATAAAATGTTAAGTCTCTTTCTTCCGCTGTTTCGTCTGGAAACGTAAAATCCCGTTTTTCCCGTTTTAGTGTTCCCCTATACTCCCGAATAAACCTACGTTACAAATTTCAACTTTTTATGTCAAGTAGGTAAAACGTAAAATCCCGGTTTTTCCCGTTCCCGTAAAATTGTTAGGAAATCCTTTGTTAATGCTCCCTTACACTCCCTAAGGAAGCTAAATGCTAAATTTCATCTTTCTACGACCAGTAAAACGAAAAATCCCGTTTTTCCTGTTCTCGTGGGAATTTCTGGAAATCCTTTCTTAGTGCGCCCATATACTCATCAAGGAAGGCTCTTATCAAATTTCAGCTTTCTACGACCAGTAAAACAAAAAATCCCGTTTTTTTCCCTATCCCGTGGGAATTTCGAAAAATACCTTCTTAGTGCACCTCTAGGATACTCAAGGTATATGTGTGCCAAATTTCAAGTTTCTAGCCATATTATGCCTACCGCAGTATTTCTTTGTAAACAAATATTTTTCCCGTTCCCGTGGGAATTTTGGAAAATACTCTCTTAATGCTCCCTACACTCCCGAAGCAACCTACATGCCGAATTTCAGCTTTCTGCAACCAGTAAAATGAAAAGTCCCGTTTTTCCCGTTCCCGTGGGAATTTCGGGAAATCCTTTTTTTTAGTGCTCCCCTACACTCCCCAAGGGAACTTGAAGGCCAAATTTCCATTTTTATATGAACAGTAAAACGAAAAATCTAGTAGAACTGAATATATAAATCCCGTTTTTTTCCTTATCCCGTGAGAATTTCCAAAAATCCTGAAATTAGTTTCTTTGTTTTGTAATCACCTACTTTTGTATCAAATTTGAAGAGTCTAGTTGTTATAGTTACTGAGATAGCGTCACTCGGAGTCGAATATGTAATTCCCGTTTTTTCCTTATCCCGTGGGAATTTCCAAAAATCCTTCCTTAGTGGATGCCTACATTGTATAAGGTATCTATGTGCAAAATTTCAAGTCTCTAAGTCCAGTGGTTTGGGCTGTGCGTTGATATATAGTTAAGTCAGTCAGTCAGTCAATCAATCAGTCAGGACTTTGAATTTTATATGTATAGATATACCGCAACATACATATATATTTAAATGTCATTTCTCATTTTTACGGTTTACTTCAGTCAGTTATTGATTAGTCATTGGAGTCTTTTTTGGTATATTCATTTTTTGATAGCTGATAAAACATCTGTCGTCAAATTTATGGCCTAACAACCTCACATGCGTCTCTAAGATTAAAGGTTCTTGACAGATTGACTAACGGACAGCGAAGTGATTCTGCACGGTTTCCATTTTTCTTTTTGTGGTACAACACCCTAAAAACATGATAAAAGATTAACAGCGAAAAATCAAATCACGGAGTTCAAGATACGCTAATCAATTTGCAATGCCCATTTAATCGCATTATTTTAGACGTCGACGTCTTGATCGTGCCACTACCAGAATTGGATTAATTTCACGCATTTGATGTACAGAAATGTAGGTACACACGTCAGTTCACCGGTTGAATTATTGTGTTATGTTTACTGGCTGCCAAATTGGCTCAATTATTCCTTTGCTAGTGCAGATACACTGTAACATAGTACGTAGACCAACTCACTCTCAGCATCACGGTTTAGTTTCAAATTGGTCTGAGCTTATTATCTTAAAGTGCATCGTAGGTCGCAATAATTCAAAGACCGGGGAAACATACATGTGCTGTTACTAATATAAGCTTTTGTTAGTTATTTAAGGGACTCATGCTTTCTGGAAATAAGACTTTGTGATACGTGTGTAAGTACTGAATGAAACTAATTAATTGAAGCTCAAGCGTCAAAGGACTCTTATCTAGTTTTTGGTAATAAGCTTTTAGTTTTAGTAAGTTTTTTTAGAAGTATCGTTTGAACATAACGAGCAGTAATTGACTTAGATAACCTATTTTAGCTACATAACTAATTTAAAAATGTAGCATGTGCCTAAAATTATCAAAAAGAGCATCAGTACTTCAATTACAGTGACTAAACTGACGCGGAGAAACGGTCACTTTTTGTACAACTTTGTGTGTAAAGTGACCCCTATTTTTACTCGTTAGTGAAGTTATGTATTAGTTAGTGAAACCTTTGTCACTTTTGACATAGTGCACGCGGTTGTCATTAAAAATAACAATCACATGTCTATCTTATTTGCTGTTTCCCTACTATTCGAATGCCCTTACACTAATGACGGCCGGGGGGCTACCCCAAAATTCGATTTTTGAAGTTCGTATCACACCGTCCCTCTTACTCTCAAATTAATAACTATTAGTGAGAGCGGAACGGCATGAAACGAACTTCGAAAATCGAATTTCGGAGTATATGGCCCGGCTAGAAATTGTGGAAGCTTACCACACCATATCAAATTGGCTCAAAGAACATAATATTCCCATAAAATTCCCGCCGCGATCACCTTTTGACCTTCCCGAATCTAAAACTAAGCATTTATAAAATTTTATAAAATTCCATTTGGTTTCAAAATCGAATTAAAAGACAGTTGTTTCTATAATAAAATTAAAAAAATGCTAATAGAGAAATGTTCCTACTCCGTATCTGATCTTTTAAACGATAAATTGTAATCTGTATCTGTTACCTATTACCTACCTGTTAGTTGTTATTGTTCACATGTTCCATGTGAAACTTCTTTAGTATTAGTTGCCAACATTGTAATACCGTGGTTGTGATAGTAAAATAAACGAGTAAATGAGTAAAAATCTGGATCTTTTCAAGATCTTTCTTGGGACAACTAGCACATAGTTCCGCCTTGCTTTCCACACCGTAGTGCTGGAGTTCGTAGTATTTAGGTAGTAGGTTGGCAATAGGGAGTGCCGCTGAACACTGTCACGTCAGGTTAGTTGCTTTTTACGACACATACGAGAAGATATGTGTCCGTTCTATTCTAAAACCGGGCAGGACACGACAATGTAAAACTTAAGTCTTTTTAGTATATAACAATCAATCCTTTCTAGTTGTTTGGACTGACTCAGGTCATGCCAAGTTCGGTGAATGTATATATAGCCCCTTTTAATTCATTTTGCTACAATTTCAGTACATTAAGTAGTTTTTTTTGGAGATAAATTATTGCGTAATTTGGCGTGCCTCATGGCATAGGCCTCCTCCATTCATTGAAGTTCGGTGAATGTAATAATATGAAACTATTAGCAAAAACTTTTTTTCCATTCTTATTTTAGGCTACATATTTGATACTGATGTTAGAATTGCTAAGGTGCACGTTTCCAATATTTCGCTATTTTGCGTATCCATGGGGATGCGTAAACAATTTGTCGAGTCAATTTCAAAACTATATATTGCACCCTTGCGGGCATAAATTTGCGCCTATCCCCTTTACTTATTTACCACGATATTACCGACATCTTTTAGCATTATGATGTTATTTTCAAACATGAGTAGGATACAACGTGCATAATAATTGTTAATATTTTATTTTAATTCAGTTGTCACTAAGTATACCTATAGATACAACTAGATAGGCCGTGAAGAAATTCCTTCCTAACTTTGTTTGTATTACGAAAAGACTGAGATAAAGCTCTTTCTTTCCAATTATAGTAATTGATTCGATAAGACACGGGTAAAGTTGCTATTTGACGAGGGATCCTCTATGAGAAACTAAGAATCCAGGGAAATGAAAAGACGCGATTTTGGTGGTTCCCAAGTGTATCAACGTTCTATTGAAACGGTTTGTTTGTTGAGATAATACGCTGAAAGAGAACAGCTGAAAATCGTTATGCCCTTTTTTTATTTAACTATAGATAACTAGGGAGAGGCTACGATTCTAAAAACAGAGATAGATTTTGGTACTATGAATAAACAAATATCTAGTTAAACAGAATGACATGATTTTATGGCCTAATTTTAGGAGCCAGCAAAAATATTAAACGATGGCGGCTAGAATTGCACATGAAATAAAAGTGACTGTATTTATTGTTTGATAACAATACCATGATCTAGTTAGGCGATATTTTTTTAAAGATGAGATTGATGTTTCTGATGAAGTGAGTTGGAAATGAATGGGTCTGTGATCTAGTCGTTGAGGAGAAAAGAATCAAGGAAGTTCTTCAGGGGGTAACCAGTAGATTAGGTGCTGGTTCCATCACACAGGCAAACTGATATTCTTTGAGTCAGGTACGGCTTAGCGATTTCAAAAAGGTAGGTACACTGGAGAATACACTGAAGGCAAATAGGCAAGTAGTGCATCTGATTTCGCTTTTTTGTCATGTCTGCAGTTATGAATTATGACTGAAATTCCTGACCAGATACCAAGTAAAATGTATTACTAGGTACTTAGGTATTAAGGAACGTCAGTCATTTAATTAATTTAAAGTTTATTTACTGTGCATACAAACTTACGACGATGTATAATTATTAAGTACAGAGGAGCCCCAATTATCCGGACTAATTGAGATCCGGGGCAATCCGAGTAATCGAAATTGGGGATCATCAATCTCATTTTAAATTATCGGGCATCAGCAAACTTCAGTGTTGCCAATAACTTTTCCGATATCATTTGTTGTCACTTCCACCAATTTAGCTTGTTACTTTCTAGACCGACTAAAAAGGATTAAAAGTAAGCTGTTTTGCTCCAAGAAGCAGCATATTAGCAGTTTATACAATTAAAATTACAAATTACATTGATAGCCGAAATAAAACCCCATTAAAAACAATCTTTTCACAGAAGAAATGGGCAAAGAATTGTGAATCCAAATGCTCAAATTCTTAGTACTATTTGAGCCAGAACCCTGTCAAAAGAACGCCGCGTGGTCACATTAATGCTCGGTGGAACGAGTAAAACAACACGCAGTGAAAAACAACCTGTTTTAATGTATCTACTTTTGTTTTACGGCCGACAAACACTGCCCTTTTACGAAACGAAACAGAAATGCAGTGAAAATATAAAAATATCGCCGTAGTGAGATGAAAGTTGCATCGGTTCCCTCGGGGTAGCGTTTGGGCTCCGCGCGCACTGCACCGACAATCGTAGCGAATCATTAACCGCTTGCAAAATAGAAGACAATTAAGCATAGATATACTATTAGGTTTCTAATTTTGGATTAAAAACGAAATTGTTCTCTTTAAAAATACGTAAGTAAGTTGCAACAAGTAATTGCTAGAAAGACCAAGTTATGGGTAGGCACCTACCTACTTATTATCTTGGACAATATTTTATCCCTTTTTATTAAAGTTCAAGGTCCAACTTAGTTAAAACGAAATGGGGACTATCGTTTCTTTGCTCACCAGTTGGCGCCACTGTTGACTAAGGTCGGTCTGTTGACATGCCTGAACTTGTTGAATATTGTAACGGTGGTCACTTCGAACACCTAGTAAAATAAATTAAAGTATGTGAAAACAATGCATTTTATTCATTTTAAACATCATGTTTCATAGAGCCATTTACTGCTTAAGACCTACACAATCGATATTTAAATAGAAATAGTGTAAGTTTATTTTTTTCAAAAAACCAGGTTCGATTCCCGAGCTGAGTACAGGTTATTTTTAATGTTCGCACATGCAGTTTTTCGTGTTATTAAAATCGATAACATGGTCCCTGAGAACTGATCTTCGTATGTCTTATAGTTTCAGACTTTCCCATACAGACAGATTTCAATGAGACACCCTGTACTGTCTTAAAAATCTTAAAATAAATCCGGAAGACTTCAGTACCGGCTGAACCACCTGGTTGGGTAAGTTGAACTGAACATCCCTATTAATGTTTTTCAAGGATTTAAAATTGTAGTTGACGAAGATGTTTCCATGCGTAGGTGGATATTCAAAGTGTACGGCGTCGAAGGGGTGATTTAGTTTTGAATCCAAAATTACAACGAAAAATCTTTACAGGAACGTTCAAACAAGCTAACTTGACTGATGAAACATTCCAGAATAATTTTAAGACAAATAGTGTTTGAAAAGTGTCATATTTCATAGACAAATGTTGGCTAACGGCTAAAAGATTTGTTTACCTTATCCACCAGTACAGACTTTAGAACCATTATGTTGCTTTATTTGACGCAACCGTTGCTTTTGCATTCAGCGAGTCCTGGTTAGGAAGTTTTTTTTTTTAATTATTCCTAAATGACGCCAAATGATGTCGTCGCAGGTATTATCGCGGTGCGTGCAGCAGCTCGGCCCAGCGAGGCCGTAACTTCACGCGCGGCCGCCGACGGTAACGAGCAGCCACATAAAATAAAATGTCAGCAGCGAAGGGATCCTCTAAATTTACCTAAATGCCAAATAAACTGCGAATCGCTTTAGCATTTATGAAGACTGCTCTAGATTTCTCTGTTGATCTTTCAAAGTTCAAGTTTCATTTGTATTGTGCCCTTAAAGATACCTGACATTTGAGGCTTTCTACATTTCAAGTTGGTTCTTGTTTTTCAGAGCTCAAGTTTGTTTGGAAGAAACAAATGTGTGTTTCCCCAAAAATAACTGACATTGGTAGCTTAATAGAATGAGAGAAAGATGGCAGCGGACATGCTTTTCTAAGGTTTCTTAAATGTTGCATTGAGATAAGCATTGCAATAAAGTACGACAAATAAATGATGGGTTTATATGCTATATTATTTTGATATCTACTTATTAGTGTGTTATTTTATATGGATTCTTTGAGTCTGAAATCATGTCTTTTTTTGGTATAAAACTTAGGAGCTAGGTGAGTAAAGCTATGCTAGTTTGGAAAATTTGTTTCTGCAGACTATGTTCAGTCTGCAGAAACAAATTTTCCAAACTAGCTCTAAGTATATTTAATTAGCTATATATTTTTTTTTAATTAGTTACTCTACAACCATTTGTTTAGGGTCATTGTATATAAAAATCTTTATTGTGCAAAATAAACATAAGACAAATACGATTGACAAACACTAAGATATATGCATAAAGGCGTTGTAATTGAAATTATGTGTGAAAATCTGCGTATTTCAGCCATAACTTTTAATCTTTCCCCCTTAACTTAATGCTAAGTTGAGGTGGTGATAGAGACTCATTCAACGTCCTGAATTCACCAAGACCCTAGTCGCAGATCGCAAACTTGTGTGATTACTCTATAGTTCGGCGATTTTCATAACTCTACACGTGTGGCACAAGATATTAAAATACACAAGAAAAATAATGAATTTATTAGCAAAGTACGGAGAGAACGGGAACCTTATCAATAAGCCTACCTTTCTACCTTTTATTATTTATAACAAAGAATTATCAAAATAGTAATATTAGTTAATAAAGTAAAGAATAAGTGTTGATGCTCTATTTTGAAAATCTAACATAAAAAAATAAAAAAAATAACAACCGAGTGTTTACTGTAACAACTTTGTTAGTAGACCTCGCGACACATGAGCGATAATTTTATGAAATTTGATAAATATACATTTTGTCGTGGCATGAAACCTTCAGTTGGCGTATCCGACTCATATTCGGCTGTTTTTTTATATACAAACGATAACTAACTCTGAGTAAAATAATCTATTTCTCCGCACAAGCTACTAACACTGTATATAATTATTTATCAGTGATACCAAAACGTGTCGCTCACGAATCGTTCTCTGTGTTAAGTTTCAAAGGTAATGGGATCTTCTCTTTAGCTCCAATGATTGACATAATTCACGGTAAAAGCTTAGGCACAATTGTCACTCGACATTTTGTAATGGTACCGCCACACGAACCACTTGTGCGATCTCTACTTGACTACTGAATGGAGGTAATTGCGGACTTATTTGCCTTTCGCGGTCTGAGCTCGTTCCTTTGTCAATGTACACTCTGTTAAAACTTGACAGATGTATGAACTCACACTTTTTAAAACTCCAAATAAACCAAGGGCTCTTTTATATGTTTTTTTTAAACTACCAGCGCATTCGGAAAGACCATTGCCAAGAAGAATGCTTTGCAAGAAACTTGTCAGAAAGTCATTTTTTCAAAATAAAATATATTTAGCTACTAAATACTAAAATTCTACTTAAATTAAATACATTTATAAAAGGGATGTATAGTGTCCCCAAGCCTTAAATTATATTAGTCTACAGTTCAGATGTATAAAGTCTTTACAGTCAAAGTATGCAAAGAAAGGAAAGGGAAAATAAAACTAACAAAAATAATTTAAGTTCAGTGGAGGTGTAAATGCCTCCACCGTCAAATAAATTAATTGGAGATATCTCCATGTCAAAGAGAAAAAATAAATAAATTATGAAATGTACATTTAACGGCAAGTAAATAACCGATAAGCTTTTGGATTCCGAGGGCAAGCTTACGTCTGCCGCCCAATGTTGGCTCTCACGCACTCATGTCCTGCTCTGAAAGCAGAGTGGTACCGAGGGCATGTATTGCTTCCGTCCCCACAGGCTCACTATGGGAACATTTTAGGAACTTCGACGTTGCTAGCCTGTAACTAATTAAAACTACGAAAGAAAACGGAATTCCATAAGCTTAACAATATACCTACCTAATACCTAGCTTAGTACACATACGACAAAGCAATACTTATGTCATTGTAAACAATAATAATTAAAATAATTATTTAATTATTTATTAGTATTGCATTGTTTTACGTAAAGGTTTATGAATTATGTAGTATAGTTTATCTGTGTATCGTTTCGTGAGTCATAGACGGTTCTGGCTGAAAATCAGTGCTGCAGGTGTCTAACACCTCAGCGTAATGCTGAGCCAGCGACCGTTTCACTTTTGCGAAGACACACAACGCTGATGATCTATTTTTCATGTCTATGTTTTCTTTTTTTGTTATACCTTGTTTATTTTCTATAAAACTGTGTGTATTATCTTATATTTGTGTGTCTTGCAAAAAGGAATAAATGTCTTCTTTCTTCTTTCTTTCTTTCTTTCTTTAAAAAAAATATAAATATTAAAAAAAGAAACAAAATACAAAACTTATTAAAATAGGCATCGCGGGCAGCAGCTAAACAGATAAAGTGACAATGACAGTTCACTCGTGTTAATCTACCTATAAATAAGAGGCCACATGTTAACGTCACCAGTGCTGTGGCTGCACTAGGAGGGTTCTATAAATCACGACCGTCATAGTTTAATAACGGCTGACAGATTTGAGAGCGCTGCAGGAATCCGAGTAATATGTCATGCAGTCACGGAGCGTCGCTCACTTCTCTATCTGTGACGGGGCATACCATGCTGCGAAGCCACATCCCTATCAGTGGCACGGATGGGAAGTACCTACGAGTACTTAATGAATAATACACCGGTATAAGAAGACATGATAAATTCTATTTTATGCTTAATTCCGTTAAACAAGTACAAGTGGTTTGAGCTTTATTGATTGGTGTTACAAAAGGTATAGTATAAGTATTATAGTAGATGAGAAATAATCGCAGAAAATGTGCAATTTGCTCACTGTTATTCCGAAAGCTACCGTGTAATGTAATTAAAACTTCTAGATCGACACAAGCTTACCTAAATATTTTGAAAAACATGTTTTTTAAAATGTTATAAATGCGAAAGTTTGTGAGAATGTATGAATGTTCTTTCAAGCCAGAAGGACTTAACAGATCTGGGTGAAATTTGGTACAGAAATAGATTACAGTCAGGTCTGGAATATTATAGGCTATTTTTTATCCTGGAAAATTCCGAAGTTCCTGCAAGATAGTGATAAACGAATTATAGTGATAAGACGCGGGCAAGAGCTAGCTTAAAAGCATAACTTATTAGCCATTACATTTTTATTAACCTGTAGAAGTCAGCAATAGTAATCTGTAGGTCGAGAAGTTAAATTTATATTTTGGAACGCTTCATTGTAAGCGGCATATTAGAAAACTTCAAAATCGTTTCTTGCGTTCTCAGGTTTTAGTTTTGGCCTGTTACCCTCCGTTTTTTCGGACAATGTTCATTATCAGTTCCCCATTCCAACCTTTTCAAAAGCATCAGAGAAGGGTATCAAGGCACAAACGATTATTCGGATCTTTAGAAGCTATTCGACCTAGGGATATGTGTGTATAAAGGGCAGGGTAAGGGAAGTTTCGAGCGGTCCACTGGCAAAACTATTCTTTCACCTCGTTCGTTCCAAAATCGAAATTGCTCACCAAACGCCGGTTCCGAAGGATACAGCGGGCAAACTCCGCCGGCTGCTCCTTCCATGCTATACGACAGTTCCGAGTTTTTCCGTGCGAGTTTGTTGGTTAGTATGGAAGGTAAAAAATCGTTACTTCTCGTAATGCTACCGGCCTTTCTACGAGTGTAGTTGGGCAACAACAATTTAACTTTTTTGAAGATACATTCATTTATCATTTATTCATTGTAAAGTCAAGTACATAGTATAAAAAAGATGTTATAAGAGATTAGTCAGTTAGTTATTTATTTTCACACTTAACAAGTATGTACTTAACATGACACATGACGCCCTGCAAGGGCACACAAATAATTTATCACTAAAAGTCTAAAATTATTCATTTGCAATGTCAAAATAAAATAAAATTTGATGTCATGCATTGTAAGATATTTATTATTTTTTATTATTTGTTATAATTTGGATTTGGAATGGACAGTTTTATCAATGTTTGTAGAATAGTGATAGAAGATTTCGTATTTTTTTTTTTTTCATTATTGAGATAGGTACTTAAAGCATTCAAGTTTTGTAGCCATGGACAGACCGATGACACATTTAATAACGTTTGACGCAACTTAAAGTAACCTTTGTGTCCAATCATCATTATAAGAGGGCTGCTGATGAAATAGTAACACCAAATATCTTTGAAAAGTTCACTTTAGCAAAGTGAACCTTTATGTTTATTAATTTGTTCCAAGTTTTTCACTAGAATTATTCAGCATGATAGGCATGCCAACAACCTGAAGTAGGACTACAAACGCGGCATAAAAAATCGTGAAAAACCGATAAATTTCCCCTCAAAAACTGTTTTCAAAGTTACGTTTTGCCACGCCCCTTTGTTCGTTACACTTCACCGTAAAATGGTTGCCAATATTCCGCACAACTTTTTAGCGGGGCCTAGAAAACGATATAAAGTTTCACTTGGACGTCTCTTTTAACACACTTCCGAAATACGGATGTTATTTTAAACTTTTAGAGTAACGAAGATTATGGTTTGACCATGGCTGACGCGTAAACTAAGTTACTGGCTTTAGTTATTACGTGTATTATAATACGGAATATAGCTCGCCTGCTAGCTGGCAACACCTTGTTATGACTTATGACATTTTTTCTTTTATATGGTTTCATCCGTCTTAAGCAGGAGCGATTTTGTCATCCTTGTCGCTCTTTGTCTGTTTGTATTTGTATTGCCAATTAAACACACATTGCTTTCTGTTAAAAGCATTTAGGGAGCATAATAAGTCATCATACACCGGTCCTTTTTAAGGGCGTTTAGGCGAGGAATGCGGGTCCTGTTAAGCTTCAACAATCACTTATTCGAAAAACGCGTCTGATTGAGAGAATCAGAGATGAACCCTTTCACCTAATGCCCTTGTTTCCAATTAAATTCATATTATTGGACTGAAGGACATACATCAAAAGCAAATAAATTAGGCATTGATCAAGTCGAGTCGATCCGAACGCGTGAACGCGTGGCTGGATTTATTTGATTTCTCTGCGTCGCCTACTTAGTTAAGGGGAAACTGAGATCGTTAATTCCGACACGCAATTCTTTTTTTTGTGTGAGATTCAATAAAGTTTGATTACATTTTGTTTATTCTCAGGTTTCTTGCAATGCCGCGGGAGAAAGCGGAATTTATTTACAGTTCTGTGTACAAATTATGATTATTGTAAATTAGGAACATTAACATAATGCGGCTTTTTATAGGGATGTTTTAATATTGAATTAGCGTTTATTATAGTAACATACATACATATATACATCATTTTCATTTTCATATATGTGTTTTTACTCCCAGACCAGCATGGAAGAATCGTGGAATTATAGTAACAATTTTCATTAAATGTGAAGATTTTGATGGTCATCTTGTTCGATGCAGTGGTTTGCGTTTCAGTCTACCTGAAATAAATGGGAAAGTAATTTAACTCTAAAAAGCTTTGCTAGTATTGGAGCTGGAAATTCTGGTGACGTCAGCATCTATATTAATGGCTGGCAGCTTTAAGGCCACCAGGGAGTTGCAAGGAAATGCCCACGATTCGTGGAACTCAATTGGACGGCGCCGACTAGACGGACACACTTGCAAGCAAATAAATAATAAGCATGTTTTCAGAATCGATCGTTATAGATTATACATAATGTCTACTTAGAAATAGAGTTTCTTGTACTTAGAAGTTGGATTACCTAGTACAGGTCAAGTTCATGGAACTGAAGAGACTGCATTCTACAAAATACATTATGTCATTACAAAGTGGAAAATTTCAAAAAACTGTAAATAACGGGCCGGTGTTTGTAAATGGAAAATATTTGAGATAAGCTGTTATTAAACAGGGTAATTATTTTATTAATTCGACGAAGCCACGTGTATAAACTTGTTAATAAAACTCCATTGAGTAGGAGACTCACTTAGTGTCCAGTAAGTAAGTCTGTCGAACTGGCCCAACCAACTGTTGAAATATCGGGATTAATTCGGTACCTAACAGTTCATATTAAGTTACAAACCAAGCGTTTTTAATAAAAAAATACACAAATTACTCATTAATAAATCAAACAATCTTAAAGTGAAATATTACAAAAAAAAATTGCAACATAAAAGTGAATCGTACAACAGTCTGTGTAAGAATTGCTCAGTTACAATTTCAAAGCCGGTTATTCACTAAGGAATAAATCAATGCTCAGCTTTGAAGCAATCGTAGGGTTTCCCAGTGTTGTGGTTTTGACGTCACGTACAAAATATTGTTTTGTGCTTATTAAGAGGTAAAAGTACACTTTAAAGTATCAATTACACCCACAAATTCTAGCCACGTAGCCACATGCAAGGAAATGAAGCCAACGAAATAAAACTAGTTTAAAACCTACCATAAATTCTGCTACTAGACACATAAGTAAACACCATAAATAGTAAAATATTCTTTATTACGGAAAAACACATCATTAAATTTGCATTTGTGCTAAGCCTATCACCATAGACGGATCTTCGTATTGTACGCGAGGGAGTAGTTACAGAGACTTTAAATGCCAGGAGTCATTAAGAAAAATAAGAACCTTCGGCTAACGTTTTCGGCTCGGCGTCTAGACAATTACGCGGCATATTTAAGTCGCATATCGTAATAACAAAGATTACTTTAAGGGTTGTTTTGTGAATCCTTTGTCGTGGGGAAAAGAGAAGGCAGTAGGCAAAGGGGGTGGCGCTTAAAGCCGGCCGGTGCACACCGCTTGCACCAGTTATCTTTGGACCGTCGGCAGCGCCGGTCGTGTACAAGCCGCGGCCCAAATGTTACGTCCCAAACTTTTCACGAGTTCTCGGGAAAATATTTTACAGTTCCAGAGTTGACCGCCCCTTTAATCACTTCTTTGCGTGTGTCGAATGCAACCGAAAAGAGCGTTTAACGTGTGTTTTATGATTTAGTTTGTTTTTAACGATAAAAAGTTACATTTACGTGCTTCCCCTGTTTGGAAACAAACTTATTTCTATCCAAGACTACAGTACGATTAGTAAGGTTTTACTTGAATGAGGACAAAAATCTTTGTTACAAACACCGAAACAGCATTTATTGCATTTCATTAGATGTACTGCAAATTGGCGCCCAGATTGGGGCTAGCATTTTAGTACTTTTTGCTATCTGTGGTAGGAAAATAATGTAAATAAAAAAAAACCGTAAATAAAACAACAGACAAAATGAATGGGATAAATGATGTCAGTCTATTGAGGAACGGAAAAATGATTTTGGCATTACTGGTTTTGGATTGGTTATTCGCAGGAAGCACGGATGCCACAACTCGTAAGTCATTTATAATTTATTTATTTTTCTCACCACATTTTGTATTCTTAGTACTTTGAACATATAATCCTGGTAACAATTGAGTAGGATATATGTTGAAAATAGATCCATTTGTAAAGTGATTAACAAGAAAAAGGCTTCTCATAAATCACTGTCATAGGCTCACCTCTGACTAATGAAGATGAAGATTGAAAATGTAAAAACATGACGCTTTAAACGCATCAAAATGTTACAGTGGCTTCTTATCCGCGTATCACTAAATATTGTAACTCATATCACTACAAATTTTGCTAATTAAATGATATGACCGTAGAGGCTAAGTAGAGACAGATAGACAGCGGCAATGAAATATATTAAAGCTTTATAACACACGCTTTTGTGTGTCAAATTTAGTATCATTATTGTGTCACATTCTTGTTTACAAATAAACGACTATGACTTCGTATCAAAACAATTCACTGATTTCTGTCTACTATCTATTACTGTCACCAAATTAAATTACACACGCCCGCTCGGGGGATTCAAAGTAAACGCTGAAAAAAAAAGATCAGAACTCCGTTCTAGTGGTAATTAAATAACCATAAACCAATAAAGTGATTGTTACGTTTGCCCTCCACCGAACTTTCGTTTTGTGGAAAATGAATACTGACTTTTTAAAATAACAACCATTTTTGTGTTGTTGACAAATCAAGCTTTTACGAACGCGTGCCATTAAACTTGGCTTACAAACATGACAATTCAATTTGTTTTCATGTTTGTTTGCACTTTGTCAGTACAGTTTACGTATGTTATTATAATTAATACTAGTTTCTTTGATAATGTTGAAATTATTAACATTGTTGTTCAGTTGAAGTGGAAGTAAATACACTGAAAGGCACTTTAATATTCCTTAAAATGGCAATGCCTGAGAACAATCTATTAAGAACTCGTCTTCGGAGGATTTAAATTGTAACCATAATTAAGATATCTTACTCGTTTTTATACTGGCTTCCTCTGTGACTATTTGGGTTGTACACTATACTGTAGACATTTTTATATAAAATTATCAATTCATAAAAAACTCATTTCATATAGTCTGAATTCATTGATTTTTAAGACCATTTTTTTAGTTTATCTAAATATGGTAGAAGACAAATCAAAAATTATTAATTCTTATATTATTTACTTACTTAATGTCATAGTTATTATACCATGAAAATCTTTTCATAATAATATAGGCTTGTTCTTTCATATTCAGCTCTCCAGCCAAATAATTAACAGGATAACATAACCCTTCCTTTTTTTGTAGAATTTGGTTTAAGTTGGGATCGCAGTTATAACCTAACCTAACCTACTTTTCCGGTGGCATTTCGTTTTTGTTGCGGTCGTAGTACTAACATAACCTAACCAAATTTTTATAATCATAACCTAACCTAAGTCTTATTTTATATTCTTATTGTGAAGTATTAAAGTAATACCTACACCCTAGAAACTAATTCATGTGAATACAAAAAAAAAATATTTCGAAAAATCACCTATTCTACGAAAAAAAAACATTATTTTATTGAATCAGGAGTTACTTAGCGGAGGTCCATTTCAATGAACAAAAAAAATTACCTTGCTACTCCGCTTGTTACGCGTAAGATAGCTAAGCCTGTGGGAAATATACTTAAGTATATGTTTGTACGACGGTGAAATATATGTATGTTTTTATTGTTTATGTAAAAACCTATATTTCGCACAGGCTTTGGCCATCTTGCACGTAAGTAGCGGAGTAGCAAGGTAAATATTTTTTTTCATTAAAATTCATTGAGCAAAATTTCTTTAAAATATGTTTCATTGAAATGAAGAGTATTTAAAATCAAAATATTGGGTTTAATATTCTAATGGTTATAACTATATTCTTCAATGAAATGAAATTATGTGAAAATTCTGCCTACACACACACCGACTTAACAAATGTTTTCAATCGATTTTTGGTATAATTATATCTTCTTATCGTCTGATTGACTTGAAATTTGATATGTACTTAATTATACACGATTATGTAAATCTAATGATAATGTAATAACTAAGTAGGTATCGTCAGCAAAAAGGATGCTTTAAAAACTACTTTTATAGCTATAATTATTTTGGAAAATTAGGAGGAATCTTTCACCTACATAATCTGTTACGATGGGTTGACATTAGTAGTATAATTAGTGAGATATACCTATCTACTGGGGGCGCTTGTAACAGCACAGGAAGTCAATAGGCCTAGTTTTAGCATTCCATTATACCATCGTTCGGAAAAATGTGCAGATTATTTCTCGAATTTTAGTTCAAAGTTTATTTCATATGAAAAATGGGATCTCATCATCTGCTAAAAAACTTTTCACAGATGCATCATTTCACAAACTCATCATTTGACAACCCTTTAATGTTTGATAAACCGTAAACTTTTTTGAAAATCGAAAAACCTTAAGGCGTGGCTCACATTAGTTAGGTTTGGTTTGTTTTATAAGTTTTCCAAAAAGTCAATATTTTAGTAGAAGATAAAAGGTTGCCCAATGATGAGTTTATAAAATGATGCATTTGTGAAAAGTTGTTTAGTAAACCATGAAAAAATTACGTACACGACCAGACAAATTTGCCACCCTAAGATGAAAACACAGGCTGTCCATAAAAACATTCCTATCAATCATTAATTATTAGACTTCAAAATACCTTAATACCTTTGTTTTGGGATTCGCCGAAGTCGGATAAAGAGGAACGAGGTACTATTTTCTTTGTATGTATGATTATCGGCATCACCATTGCTTGTGATTATTTTTGTTATGTTTGTACACCGTATAACAAAACAGACGAAACAGAGGGCGCAACAATGGCCAGCATTTTTTTTAGTTTCGTGTTTATTTCTTCTGTATACATGTCGAAAGACGTCTTATGGTTATTTTTTTTGTTCGATAGTTTAATATCAAATTTGAACCCATATATATGTATATTTACGTTGAAAGTAAGTCTGTCTGTCTGTCTGTTACCTTTTCACGCATAATCCGCGGACCCGATTTAGTTGAAACTTGGTGTCTGTAGGTACAGAAAGTTTCAGTTCCGGGGAAGGATATAGAATAATTTTAAACCCGGAAAATAGCACAGTTCCCGCGGGATAGCGATGAGAGACATACATACATACATATATCACGACAGAGTGATTGTGGAAGTATAGGTGGAAAAGAGTCAAAATAGTGATGGGTTGCTAGCCGCATCGTCTATAACATGATTCCTAACATTTTCACCCATTCCCTCGAGTGGCGTTTACCATCTGCGCGGGAAGAGAAGCAACTGGTACATGTTATGTTTTTCTTTACTCCCAGACTAGTAGGGAAGAAATGAGAAAGCGATGAGAGACTTGCGCAAACGGAGTCACGGCCAACAACTAGTAGAGAACAAACGTTGATTTTCTCTTATTAATAACGTAGACCTGCGTACAGTATACCCCACATTATTTCAGATGCGAAGGTGACCATCACGCTTGCCGCGATGCATACGCAGACAGACACTCAACACCTGGCGTCGGTTTATGATTATGTTTTAAGAAAAAAAAACATTTTTGCTACCCTTTTTTAATTTTTAGAGACAGGTAACACTTTCTAAGCAACTCATTTAAAATTACTATAAAATCAAACTAGGCAGTGGATCCTAATGAACCGACGGTATTTATTAAACCCGTTGTTTACCTCGCTACTAAAACAGGCATACTTTCTTTTAAGTATAAAAAGCCTTAATTGAGTTGAAATCAATACTCAACGCTTTTCAGTCCAAGAACTTAACACGCTGTAAGAGCGTGGTGTGTATTACGCAAAAGGTCATAATTATTTTTTAAGCTCATTAACGGTTTTGACCTGATTCCGTCCATGTAGTTACACACGAAATAGTCGCGTGCCGCCGAATTAATTTGACAGAACATGCTTAATTTGAGGGTATTTGGCAATTATTCGTCACTGGTCTAATATTAAGCCCCCTTACCTTCCCTGACCGACATATAAACAGCCGCACAAAAATTCCACTCCATTCCATGCTGGTCTGGGAGTAAAGAAAAAATATAGAATGTTCCAGTTGCTTCTGTTCCCGCGCAGATGGTAAAAGCCCATCGAGGGAATAATGGGCATAGGAATAATGTTATAGGCGATGCGGCTAGCAACCCATCTGTTTTCATTCCCCTTTCCACCTATACCTACGCCCACAACCAAGCTAAACGTGGCCTTTAGGTCTTCGCCTTACCTTAGGCTCTGTCTACCCCATAAGAGATAAAGACTTGATTTATGTGTGTGTGTACAAAAATTATTTGGTAACGTTATAAAGGAAAAAACAACTCAAGATTTCCCAATTTCTTAAAATAGTGCGATAGTGCTGTCTAATCAACTTGATTCGTTTTGTTGAGTAGTTAACTGAAAGCACGTAAGGCAATAAGCTGTAGTAATAAAGAAAACCTGATTTAGTTGGCTGGTTCTTTATTGCAGAATCATGTTATAGGGGATGTGGCTAGCAACCCATCACTATTTTGATTCCATTTTCCATCTATGCCCACAATCTTGCTAAACGTGTAGGTCTTGTCACCTTAGGATCGTCTACCCCGTCATTACCTACCTGCATTGCACGGTCTCATCTTCTAAGGGAAGACGGGCCCAGCGTACGGGCCCTCCCCTTCTTGGCGCGGTCCTGGCGGAAGCCGGGGCCACCGGGGGAGCGTTTGTGGTGAAACCCTAGTGGCATCCCATTGCGTCCCCATCACACCGGATTGAGGCAACGCCGGAGAGTTTTTAGTTTGGTTATACCCCTTCGGGGGGGAGGGGGGCAGTCCCACATAACCCTAGGCATCATAGGTTAAAAAAAGGCCTACCCCGTAAGGGATAAAGACGTGATGTGTATGTTCTTTTTCGCCCACATCTTAAATTTCGGCAAGCAGCAAAGTACCTACAAATCAAAAAATTGCTTCAGCTATTAACGTGTCCCCGAATTGAGAGTAGGTACCCGTATATTGTCTTTGTTGCGTGATATCAAAGTTATTTTAGAAATTTTAATGAATGTTGTAAATAAATTTTAGCAAACATACATGCTTGTTTTGTTTTACTTTGAAGGTATTTTACTCGTGAATGGCTGACTGCACCTACAGCGTGCTGTCGTATCTAAACTGAACTCTAAAATACGTCCTATGAATAACCACCGAGTTAGATGTTAGATGTTACTGCATATCAACGCAAATCAATGTTATTATAGTCCTATTATGTTATTACACAGTGTAGTGCTATTTAACGTCTTTGGTTTCGTAAACGATACCCTTTAGATAATTGACTTCCTTGATGTGGCGCTTAATCGTCCGAGGTTTGATTAACTCTTCTTAAGATTAACTACGATACGACAGGTTCACATGGCTGTTCCGTTAAGGGAATATAGCCTTTAGAGCTGCTGGAATAGGGTGATGTTAAACATCATTTTATTTTTAGAAGTCTATGATTGAGTATCAATCAATGTGATCAATAATTAGTTTAGCAAAAAGCTTTCTCGTAGCCTCTGCGTAGGATATAATTTGGATTGTTCTCGTTTTGCTAATTTGATTGTTGTTGCTGAAATTGATATAGCTTTTATCGTTGAAAGGCCAAGAAATTAGAGAGACATTTTGGTATTTACTCAGTACCAGTGTGAGAAGAAGCCGATTGTGATGGGCTTTGTTGACTTGAGAAATAAGCATTCTTACAAACTGAGTTCTTTGACAATAGGCTTCATACATTTTAAAATACGTACTTAAGTATTCAGTAAACATTAAAAAAAAACCATTTTTATTAAATTAACGTCTATTATTAGGTCTTTTGCCTTTTTAGGGTTCTGTACTCAAGGTTAAGTAATTAAAAAAAAAGGATACAAGAGACGTGTTTCCGTTTGTTAGAGATCCTTTATTAGTTTGGGAGAAACTACCTACTGAATTGTTTATGTTTCATTAATTAAGATAAAATAACCCGTCGATTCCAATCAATTAAATAAAATAACCTGTGTACAACGTAAATCCCAAAGTTCAACACGACTACGCAATTCATTGAAAAATGTTTTAAAAGCCAATAATAAATAATTGAACGGAATAAGCAGGATCAAAGTGTCAGTCAGAATTTAATACCGGTGCTTCGATGGATTTATTGTTGTTCAGACGAGCTCGAGCCCAGGCGAATAGTGAACAAGACGTATCTTATGATTTTCAGAGTCATAAAAAGATGCCTTGACAACTTTTGATGGAAACCGCTTCAACCAAAATTTGAGCAACCGTTACTTGCACGCTCTATTGTGGCTTGCACTATATGGATACTTTAAACTCACTCTTTGTCGGTCTCTCGCTTAATGCTCCTCTCATCTACTCAAAGGTTAACTGGTAGAGATCCCTTATAGGGATAAGTTCGCCTTTGTGCATATATTTAAGGTATTTTTTTGTGATTTGTCTCTGCTTCTTTATATTTGTACAATAAAGCGTTTACTTACTTACTTCGGTAAAAAAAACCAACGGTCAATCAGCGCTTAATACCGGTGCTTTTCTATATCTATATACATATATATATTGTTGTGCAGACGAGCCGGGCTTCAGCGGGCCCATAACGAACGTGACGGCGCCGCTGGGACGAGAGGCTATACTGGCTTGTACTGTCCACAATCTGTCCACTTACAAGGTAACACTGGGATAATTTACTCTTTTTAAGGATAAACATTTACTCAAAGGTTAACCGGTAGAGATCCCTTATAAGGACAAGTTCGCCTTTGTCCAAATATGTAATCTTTTTACTTACATTAGAGGTAGGCATGGCATACTGGCCCGGTAGAATGATTTAAGAAGAAAGTTAACAACCTATGTGAAGCCGGGGCTAGTCGCTAGTAAAATACATTTCTAAACAAGGGCGTCGCCAGCCGATGGCGCAGGGGGGGGGGCAAGTTGACTTTACCTACTACAGTTCATTACTTTTCTCATTCTCTATGACTAGTCTAGGACTTTGGTTGCATTATACCTATTTGGCAACTTTTTTAGAATCTCTAGGGGGGGGGGGGACAGCTGCCCCTCCCTGCCCCTCCCTGCCCCCCCTTGGCGACGCCCTTGTTTCTAAACGATGCCTTTTTCTGACAAAAATTATTAACTTTTCTTTTTTCGTTAGCCTCACCATATGCATGCGTTATTCTTAGGTGGCGTGGCTGCGCGTGGACACACAGACGATCCTCACGATCCAGTCGCACGTTATCTCCCGCAGCCGACGCGTGGGCGTCACGCACGGGGACCACACCTGGTTCCTGCACATCCGGGAGCTCCGCGAGACCGACCGAGGCTGGTACATGTGCCAGATCAACACGGACCCTATGAAAAGCCAGCTTGGATATCTTGATGTAGTCGGTAAGATTGGTAGAAATACTTTGTTGATTTTACACTTGTTATGTTTCAATTATTAGAGTTTCAAAACGTCGTGCTATGTCGTCAATTTTATTACCATTGTTTGACAAAAAGACTATCACATTTGTCAAAATAAAGAAATAAAAAAAACCATTAAAAACCATCAAAAAGAGGCATTGCATCTTAGTCCTCTAGGTTGGCAACGCATCTGCAATCCCTCTGGGGTTGCGGGTGTCTATGGGCAGTGGTGATCACTTACCATCAGGTGACCCACTTGCTCGTTTGCCTTCCTATTCATATAAAAAAAAACCTGAAAAGTTTACGGCTTATGAAGTTAAAATTAACTTTTTATTTGAGGATACAAAGAACCAATATACCAAAAATGTTCCAATGTATACGGCAAACGCACATGGCAGTATGTGTTACCAAGTATTCTCAATGAGTTATCATCGGAAACTCATAATGAAGTGTGCGCCAACCCCAACAGATGCAAGAGAATTGTCAAAGCATTTTACCTAAACTGTAACTCATCTGTTTAATTTAAGGATTTAATTTGAGTAACCAGCAGCGGCAGATAAACTCTGCCGAGTTTTCGCCCGCTGTCATAAAGCTTATAAATTGTATATTATTAATTTATTTTCAATAAATAAAATAAAAAAATATATATTCAGCGACAAAAACCCCTGACAATGAGGTTCCATTGATACTTCCATTGCATTATTGTTGAGGTGTCCTTAAACCTGCTTAGAGGGGATCCTTATCCTCTCCAAGCAATTTCGAAATAGCTACGATCTCTTCATGTAGTGGAGCCTACAAGGATTTTTTTATTTTTTATATGAATAGGAAGGCAAACGAGCAAGTGGGTCACCTGATGGTAAGTGATCACCACTGCCCATAGACACCCGCAACCCCGGAGGGATTGCAAATGCGTTGCCAACCTAGAGGACTAAGATGAAATGCCTCTTGTGCCCGTAATTTCCCCGGCTGTCTTACTCTCCACACCGGAACACAGCAGTGTAAGCACTGCTACTTAGCGGCAGGTTTAGGGAGTAAGATGGTGGTAGCGATCCGGACGGACCTTGCACAAGGCCCTACCACCCGGATGCACAGGATGTCTTTATAATTTAGTCCTATAGGTACCTGCTGTTTACTTGATGTAGTTTTGTTCCTGTCTAGTACCGCCAGACATCCTTGACCGCGGGACTAGTCGAGACCAGACGGTGCGTGAAGGGGCCTCCGTGAGCCTGACCTGCGCAGCCACGGGCTCGCCGCAGCCGCAGATTATCTGGAGAAGAGAGCACTCCAAATCCATCACATTATCGGATGGAATACAGGGTAACTCTAACTACACAGCTGGGGATTACCATGACGTCTTAATGCGATTCAATTCCGATTCAGTTTAGATACATACACATACACACATACATACACATACACACATACACATATCACGTTTATATCCCTTACGGGGTAGACAGAGCCTATGGTAACAAGACCTAAAGGCCACGGTTAGCATAATTGTGACTATTGTCTTGTGTGTATTGTCACTGTCAGATAAAAAAAAGATCAAGTGTCAGATAGAGAAAAATGTCAGCTAAAACATGAACAGAGTCGGAATTGAATCGCATTAAGACGTCATAGTAAGGGCCCTACTATGGATAGAGTAGGCACGCATCAAGGATCTATAAGGATCCGGGTTCGATTCCCAGCCATAGCTTTACTTTTGGATTTTACCATGTGTTCTGGTTTACAGTATCGTTTAGAAATTTAACTGCAATATGCATGATTTTTATTGCTTTTATAAAAGCTCATTTATGTAATAAACAATGCAAAATCAAATAACTATAAAAATTACGGAGATATCCAACTTTTTCTCTATCTATTTTTAGAAAAACAGAGACTTAATATGGAGCGTAATGTTTCATGACGTCACATGTCTTATTTTTAATCACTGTCTAATTAACAGTTTCAAATTCTTATATTTTTCGTATTTCTTGATCGATATTTCTTTTAATTTCACTTCTTGTCATTTCTTTTACGCCATTTTCATATATTGTTAATTAATGTAATATTTTTTTTACGCTCCCCATTACCTGTATAGTTTTTTATTATGATGCAGAATGCTTATACATATGTATATAAATATCGTTTACTGCTGACACAGTACTCTGCTCTATCCTAACCTAAGAAACATATAGGCATTGTGTAACTTGATCGTATTTCGTATTGACAATTTTATTTTAATCCCCGACGCAAAGAGAGGCGTGTTGTAAGATTGAAGTCGACGTCTCTCTCTCTCTCTCTCACTCGTGTGTGTGTGAGCGTGTATTTCTGTCTGTCTGTGGCATCATAGCTCTCAAGACAATGATTGCAGTTTTTTTCATTCGCACTCGCAAGCCAGTTTCATTAGGATGGTTTTTATCCATGTTTGGTAAAAAACATAGTTCTTAGCCATGTTTGGTAGAAAACGGTCCAGCAGTTTGAAAAATATCACTTCTTTTGTGAGTGAGGTATTTTTGGAGAAAAATTGATTTTATTTCTTTATTTACAGTTTAATTATTCTATTAATTTAATGTTATTTTGTAGTGTCGTCTCTGGAAGGCCCTGTACTGAACATAAGTCGAGTGAGCCGACAGCATGCTGGGGCGTACTTGTGTATCGCGTCGAACGGCGTGCCTCCCACACTCAGTAAAAGAATCTTGCTCACTGTCGAATGTAAGTAATTACTATTTACTATACATAACATAGTTACACTAAAGATAACTTTACGTCGCGGGCCGTAAGTATCAATTTACCGCCCGGTACGCGAGCGGAAATTTCCACTTCCTGGCCAAGGGACGACGTAAAATTGTGTACACACCTCGGGCGGTGATAAAGAAAGCCTCAGGTCCTCAAATTCTGCGATCTGACACATTTTTTATTTCACCACTCTTGTACTATTGCGATTGCACCTATCTAGCCCTCTCATTCATTAAAAACTTTGACCACTGAGTATCACAACTTAACGGGAAAAATATGGAGGTCTTAAAAGTATCATTTGGCCAGTACAGTAAATACTTTGATTTGCGGGGCGACTTAGATTACAACTTCCATCCGCTACTGAAGTGCTTTTTTGACGGGTTTAAAAAGCCTTAGCAGTTATTTTTTTACCATGAACACCGATAGTTGCTTCACTGCATAGTGACCACCCAGTCACTACGCAGTGAAGCAAATAAGTTGTCGAAATAATAATACTATACACGCACCCGCGTGTATAGTATTATTATTTCGACAAGAAAAATAAACATGAATGATAAGTACGCTTTTCGTTCTGCTTTTACTAGCTGAAAACCTCTGATTGTACTTTTGACAATAATAAGCACATATGACTTTTATGTTTCATACGTTAAGTTTTTTTATTTAGCAGGCTAAAAGAAAAACCGATTGTCATATTTTAATTTCCATTAGGATCCTTAAAAAATGGTGTCAAAGTCTAAAATTAATCAAAGTAAGCCTGGTTTACGGCATCTCAATTTAACAGGAAAGAAATTGAAGCTCCTAACGCTCTGCTTTCAATTCTCTCTTCTTTTTGTGAACACTGGTAACGCGCTTCCAATTTCTAGGATGTCACCATTCACCGTCGTAATTATGTACCCATAAAAACCTTTTGGCACATTTGACTTTAATCGATAGCTTATCACTACATAGTATAAACTAAAGTCGCTTTCTCTGTCCTTATGTCCCTATGTATGCTTATATCTTCAAAACTACACAACGGATTTTGATGCGGTTTTTTTTAATAGATAGAGTGATTCAAGACAAAGGTTTTTATGTATTCTACGCAGACGAAGTCGCGGGCAGAAGCTAGTAAATTTATAAAAACCAAGTCGATGTTTTTGTAACAGTTCCGCCGGTGATCACGATAAGGAACCAACTGGTTGGAGCGGCGCTGGGCTCCGACCTCGTGTTGGAGTGTGATACTGAGGCATACCCCAAGCCAGTCAGCTACTGGAGTCGGGATAATGGAGAGATTGTCCCCATAGGTAAGCTATTAAATACGTATAACAACAAGTCCCCTATCTTATAATAATATGCTAAGGATAAGACAGCGTATCTAGTGGTCAATGAACCTATACACGAAGGGGTCCAGGGGTCTTATCAAGACGTCTTAATGCGATTCAATTCCAGATTCTTTGGCTGTAATTTTTGACACTTCTATTATGGATCTGACACCGATCGATACAACTGTAGTTCGGAATTGACTCGCATTAAGACGTGATGGTAAGGCGCTAGAGCTCGAATCGGGCTACGGGCGTTTGTTTGTATTGTGAATACAAATCTTCGTGTAATTTTGTTTGTACTGGTAAGTGAGTTATTTAATATAGGGTAATTGAACACTGACAAATAGAAGAACGTGCTGTAGTTTCCGTTTGTCAATGTGATGGGTTAATTTGTGTTAATGGACATTTAAGTACAGCTCTGACCGATACCCCTGTATCGGTATTTGTCCTTATCTGTGAAAGGTAAATGTTAAAGTGACAGAAAAGGACAAACGATTGCTAAGTTACCAGAAGCCTACTGAGTATTTATGAATAAGGGAGTTTTATTTTGAACCGACTTTGAAAAAAGGAGTAAGTTCTATGTTTGTTATTTTATTTATTATATTTTTTATTGTACCCAGCATGCCCATCGACATTTTTGCTGATTGTGCACAGGTTTGTTTTAAAGTTAGTGTCATTTTACTTTATCAAAATCGGTTGAAGTCGGCTAATGTTTCCGTTGTAAGAAATAAAGTTATTTAAAATAGACATCACTTATTTTATTGTGGTAGCTTCCAAAATATTTTTGTTTTTCTATTTTTGTCACCTGAATATTGACCTTTCATAGAAAAGAAGAAGCATCAAATATTAAATTTGAAGTATCATTGCGTATAGGACTATTCGTAATACATTTGAGTGACGATCGATTAAAAGCAGTAACGATCATTTCATAATCGGTCAATTTTGGTGAATGTCATTTACTGAAAAGGCCGCCTGTATATTTTTTATCGTCAAGTTGTAAAGGTTACGGTAAAATTAAGGAATATAATTTTTTTATCATTTTGTTGACGATCGGACAGATTAGTGGTTATAAATATAGCGACTAACTACATACCACTCAGCTTGAGCTCCCTGGTGCGATTCCCGGTTGGGGCAGAGATGAGTGATGAGGAATACAAAATATGTTCAATGGTTTATTATGGACTATATTTATATTTAATACCTTTGCGATCAAAGTACCCATATTACAAGTATGTATATCACACTAATATTATGAAGGCGGAACTTTGTGTGTGTGTATGTTTGTTACTTCTTCACCCGCAAACGGCTACACGGATTCTTATAAAATTTGGATCAGAGATAGCGGGTACCCTAGATTAACATAGGCAACTTTTTGTCCCGGAAAGTTGCATAGTTCCCGTGAGATAGTGAAAAACATGCCAAAGGTCGTAACTGCGTAGAGTCGCAACGTAAATAATTATTGCAGATTATAACTATCAACATCAGTTCTTCAATCTAACTCTGCACGGATGAAGTCGCGGGTAGAAGCTAGTCTACATGTAAATAAAAAGTTACGTAGTCAATGTTTTTTTGGGACCACTTTATATTAAGCCTTTGAGTTCACACGTTTGTTTATATATAGGTATTTGTCTAATGAGTAATAATTTTATAAATTTGGAGTGAAAGGCCACCGTTACGCCTCTTTCCCACAGGGGTAGGCAGAGACTACTTTGTTCCACTTGCAACGATATATACATATCTGATATCTAGTAGGACTCTTAACAGATATTATTCCGTGGAAAACAGAAAATATTTTATTTTGACAGGAGGTGTAAAAAATGTTTGTACCGAAATATTATTGTTCTCGTAAATATCTTGAACAAATCTTTAGTTCCATAAAGTATAAGCCTATGGAAGAAGTCGTTGTAAATTGTGTTCCATTTTTCTATGCGTAGGTGGGGGTTTAGAGCCCCAGAAGTTCGACGGTGCGTTCCGGTCAGTGCTCCGACTGCCGATAAAACGAGTCATGAACTCGGATTATGGCGCCTACAAATGCGTCTCGAAAAACGCCTTGGGAGACACCGAAGGCACCATCAAATTGTACCGTGAGTAGCGCGCTTATTACATGCAAAACGTCTCATGACTCATGATGTCCTTCTCGTGCTACGAGATTGTGAAATAACAACTGCAAATTACATTATTTTAGAAATGTGAAATTGAATCAGCTCATTGAATGCAAAAGAATCAGTCGTTTTTGCATCTGAAACAAAAGAGTTCATCCACGGTATACATTTGTTGACCGGGTCTAGAGTAGTGGTTAGAGAACCTGACTACGAAGCTTGAAATTCCGGGTTTGAAAGATATTTTGTATGAAAAATACGAATGTTTGTTCACTCGTAAGTAGGTATGTATGTATTTATTTATATAAGTATATTTATTCGTTGTTGTCTAGTACTCATATTACAAGCTTCACTTAGTTTAGTCCTATCAAGGTAATAGGTGTCAATCGTCCCAAGATATTCAATTTTTTTATTTGTAAATGTGACAGTGACTGATTTTGGAATGTGGCCATTTTGCTTTCATTAAGCTATTTTATTTGAACTCGTAACTATTTTAAATAGATGTAGCATTTTTACTTTTTACGATATTACCACAAGTAATTTTGATTCATGTTATTGACTGGTTTTTTAGCTATGCCAAAACCAGCATCGGAAAGCAAAAATGGTAAGATTTTTTTTATACTAGATATCTCTTTCCCACAACTTTGTTCGCGTGGACTTGACTTTTAGGAGAGTAATGAATTTGTTTTTCTTTACTTAATCTATTTACCCATGAAAGTCGCATGAAAATGCGTTCAATAGTTTAAAGATCAGTGAGGACAAACAAACAGACATACGGACAAGAGTTTCACACAGTCACTCACAGATTCTACGTTCACGCATGTTTTGATAATTATATTTAATGTCAAAATCTTTTCTTTTCGACATCTCCATGTGACGTGATATGATCTATTTGCTGAAAGCTGCAACCTCCTTCCTCGTCAGCCTCTATCTTTACTCTTGCTTTCATGTCATTGTCAATCAAGACTACGCCGTATTATAATGTCAAATGTCGTACAATTTTATGTTTATTAACCTGAATACTACAGGTTTTCTCATTATTTCAATTTAATAAACATAATGGACAAATACCTAAGACCAGAACGGTTCGACGAAGACCCGTCTAGTAAAACTGCAAAAGAATGGCTACATATTATTATGTTGCTTCAGAATAACCTGAATCCACCTGTAAAAATGCCTTAAAATCGGTTCAGTACTTTCAAAGATTAGCGTGACAACCACGACCGGCAGAATAGCAAATATACAAACGTATCTAACTGATTTTCTTTCTACTGTTTTAACTGTCACTTTTTCTCACCGTTTTTTCATACATTTTGTTGCGTAAACGCACCGTCAACGTCTTTTATGCACCGGTGTGGTCGCATCTTTATTTGATGAATATTGTGTACCTATTGTATAAATATAGAATCTTAATTTCTTCTAATCTTTTTTCATTCTATTTATATAGTTGTTCAGAGGATGAACATCATTGCTGATTCAGCTTCTGAAATCACCCCTTTTGGTACGCAAGGTTAGTACAATAGTAGATAGAGTTCATAATTATTAAGAAAACATAATAACAGTTCATGATTTTTATTCTTCCTATAATATTATTTTTCCTATTACTACCTATTGAATCGAACACCCTTGTCTCAGCATTAAAACAAAGACTCCATTATCTAATCAGACAAAAGCGACTTTTTTGTAACCAGCTGAGCTGCCAGGTTAATTAGGAAAATGTTTTTAGATTTCAGGTTACAAGATTACAACAAAGCTATCACGATGGATGGATGCTGTTATGCTTATTTGCTTTCACTAGTCATTTTAATCAAGATAGCCACGTCTCGAGGGTGATGTTTATGCAGAATGTAGATTAATAATACGTATAAATTTCGTGTATGTAATTAATAATTATGCTTCGATGTTTTTGAGACTGATATATAGTCGGTACAGTCGAATACTGATGCTTGACAAAAGGGTTACTACTTACAGTATTAAGGTGTTAGAAATAATAAAAGCGTGAAGAGAATAATGTTGATATTCAAGTGCTTACTTTGAAACATATCTCGATGTAAATGGATAATGTCGTAACATAAGTAATGTTTCGAATGATCAATTTTTGTAAGACATTTTACTCTAATAATTGCTACTAGCAAAATTGAATACCTATCTATACCTTTTAACAGAACTTCTCGATAAATAATCGATTGAGGAACATTACTACCGAAATGCCACAATAACGATTTGGCTGTATGAGAATAATAATAATTTATAATCGCCACAACATGGCTAAATATTTAATTATCATAATGAATAGGCACTAACGTGTGTACAGGCTTAAGTAGGAGCTTAGGAGGCGATTCATTACCTGGAGTTCCATGATCAATAAAGGATAGTTACACCATGTTACACGGTGAGTTTAATATCATTTTACTCCCTAAAACTAAGCTCTTCTTGTTTCCAAAAGTTACAGATAGAGATACTTTTTTTTTCGTTTATTTATGAACATCTGAAAATATTCAAATAATTTGAAAAAAATCTTTGTTCAGGTTTTATATTAGCCTTCGCCGTTTTATATTAGTTCTATATGATGGCGAATGTACAGATAAGAAACGGTTGAAGTGTACGTTCTCTGTGTATATAATGTATTTGGTTTTACGTAGTTAGTTGGTAATGCACTATAAATATAAAAATATATGACTAGGTAAAACTGGTAAAACGTATTTTAAGTAGCAAGATTAATAGCATTATTTTAAATAGGTAATTGCTATTATAGGAAATAGTTTTCTGTAAATTAATTATTCCTTGATTCGACATATCTTATAGGTTAGAATTTAAAAAATTGCAATGTACAAATGCAAAGTCTAAGTCGTACCCACATTACATATCTAATGAACGCAGGTTGCTTTTATATTGAATGTTGTTTAATTTATGTATAAATAATTGTATTATGTCATTCGTTATAAAATTGATATTTTTTGTTCTTGAGATAAGATATTCAGATCAATTACTAGTAGGTATCATATTGTTAAATTTAAGAAAGCAAAATGATGTTTTCAATTTTTTTAAATGGCATCCCAAATACCTAGTTACCGCGAAAGACATTTTCAATGCTTAATTATAGACTGGGATCTATCAACATCGCTTTGTATATACAATGTTACAAAAGGATTAAAATATCTTAAGGCACTTAGATAATACTTCGTTAGCGACCGTCTATTAAAGTTGCCACGAGGTGTAATAATATTTTTAGCTCGAGAGGAGCCCGCCTCCAGCTCTGGAAGAGTTTTTGTTACGAAACATTCGGAGACTAATTTACATTTAGGGCGTAGTTAAGGCAAAATAAAAATTTGATCGTTGTCGTAACTGTGAAAAGTGGAACACAGGGCCGGACCCTTTACGCCCTATCGGAAGGTAATATTTCAACCACTTTAAAGATGACAACGCCGAATCACTCGTGAACGTTTTATCTATCTACAGGCCCTTTTTACACAGTAGGTTTTTCTGCAATAATAAATCAATTTTACACATAGAACATTGTACCTACCTACTCAAAAAGGAGGTTTTAATTACTATTCCAAGAAGTCCTTAACATAATTTGTACCCATTAAAGGGGATCTTCTGACTAGCAATGGTATAATTATAACTTTTATTATTTTGATCGATACAATCTAAATGTCAGACTTATAAATGTAGTACATTTAAAACGATATTTTGTAATTGTGCTGAAAATATATACCAGATGCTGGTATTTTTTGATCGGTGTCATTCGGCTTGCGGGTTTTGTCACTGAGTTACTCTCGTAGAAATATTAATGTTATACTTTTGATTCTTTAACAGCTTAGCAGCTCATGTTCTTGGTAAGGTTGCCTCGGCAGTCGGTGGTCGAAACTCAGCGAAGTGTTAATTAAGCGAGCTCAACTTTTTCGTGGTACGCCGGAGACCGATTATATAGTTCACAAGAATAACAACTCCTGTTTTGGCTGCAACCTTGCTCGCCATGTTTCTTAGAAATTAGTTCTTAACAACCAGAGAAGTATTTTATTATGTGTAGGTGTTTGATCCGCTTGTTTGTGCTCTGCTTAGATACTTTGCTTCCGTTTGTATTCTTTACTTGTAAGTTAATACGTAATAGAGGTTTAAAGCTACAATGCTTCCAGATAAAGAGTCATTCATATCGTCGGCAACAGATAATGTTGGTGCAAATGCCAAAATGCAAAACGGGTCTAAATGTAACATTGTCAAAAATTACAAGATGTTTGTGCCGCCAAGTCATTTTCTCTGAATATTTAAGCGACAAATTCCCTATGGTCAATTTTTTCTTGTACATGGATGAAATAACTTGTTCTGATCTAGATGCCATTTTATCTGGAAGTTTTCAGGACGTTAAGTCAAAAGAGGACTGAGTCATGTTTGTTCTTACATTTGTTGGCATTAATGCTCTTTTTGACTTTTATATAATTTCACGATGAGCTATTCAAACTCATTCTAGAGGGCGCTGTACGACGCCAATTTTGGCTGAAAACAGCAAATTTGAGTACAATAATGCCGTTTGGTATGTACATATATAATTTAGGCCAAGAGTAATTTTTTATCGGTAGTTCCCAAAAATTACCGTCTTAGGAGTGAATTATGGTGACGTCAATCTTTCGTATGGGATTTTAATTTCCAGACATATATTTGCACATTTTGACAATGATATATAGCTTCCCATTGAACCAAAAGATTTGTACCACAATTAGCTGTTGGCATGTCATCTCATTACGCCATTTATGTATTGTAAAAATGTAGATTAAAATTATACAAATACTGTAAAATGTTGAACAATACCTCTGTTCATGTATATCAAAGAGTACATAGGTTCTAAACAATAGAAATATATCGTATTTCAATAGTTTATTCCTAGTGTCAAAATTCATAATGTACATAGGTACATAACATGCGGACCACTATTGCTTTTCCGTGAAATAAAAACTTATGAACATGTCGCATTTTATTTACATTTCCTGTTTAAATATTTTTCTACTAATTTGATTTTGATGAAGATGAAACAGCAATGAAATGAAGCAATGAAGATGAAAAAAATTTAAGAACTCTGATCATACATGTAGTACATGAATATGTAGGTACACTCATATGCATCATAGTTCTTAATTTATCTCGACCCATTAACCATCTTGTTAATCGTTAATTAAAAGCAGGTAATTGGAATTCCCTGTGATTGTTATCTGCAAACATAACAATAGGCTATTATCGTCTACAATTTTGCACCGAAAGATAACTGAATTGACGAGCATTAATGAAATGATGATACAAAGGCAAGTTTACTGGAGCGTATAAATTTGAATGAGCAAGAAAAGCATGAAAAATAATCTACCAAAAATGATAACCGTGGGTTTGTTTCTTGCTCTTGTTCTTTTGGGAATTGATTGTGTTTATTAATACATTTTAGTGATCAGTATCTATCTATTCTATGTCAAGAAAAAGTGTATATGAACAAGTTAGTTTAAAAACGTGGACATATTATCCAATGAAAGATAATCCTAATAAGATTAACATAACCAATCTTTATTTCAGAACTAACAAGAACAGAAAGTACAAATAGTTAATAACATACACGTTACCTACTGTGAAAAAGGAATCCACTCATCATTTATCGGGTTACCTAAATCGTTTCATTGGTCAAAATGGTCAAAGCAATTCAGTCAACAAATCAGAGTACCTATCTGTCCATATCTGTCTTAAATAATCAGCCCACAGACACCCACTTATGTAGTAATTTTATGATAAAGGAAGTGTTTATTAATTTCATTTTTAAGCATTAGTGCAGTAAACAGTGACGAAAAGAAACTACAATGACCTCCAAGGCCCTAAGAGTTAAAGGGTTTGATCATCTCCGATAACTGTACTAAGATGACCCAACTATTTTCAAGAGGGTGAAAGTTATAGGTACATAGAGTGGATAACTTTTATTTCGTCGACTGAGTGTACCGCACTATTTAATATAGAGGTATGGGTACACGTTATTGTACAATTTTGTTCGTGTGGCATTTTGCCCAGAAACTACCTTGCCCAGAAACTACCCAGCGCTTTATAGACGGTGCAAGTTTTATAATGTTTCGCTTAACCTCGACGATGTCAAAAAGAATACGAAACAGGGTTATGTTACTGAACTAATTTAAAAATACAAAAGGCCAATTGTAAAAGAAAACTCTCTAAGTAAGAGTTTCGGAAAGTAAAGTTAACAAAGAACAAAGAAATCAATTTGGATGAGTGAACCAAAGGATGGAGCTTTGGTAGGAGGATTAATGATTAAAGATCTGGGCCTGACTTTAAAGTGTTATACAATCATGGAAACAAGCACTAAAGCAAATCTGCAATCCCTCTGATGTTGCGGGAAGAGTCAAACTTACATGTTTGCTTTTGTAATCGCATAAAAGTAATTTTGCAGTGGATAGAAACGGCAAAATAAATGTAAAACTCCCATTTGTCTATATTATAGGTAAACATTAACCGCCTTATTCATAAACGCTCTATAGGCCTCTGCTAACTTAGCAATCGTTTGTCCTTGTCTGTGAAAGGTAAATGTCAAAGTGACAGATAAGGACAAACGATTGCTAAGTTAGCAGAAGCCTATAGAGCGTTTATGAATAAGGGGGTAAAAGGTTAAGGCCAACAAACAATTAAATAAGAGAGTTGAGTTGTTAAGCATTATTTCTTGCAATTCCGTTAAAATTCTTAGCGCTCCAAAGTGTTTTGTTCGTAGTCGCATGAGTGGTAAGTCTCCTAAGTGCATCTTACACTAACCACTGCAAAGGGACGTTGCAAGCACAAATTAGTGTCGTAATATCTCACGAAGTGTCCCGTTGAATATTTGAAGCTGGTGCAGTCAGGTAAACCGGTGAATTGTAAATGCACAGTTTCCTTTGTTTAAGATAAATTATATATGAGAACTGTATCAGGATAGTGCTATCTTGTGACCCAATTGTCTTAAACCGGATTCAAATCAATAGGCTTTGTGTTGATTAAATAATTACCCGGCTTTTATGTACCTGGATACAGAAAAGCTATTCTTATTATGCTTTAGCTTTAAAGATATAAAATAAAGATAACGCACATTTTTAGTTCCTCCATTACGTCAGATTGTTAGAGTTAGTAACATTTTATGAACCGACTTCAAAAAAGGAGGAGGTTCTCCATTCGGTTGTATTTTTTTGACTACCTATTATATTTATATGTATATATAAAAGAAAGTCGTGTTAGTTACACTATTTATAACTCAAGAACGGCTGAACCGATTTGGCTGAAAATTGGTGGGGAGGTAGCATAGAACCAGGAGACGGACATAATGATACTTTTTTTGTCATTATTGTCCTAACAATGTGGCTGCTATTCCAGAAGAAGCACTGCACCCGCAATGTTGGATCTCGCACCAACAGGATGGCTGCTAGTTATGAACGGGTTGTGCGACAGACTAAGTGACTCGCTCATATAAATCCAAATTCAACAAAATTGTATTCTTAAACTTATATGTAAGTTTTATCAAAAAAAAGCCAAATTACTTACTACGTTGAGAGCAAACTACTTTTTTTATATAACTTGGATACTTTATACTCGGAAATTGCTTAGTTGATTGCCGATAAATTAAGTCTACGCGGACGAAGTCGCGGGCAAAAGCTAGTTAATATAAAGCAATGTACCCGACGCATGTTGTGAAACACGCGGAACGGACACAAAGCAAAAAGGTGAGGTTTATCAGATTCGAATAGTCGGTTTTTAAACTAATAAAACTCTGAATGTCATCATTGGCGAGATCCCCTTTTCAGATTTTTGGTCGCATCTCGATCATCATCATCATCATCATCATCATCATCAGCCTATATTAGTCCACTGCTGGACATAGGCCTCCCCTAATGAGCGCCATAGCGCCCTGTCTTCAGCTTGACGCATCCAGCATCTGCCTGCAGCCTCAGGCTGCAGTCTTGAGTGGAGACCGCGACTTGGCAAACGTAGTGTAGGACGCCCTCCGGCCAGGTGGGATGACGATCTGCGCATCTCGATAACCAAGACTATTTCAATACGATAAATCTACAAAATTTAACTAAGTACATGAAATTTTCACATATTTTATTCGTTAAGGGTTAGGAATGGGTGCGTTAGAGTTATTGCCGTGAGTAAATTTATTACAAAATACGTCATGAAATGTGATTTTGATGTTATCAAGACTCGTGGGTACCATCATTCACTTAGTTGCGTTAAACTGGCTAAGTTGAAGAAGTTCGCTCCGCTGGGCCGTCGCCGCGCGAATAAATCTCACTTGTTGATGAATAAGGCATTTATTTGATCAGAATTATTACACGTACTAAAAAGTCGGTGAGGTTATTTAATAATAATAAAGATATTTATTGCCACAACCCAAAAAAAGACATGATAAGTACACAGTTATCCAAAAAAGAAAGAAAGAAGACATTTATTCCTTTCTGCAAGACACACGAATATAAGAGAATATACACACATTTATCCTAGTAATATTATAAACGCGAAAGTTTGTGAGTATGGATGTTTGTTACTCTTTCACGCCAAAACGGCTGGACAGATCTGGATGAAATGTGGAACATAGATGGATCATAGTCTGGAATAGCACATAGGCTACTTTTTATCCCGGAAAATTGCGTAATTCTTGCGGGATAGCGGTAAACGAATTCTATGCAGACGAAGTTGCGGGCAACAGCTAGTAGAAGATAAACAGGAAAAATAAACACAGACAAGAAAAGTAGATCATCAACGTTGTGTGTGTCTTCGCAAAAGTGAAACGGTCGCTGGCTCAGGATTACGCTGAGGTGTTAGACACCTGCATCACTGATTTTCAGCCAGAACCGAAGAAAGATGCACGCAATAATAATTTTGAAAAAAAAAACAAAAAAACAACAATGTACACACAGCAAAGCGAATCGGTGAGCACCCTAGTTATCCACGTGTGTCATTCTATACACACATCCGCACTTATCCGCTGCCTTATTACGCACACAACAAAATGCCCTATCTGTGCTAATTGTGTTTTCTGACTACCTTCACGCATAGTTATTCAAACCTGCTGGTATTTTGTTCAATGGAAGCATAATTTTGCCACCAGTTTTATAAGCGTGGTGGCTCAGGTGTATTGACCTAGAGTTATGAAACCTAAAGAACCGGGTTCGAATCCTGCACAAGTGTGTCTTTTTTGTTTTCAATTTTAAATTACTAATCTCAAAATAAACTCATGTTTACCTAAAACAAGAAAAAAAGGACGTAAAAGAATAAAACAATAAAATGCAATTATTGGTTCAAATTGTTTATTGCAACTTTTAATTTTTATTGTATTAGCCTCTATTTGTGTTATTATTATTATTACCAAAAGTAATTAAATTAGCTAAATAAAACTGCACACTTTTCCTTATAGAATAATATTCATAAAATAACACACACTTTAGAGGCCAGTATGATTTTATGTTTACTAAAAAGTCTTATGTCACTAACATAATAATCTCAGATCAGAGAAAGGACTAGATATGTAACGAAGGCGTGGCGCGTGACTCCGCGACATGGTCAGAAACGAACATCGCTCGCGAAACAAGCCGCGCCACTCTTTAGACACAGTTCGGACGTACGACGGTAATGTTCTCCGATGTTTTACCAAAATGCCGAATTGTTGTGTGGTTACGTGCAAAAACAGAAGTGAAACGAAAAACTACAAGAATAATGGAGTCACTTACCATATGTAAGTATTAGAATTTCATTGTTTTTTTGCTTAAAAGTAACAAAAAACGTAACAATTTAACAAATAAATTCAGTGCCGAATGAGTTACCATAATACCGAACTTGATTTTGATATTTATTTAGACATGGTATACATTGATGGCTTAGTACAGCAACCACATAATGTCACATCATATGATACCGCAATGTATTCCGTTATCATCGATTTCCACTGCTGCGTGAAAAAACATGGTACGGCCGCATGCACAGTTCACGAATTAGTGCAGTGCTAGTGTTTATTGCGGTTGAGATATTATCGATAAATAAGCTTAGATATGCCCAAGTAATAGGTATCTATTTTTATTATTTAACCTATGTTGTTATTTGCATTACGTGACTAATATTAAATTATTGTACAGAGTGAATTTGAATTGGTATACAGGAACCGATGTTACTACCTACAGACCTAACCAAATAAACGTTAATTACGTCTTTGTGTACTCGTAGTAGTAATTAATTAAGAATGATTTAATGAATCTTAAAAGTTAAATAACAATCAATTGACTGTACGGTTTTTATACAACTGTTTTTTTTTTACATTTCGGGGGTAGGTGAAAAAAATACGTTTGTCTCATTCCAGTTTTCCGAAGATTCCGAATATAAAAGAAAAATGGATAGATGCCATAGGCAGAGGTCCTAACTGGTTTCCTGTCCAAAGAAGCGTGATATGTTCGGATCATTTTCTGGAAAAATGTTTCCAACCTCATAATAAAAGCCGTAGACTTTTTGAATGGGCGATACCAACTTTAAAGATTTGTCTTATTGTTTCATCGGTAAGTTCATCATCTATTGTAGTACTGATCAATGGCCCAGAGAATCCACATACCTATAAGTGATAACTAGCCAGCGTATTCTGTACCTACAAATAGGCATGAAAGTTATAACTTGAAGTGAATTAGCACTTTTGATATTATTAAAGTTGAAATTTAGACATAATACAGTGTACACTGTTAACAACGACACTCGATTTAACGACAAACTATATGGCAAAAGGCTGAAAGTACATACATTTTTACCACGTTTTACATACCTGTTTGTTACATTTTATTAATTTCAACATATTCTTTTCTAGGATATTTCAAAGCCAACACCTACGTTAAGACAATCTACAGAATCTGTCAATTTAGCAAAAAAAGATATCAGAGTAAGTTTAAAAAAATGTTATTAATATAAAGCAATTTTTTTATTTCGAGAATACATTATAGATTACACCAGAATCAAGTGGTCACTATTAACATCTTTTCACGAAAGGAAGTTAAAATTGATTACAGTATATTTTTATTATTAATAGCACGATATAATTTTCATAAAATAATAGGAATCATGTAATAGGCGATGAGGCTAACAACCCATCACTATTTTGATTCCATTTTCCACCTATACGCCCACAATCTTGCTAAATGTGGCCTGTAGGTACATGTTACCTTAGGTCTGTCCCTTACCTTACTGTACCTTAGGTTGTCTACCCCGAAAGGGATAGAGACGTGATTTGTGTATGTATTGTATGTATGTATAATTTTCATGTAGATTTAATTCAAGTTACAAGGAGCCTAATATGATGAACTGAACTGAAGCATCTTCCCGCGCCGTCCACACGCCTCGCCTCTCATCTTGTCCTTGTCATCTATTGTACGCTTACTCATTCCTAACATTTCCATGCTCGGTATTCAACTCGCGCGCCTAATATTTTTTTACCTTGTAACAGTTCTCTGTTCGTCGAAATACTTTTAATCTCCCCTTTATTGGCCAGCTAAATAAATAAATTCAAAAATGCTCAACTTGGCTCCGTACGACATTTAAAGAAATTAAAAAATACTCAACTTGACTCCGTACGACATTTCACTACTTTATGTCTATTGAAAAAAATTATTTATGGGATAGACATTTCTCCAGAACCTCACTGTTACATGATATACGTCTCAATGCCACGAAAGATTTGAGATATCGATATCTTATCAATCCCATTTTATCTTTGTTCTCTCACTAGCGTAGGTGAAAAATAAATTGCTTTTTTTAAAGTGTGCGTGAAGTGTCCTTAAGCTAATCACAACACCCGTATGCGTGTTGTCGTAGACTCTTAGGCTCCTCCTGTTCTTTTGTTTTTACGCAGATCAATGTGTGTGTGGGAGCTGTAGTAGGAGAAATTTGGCGACACTGGTGCTCTTTGAAATTACGTACGACGCGACTTCTCCTCCATTAATATTTCTATGATAATAATTATCTTGCAAATTGAATACACAACCATAATAGGGCTATTTTTAAGATGACACATAATTAATATCGTAAATTCTGGTTTATTAGGTTTAAGTCTGATAAAGATGAACGAAACGTTTTATTTGCGGACGTGTAAGTCAGTGGTGAAATGAATAGACATGTTAAATGACAGCCATTAACAATAACATCATTTCACACTGGGTTATAATCTCCACTTTGAAGCGACTAAGCTACCTATCTCGATTTGGTTTGGATTTGGACACCAGGGCCCATCGATGACATCCAACCCCATAGCCTAAAGTAACACTGCCACTCGTTCTGCACTGTAAAACATTACTGTGTTTATATATTTAATTAAGTTAATATATTTCGTCTTCATCACTAAAAATCACTACATTTGACTTTGGTTGATGTAATAATCAAAGTCAAGATATTCACGAGCAAAGGTTTCTTCTATGCTGGTCAGTTAAAGCATGTTTTTTGCTGGTCTACGGCAATGCAATCCTGCAGCATGCAGATGGTTTCGCACAGGTTGCAACGTAGCATTGTGTCTTGTTGCTGTGAAATGGGTCACTAGTGGGTGCGGCAACTACATAATGTCCAAATCAAATGGCACGAGATGAGGCTTCAGGTTTAGGCCCAGAACGAATATTTTTATCGTGTCCGAAGTCTGCGTAAGGGTGAATCCATAATGGCACAGTCTTCCGCTGCAAAATAAATGAAGTTTAAATAAAAACCTTTTTCGTCAAAGAAAGTTGTTTAAAACATTACCGATAAAATAATAAGTCATTGTTTTTAACACCGTTTGTCTACTTACCCATATCAAAAAACGCCTAGCGATTCCTTATATAAATAGTTATATTGTTTTGCTCTTTTCAACAAAGATAAATGAAAATCCATGTTTTGCAAATCACAAGGTATTCGAAAGGCAAAATTAAACAGTTCGTAAGTATAACACACGGTTCATCCCGCAGCTAATAATGGCTGCCAGCGGTGACAGTTGTTTGTTCACAAAATCATATTATTAGAAATTTGAGGGTAGAAAACACTTTATATTGTTTAAGACGATAACGACCAAAATAGCTATCAGCTAGCAACTTTTAAACTCCAGTAAAAAGAGTCATACCTATTAATAATTATATTAAAAGAAAACACAATGCGTTTGCGTTTTTAACATATTATATAAGAGTAAAATTAAACATACAACAGACTGCAACCACCATAAAATTAAATAGTTACGGAAAAAAATAAATTATGATTTCAACCTTATTTCAAAGCACATAAAACAGCTATTTACACAAATTGCAATACAGTAGTCGCAGATTGAACATAATTCATAAATTCACCATGTAACTTGCATACCTCGGTGGCCTAGCGGTCAAAGACAGGTCGAAGATTTGACTTGTGCTATAGTGAACCGGGTTCGTATCCGAAGAAAACGGAATATAAAAAAGTAATAATAAAATGACATTTTTGGATGTTATTTCAATGGCCATGCTGGTTGTGAGGAATATTGCTTTGGAATTGGAATCTCAGACTTGTTGAGAAATAATAATATAACATCGTCGCATCAGTGAGATGGTAACTACTCTTCGCTAGTAATAATAGTTCAATGCGTGGGATTGCATAAATTTGAAGATTCAAGGTCGAAGGAAGCTTCGATTCGGTTCTCTCGCTTACACCGGGGATGACAATATCCAATGTAAGATTAGGTAAAATATTTTTAGGACAGTCTAAATAAAAAAAATACTTTTACATTATTTTTGTAGAAGTAACTGAAACCGGAGATATTGCATTTTCAGCCTTTGAGTGTGACACGATACCGGGGGGGATTATTTTCATTTAATTTGTAATTATTTTTTACTTAATTTATTATAAACTAACTTAAATAGTTGTAACTTTCTTCATTGTTATTTTATAGTTAGTTCTTGTTTATTCAATAAACAGGTAATTTACAGCGACATTGCTCATTCATCTTGTTGCTAAAAAATCTGTACTTAGGGGGTAGATTTTATGATCGAACTCACTCACACATTCACATGTCATAGATTCTACTTAACGTTCATGTCGATACTCAACACGCATAGACGTGTGCGTGGCTGTGCTAACCGCATTATTTTGCTGTGTGTACATAACACAAATACACAAAACAGTACACAATAGCACGAGGCAATAGGCTCAGGCGCAGCATGAGCTGCCAGTTTAGATTTAAAAAACTAGCAGCGCTGGTTTTCAGCCTGCGCCCTTCCCACAGCGTGACAGACGCATTCAATTAAAAAGGCCGGGTAGGGCCAACATTTAACTCTAGAGAATTTCACCTACGTAATTAATCTATCAGATTATCTGAAAGTTGAATAAATATTATTTATCAAAACCATTCGCACAAGATTTATTGAACACAAGGAATTTAATCGATGGTGAATTCCTTTTTGTATTTGCTAACGATGATTAATTTAGAGTAAGTGATGTTATTAAATTGAAATCACTGCCGTAAAACGAATATGTAGGTATATGTATTTGGAAAATAGTTTATGGACGCGACCTTATGACCTTTCAGTAACGAATGGGGGTGGGAACGAAACAGTTGAGGGTTTAAAATAATGTTTTGTTAAAATTCCACTAGCGTCCGTATGTCAGCCAGGAATAACGCACGTTCGGGACAAATTAAACTAATTAAGTTTCTAAGATAAAAATAATAATGTTAACGTGAATCTACCTCTTGAATTGAATATAGGTATCTATGTATGTACTCTTAGACGTTCCGGGATATTTAACTAATAAAATCAATGTCCAGAGCTATTGTTTTTTTAAATAAAATGATATAAAGTATTTATTTATATAACACTTAAAAAAGCAACTACAGATAAATATATGTATATACACAGGTCCCTTTTTGTCCTATCATTTTTATTGGAATTTTGGAATAGTCATCAGAATGTAGGTATTACATTAAAATGAACAAAAAATTTTACCTTGCTACTCCGCTACTCAAGCAGCGGAGTAGCAAGGTAAATTTTTTTGTTCATTGAAATGAACCTCCGCAAAGTAACGCCTGATTCAATAAAATATGCATTACATTAGGTAAAGTTAGTTTACTATAAATTCTAAAAAAAAATACTTACCTACTGTTTCAGAAATACAACGCTTTATGACTAACGAAAATTATGGCAATTCATTCGAAATTTCAATTTTATGGGATAAATACATGATAGATTAACTAAACTAGACCTAAAGTAAATATCTAAAAAGATGCTGGCATATTTTCCTCGCTGTGTCGTTAATACCTATACTGATTCGTTTTGCGAGGAAGCTGCCAGCTCTTTGGACTCCGATCTGCCTCTTTGTGATTTCTTTAAACAGAATATTCGCGCTGGGATCCCATGGATCTAATATTATAAGGCCTATGGAGTCGCTGCTATGATCAACTCTAGAAAGTTACAGAAAAGCAGGCCTTTCCGTGGTGACCGGTTGCGTGACAAGCCGTAAGTGAAAAAGTCGGGGATATAACGTGTGAGCGCGCGGTGAAATCCGGCGGCCGAACATTACCTCGTTACACCAAACCCTGGATTATCAACTTGGAATTGCTCGACTGAGCAATATGAATATTATGAGGTAAAAAGCAATGAAAACTCCATTTTAACCCTCCTGTATTTCACTTCCCATAAAAACTTGGGATTTCGTGAAATTTATTGGGGGAAAAAAAGGTCTACACGGTCCATCATTAAAGGTAAATTGCTCTGCTTTATATCCGTTGAAATGTAAAGCGTTGAAAACGTTTGAATGCCACGCTCGTGTTGACGCCGGCCCTCGCGGCGTCGCCGGTTTTCCTTGCTGGCATTTCGTTTGTTTCGGCGCCAACTTTTTATTAGCTGAACTATGATATACTTACCCTAAGTCACATATTTTCTACCCCACGCGCATAATCGGTCGTTGACCCTGTTTAACCCTCATGAAAGGGGGTTTTATCATTATGTTTTTAGGGCTACGTAACCAAAATGGCCAAAATGACTGCTACATTCTGTTATAAAAATAGGCACAGGGATTGTTGTCGTAACAGTTTTCGTCCGATTTCAATTACGCTAAGGAACAATTCTTTAAGCGTGGTCCGATATGCACGTTTCCGTTTTTTTTAATTTCATGTTATTCTATAGGCATGGTTGACGCATTAAATATTAAATAAATAGTTTAAGAAAATCTCGAAGTTATTCATCATCGTCTAAGGCTTCGATTTTAATAAAATGCTGAGCTATGAGTACACAATCACTAGTATAAGAAAGTGTTTTTGTTTACTTATTTAATCTTGAGGCCTCAAGGCGGTTGCCGACATTTAACTACGTTAGGGGTGGGCGTCGGTATCATGTCGCCTACGATCTGCCCACGGTCAAATTAATTCTCTTCAATAGTAGACCCATTACTTGATCAACGGTGATCGCAACAGGTAGCTCCATTCTGCGAAATGAATAACCTTGAACCGTGTGATAAACCATAATTCTTCTTCTTCTTCTTATTTGTGGCGTATCATGTAACAGAAATATAATTCAAAAATCTTGTGACAAAATGTCGGCAACGTTGTACGGTAACACGGTAAAAGATCCCCCCCCCCCGTCGGGCTCTTAGCCAACGGTCAGTGATATCCCTCAGAAACTGCCAGGAAATCATTAGCCGATGCCCAGGGTGCACCGGACCAAGCACTGCTCTTCTCCCCGGACGGATCCAAAAACGAACCGCAGTTCTTGACCACACGTGGAGGTAACCAAACTCGCAACCCAGGTAACCAAAAGCAAATGATAATTTGGAAAACGAACACAAGTAAAGAAAAAAAAGGGATGGATGCACATGGTCCGGACAACATGTTACATTAATGAAACTTCAGTGATGAATTACAAAATTCACGCATGAGAGCAACCTCAAATCATGCTATCATCTACAAAAGTTTAGCAAGTAACAACTTGTAATTGTAAACAACCATTTTGTGGTAAACACTGACCGTGGACACGACGGCTCGAATTATGGTTTCCTCGGCTAAAGTTAGGATTTAGTTAATAAGATTCTGTTGGTGAAACTTTTAAATATCTAAGTAATAAAGCATTTGCCTTGTAAAATACGTATGATATTTAACTAAAAGTGGGTAGGTAAGTTTCATCGTAAAGTTAAACTCAAAAATGAAAATGTTGCGAGTGTGGGGAATAACAAGAACAAGTCCCTAATAAAAAAGGTGCTTACATTTAAACATAATACAATACAATAACTCTTTATTGAACACCACATATAAAAATCAAAACAGAAAAAAGGTATACAGAATATTACAAGGTAACAATAGGCGGCATAATGTAGGTAAGTATGTGAAAATACCTCCGCTAGCTCGTTTACAACAAGACATAAAAACCAATAAAGATTCATACGACTCAAATTAACAATTTACTTCGTTTGGAAGTTTCAAATTATTTATAACAACTGTGCGTTCCGTAAACGCGTGAATTTCACATTCGTAGTCGAACTCGCGTGACGCCAAGTTTCAAGGCCGCAGGGCCCATTCAAACCGTACTATATAATATCCTATGCTCGTAAGTGTATCGGATGGGGGCTGCCCACGTTTATGGCTTGCATGTCTTCACCTTTCACCATAAAAACATGGTGTATGCCGCCCACGCACTTAATTTTCAAGCGACAATATTTTCATTACAGACATCTTGCTGAACTGTCAGTCTCAAAGAATATACTTAAAGCTATTATTTATTAATCGATAAACGACAATCATTATCACATTGTCTTGTAAACGGTAGTAGATACTTGTCACGTAAATCGTGCCAAGTGTATCATTTAAGGCGGTCGAAAGCGAACAATAGGCGGTAATCAATAAGAGCCTCGGGCGGGCTATTGTGTCCCTAATGGGGAATTAGCTATTTGCTCCATGACGAAGACAAATTATATCCCCACTTCGATTAATTACAGAGCTTAACTGCGTTGTCGATTATGGGAATACACGTCTACCTGCAAAACGGCACATTGCATCAACGTTGATGGACTTTCCGTGTCCAAAAAGCCGATATTATTTACCTCCAAGAGTACGCAGCACGGTCATTGCTGAAAGTACTCTAACTTTTTGACCAGACCTTATAGATTTTCTTAATTAATATCATCACAACGACCAAATAATTAATAATTCATTAATAGACTATTAACATAGGTGCCGAGAGTCATTCTGCACCTGATTCATCATACGCTTAGCATAGTAAGATTTTACAGCCACTTCACATTGTTAGATAGATAGATAGATAGATAGATAGATAAAACGTTTATTTGATACTGCAATACACACAATCAAGTTAAAAATAACAATAGAAAAAAGAAAAACAAGAAATTACACATTAGACTTAACTTATAAATATTTTGTTGTGTGCGTTGCAGCAGTGCAAAAGGGCCATGGCTCAGTGGTCAACATTGCTCGTGTTAAAAAGCTTTCTTTCAAAATCGAACACTTTCAGGATTTTAAAGGAACTCAAACGGTACGAATAACTTTCAATGTGCTCCGATACTTGAACTTGTTGTTTTGTTTATTTGTTTGCCGCCGAGTACACAACTTCGATGTTGCTAATATCACCCCATAAATCGATATTCAAATCAAACGATCTTCGAGGAATGATAATGTCAAGTCAACTTAGTACAATGTACAAATAAGTTTCACAACTGCGCCAAAAGTTTATTCAGGACGGTATCGACTTATTTGAAAAGCTATGTTTTGTTGACGTATAAAAATTGTCCAAAATGCGGATATTGCCGAAATAAATAGTTATAAGTTAATCGTTAATTTAGCTCCCTTTTTTTTTTTTTTTATGGTGTGGAAAATGCGCCTTATGCATCCGCCCAGTACGGGTTTACCGGGGGTATGTGGGGCTCTCCCGCGGTGGCAGGCATACCCACTAAAAACCACACGGATTCCCTATTCAGTCGTATGTGAGGCGTTACGGGAGCACTTGGTGTCACCGCGACGCCCCACGACCACCCCGGGATGGGGTTCCCTCTTTGCGGCACCTGTGCAATGCAGGTTTGGGAAGACCCGCCCTCCCCCGCTGGTGCCGCTTGGATTTTTATAGAGGTTGTCTCCTCGTGGCCCCTGTCTTTAAAAAGACAGCGGCCCACGTTCCCGGCGCCTACGGGCCGGGGTTACGTGTCGACCGACAGTGGCCGCAGCCACGCCGCTCCGCGATCCCGTCCATTGCGGGGCGCCCCGCTCCGACGGCAGGCTTATGCCCGCCGACCCTCACGTCAGCTCTCACACCCTCATGTACTACTCTGAAAGCAGAGCGGTACCGAAGGCGTGATCGCGTCCGTCCTCAAAAGCACCCGAGGGTGCGACCCTCTGGATTTTTTATAGAGGTTTACTCCTCGCGGCCCCCTGTCTTGAAAAAGACAAGCGGCCCACGTTCCGACCCCACGGGCCGGGTTACGTGTCGACCGGCAGTGACCGAAGTCACTCCGCTCCGCGATCGCAACCCGTAGGTCGCACCGCTCCGACGGTGAACTTTCGCCCCCGTCCATAAGGCTTGCCCTCACCTTTCCCTGCAGGTACTGGGCTCAGGTTTGCCTCCATCAAAAAGGCGCTCAGAGGCGCCGCCCTCACTGCAGGTCCATTTCTGGACCCGCTGGCTCAGATCCCCCGCAACGAATTGCGGGTTCACCTTACCACCCCTCCCCCCCAGTCGGATATTAGCCAACAGTTAACTAACTTACAGAATAAATTAATTAACCGTTGTTGCCCGGGGTGCACCGGCCTAAGCGTTACCCTTCCCCCCCATGGGGCCAAAGCCCCTGATAGAAGGGAACTGTAACGCTAGAGCACTCGAGGAGGTTTCCGACATCGCACCCCCTGCATTTAGCTCCCTGAGTCTACAACCCCGTAGTTGTAACATCTATAAGGATTTTTTTTGACATTGGAATAAAGTCGCAGAATACTTCGATCGTTTTACTTAGTACTTGATTGAATTTAAAGTAGTCAAAGTGACTGATTACGCGGGGACCATGCACTGAGAAATATTTACGAAAACCTGTCTATAAGAGACGCTCATGTTTAATAACAATTAACATTGCAATTATCGTACCAATTTTAAAATGTTCTTTACATTTTATTGTCTTTGGTGAATGATTAATCCACAGAACAGAACGTACCTACTAGTGCAAGCGCGAAAAATAGGCATAGTGCGGAAATTGTCTACTTTCCGGACGTACTTAAGTCGTGCATCGTTTTACAATGCAGTGAGAAAAAAACGAGACACTGAATTCACATCTCTTGTGGCAAAGATTTTACATTTATTTGGTGTAGCATGTAAAGACGCAGCTGTAACCTTTTTAATAGGTACAAAATGATCGTAAAATTGAGTCCTATTTATTATCACTTTGCACTTTCTTGCATTTAGTAGCTAGGTAATTAAATAACTAGGAACTCACACGGCAACATGAAAAATCGGATCTGGCAGACGGAAACGAGTAACCACCAATCAGCTTCGAGTGCGCGCGCATGACTTTAAACTACGGTCCGAGTTGAACTCAAATAACTCATGAAGAGCTATTATATTTTTTAAACTTGTGACAAAATTTAAATTTCTTGATTTAAATGCAAATAAAATACCTGTAAATAAGGTACCTGTTACCTTAGGCTCTGTCTACCCCGTAAGGGATAAAGACGTGATTTGTGTGTGTGTGTGTGTGTGTGTAAAATACGAAATCAAACTCCTATTCTTACTGTTATATTTTGTTTTACAAATAATATACGCGACTGCTGAATTTTTAACCGATGGCTTGGGCCAAAGCAATTGCTTACCTAACAAAATTAAAGAGTTATAGAACACTTTAGTTTGGACAACTGGCTGTACTGTATTATACTTGCTTAGTTAAGAGTAACTAAACGTTTATTTTGAAACATTATATTAACGAAATAAAACAACGTATTTGACGACATCGGTTGTGATAATTATCAAGATATACATACCTTGCTGTTTGCACTTCTTTTTTATATTCCGGAAATTACTTGCCTGAATCTTATATAATTGAGTCTTGCAATGTATTTGTAGTCTTATTTTTTAGTGAAAATTTAATAATGTATTGTGCAAGTTGCTTGTGGTCTTAGAGAAGTGTTTAAGGTGTTATTTTGATACATCTCTATTCATTCAGACGAAGTATACGGTAAAAGTAAAAAGCTGAATTGTAGCAGTCATCGTCCCGGGACTCGTAAAAAGAAATTGCTTCCAGTCGGGCGACGTTTTATTGACTTATTAACATCGATATCAGATCGTAACACTTGAATCTTCGATCGTCGGCAAACATTGAGTCAATCTGTTAAACCAGTTTGGTGTTTTACGAACTACGTTTCGTATCTTAAAATGGAGACATTGGTTTTAATAAAACATCTTACGGGAATAAAAGGAGTTCAAAAACTCAATCAGTTTTCGGATTTAAAGGCCTTGGTCGCCTGCTATACGCCGTCATAATAAAACATACTCTAAAAACGTGCAGAGTCTCGATTGAGACGATTTGACCCTAAAAAGTGGCATATCTTAATCAGCCAAGTCAAGGTATTGGATATAATCGTTTATGTGACTTATTCTGTTTAATTTTTTTAAATCGTTACATCCGTTAATAACTTCATGGTCTTTATTTTTAAATTGCATTAACAGTAGAAGTTTCTGAAATGCGACAATAAATGTAAATTTAATCCGTTGTCTGATTAAGTGTAAAACAAAAACGTGAAAACATTCTCGGAACCAAAAATACATTCGCGAAATAGTCAACTAATTGAGCGGCATTCGTGCGGGTATGTGTTATTTATGCCATCTATTTACCGTTGGAATATCGTTCTCTGTACCTACGGAGCTCAAATTTTCATGCAAATATGAAGCAATCGTTCACGTAATTTTTTATGTCTAATAAAAGCATTGCCGTTACACGCCTATTTGGAAACTCTGCTGTGATTACAATCTTTATTGATAGTTTATTAGAGGAAAATACGTGGTCGCGATAGTAACGAATTTTAGTACCGTCAATAGAAACAGGTTTTGACATTCGATTGTTACAATGGCGTTAAATTTCTAGTTAGGGTTATATTTTGTACCTACTTATTAAAAAATAATTAGAACTGCATGAAAACTTCATCTGTGATATCAATTGCAACTTTGTGTTCAAAAGTGACTGTGAGCCACCTGCTTATTACAAATGTATAATTGTAATTTAATTTCTTTCGTTCAATAGGTAAATCTAAGGAACATTCCACTTTTCAAAAGGCCGGATTCCGCGAGATAAAGGCTATGTCGCTTACCGCTTTTACAACTTTGTAAACTCTTAAAAAGTGTGTGCCACAATCCCAAACAACTGACCGAGTCATTCAACTGAAGTGTTGGTACAATACAAAGAGTTCACACTACGCTCGCAGTCGGACTGAGTACCCCCCAGGGAAGGCACGTCGTGATTTTCCGCCAAGCTACACGTATGTTATGAAACATAAATACAATTGTTTCGCAAAGGAAAAATAAATAAAGGACAAGACGATTTGTTGCGGTAATACCGAATAACGTTGGCTAATATCGTTTCAGCACATTATTTATTGCCTGTCTACGTATAGGCAAAACCATATTTTGTTATTGTCTCTATGGCGCTTAGGTATTTATTGCTCATTTTGCGCATATACCATAAATATTAGTGTCTGACTAGAATTATTAGGAATCTATTGTTGATTATGGTGGCTAGAATAGCTACATAGTGTATGGTCGAAGAAACCGAGACACGTACCTCTGTGGAACCTTTTCTCATACTTTTTCGTAATAATTTCTTTGGCGGGTGTATAGTAAGTTGTTACGACATTTGCAGTGAAAAAGTTCCACAGTGGTACGCGAGTCAGTTCCTTTTTTCTTCCACTTTAAGTACAAATTCTTTGGTCACCTCTAGGAGAAATGTATAATACCTACATAACTGAAACGTAGAATTGATTAATTTCTGCAAAACATAATACATTTATACTTATAGATTCACGCCTTTATTCCCAAAATTGGTAGGCAGACCACATGAAACTTATGTTCCAGTGCCACTTTCCACTGCAAAACATAATCAACTACAATAAAACTAAATGGACGAAGTTAGGTGTTTAAAGTAAGCGTGAATGTATATTGTGAGGTGTTAATCACTTAATAACTGTTCTGTCTCATTCTGAGAGGATCCCTGTGCCCTGTAGTGGGACGTATATAGGCTGGAGATGTTATCTGCCAAATAATAGTATTGTTTCGAAGACTCCAATAGGGAAAGTCTCAGCCAGGAGGCCAAACGTTTTTTCTCAGCTTAAAAATTAACTCGCTTCTTGGAGTACCCATTTTAGTTTTTTACGGCGTACAATGTTAAGGGCTGACCGTTAGTTGTGAGGGTAACATCGTAAAATTATTTATTTATACGACCCAATTTCAGCGGTATGCTGGTCGACAAAGTATTTTCGATTCTTATCGATGCCGAATCAAGGGTCAATGCTTCAGCGCACACGTTGGATGGATTTATGCATTGTATTCCATTTAGCTATTTATATTTACCATTTGGGGTAAAACCGGAATCAAAGCCGCAGTGGAATACGTACCTCTTTTTTAACAGCCTTAACTTCCAAAAATCTCAATAATTCCAAATTTAAAAGGAAGCATAGACGCCTCATCCCCTGCAGGCAGTAGTATTAAGGCTTGAGTGTAAGTTTATTGTCACAACAAACGTTTCAAACGCGTTTTTAAATTTTAATATATTATTTAGATGGCAAGATTGTCACAGGAGACAATTCAAAGACGCCTCACGTAGAAACGGACAAATTCACGACTTTTCTTGTAATGTGTCGGAACTTGCCACTTTTTCGCTTGTGCGCGCGATCTTAGAATAGTATAAAGTAGGTACCTATGGGTTGATAATCACCTCAGCGAAAACGACGAATGCTTGCAAATTTCATAACTACCTACATAAATATGTAGTAGGTATCGGATTCTGTCGTTTTTTATAATTTCAGTTACAATTATTATATTATGATTATAATTCGTCAGTTGTATTCAGTTTAGTTAAAAATTAAAATGCATCAATTTATATCAATTTGGATCTCCGAAAATAAATAAATAAATAAATCAAAAACAATTACTACGATTAACTTAGATTAATTAACTAATTAACTTAGATTATTCTGCATATCAATGATATGTTGCACGTCGATGACATTCATTGCTATGCAGATGATAGCACCTGCGACACTTCCTATACCGGTCGGGCCAATCTTTCTCGGGCTGAATTGGAACAGAGTCGAAGTGGGCTTGTGTCGGACTTGGAGACCGCTCTGGAACGGGTGTCTGATTGGGGTTCTCGTAACCTAGTTCGGTTTAACCCTGACAAGACACAGGTTTGCGCATTTACCGCGAAAAAAACCCCATTTACTGTAGCACCCTGTTTCGGGAACTCTCCCCTTAATATCTCAGAGAGTTTGGGAATCCTTGGTGTCGATGTCTCTCGCAATGTCCAATTTGGCGATCATTTGGAGAGCAAAGCCAAAGTAGCTGCTAAAAAGTTGGGGATCCTCGGCCGAGCGAAGCGATACTTCAAACCAATCCATAGCCTACAGTTGTATAAGGCTCAGGTTCGACCACTCATGGAGTATTGCTCGCACCTCTGGGCTGGGGCCCCACAATACCAGCTGCTACCATTTGATCGCTTACAACGCAGGGCGTGTCGCATCATTGGTGACCCTATGCTCTCTGTGAAACTTGACCCTCTTCCTCTTCGCAGAGACGTAAGTTCTCTTTGCGTGTTCTACAGGATTTATAATGGGGAGTGCTCCGTTGAACTCTTTAACCTTATCCCAGCTGCCAAGTTCCATCACCGAACTACTCGACACAAAAGTAGTTTCCACCAACATCACCTCGATAGTTGGTGCTCTAACACCGTGCGATTTAAGCGGTCTTTCTTGCCCCGTACGTGCAAAATTTGGAATGGGCTGACGGCTGGGGTTTTTCCAACAGGCTACGATATGGGTACCTTCAAGAGGCGAGTGTACCATTTCTTGCAAGGCCGGCAACGCGCTAGCAGTCCCATTGGTGCTGCAGTTGTCCATGGGCGGCGGTGATCACTTACCATCAGGTGCACCGCATGCCCGTTTGTCGGTTTTAATATAAAAAAAAAAAAAAAAAAAAAAATTAAAAAAATAATTCGGTACTTAATTAATAGCTTAACCAAAAGGTTAGGCATTCTTAGTTAATGAGTAATGATTAAAAACAATTAGCTCAATTTATAATTTTACTACGAAGCTTTTTGTAATCAGGATTTGTAATGTTGTACAAAACCGGCCACCCTAACAAGCCCTATAATGAGCCGTAACGTTCGATCGCTAACTTGGATATGGCTGGTAAGCTTTCGTGTTACACCGTTAACCTATATTTGTGTCCAGATTTCCAGTGTCACGTCTAGGTACACTCCTGAGCTAAGTCTAGCACGCGACAAACAGCTTACCTACGCGTAAGTAGTATTTAACATTCAACCAGACGTGTTTATAATGGTAAACATGTTTAAGCTTGAGGTTAAAAGAACGATAATGTGACTGTCATTAGTGTAAGGTATAGACGCAAACTAGCGACCCGCCCCGGCTTCGCACGGTATATTATGCATTATACAGATAAACCTTCCTCTTGAATCACTCTATCTAATAAAAAAACCCGCATCAAAATCCGTTGCGTAGTTTTAAAGATTTAAGCATGCATAGGGATATAGGGCCGACAACGCACTGGCATCGCGTAAAGCGCTGCGGGTGTCTATGGACAGTGGTGATCATTTAACATCAGGTGACCCACTAGTTCGTTTGTCTGGCCTCTCTAACATAAAAAAAAATATAGGGACAGAAAAAGCGACTTTGTTTTATACAATGTAGTGATGACCTAAAGCTTCAAATGCATCATGGTCAAGCGTATATTTTTTTATTCACGCTTTTATATTTTTCTACATTATTCGCATTTACCTAACGAATAGCAGGCAGCCGTAGCAATAATCTCTTAGAATTAAGTTCATCAAGCTTGAAAACAGGAAAATGGTACGTTATAATAAATTCACGAGAAAAATCTAGGATGAAAACCGTGTAAATGTATCAAATAAAGATACTTATCGGTCGTGCATGGCACGCCGGGACATGAATAAAATTACAGCGCATATTAATTTCTGTTTAAGGCAGTGAACTTCCTCAGAGTCCGCATATTTTCACGCGAAGCATTCGTTCCCATGATGTATGGTGCTTCTTTAAGCAAATTAACTAATGAATATTCATTGAGTAAAAGCCCGCGAACCTGAGGGAGCACCGCGTTCTGCCGCGCTTTCATTCATGTTATCATCTCCGCAAACACATTTGGTGACACAGACGCGGTGCGTAGATAACGTTATTTTCGTAATATTTCGTTTCGATTCGATGCTAAACCAAGTCAGATTATATGTCAGGGGAAATTCTCAGCTATTGTCATCAATCTTGAATTTCTACAACAAACTTTCTACGTATCTGTAGGATAAGAAACGAAATATGGTTTTTTGTCCATGATGCATGCAATTATATCATCACTACATAGCATAAAACAAAGTCGCTTTCCGCCGTCTGTCTGACTAGATCTTTAAAACTACGCAACGGATTTTGATGCGCTTTTTTTCAATACAGAGTGATTTAAAAGAAAGGTTTATTATGTAGAATTCTATGCAGACAAAGTCGCGGGCAGAAGCTAGTCTCTAATAAATAAAAGTAACTTAGAAGTATCAGAAAATACTAGGACAGCAATAAATAGTACAAGTATAATTTTATCTCCAAAAATCAGATAATCAGAAACCCATTACTGCGGCAAATTATTATCATTTCTCTCTGGATGATAGGTAAAAAGCGGTTTCCCGGTAAATGTGATGATTCCCGTCCCATTAGGCATCAGTTGCGATTCGTTCTCCGACACGCGATGTCAGCATTATCAAAGAACACGTTTTTGTTTAGATTTTTTTCCGCCTGAATTTCCGTTGAGTGTTTGTAATGCGAGCCCATCATATCAGTGTATTAACACTCCAGCCTTGCCAATTATTCCATCGTAAATTGACTAGCTTCTTGAGAAAAGTCCCAAGAACCTATAATTCATATTTTTGTAAAATAAATGAATGTGAAACGCTTATATTGCAAACTGGCCTTATCTTTTTTTGAAGTCAATTAAAAATATATAATAAGCTTTACCTGCAATAAGTTCACAAAAGTAGCACATTCTTCAAAGGTCGTCAGTCGGGCGTTTAAGTCACTTTTCTTCACCTTAGCGTTTACTAAGGTCTATTTTTAAACCCACAATCGTATACAATTTATGACATAGTATATTATACTACAGTAATAACACGAACGATATGTCAAAGAAACTATAAAAGTAATACGAAAACGTTTAAAAAGTCGTTAAGAACAGACAGTAATTTAACAGTGTTTTAATACATACATATATACCGTCACGTCTCTTTCCCATAGGGGTAGGCAGAGACTACTTTGTTCCACTTGCTACGATCCTGACATACTTCTTTCGCTTCATCCACATTCATCAATCTCTTCATACATGTTCGTCGGTTTCGGGTACTCCTGACCTGACCTTTTTCCAAAACGTCTCCTATTTGGTCTCGGAACGTCCGTCTTATTCGTCAATTCAAGTAATTCGTCGTCGTTTTTTAATATTTTTTGTTAATAATCTAACGTGTACAGTAAATAATGTTGGTAAGAGGAAACGCAGAGCTTGAATTACTGATTAATTTTACGTCGGCAACGACCGAACCGGATCCTCTTCAGTGCGAAAAAATCCCCAGGAATTGGCGATGTTCCGAGTATCACCATCAATTTTTCAATTTTATTAGAAACTTATTTATTGAGGGGCGATTTATTTATATTTGTTCGTGTATATTCTGATTGAAACTCGTATGACGGTAGGCCTGTGTGAAACATAATTATATTTCACACATGCTTGACTGTCTTGCACGTGTGGGAGCGGAGTAGCAAAGTAAATGTTCTTTGCTCCTAGTAATGTCACGTGCAGTGGCTCATGGCGGTGTAAATTGCAGTGGAGCAACACGCAGAGCTTTTCTGAAGTACATTCAATTCAAGTAGAAACAGAATTATTTCGTTCATGATTGGCCTGTAACGTAGGTAGTCATTATTGATGTTTATTTTTTTCCATTACAGGACTCTTGAAAAATGGTGAACTAAATTAGCATTCCTCTTCGAAAAGTTTATTATGTCTATGTCTGATCCGACGATGTTTAGATTTGTTTAGATAAACAGTCTATAAATACCTGATTATCTTTTTCCTTCTGTTGTCTACCTCTTGATATACGAGTACTTTCACGTAAAGCTAGCTGCTGCCCGCGACTTCGTCTGCAAAAAATTAGTTTTTCGCTATCCCGCGGGAACTATGCAATTTTCCGGGATTAAAAATAGCCTATATGTTAACCTAGGGTGTCAGCTATCTCCGGCCAAATTTTATCCAAAACAGTAGTTTTTACGTTACAAACTTTAGATTTTATAATATTAGTAGGATAAATGATAGTTAATTTAATCAAATGTAATGATTCAAATCTCAAATTTCCTTAGCTATTATTGTCAAGGACATATAAAAAATAATATCAATCATAACTCATATTGACACGTACGGTACGTGGCCTTCGTCGTTTTAGCGTGATAACTAAATAATTAAGTTAGCTTAGTGTAAATTTTACATTTATTCTGTCAAAGGGAAACATTTCAATTCAACTTAAAGTTCAAATTGAAATAAACGAGATCTACTCCAATTAACATTCACCTACGTTTTTGTTTAGTTTGCACAAGTTGATTCCCTAGGCCCCGCAATTGTTTTCAGTGTTATCTCGATGGGCCCGAAGTTGCAGCAACACAGCCCGTCGTAATGTGCTTAAGTGAACGATGTTCCCCTAGCGAATTTACAGAGTTTCACAATTTGATGTTCTATGGGTGAAGTATTTTATTTGCCTTTTTTGCGGGAATTAAGGTCGGTGGCCGGGTTTCTCTTCACCGGAGGGTACGAAGTTTTGCTTTTAGATCAAATTGAGCTGGACAGGTATCTATGTGGGATACAGTTGAGGTAAGTTTCTGGCGCAATGTAGTAGCCTCGGAATTCGCGAATTTTGAATTACCTTACATAATACTTACCTATTGCTGAAAATTGTCTGTTGTTTTAATGTGTTTATTTATCTGTTGTTTAATGATCGTCATAAATAAACTTTTTTGACGTGATAACGTCTTATGAATCGATGAACGCCGGCTGCACTCACGAATAAGCATGACTCATTGCGGCACGTTCCGCGTGACGTCAGAGTGTGCAAGCGAGAGCGCGGAACAAGCAGTTCGAATATGTTTGTTTATGACGTTTCGCGTAAAACTATCGTTCGTAAACCGACCTTTATTTCTTTCTTGAAATTGGGTGTAGGTATGTAAATAAGCGATAAGTTATCCTGAAACTGATTTAAAAGGTCATCCGTCAAGATAAGTTTTAGACATCTGTAATGAACGTATACTATAGGCAATAGATGCCATGATCAATTAAAAACTACGCCTCATCGCGGATTTTGTGTAACAAATCACTTTAACGTTATTTTAGCGGGTTTGGCTTGCCGGTTAAATTAATTGACATGTCCGGCTTTCAGGCCGAGGCATCGCAGCGCAGGCCGCAACTTCCATTAGCCATCGCTATTTGGCCATGCCTAGCGTGGTTGACACTATCATAACATGTTGCTTTTTTTAAAGCCTAGTAATGGCATGCTAGCAAAATGTACAACTGTATAAATAATATCATGGTCTACTCAGTGGCGTAGCTAGGTAACCAAGGGCCCTGGTGCAAATAAAAAAATGAAGCCCCACTACTATCTAAACTGGTTAAGTTTTAATAATAATAGTTCGATCGAGATTTTCTGGTAAGGATTCGAGGGCCCTCTGAGCTTGAGGGCCCCGGGGCACTGCCCCGTCTAGTCCCTAGGTAGCTACGCCACTGGGTCTACTTTAATAAAACAATTTTATAATCATAGAACCTATTTGTATTTAAAAGTCATTCAAATCAATGTCAATATTATATAAGTTAAGTTTAGGATATAAACTTAGGCTACCTTTAAATAACTTAGTAAAATAAAACTTATGTTAAAAATAAAAATAAATTTGGACCCTTAGGTAGGGGTCCCCATCCCGCAGGCAGCATTCCCGCGTTGTATCGCAATTGCGAGTCTTTGTGCGAGAAAGCTGCCCGCGCGAGGGTCGTCTGTTGCCTCCCTCAGGCGTTTGCTTAGGTCTTTGTAGAACCCACGTGCGCCCTTGCACCACGGACCAAGTGTCTCGACGCCAAATGCGACAAATTCGTATTGGGCGCCGAGACACTGGTATTTTGTCATCTTTACCCGCTCCCGGGTGTTCACCGCCGCGCCGGCATGCCTGCACGTCATTGGACGGTAGGACGCAGCCATGGTGTCGGCGCAGGTAGCGTCCCACACCAGCGCACGTCCGTACAATGTCAATTGTCAATATAAAAACACAATATCTGACGACATTATAAAGAGTTTTCAACACAACACCCCCCCCCCCCCCCCCCTACCCACATCAGATCAGGGTTACTTGCCACTCCTAGTGAGGTTCGTGCTCTGACAAAACTTTCCTTGGGCGGGGCTTTCGTAAAGGTATCCGGCACTTGTTCTCTTGACGGTACGTAGAGGACGTTCACCTTTTTCTGTGGGTAGAGCTCTCACAGAAATTTATACCGCGTGTCAATGTGCATTGTCTTAAAATGAAACACTGGGTTCTTGAACAGCTTTATGGCACTTTGGTTGTCTAAGTAAATATATGTCTAAGTAAGTAAAAAGCCTCTATGCTACGGACTTCCAAGTAAAGGCGATTGAGCCATAATGGTCTATGCAGCAAGGCTGGCCGCCACAAACTCCGCCTCAGTGGTTGAAAGTGTGACACATCTTTGTGTCTTTGAAGACCACGACACCGCTCCTAATAAAAAAAATTATAAGAACCTACTGTGTATTTGAAAGTCATTCAAATCAATGTCAGTTTAAAAACACAATATCAGATGCCCATTATAAAGAGGTTTCAACACACTTGAGTGGAAATTTTATCCATGGCTAGTAAAATTATGTATTACTATTACTAGCTATTGCCCGCGACTCCGCCTGCGTGGAATTCGCTTATCGCTATCCCATATATCCTATGTCCTTTCCCGGGATTGAAACTATTTCTATACCAAATTACAACTAAATAGGTTTTGGGGTATAAGCGTGAAGAGTTGACAGACGGATAGAAGATACACTTTCCCATGTGTAATATTAGTCCCTATGGATTTAATTTAGAATGCAGCCATGCAATTACTCCAGAATTAATAAAACTTAGAAAATATGACAAAAGCAATGTAAAGCAATGTGTGATAATGTGCGGTGCTACTACTCGTAAATCAAACTACCAACCTATGGTATTAATAAAAATCAATCATGCCTTTCAACATTGTTTATGGATTGTGTATATGGATTTAAAATGTTAAAAAGTAGGTCAGAATGTATTTAATCAAACCCCGCCGCTATGGATATCCTCCCATCAAGCAATGTTTAATAATTGAGATTGCAGGAAAACTATCAGCCACGGAATTGCGTAGTTGGAAAAAGTATAGGATAGGAACCAAATACATAACGCCAGAACGGACACCGCGCGCGGTGGAAACCGGGCCGCCACTCGATTGCTTTCCTCTTCAAGTTTCACCGTTTTTTATTTTTTACAGGATTATATTAGCTGCGCGATACTTTTGTAAAGTTTTTTAACTATTGAAATTCAAAAGGGGATTTTAGTTTGTGTTAATAACTAAAACTGTCATTTAGTAGGAAAACTCGAGGATTTATTAATTTTAACATGAGTAAGCTGAAGCGTACGATGTGGACTGTATGATAATTATAGGGGAAAATGAGAGGCAGTTCCTCAGCTCAAGACTTGTACTATCTGAACAGCAAAATAATAACAACTAAAATACATGTGACAAATAGACTTCAAAAAACAAAATAATTAAAAAAGATATAAAAAAGTATCAAAAAGAAAGGAGTTCGCGACATCCTGCCCCTCGTGCAGCATTGCACCAACTAGATCTGCCAGCCAAGGTCAAGCAACTCCTCTAGTTGGCCAGCTTCACCAGTTTCCTGAGGGGCCGGCGCAGTGAACCCCCTCCTGTGGCAACGTCAACCACCCTAGTCACACCATTGGAGGAAAGCTTTGAGACTCGCTGACCATTTTTGGAACCGCTGGGTGCGCGAAGTCCTCCCTACCATGCAGCCACGAGATCAGTCCGCAGGACAGGGCAGGCAAGACCCCAAGATTGGAGATGTCGTCATCATCGTCGACGAGACTCTGCCGCGAGGGAGCTGGCCACGAGGCCGTATTGAAAAGATGTACCCTGGCAGAGATGGTGTGACTAGGGTGGTTGACGTTGCCACAGGAGGGGGTTCACTGCGCCGGCCCCTCAGGAAACTGGTGAAGCTGGCCAACTAGAGGAGTTGCTTGACCTTGGCTGGCAGATCTAGTTGGTGCAATGCTGCACGAGGGGCAGGATGTCGCGAACTCCTTTCTTTTTGATACTTTTTTATATCTTTTTTAATTATTTTGTTTTTTGAAGTCTATTTGTCACATGTATTTTAGTTGTTATTATTATATTTTCACGCTTGAAGTGTCTTTCGTTTGGAAAAGATTGTACGTTTTGTGTCGAACTAGACTCGGGTGAAAGCCCGTAACGAACGTGTTGATCTAACTCGCGTCTTAAAAAATCGGACAACAACTCCAACTTAGGACGTTCTGTAGACTGTTGAACGGCGAAATCAGTCCATCGAATTTTCATTGTAGGATTTAATTTACCTAAGACTGTGTGGAATAATTCCGGTGAGTATAAATACTCTATTTGTTTCAACAGTTTAATAGTAGCAATTGAATTACGTACCCAATTAGAGATGGTTCCTAGCTCTTTAAGATCGTTACCAAGACGTGGGAGACTCATTAACGACGTAACCTCCTTGTAAACGATGAGCTCGGGGCGTGCGAAGTTGTCTTCAAGTACACGCATGACCTCCTCCGGGTCTTCCGCCGACATCAGTAGCGCGGCCACGGCCTCACGCGCCGGCCCGCGCACCGCATTCTGAAGGCGGTTCATATTCTCTAGGGCAGAGAAATTAACTTTACTAATATCATAAGTCCTCTTGAAATGCAACCAATGCAGTGTGTTGCCAGAGAACGGAATGAGTTCTAGTTTCTTGGCGCTAGGTGCGCTAGCGAGCGCCTTTGCGGCTGCAGCAGTGTCAGCTATAGCTTGTAAGAGAGACGAATGTTGGCCATTGTCCGCGAGAATGAGCGGGGGCGCGGTGCCGACCGCAAGGACCAAAATTAAGCGTACGATGTGGACTGTATGATAATTATAGGGAAAATGAGAGGCAGTTCCTCAGCTCAAGACTTGTACTATCTGAACAGCAAAATAATAACAACTAAAATACATGTGACAAATAGACTTCAAAAAACAAAATAATTAAAAAAGATATAAAAAAGTATCAAAAAGAAAGGAGTTCGCGACAAAGCAAATACTGTGAAAGCCTAACGTAGTGAAGCACTTTTTTTTGAAGTGTAACGCAACGCGTTACGGCGCCAGTCTGTTTGTTATATTTCTGTTACTTTGACATTGGCGAAGTTGTCGTCGCTATAACGACTTGATACGCCACAAATAAAAAGAAGAAAAAAAAGTTATCACTTCTGTCAGGCGTCTCGAGACGCACACGTTTCTTTTTTGTGTTTTTAAGTTTCATTAAATACTGTCATAATAATTGGATAGGGTTCACGAATCCGCGGGCCTCGCAGCATCTTTGTCGGAGATCTCCGCGATCAATCAACGTGGCAGTTGACGGAACACTTACATTTATCTTTACTTAAGGACGGCGAGCATGGACAATGTCACACTTAACTTTGATAGATTTTGACAGAGTTGATGAGACTTATATTAACTGGCAGTAGAGGTTAGAAGTTCGATGGCTGTGGGTACCTCGGATTAGACGAATGTTGAGCATTACTCATACTTAAGAAAAACTGCTGCTCATCCATACATTAAATATTAATTTTTAAATACAATAAGTCATTAGTCCGTAACTATAGTTGCAAGCGAGTAGGTGTGTATTCGAATATTTTTTGAAGGGTACAATCGTTTTCAGTAATACGAGTGCGCAGGTCAGAAGAAATTACTGCAATATTTTATTTTGCATTCTTTGACAAGAAAATGGAATCGGGATAATCCTGGAGATTAAACGAGCGCAAAGAGCTTCAGACTCAATTTACAATGCAATTACCCAACTCAAAAATCCGATTTACTATCGTCGAATATATTAGTGCCGCTGAATAAATAAACACTTTGCACTATGGTAACGTGAATATGAAATAGCAGACTAGCTGTATGGTAGCAGTTGAGTTGAATTAAGCATACTGGTATAAATAATCCATGCTATACTAATACTGACTGAAGTCTATTTAAAGTCGTTAAATACCTATATAAGATATTTTTATGTGCATTAAAGTTTAATTAACGAAAAAAAAAATACATAAGGGGAATTAAAAACAAATTAAACTATGATTAAATTAAAAACGAATTAAAAACTAAACTACAACTAATCTTAAAATAAAATAATTAAAAAAGGAGGGCTCCCCGTGTCATAGTTCGACAGACGCTGGCAGCATTCCCCCTTTGGAATGCGATACTAATACGCTGTCCAAGGAAGCTGCCAGCTCTGCGGTCACCCGTAGCGTCTATATATTAGCCTCTTCGATATATCTTTGAAGAGGCTAATAGCGCTAGGACCCCACGGACCAAGGGTCTCAACACCGAAAGAGACAAAGTTATATTCGGTGCTGAGACCCCTATATTTATTTATCTTGCCTTGTATTTGTTGTTTGGCTGACCTTATTGTGATACATTGAAATACTGACTTAATTATTTAGCGCTTTAACTTTTCCAGATGGTCTAAAAACAATGTAGTGCTGTATTATAGTATAAGCTAATTAGTTTGCCTCGCACTGTGCGGGGAAAGATACACATCGTTATACAAGTTGAACATTGTGGAGAAATTCAGCGCTTGCAAGTTACTTAAGAATGCCGTAACAGTAACTTCGTTGAGAGACTTCGTTGTGTATTACAACCCAAATATTACGGCGGGAAAAACATTCCTTAGCACCTAACTTTAATATGCTGTTATTGGTCATTGGAGATGGTCACGATACAGTTTTTTTTTTAATTTAGGTATATTTATAGACAAAGAAAATGAAAAATTATTCGATTATTCTGAGAAAAAATTCTTAATATTTGAAACGACCGTATTCTCAGTAAGTTTGGTGTACCTTTTATTGTCAAAGTTTAATTACTATTATTAGTAATAACGGTCATTCAAAAGGTTATATAATATATTATATTTATATTATAAATTATATCACGAATCACGTCTTTATTCCGTTAAGGGTTGACAGAGCCTACAGGTCACGTTTAGCAAGATGGTGGGCCTATAGGTGGAAAATGGAATCAAAATAGTGATGGGTTGCAAGCCGCATCGCCTATAACATGAATCCTATGATTTTCGCCCATTCCCTCGATGGATTTTACCATCTGCACTGGAAGAGAAGCAACTGGTACATTCTATGGCACAAAAGTTTATTAGTGAGTCCACGATTTTCGGAATTTCCCCATTTCGGATTTACCCCAATGCACCTGTTTTCAGTCTATTTTGGCATTAAAATTCATTGACCCGTTCATACATTGATTTGGTTATTTAGCTTCAATATGAGAGTTTTTTTTCCAAGAGCTGGGTTGGGTAATGATGAAATGACAGACATCAATATCATCAAGTACTTTGTAAGTTGCTGTTGTAGACCCTTGCTTTCCTCTATACTTACTATACTCTTTGCTTTTCATGCAGACCGAAGTTAGGTGATAGAAATTGAGATAGTTACTAGTCTTCGATGTAACAAAACCATCAAAGATGGACGTAATAATATAAGTATGTCGTGCATACCACGATTGCGATTACGTGACTGACCCGTAGGTAAACGACCTTTATCTGGTATCATAAGGCAACTAGGTACTCAATAAACAGTACCCCAAAAACATGAAGATTACAGATGGCTATTGTTGACAAAGAAGTAGCAAGCTGGTAGGTTACCATGACGTCTTAATGTGATTCAATTCCGATTCAGTTTAGGTTCGCTCGCTATCAGCTATAAAATTACAGCTAAATCCGGAGCTGAGTCGGAATTAAATCGCATTAAGACGTCATGGCAAGGTCCCTGTTGTGACTGTATTAAAACACTTCTCTATACAGGCATTCCAAAATACGTCGCACGAGTGGTACTTGAACTACGGCGCGTGCCAATAATTATTACCAAGAGGTAATAACTGCGACATTGTTCACAAGTACCTTCGCGACTTCGAAGTCATTACACTGAGATATGCCAACTAGTCACGTTACCAACTTCAGGCAAACTTCAAGTTTCACACGTGGAGATTTCAGGTTTTATTCCATCTCTGATAATAGGTATATTCTAGTACTTACAGCAGTAATCAATTTAAAAATCTTGAATGCAAACTTACCGGTAAAAATATCAGATGGAATAAAGCACTCAATAACTATAAATATCTTTCAACATGAAACTACCGTGAGACTCAATCATAATTACACATAAACGGATAACTCACGTATAAAAGTCGAGTGATGCTCGACATGTTTCGGACTATTTCGAAGTCCTTTTTCCAAGAGCGCTCGCCCCGGCGGCAGCGACACGAACACTGCGCGCCAGCGCTCTGCTCGCGCGGCTGTTCGACGCAACTGACAGCGGCGCACAACTACCCTCGTTTTCATCGTCATTTTTATTATTGTCAAATGTCGGGCAGCACACAACACTGATCACGTCACTCCGTAAAGGTTCGCTCACACTCACCGTTTGGTCAATATTTAAAACAGTTTTCCAACTCGGGGGCACCGACCATCCACTATCCCGGTTGAAATTGGGATACCGACTTATTTCAATGGCTTCACGTACTTTCCGCGGAATGAAAAACTTTTCTCTCGCCAGTACGGACACCTTATCAAACCTGATATAATGCGTCGAATCAGATTCCATTGAATGTTCAGCTACAGCAGACCCCTTGTCATCCTGTTTCTGCATCACTCGACTTTTATACGTGAGTTATCCGTTTATGTGTAATTATAACTATAAATATGTTTGATGAAACTGTAGAGACTGTAGAGTAACCGTTAGAGTTTAACCCCTTATTCATAAACGCTCTGTAGGCTTCTGCTAACTTAGCAATCGTTTGTCCTTATCTGTCACTTTGACATTTACTTTTCACAGATAAGGACAAACGGTTGCTAAGTTAGCAGAAGCCTATAGAACGTTTATGAATAAGGGGGTAAGCCGCGAGGTGTCTCAACAACTTTATCCCGTGTGTTAAGAGTCCATGAACCTCCAATAAAATAGCTACTCCGCTAGTAGCAAGGTAATTGTCCACAAAGTGTATTTAGAACAAACAGAACTAGAGTAGAAGCATCCGCGTTCTGTCAAGTTTTGCCAATGACAAATTGTTGTTTCTCTTTCTTAACAATTATTATTTTTTTATATAAGAGGGGGCGAACGAGCAGACGGGTCACCTGATGGAAAGTAATCACCATCGCCCAGGGATATCTGCAAGACTTGGGGAATCTCAGTTGCGTTGCAGACCCTTTCAAGAACAGGAAGGCTCGCTTTTTAAAGATCCCTAAATTGTACCGCTCAGGGAATGTTGCAGCAGGAAGTTGGTTCCAGATCTTTGTAGTACGAGGAAAGAAATTGCGGTAATGAACGTAAAGCATTAACAAGACAAAAATAACCGCCAATCGATGAAGCAATTCTCTAAAATATATTAGACAGATACTCTCCGTTTCTATCTTAAACTCTTAATAGAGCGTCGGAATGAATAATAGTTAAGTTATACGAGTGCTTATTATCCCGATATATTATACCCCAGGTCATTTTAAACCTGCCGATATCGGCTACCGGTGAAAACGCTACTTTGTTCGTTTGCTTTGCTTCCAACTGTAAGTTTTACATACATACATGAGTCACGTTTTTGTCCTTTACGGGGTACACAGGACTTAAAGTAACAAGCCCTAAAGGCCACGTTTAGTATAATTAAGTAAGTTTTGGATGTGAAGAACTTGTGTGAATTTGCTTACGTTTCGGTTATGGTAAATCCAACAACCTACTTCTATCTTTTCATCAAATCGTATAAGTTCCAAAGTAACCACAACAGATATCATTACATTAATAAAACCTTCGACGGAAGTATACTGGCTGGTACTAAGTCGGTGGTTTAGTTGTTCTTTTTGCGGTATTAGATCTACAACAATCAATTCAAGAATTACAAACCTTAAGGAAGCCGGTTTCAACCAACGCTGTGTTGTGTAGAGTCCGTAGAATATTTTAGCCACCGCCGCCGCTAAGTAAATGTCTAGACACCCGCGAAGAATATCCGTAATGTTATAATACACTATAAAACCAATATTTACAATAGTTTAAACATAAATCCGCGTAAAAGACCGACATTGCACCAACAATTCAGAAAAACAATTGACAGCCGCCTTATTCTTCTTTTTCTTTGGTGCCGCGGCGCGTGGCAATGGACTAGCGCTAGTCAGCTATCAACTGAAAAGCCAAAAAGGTTGAAAATGTTCGACTCGTCTCTCATAATGAAAATGTATTATTTTTAAAAATACATGCACATGCTGCTTACTTGAGTAACCTAACATTTTTTGAATAGGTCGTAGATATAGAGGTTTTCCTGGATGATTAAAATATGAAGACGCCTATTTTTTCAAAACAACGCCTGTTAAACGCTTTAACAAACAAAACCTTGTCTTTTCACTAAGCACAGTTATATTTAGCAATTGTTATCTTGTTTATTTAAACTTAAAACTAGTCTCATGCACGGACGGCTATATGTGGATTTCCAACGAAGAAACCCTTACCATCGCTTGTTCGTCGAGCTTTCTATTTAATTGAATACAAAAGTTAAACACTGCGAGTCACTTTATCCGCCGACGAATATTTGCAAAGTCCATTTGCCTGAGAAAAGCATTTTGTAGCCAGCCTTTTCCTTTCTTAATTAGTTTTATATTAGGGTGCGATAGCTCTGTTAATTCGCTAATTTTGTATCAGACTATCGTGTTTTGCATTAAAAAAGGGAACAATAAACAATTGAATGCTTACGGACCGTTATAGAATTACAGCTTCTCATTAGGTAGTCTGCTGGCATTGCGTTCGTGGATCGCTTGCTTATGCTGAGTAAATGCTGAGAGGCCTGTTTGTCAAACATAGTAACTCGTGGCATGTGCTCAACAGCAAGTCTATGAAGTGATCCTAATTAATTTTGAACAGTCATGTTGGTCAGTGGTATTAAAATTGTAGATACTTTGATACTGACGTTGAGATACGCGATTTGTTTCCATCCTTTTGTTTACCTTGCCTTCAAGTAGGTATATTATTTCGCCTTGCGACTTGTAATGCTAAGTTTCATACTTATTGTCAAAAGTTCAACTTCTATTATTAAGCCTAAAAGGTGAGGTTACATTTTTTATTCATGTATTTTCTAGATGAAGCAGCGCGCGCGTTAGTAAGCAAAGCATGTCTACCAATCCGCATGCAAATAATGTAACATGAAAATTGAAATAGTTTTATCTCGCCACGAAAAGTTTATTCTATAAAATGTCCCATGTTAAAGCCCGTCACCTGCTGCAATTTTCATTTCAGCGAATGTAAATGTTCGCGAAACAGTGTGCAAGCAATGTTCACTTAGATTACGTGTAAACCGTGTATCGCACGAAATAAATCATTTCCATAGAGTTGGCTGCAACGTCACGGTCGATTGAAAAGCGGAAATTAAAATGTTTACGTATAGAACATTAAGCATTATTTATGATTTTACTGTTTTAACTGAGTTCCTTGCGCTATTGTCCTAGTACACAACACGTTTTGATGAAAATGTTTATACAGGGTAAGTAGTGCGACAAACTTTAGGGGGAGACTGGCGCGCAGGTCTCTACCAAATAAATAAAAATAACATTAGAAAAATGGTAAGTAAGTAAGTAAATGCTTTATTGTACAAATATAAAGAAACAGATACAATTCACAAAAAAATAAAAATAACAGTAATATATGCACAAAGGCGAACTTATCCCTATAAGGGATCTCTACCAGTTAACCTTTGAGTAGATGAGAGGTCACCGGAAAACCGGAGGAAAATGGTCACCGTTTTCAAATATATTTTTTTCTAGTTTATTTGATTTTGTTCAAGCTTTGACCTGTCATAAGGATTGAAGGCTGCCGCAATATTATGATGTATGTATGTAATTCCGTAGGTACTTAATTATTATTTATTAAAAATATAGTTATAAAAGTTTTCTGTGAACGCGAATAATTACTTTGTATGTTTTAGTTCCTCATTTTATACTTTAAGTCAAATATGTAATGAAAGCTCATAGTTTTACTGTGCTAATAAAAATTATAACAGTCATGGAGTTTTTTGGTACTGAAAACGGTATTCTCACGAGACGGGAGGTACTTTGCTCGAACACGAAATTAAAATATTAGAAACGCTTTTAATTCGGTCAAAATTGTATTAAAGTAGGTACGGTATAATTGGCACTTTAACAGTATCAAAATGTTCCTGAAAACATATTAAGTATTTATTATGAGTAAGCTTACGTTATATTTCGAGGGCTTTCTATTAATTCTGCGTACAAAATTAAACCAGCCGACCTAGTTGCAAAGGCCGTGGTTGTGTCGAACGCGACTTATATTTTTCTACGAAGAGAGACAGTGCAGTTTTTGGATCATGATTTTTATTTTGTCTAAAAAGATTTTCTGGTATATTCTATTGGGGTACGAACAAAGGCAGTTGGCCAATCAAGTTACGATACCTCGTTAGTATTTGTTCTCTTTTAACTGTTATTCTCCAATGTTAGTTACCATTTTGATATGTATCTGTATTATGAAATACGCCCGCAATCATGCTAAACATGGCGTCTAGGTCTTGTTGTTTAAGGCTTTGTGTACCCCGTAAGAGATAAAGAAGTGATTTATGTATGTATACATACATACATACATAAAACACTTATCATATATATACACAATCAAAATGTATGCATACGTAAATAAAATGCTTTTTATGAACATTTGATGAGGATTATTATGATGATGATTATAGAAGGAAAAATATACAAAATACAAACAAGAGAAAATTTTCTACAATTTTTAAACTGGTGATTTTACAATATCATATTATTGGACATATTGCTTTGTTTCGTATTTGCATATTTTTTTTTTGTAAAGTCGGAAAAGAGTTATTGTCAAATAACTGCATTTTGGCACCATTTTGCCATATGGCAAAGAAGAAATTCAGGTATTCTCTGTTAATCATAGAATAAACTATACATACCACTAAAATAAAAATATGACACGAATATAGCTCAATAATTGCCTGGGGCTCTGTCTCCCTCGTAAGGGATAAAGACGTGATTTGTGTATGTATGTATGTATGTATGTATAGCTCAATAACATTAAATTAAAAAATATTAAAATCCCCCACGCATTAATCGGGTAATCAAACCGTAAATACTTTTTTTTTTTTTTTGCCAGAAATGCCTTACATTACTTTGGAAAAGAGCTGATATTCATCAAACTGCTGAACCCATTTTTACCAAACATAACTAAAAACCACCGCGAAAAAACAAGCTTTCCAATGAGAAAAACCGCATCAGAATCGGTCCATCGGCTTAAGAGCTATGATGCCACAGACAGACAAAAAGAGTCCAAGTTAAAAAGAGTTCAAGGCGTAAATTCGTTTTATATTTTTTTTTTTTTTTTTTTTTTTTATGAATAGGAAGGCAAACGAGCAAGTGGGTCACCTAATGGCACTAACACATCAAAATTAAAACTCCTAAGTCAAACGGCTTGTGTAAAAACCAAAAATGAAAATAGCATACAAAACGATCGTCCATTTAACGTAAACGGTCGAATCAAAACTTCGCCAGCGTACCTGTAACACCTAGTCTTCCAAATTATTCGTGCCTTAGTGCCAAAATGCTAATTACCATAGCGAAAACGACGGGCAGGAAAATGAGCAGCCTTCGCCAAGAATCATGAAGAGGGCGGTTCCATTAACTTTTATTATACGCTATTTTAAACCGTGTCGTCCAAATTAGTTGGTTCTATTCGCAGAACATCTTCCTAGCGCTTACAGCTAGCTGTCTTCATTACACAAATTACTTTCCAAATTAATTTGGTACGTAAGTGGACGGTGTTTTTAACGCGTATTGTTTGTTTGGATGGCTGATATGCGCTTTGTTGTGTCGTTTTGAAGCCTGGCCGATGTTTTTAACGAGCGCTTTCAGGCTATGCTCAGCTAATTGCGTAGGTAACCTGAATTGCGATCATAATTGCCTTTAATTGGATCTTGAGTCATAAAATTTTGCATGAAGTAAAACGCTTAACTTTTTTAAAATTAAGGCTTTATATTCGACACAAGCAGTAATCGTGATGTAATAATTGTGGGTCGTCGTGTTATATTTGAAATGTTTGAGCTAAACATAAAATATTACTAGTATATTATTTACCTTCAATTATATATTGGTACAACACTTACAATTATTTTAGTAGTAACTACTCTCATAAAGGTAATGTGGGGTGTCAAATCTCCATTTCAAATTGTTAAATTTTGCGTGAGTTTCAACCCGTTGAATGGCTAGTCAAAGTCAAGTGGCCCTTTGCTGCAATGAGCCCTCAGCAAAAAGGGTTTCAGGGAGGCATTAGCATTTAGTCAATAACGTGCCGCTTCAATCCACGATTTGCTGATAATAGTTGGCTAATAAAATATGTTTATCACAAAGTGAACGTTTTCAGCTACAATGTGATCCTGTTCTTGTGTAGATGTGACATTTTCGCTTGAAGATAAGAAAAATGACATTAACTTCACGTCAGTATAATCAGATATTATTTGTGATAAATTATTTAAGTGCTACTACACCATAAACGAGTACTTAGAAGAATAAAATAACTGATTTCCTTATAGCTTTATAGTTATTGTTATTATATAAGATATGATCTCACCGTATTTTGTAAGCCATTTTTATTTAAAGTTTCGCCAAAGCATGCTTTTTACAATAATTGTATAATTTTTTTCTGCATTGCCATGTGTTAGCTATAATTATTAATTATAAGTTGCTACGTCCTAACAGGGCATCATTGTATACAAAACTTTGTAAAAATGTTGCAATTGAATAAATACTGAAAATACTGAAGTTTACCTGCCTGAAAATAATGACAGTTGCTATAATCATTCGAAGTGTAAGCTCTGCTAATAAGAAACTTCCTTTAGTTTTTCATTAAAAGTCACTTTAAAATGAAAATGGAGCCGAGCCAGTCTAGCCGAATGGCACAATTTTATCCGTGAAGAATGTTACCGCGTCCCGCTTAAAACTAATGGTATCTATTTACTGCTTTTTAATTCTCTTAACGTACCGGATTGGTCGGACTAATTACACGGTCTGAGCGGCTCGACTGTCCATCTGTAACCGTGGTATCGTGGGACGCGCCAGTTAATTAGTGTACTGACCGACACCAATGTGATTTATTTAAATTTCAGACGCTTTTTAACAGTTGAGGTTTTTCTCGCGATAAAGGTAAGTGGGTGTTTGGTTTGAGGCCATTTTAGTAGCACCTCTACGATTTTTACTCTGTTCTAATTAAGACTTAATTCATGAAAATTATTTCAAATATAGTCGTGATATTGACGTGGCTTCATTTAGAGATTGAATGTGGCAGAAGCTTAGCTTATAAGTCGTTAGACGAATAAGGCATCTGGCAGACGGCTGGACAATTATCATAGATAAGTACAATAAAACTCCTTTAAGACGATTCTGAAGGAATCGGAATAAAATAGTCATAAGCGGGAATGAGTTTAAGTGGGAAAAAAAACTTTTTCGGGTTCTACGGTGTTTTAGAAAGACAGCAAAGTAGTTAAAAGGCGCAACAGACTTTAAAATCCTTATTACTAATATTATAAATGCGAAAGTAACTCTGTCTGTCTGTCTGTTACCTTTTCACGCTTAAAACCGCTGGGCCGATTTAGTTGAAATTTGGTATACAGATAGTTTGAGTCGCGGGAAAGGACATAGGATAGTTTTTATCCCGGAAAATTGCATAGTTCCCGCGGGATAGCACAGCCCAAACCACTGGAATTTTTCAAATTTAAGGCGGAACAAAGTTCGCCGGGTTAGCTAGTATAAAATATTATCCACATTAAATTTTATCCTTTAGCTTGTGCTTCATTAGCACTTGCCTTACATTTTCACCGGTAACTATTTTCAATGTTGATAAATCAAAATCACACTCACCTGAACCTTCTTAAATAACGCGAGTGTTTGTAATATGTATTACTTACGAGACAGTGTCTTATTTACGAGCCTCACTGTTATGGAGAAGTAACACTACTGTCAACAAAGTTTAGTATTCGCTTACTTTGTGCTTCGCTAGGCGGTGACGGCGGGGCAAGGTCCGTAAGTGAAAAGTCGGCTACCTACCTCACCTTATTGATACAGGGTTGCCTGTAATGTGTAATGTATCTAACTTTACATACATTTCTATCAACATTCTACATAGCACGAAATAGGCAAAGCGAGTGGTATCTAATATTAGTGCTACAAATTCTGACGTTTTCATTCCACTTACTGACTTCATAATACATACCAACCTTCAAATCAAGGCTAGAGTGAGTAGGCTACTGAACCAGTGAGTTACACCTTTGGCCTCATCTGCACCTTCCACCAAGTGAGATAGAGGTCAATCATTGGTCAGTTCGTAAAAAAAAAAAAACAATTGCTTAGCTTGAAATGGTGCAAATTTGACTCGCAGGGTTTGACCTTACACAAACATATCTTTTATCTTTGATCTTTGATCTTTTAAGGACAAATCAGGGCATACCGTCTGGAAGACGACATTTTCTATGGCTATACAAACCGATGCGAGAGCCACACACTCTACCACAAACCCAGCAAGAGAAGCTTGTGGTGGTTGTTACCGAGTGGCCTTGATGCCGCTTCTGTCTCTTGTCAGCATGTGTCTCGAGCCAGATGCTATGTTCACGCCCTACACTAAACGTGGGCGCCAAGCCGATCGGTTTTCTGTGAGCCTTTCTCAGTCACAATGGTCAATTTTAAAACTGGCCATATCCCGTTCGGCGCAGTCCAACATCTCTTTTTGCGTTCTGCACCTAACAGATCACGTGGTAATACGTACCTAGACAGCACGGCAAGTTTATTAAAAGATTGTAAAAAATATAAATCATTGTAACTACCTATCTAAGTTATAGACGATGCGGCTAGCAAATTGCAACCAATCACTATTTTTGATTCCCCTCCGGACCTATATGCCCACAATCATGCTAAACGTTTTGGTCTTGTTACCTTATAGGCTCTATCTACCCGTAAGAGACAAAGACGTGATTTATGTATATGTATGTACAGATTTAAGATAGTTGAAATGTTACAATAATTTTAAAGTTATAATGTAGGTTTTGTCTAGTTATAGCGAGTAATTGATGTTGTGCAATACAATACAGTCGGGGGCATTGGTTTGAATGCAAATTCGAAATTCGAAAACCATAGTTTGCCGAAGCTCGTCGCTTTCGTGAGACTACTGAATATTGCATAATCAAACTAATACCCTAAAGCAGTGTTTTTCAAACTGTGGGTCGCGACCCCCCGGGGGGTCGCAAAGCCTCGACAAGGGGGTCGCGAGAGGTTGCGGAAGTCATCAAAAAAAAGTGGCTTACTATGCAAATGCATAAATGTGTCGTATTAATTGAATATTTGTAACATAAATAAAATACCTACATGAAAAAAAAGAAGAGGAGGGGGGTCGCAAAATATTTTATTCATACTAGGGGGTCGTATTGTGAAAAAGTTTGAAAAACACTGCCCTAAAGTGATATTGGCAACCCTAATTTGTGTGCCGGATTTATTTACTCACGTCTGTTGCGCGCACCTGGTTCGTTCACAACATTTTTGCGCCCCTGCCCTGTTATGGAACACGTAACTGAAATCATTCCTTTGTCTTTTCACTGTCTTCAAATGAACACAGCGCGGGACCGATTTTATGAATATGCCATGTGTACCTATGGATATATCATATTGCGTAGTGCAGCGTTGCTAAGGAGCAGAAAGTCCTTAAAAGTCTTAAAACACGTAAAAATTGGCCAAATTCAAGAAGAGCTGAGATTTACGTCAAGAGTTCTGCTTATTTATTTTAGTTCAGTATGCATATAGTTGAATTCCTTTGTGGCTGAGATAATAAATATCAAAATGAAATTGAAGAAATCGAAAGATATTATGCATATTGTGGGTCGCAATTGATGGCATGCTTAGTATGACTGTGGGCGTATAGGAGGAAAGAGGATTCGAAATATTCATGGTAATCACTTCCTTCTACATATATTTAATGAACCAAAATTATATATAATATTTTGTACAATGGTTAACAAAGCCGCTTTTACAATTTTCTTAAAAATTTTGATATATATATGGAAAAATTGGTGTTCAACCGAGAGCTTATACAAAACTTTAGCCAGTCGATGCTTTACTGAAAGAGAAAGCACTATTTTATAACTATCAACAAAGTACTACCACTCGAAGTTAAAAGAGTAAGTAAGAACACACACCGGCGTTCAAACATTATCGGATAGCACGAACAGCACTAAAGTAAGAGTAGCTACCTACGACTTGTGGTTTGCAGGTATCATTAAATTTAGTTCTGCAGTTTGTACCTACAGCAAGTGTTCGACATGTATACTGAGGCGAATAAAGTTTTGTATTTATTTTCTAAACGACACTGAAAATTAGAACACAGAAAAATCCGAATAGCTATGGCCGGGAATCGAACCCAGATCCTCGTCATTCCGTGACGCGTGCTATACCCCTACACAACCCCAAGGTGGTAAGCCTTTGAATTTTTCTATCTGTTACTAGCTGTCACGTGTCACGCTGTTACTATGCGAATTTTTGTCGCCAAGCGCCATCTGTTTTGAATGATGTGTCTGTACGACAGAATTACAAATAAATAAAATAAAATTAAAATCAATTTTGTATTAGTTACTAAATGTGACGGAAAGATGGGGGGGGGGGGGGGGGGGGGCTTTGCTCAACAGTGGGACACAATGGCGCATAGTGTAGAATTAAGTGAATATTTCTTTATTGCATACAACTTAACCTACCAAAGATTAGTGACGTGCCGGATATCAGACGAAAAAAAAACCGTATCCGTACCTGGTTATTTTTTGTGAATTTCACAAGGAATTTTCGAAGCATTTCATTATTTTTAGCTTTTATTTTAAAGTTCCGAAGCAACGAAACTCTATTGTACTTTTTCAGTTCAAAATTAATCCCTACATAATTTGCGCCTGGCGCGGCCGGTTTCTCGAAGCTACCCATAAACTAGCAATATTGGTCAAATCCTAGCCACTAATTGGTTGTAGTGGTCAATGTTGCTAGCTTAGCCTTGTGAAATTCTAACTTACAGCTTCAAGAAGCCGGCCACTCACAGGCCGCTTCGTTAAATTTTACTGTCTAGGCTTTAGTGAGTCTCGCAAGATATAAAACAATTTGACTAGCCTACGAATCATCAAAATCATACCTACCAAAATCATTACACGCGGCAATTCATATTAAGCGTGAATTGTACCAATTTACTTCACTACATAGTATAAAACATAGTCGCTTTCACTGTCCCTATGTCCCTATGCCCCTATGTCCCTATGCCCCTATGTCCCTATGTCCCTATGCCCCTATGTATGCTTATATCTTCAAAACCACACAACGGATTTTGATCCGGTTTTTTTAATAGACAGAGTGATTCAAGAGGAAGGTTTTTATGTACAATTCTACGCAGACGAAGTCGCGGGCAGAAGCTAGTTTAGAATAAAGTTTACCGTAATCAACTATTGTTGACAGAAAACCTCTGAAAATATTATGTCAACATCGTCGTTAAAGTTATCGTCGAAGTACTTGGTGCATCTCACGCTTATAAATTCGGCACATGGCTACTCTATCGCAGAGCATCCGCGCTCGCTCGTGAACTGGTTGCGCCGCGCGGGTTCCATTACCTGGTCGGTACACCTCCGCCACGCTACATTAAGTCACGCGATGCTCACATTACATCGCTGAAAGATTTCGTTTCCACTTACAAAATCACTTTGTATCTGATGCTCTTCGGCTTTTCTTTTGATGGTTCATCCTTCGGTATCTCGTCGAGTTGTAGTCGACAATAATGTCCCTTTTCCCTATTATAGCGGGGCTTGACCTGTACAGTCCTTTAAAAGATCGGATTCTAATTCCAGGGTAGATAAAGATCAACGTTTCGTTGGAATTGTAGCAAGGCTAAAAAAGAAAGAGAATTATGTATATAAATAGCGTTTTTTAAGGTTTCGTTCTCGAAATTAATAAAACAGAACCCTTATTTTATAGGATCACTTAGTTGTCCGTCCGTCCGTCCGTCCGTCTGCAAGACCTTTTTTCTCAGGGAGGTGTGAAGGTATAAAGTTGAAATTAATACCAGATAATTAGGTCTGCAGTCCCTTAGTGCTGTGAAAAAAATCAACCCTTTAAGACTACTCAGTCAAAAGATATAGGTACATACATATATGTGTGTATACACACATTAGAAAAGGTGTTTCGTATAAACTGCTGTGCTCCCAAGAAATAGGGGGTCCTTCCAGCTGTATTAGAGACGTGAAATTTGGTATAAAAGCAGCTCTTATGGCACAGCTAATGAAATTTACTGATATAAAATCTAGCTTTTTATGTCGGTCTGGCTATGTACATAACCAATATAAAATCACCTTATACTGCCTATACATTTGGCTTGGGAACAGGGCTCTGCTAACACTGGATTTTACATTAACCTGCCGAATTTGTACGGAACTCTCGGTGCGCGAGCCCGACTCGCACTTGGCTGTTTTATTTCTCACTGAGTGCCAAGGTAAGAAAAGGTAAGCGAACTTCCTTTGAAACGTATAAAGCGAGTTTGATGAAAAACTGTAAAGTCCATTGATTGAATGAAACGAGCGTTTAATTTGAGAGATGTATAAATTATATTTTACCTGGTGTGTAAATCTATTAGCACTGGGTTGTTTGAGCATTCCACGGGAAATTCGGGAATATTCCACGACAAACTTATGACGTCTATCCTATCCAAAGGAAGTATTTCGCGTCAGCTTGACGGCTGCTGCAAGCCAGATACAATTTCACGCTGTGCCAACTTGCAAAATTCATCGCAATTTCATACAAAATTCGGCTGAAGTTTAAATTTAACTGTTAGTTACTCTTGAGAGAGAGAAACAGCGTAATTTTCAAAGGTCACGTAAGAGACAAGCGAAGTGTTGTTCTTTATTGAGCAAAAGGTTGATGTTCTGTAGCTAACCAATGCTGTTGTTAAATTAAATTGGTTACCTATAACAAACCCATTTAATATCTTCGTGTGAAATCGTAAACCGCGGCTCCTCGGTATTGGATTAAGATAGTGCTGTGATGTTATCCGCGCGGATTACGCCCCTTTCTAAGACTTCTTCGGCTTATTTCAGAGACAAATATTTTATAAAAAAAATGTATCAGTAAACTATGTTATAATCTTTATTTAGGTTGTACAATGGGTATAACACAATATTTTCCTGGGTCTTCGGCTATATTGTAAATAGATTCGTAGCTAAGGTGCATTGGGATAAAATCGAAATTGGGGGAATTTCGAAAATCGTGGAAATCCACTAAACCGGGAACAATTCCATAATCTGGCAACGCTTATAAAGAAGCCAAAGACATTGGAGCTTCTAGGTAAGCGTTGTTAGATTATGTAATTGTTGCCCGTTTAGTGGATATCCACGAGTTTCTAAATTCCCCCAATGCACTATACTTATCTTATGATGCAATAATGCTACGAAAAAGTACTTGCGAAGATCTTATGCCCAAGATTTGCTGTAGATTCATTGTAACATGACGTTTCTCTAAGAAAACGTGACAGTCACATCATTGCTCTTTTAACTTTTTTAGTGTGTCTACTCTCTATAGGTACTCTGGTTTCTGTTGTCCTGTAAAATCATAATATGTTTTATGTACAATAAAGAGTTATACATAACATGCATTACATACATACACAGATACCATATCGTGGATACAATTGATAGAGTTTATATTGAACACAATGAGCATTTAATAAAACAATCACTACGAGCTACCTACTAAATAAGTTAATCGTAATAAGCTAGCTTTATTTACTTCTTGGATAAAAGTAACTTCGAATAGGTATTTAGGTCATCAGACATCGGCTCCTTGAAAATTTAATTTCTAATTTTCAATGTCTCATATAAAATGCGGAGGAACAAAAGTAGTTAATCTGTTCGGGAAATTTGAAGAAAACCGACAAACTCTGCCTTTTTGGTACCTAAACATCAAGGGGTTTTTGTTTCCCCGCTTATTGGCTTTAGTAATCTTAATTAGCTTGAAGCTTTCCGGCTGTGGATTAATTGTACTCGACGTTGAGATCGGGGGTAAAAAAAATAAAGTTTCAAAAGTATTACTACTAAAATATTTCGGAGCACGGAAACATGGGTGATTTTACGCGCAACATTGGCCGTCGTTTAACTAGATCCCACCTGCATCGCAATTGCCGTTGCAAAATGTTCTTGTGATGTGAGCAGACCGGTTAGACATATGCCTGTTCACCTGGTCTCTCTTTGTAATAACTGTAAAGTTGATTGTGGAAGGCTTTAAGGCTCCGAGGCAGACTTTGTTCACTGGTCAAGCGCTGCGAAGCACAAAGCTTACGTGTCTTCAGGGACGGCCATATTATTCAACATGAACTTGTCAGTGTCAAGCACTCGTATCAAAAACATACATACATACATAAATCACGTCTTTATCCCTTACGGGGTAGACAGAGCCTAAGGTGACAAGACCTAAAGACCACAATTTCTAAATGTCTATGAAAATTAGAACACATAGAAAAATCCGAAAAGTAAAGCTATGGCCGGGAATCGAACCCGGATCCTCGTCATTCCGTGACGCGTGCTATACCCCTACACCACCCATAGCAGGTGGGTAGTCTCCGAATTTTTCTACCCGTTACTAACTGTCACGTGACCTTTGTTACTATGCGAATTTTTTGTCGCTAAGCGTCATCTGTTTGAATGATGTGTCTGTACGACACAATTACAAACTCCCGTGGAACATCTACTGCTCACCAGGGACGAGAGAAGGCGCTGTTTTTCAAATGATAAGCACTATCAAATGAATCAAGAAAATTTTAATTTCTTGATTTTTATGTTTACTTTTACGGTTTTGCCGTTAGAAATTCAATTTCTAAATGTCTATGAAAATTAGAACACATAGAAAAATCCGAAAAGTAAAGCTATGGCCGGGAATCGAACCCGGATCCTCGTCATTCCGTGACGCGTGCTATACCCCTACACCACCCATAGCAGGTGGGTAGTCTCCGAATTTTTCTACCCGCTAGAAATTGAATTTCTAACGGCAAAACCGTAAAAGTAAACATAAAAATCAAGAAATTAAAATTTTCTTGATTCATTTGATAGTGCTAAAGACCACGTTTAGCATGATTGTGGGCGTATGGATGGAAAGGGGAATCAATACAGTGATGAGTTGCTAGCCACATCACCTCTATAACATGATCCCTAAGATTTTCACCCAATCCCTCGACGACGGCTTTTCAACGTAGTCTCAAAACAGTTATTTCAAATTACTTTGCGATTTTTGTCGCTAATTTCCATTATTAGCACAGAAAATAAACATTTTTGTGAAACAGTTATTCTATCGTTGTCATTTACTAAGTCAAAACATTATTATTAATAATCGATTAAGCAAATAATCTTTATGCAGAATCACTTGACGTAAAATGCACGTGGGCACCGTACCGAACCAACGCAAAAAAACCGATTCAGATTGCACTAATATGTTAATTTCCTGAAGCTGAACGTTTTTGTCAATCAAATGCATCAACCTTTGCTCGTTCACTGTTCAGGCATATTTTACTCGTTATCAACTACAAAATAACATTTTAAATGAATGTCGGACGAATATAAATAGGTGCTTAAGTAGTTAACTCTATGATTTTTTTGTTGAAACAACAATTAAAAAATACAAACGTAGACAGAAAGTAGTACGAAGATGAACTTATTCCTAAGCTCTTTCATAACTAACAAATATTACAGCAAAAATACATTTTGAATGTTAATAAATTCGTTACTAGGTTTACCTGCGATGCCTCGGCCCACGGAATCGTATTTTTTACAGAATAAAAGCATTGATATGGATTTTTAACGTTTTTCATTAATGGACGGATTTGTGCTCGAGCCTGTAAAGTGGATGTTTCAGTTTGGAATAGAAATATTTTACCGTTGATTGCAATACACGAGTTATATATATGTGGTTGCTGAAGAGTAAATTGACAGAACACTTTCCACGTAAATTTGTATGAAAAGAGACCCGTAAGTTTTACTAAACAGTGTACTTACTCAGAAATGCATGTTAGTGAGGTGACACCAATAAAAATGCTATTTTTAAACGAACTTTTCACGCAGTTGGTTTACTTTGCGAAACTGGAAAGATATGACGATAATATATGCCTTAGTTTTAAGTACTTTGCTTTTTTTTAAGCTCGGTTCAGTAAAGGTGGTTCGATCTCTTATAATCTAATCTCTTACCTTTAATAATTATAATGTACCGCTAATTATAATCTCTTATACTGCAATTTTCTAACAGAGAAACTTCATTATTTGTATCTAATTAGTAGCGATATAAGTTTTTAAGTGTACCTAATTGACAAAGAAAACCGTTATAAAAAGGTTTATTATATATTTTAATTACCTATTAAATTTGCTTTTTTTATGGAAAATTTGCGGTTTTTTATGAGTTTTAGCGTGCGCCACGCTGTCGGCGATGTTTCTTCTCTTTCACTTACAGGCACACCAAGAATGCATTATAGACCAACAGTACAAATATTAAGTTCACCTTTGTGCATATATGTTTAATGGTTTTTTTTTTGTGAACAGGCACCTGTTCCTTTATATTTGTACAATAAAGCATTTACTTACTTATTTATTAAAAAGATTATATTATAAAATTAAATTAGGTGATTAGTTGATTTGTGCAGAATTACGCTATAGCAACTCTCATGAAAATCTAGGGCTCAATAGGAATTTGAAATTGTATAAATTTGTTCCCAATTATTTAAGCTATGCTTTCTCACATCCTGCCCCGTTTATAGTTGACTTTTATGGTTCATTTGTTTTTTAAAACTGCGGTACCCCTCAAAAGTGGTTGTTCCGAGCAATGAACTCGAGGAAACTATTAGCAAGTTCCAGGAACGTGGGCCGCGGTGCCGAGCCGGCGCAGAGGCGGGGCCAGTGAACCGCCACAAAAATTCCTGCCTTTCCAACCCTTTACTTAGACCACACTTGCATTTATTTTTAATAAGAAACAACCAGCGAGCACAATTTCTAATCTTGACTTTTTATTACCTCTAACTTTACAGGCACAGAGTCATTTAGGGACACAACACAGCGGAAAGGAAGCTCAAAACAAATGCACAAAAACAGGATATCTTGCTACTCCGCGTCGTAAAATGCGTCGGCGTCTTGTTTGGTGTTGGTAATATATTAGCTGGGGCTGTGTATATAATTATTAAGTGAAAGGCGAGGATACGCTCAGACGTAGCCTGTCTTGGAAGTAGTGAGCAAACGAGAAGCACGCTCAGACGTAGCCTGTCTTGGAAGTAGTGAGCAAACGAGAAGCACGCTCAGACGTAGCCTGTCTTGGAAGTAGTGAGCAAACGAGAAGCACGCTCAGACGTAGCCTGTCTTGGAAGTAGTGAGCAAACGAGAAGCACGCTCAGACGTAGCCTGTCTTGGAAGTAGTGAGCAAACGAGAAGCACGCTCAGACGTAGCCTGTCTTGGAAGTAGTGAGCAAACGAGAAGCACGCTCAGACGTAGCCTGTCTTGCAAGTAGTGAGCAAACGAGAAGCACGCTCAGACGTAGCCTGTCTTGCAAGTAGTGAGCAAGGAAACCGTTTTTGTTGATGTGGATGGAAAGTAACGCCTGATTTAAATCGGGGGTGGCGGACCGTGTCCAGATATTTGTTAAAACCACGAGTACGCAACGCTGACAGCTCCCACCTGAACATTCACATTCTGATTCCCAGTCACATTGTGAAAACCGATATGTCTGACAACGGTCGTAGTACGAGTACCATACCTCGTATTCGGGATGTGAAATGCGGCCGAATATGTAACGCCACGCCGTGCGAACGATTTAAGAACCAATCGGTTTAGTTTTAGGCAAGATATATGTCCAATTATAACAAATGCAAGTAGCAGAGCGTGGCCAAGAGTTTACTCGCCGGGGCAATAAAGGATCTCCCGCATTCAAGGTGGCAAATATATCACCGAATAAAAGATTTATACCTATTCGCTTAGGCGTAGGAAATCCCAGGGTCCTCGGGTCCCGGCCGGTTGGTGCATTTTAACATAATGTACATGAACAGACATGAAAATAAATTATTCATAGTATTGGACACGGATTGATCTTAATTCCGTGGGAAGGGGATTTGTGGAGGGCCGCCGGGGATAAATGTTCGATAACATTTTTATTGGCTACTTGCTGTTATCTGCGCCTTGATCCGATGACGCGAGGTTTCATAAGATGTAGAAGTATGCTAATACACTACCACTCTCAGGACTTTATTACACACTACATCGATGATTTGTCTACTCGTGATCACGGCCGCTGCAGTGTGGCCGAAACGTTGAGGTAAGAAAACTTAAGCGCGATAAGTTCCGGGAGTATTTAGATAGATGATTAAGTCTGAAATTCTGAAACTTCTTTATGTTCTATAACACACATAAAAAGACTATAGAAATCTTGCACCTATGAAGTTTCGTAGACGCTTGAGCCTTAGACATAATGAAGTTCCGCCTATGAAATATAAGTTAACTTGATGATGACTAGACTAAGCCGCCATTGCTTGCACACCAAATAACAAAAGGCAAGGTAGGCTAGCCTTTCTTTTCGGATTGCGAGTTAATCATGATGTACTTTAATGATCTAGGTTCAAAAACTAGCCCTAAATTAAACTGCATTAAACAAGAATCTCAATATTGACGCCGGCGAAACACCTTCATTACTTGTTTAAACATTACTTGGGAGTTCGACGACAGCCTCAATTTGCCCGAGCTCGAACTATTAATCTTATGTTTGAATCAAAGTTTTCAATGGATAAGCTCCGAAATTAACGCTAAGGAAACTAACCGATCGTGCGGTATTCGACACTGTTCAAAGCGGTTCAGTGATTTTTGATGACGGAGTCGATTACTAAATTGCAATATTAATAATATAATACCATAATTTATCAGGCGAGAATAATGTTTAAAACATATTCGAGTTACGTTTTCACAGCAAAGTTTTTTAATCGTTTATATAATCCCTTCCACACTAGGAGCGCTTTCAATTATCCAAACCGATATCACATCAATGTCGGTCGCCGATACGATACTGGCACAGTTCAATTGTACTGATTACTAACTGAGAAATGTTCCGTTGGCACCCTCAGGTAATGGAACCCTATAAAAACTTGCAAGAAAACTCCTAGTCACTTTTTACACCATTAAAATCTTATTGTTATGGGTACAATACTATTTGACACGGATATGTCATTTCAGAGGGATCGGCAACATTTTTATACGTAGGTATTAACTGTATAATATTATCTAATTATTATTATGATTTCACATAGGTGTAGGTACTATACTTCAACAGCATTATTGGGTACGAATTCGTTTTTGGAGATTTAGAAGTCGTATATCTTGTTTTTTCTGGAAAAACATCTTATGCCACGGTCTATTGTTTTTAGTTAGTTATTCTGTGTGCATCATTTTATCAAAATCCGTGCAGCTGTTCTAGCATGAAAGATTACCAGACATACGCACTTTCAAACTTTCTTATTTGCATAGTAGTAACTAATAGAGAAAATAGCAACTTTAAACTAAAGGACAGCTCAATATCCACTAACACTGACCTGTGACACTGGCTAATTATGTTTTCGATTAAAATGAGTGCTATCAATTTAAGATACCATAATAGTTTTCCTTCATTTTCCTCTCTGCCTTGGCTTCAGGTACAATAAAATGTTGACAACTCCTGGTACGTTTTGTAAACAATTCAAGGGTTCTTTGCACATAAAGCCTCGACCATTCCCTCGTGATAGTTTCTTTGTTCGTCACTTCGAACTCTTCTAACAACAAATTATTTTTCCTTTATATTTCATTCTACGAGAACGAAGTCTTTGTCGTAATTTTCTGATCATTACCCGAGTGAAGGATGGTTTATAGTGAAAAAGCCATTCCGTTGATGTTCCAATTTTCTTTGAAAGTCTTTTAGTAAAATATTAGTGGTTCTTTTAGTCTCATCTTGTTAAAAGTTTGGAAAAATGTTGACGCTCTTAAAAATGAGCAAATGCGGCCTAGGAGTTCAAATATATATGCGTAAAATACAGGAAATTACCAATTTACCGTACGAAACAGACTTAGAAAATCAAATTTATTCCTCAAAGGGATCTCTTTCAGTTAAGCTTTGAATGATAGACAGGACGTCAAAAATTAGAGAAGAAGCGCAGAGATGAAAGTAGCAGGGCCGAAACCTGAAATAAACCTAAATATCTAATTCATAAAAATATATGATATAAATATAGATATTTAGTTTATAAGTTCTATGTATTCATTCTCTTTTCTTGTTATATAATTAGCATGTGTGGCTTGTCTGTAAGTGTTAATTATGAGATTAAATAAATAAATAAATAAATAAATAAATATGTAGACACTAGTAGTAGTGCTACAGCAGTATAGTAGTAGTGGGTGCATGTCGTGTATAATAAAATATTATTAATAATACATATCATCTGGAATACGTCCATTGCTATACATAGACCTCAAGGATCTCTACAACAATCGAGTTTTCTCAAACATGTAATGTAATATTTATGGTTATTTTATTAACACTCGGCCATCTTTAACTAATAATTATGTAATTGTGTCGGTCAGACACATCATTCAAACAGATGACGCTTGGCCACAAAAAATCGCGTAGTAACAAGGTCACGTGACAGCTAGTAACAGATAGAAAAATTCGAAAGCTTATCCACTTGCTATGGGTGGTGTTGGGTATAGCACGCGTTACGGAATGACGAGGATCTGAGTTCAATTACCGGCTATAGCTTTACTTTTAGGATTTTTCTATGTGTTCTAATTTTCAGTGTTGTTTAGAAATTTCATCTATAACTACTCGGCCTGCAATCCCCTACTTCGCGGCCGCTGCAGTAATATACTATTTTGCTACCCACAGCCAATTGCTTCCGACCTTTGCCGAATCGACCATCAACGAAACCTTCCGGGAGGCCCATGAACACTTCGTTAAACTGCACGCACTCACCATTGAAAAAGATCCTCCGATAAGATCGAAACTATTCGGATCATTCTCAACTGTTTTGTAGTGTAATTGTTATTTTCGTGTTTTTTGTAAAATAAAGTATTACATACATAAATACTTACAGTCGTGGGTCAACCCATTTATTTTGTAGTTTAATAATAATATCATTAATTCATTCATCCGAATTTTTATTATGCGTTTTTTCAGTTGTATACAAGTTATGTATACAACTGTGTAGTTGTTCCATGCTGGTCTGGGAGTAAAAAAAACATAGAATGTACCAGTTGCTTCTCTTCCCGCGCAAATGGTAAAAATCCATCGAGGGAATGGGCGAAAATCATAGGAATCATGTTATAGGCGATGTGGCTAGCAACCCATCACTATTTTGATTCCACTTTCCACCTCTACGCCCTCAGTGTGCTAAACGTGGCCTGTAGGTGTTGTGATCTTAGGCTCTGTCTACCCCGTAAGGGATAAAGACGTGATTTGTGTATGTGTGTATGTATGTATTAATGTTTAGACTTTTACTATTCACTGTTTCTCGACGCTGGCAATTGCCTGTTAAGGTGCAAGTATTTTTCAGTGAACAGTTCCGTTGTGCGGCTGCACCATTTCAAATGGCTTGTATCGCAACGTACACAAAGGGATATTGTATTGATAACCGAGTAACGATTCTGGTATCGATATTTTATACTCGTAACAAAATAATGCTGTGAAATGTATTCGAAGTGCCAATGGAAGCGTTGAATATGCGTTAAAATAATTTTCTTGTCATCGATCACGCCGCGAGCGACGAGCGTGACGCCGAGTTGTGCCGATTAAAACCCGCTGCGAACGACACGAGGCGATCACGGCACGATTACAGTTTAAAAAAAGCAACGAATTGAGAGCCTCTTCATTTGTTTCAAGTCGGTTAAAATTGAACTGGACACCTAAAGAGACCTAACTCGCGCCGAAAAGGTACCCAACTGTTCAAACAGCACCTGCAACTACAGTGCAAAAGGTACATTTGTAATTCATATTGTTTGTTCTTCTTTAGAATGTGTTAGAGGAAATTTTAAATGTTTCCAGAAAATAGGGTGACAAAGAAGCAAGTTTTAAGCAAGCATCACAACAACTCATGCTTATCCTCAAAACCGTCGCAGATGCGTTGCTAGCTTAAACCACATAAATAATGAAAAAAAATGGTGAACTATGTATTCCTACATTTCAGAAGGTCAAATTTTCATACATAGTGAAGGGATAAATCGGTATTTGCTAATAATTAATTTAAGAGAGAAGCACAGATAAATGGCAACCTTGTAACAAAAAAAATAGGAGACGAAAGTTTGTTTACTTATATATTTATAACTGTCTGCTATAAGTTTGTTTAGTATCACCGTCATATTCTGTTTTGTATATTTTGTTTAGTTATTTTAATTTGAATAACATATTCTGAGAAAGTAGATGAAAATAGTTTGATGTCTACTCGAAGTAAAATGTTCTTTGCCATTGTTATGTATTTGCTCTGTATCTCTCTACGGTATAAAAAACGTCGATCTGTCGTCTCATGCTTCGTCTTGTGTAAATGCATCCTTTAAAAGCGAGAAACGAGACACTCGATTATCGATTCAGACGCGTCTAATCTAATACATTAACAGTTAATTACATTAGGTAGTTAGATTAACGCACCTCTTTGTAACTTGATGCATACGTCATTTGTTACTTGATCATACCGGCCAAATGCGATGGTTGTCATACAATACAATACAAATACTCTTTATTGAACACCACAAATCAGTACAAAACAATACAGAAACAAAAAATAAAGTAGACAATAGGCGGTCTTATCGCTTAATAGCGATATCTACGAATGAAAGAAAGAAATAAGTCGGATAAATAAGACAGTTTAAGTAGGAGGCGGAAACAAATAGACAGGAGAAACGCAGGGGTAATAAAAACAACAATACTAACATAAATATAATACATACATACACACATAACATTATTGTATAATACTTAAGATACTTATACAAAATTATATTTATTAGAATGTAATAACGAAAAATAAATAAATAATAATATATATATTTAAGAAGACCAATACTCACCGAGCCAGAACACAATTAAATAGCGGAAGTAAGATGGTAGTAGCGAAACTTGCAGAAGTTCCTACCACCCGGCAAATACAAGCAGACACGTAAATTCGACCGCAAGAAAGCATCTGTTTTAACACACAATAAGATGAAGTGGGGATACGATACAAACGAGACTGATGCGACAACCCATTTCGGTTTTGACTGACAAGATTAGCTGGCTGTACTCCCAAATACCAATCTGCGGCAAGTTCACACCCCAGTTCCTTCCAACAGACATTAGTGTCAAGCGACACAGATAACCCTGACGCCGTCGGCTCTATCTAGTCAAAAATTAAAAGATATAAATCTTCTTCAATCAGATAAGCCCAGACGGAGGTGCTAAGTAGCAAACTTGCGCTATGTAATTAACAATTCAGCGGACTTCGGGCGAAACCGGGAAAACTACTTGAGTAAAGGCTTCTTATTAATAGAATATTTATCTTTTCTTTACAGCTCGAAAACATAGTTGAACGCTTTTACTAACTCTTATTTGGTTTCATCAGTCCCGTATCTGTAATCAATCCTTTTAATTAAACTTGGTCTACTTGTAGTGGTCGGATTAACTTGATATTTGGTATACCTACATAATTATAACAAAGACGACTCCCCAAGTATTGTAGTTTAGCAAAAACTAATTTCATTTTCAACTGAGGCGTTGTATCATGGTTACTAATATTCACTTATTTTGATATTTTATCTACTTATAAATATAATTATAAGTTCATAAATGGAGCCATGTCTTTTTTGACATTTTATTTCATACTAGCTGTTGCCCGCAACTTCGTCTGCATAGATTCCGCGGGGATTACGCAATTTTACGAGATCAAAAGTAGCCTATGTGTTATTCCCGACTATTTTCTATCATTGTTCCAATTTTCATTCAGATCTGTCCAGCCGTTCTGGCGTGAAAGAGTACCTAACAAACATCCATCCATCCATCCGCACTTACAAACTTTCGCATTTATAATATTAGTAGGAAGAAATCGATCGTGCTTACGCACTATGGAACCTTAGTAAATTACAGACTTTTTTTTCTTTTTTTATGGTAATATGCCATTCGAGAAAATACCTCACGTCATGATTAGCGAGTACCTCCATTCTTGGATACTTGCGACACCAGGATATGGCAGACGCGTTACCTAGCTTAAGAAGAGGGCTGAGATATATCTTATGTACCAGTATTTTCACCAGCTGTCTTACTCTCCCCAACGGTACAATAATGTACCTGTTGTGCTGGCCTTTCATGGTCCTACCACCCCACCCGCAGAGTAACTTGGAGATCAAGTAGGAAGTTACGTGTTCAACGAAAAATACAATATAATCGATCACGCGAGCGCGAACGCCTTCATCCGTGCCATCATTTATCACTGTACTGCATCTGTAGTGCAGCAATATTGAACTGACGACTGAAGTTCAAATTTCAATAAAGTGTGTCTGTGTAGGCACTCGGCAAACGTATGCACGAGTGCACGGATCCAGTAAGATGTAGTCATGCAGCCATTGCTTGTAGAATTGTGTTATTCTTTAGGGTTTGGATTCTCTTTGAAAAATACAAAGTGGCATCAGCGGGGGAATGCGAAGATGCGAGGATCCGCAATTTGGGAATGCAAGAGTTTCTGTGAGGGGCTGCTTGACCTAACTAATAAAATACACTAAATTAAAAACAGCGTTTAAAAATTCTAAATGTCAGTGAAAATTAGAGCACATAGAAAAATCCGAAAGTAAAGCTATGGCCGGGAATCGAACCCGGATCCTCGTCATTCCGTGACGCGTGCTATACCCCTACACCACCCATAGCACGTGGGTAGTTTCCGAATTTTTATTATGCGTTTTTTCATTTGTATACAAGTATGTATACAACTGTGTAGTTGTTCCATGCTGGTCTGGGAGTAAAAAAAACATAGAATTTACCAGTTGCTTCTCTTCCCGCGCAGATGGTAAAGCCCATCGCGGGCATGGGCGAAAGTCTTAGGAATCATGTTCTAGGCGATGCGGCTTGCAACCCATTTTGATTTCCCTTTCAACCTATACGCCCTTAATCATGCCAAACGTGGCCTTAAGGTGTTACCTTAGGCTCTATCTACAGCATAAGGGATAAATACGTGATATATGTACGTACGTATACAAGTTATGTTACAGTTTAAAGTGAGGTTACGTTAAAAGTTGGCAGTTCACAACAGTTCGTTTTCCGCGGAACGTTTTACCACGCATGTTTAAGGTCTAAGATTCAGTTAGCGGCACCAACATTTCTTAACTTACGGAATCTTTAAAAAAAGAGTTTACCATTTTCATGGGTGGCGACGATTGCTTTCCATAATAATGTGATCCGCATGCTCGTTGTCCCCATATCATAATATATATAAAAATGAAAATTTAATGCTTTAATGAAAATAGTTTCCAATTTTTAACCGACAACAACATCTAAATGGCTCGTGTACTAGCCCCAACCCAACGGTCCGAATAGATCCAGTCACAAGACTCGTAAGATATCTCTGGAACCAATGTTTGTACTGAAGTGATATCTTAGGTATTACCTGCAAGAGATTATTATGCCAATTAGTGGTTAAAGCAAGGCAATATTCGTAAAACCGTGTTAGTGTTGTTTGGTTTATTTATTACAGGTTAATAAAGTATTGTGATGAAATTCTGACCTCAACTGTGGCTAATTAAAAATTGCTTCACAAAATTTTCGTGGTGTTAAATTATGTTATATATTAACATTTTGACTATAAAGTATATAGGAATAAATTTGTGCCTATGTGTTATTTTATAAATCCATAAAATATACACCGATTTTCACAATACAATATGTAAAATATACACTCACAAACGTTATGTTAGTAGGAGGGTTGCCGTTGTGATTGTCAGCTACGGAAATTATACTTATCACTGACTACTGCAATAAGGAATAATTATAATAATGTTTCCAGAAAGTGCTCGCCCAGCTGACGGCTATGAGAGCGGCAAATAGTTCGCTGTTCGTGTCGTTTGTTGTACAAAGTGCACACAAAATAAAGTACCTAATGCTTGTCGGAACGAGTTTTATTTGTGCCCGTATTTTTCGGAGCGGCTCGTAAAAATAGCGATTTGTAATTAGGCTGGCAGGTAGTTAGTAAGTTTGTTGTTTTGAGTTCAATGAGTTGTTAATTAGGCAACTTTCAGGCCTGCGCAGACCCTTGATGTGTAGTGTCCTAGAGACACGAGCAGCATAGCCTCATTGTAAGGCGACCAATTACTACGCTGCATGGGAACTTTCACATTATGATCCGATATCATTGAAGAATGTACTGCGTGGTGAAGTAAATTCCCTAGATAACTTTTGGTTTCATAATACTTCGAAAAACCTACCAGGTTACCATGATTATAAATTAGAACAACTTTATACAATGTTAAAAGAATCAAGTCAAACCGAGAATATATTATATATGCGCAGTTTTGAATTAAGTATATTTTATTTAAAAATTGGCATGGTCTTTTTGTACACACACTTCTGGCATTAACCTAAAGCGTATCAGCTCTTGCCTGATGAAAAAAATTGGACTGAAAGCGTTAAAAATGCTCTTTTTTTTTGCCATTTTCGAAATTTTACTTTAATATTCAGTGAAGACTTTGAAGTAAATACGTGGAGTATGACGTTGGTTTGCATGTATAACAGTTGTGCTCATTAAACTTTGAAAATGATCCCGTAGAGGGATTGAAACGCATCAGTGTTTGTGTGGTGTAAGGGATAATTAGGTTTGTAAGTAAGTAAGTAAGTAAATCCTTTATTGTACAAATATAAAGAAACAGATACATTAGATATATAAAATAACATTTATATATGCGCAAAGGCGAAGTTTGTGGGATTTATATGTGTTTTATGTGGCAGTAGTGGAGGGAGGGTTGACTAATTCCTTTGTTATTTAACTCAATTTTTACAACATGTTGTCGGATGCTGGTGTCAGCACGTAATTCACATTTATCGTAACTGAACAATTATTCAGAACAACAGTTAAATTAAAAAAAATACCACAAATATTGGCCATTTTCACCGTCAATTTCACTTAAATCGAATTAATTCAACGATGATTCTGCCTTCAGTGCAAACCCAATCAAACTTAGCAAACTCAAAGAGTGAGGATGTGCTCGTAAACGAGTGTTCAATTGAGCAAGATCTCGATTATCCTGAAATTGAAATCGAATGCGGCTGGCGAATTGAAAACGAACCTTCAACGACGATCGACTCGTTTTTTCTTTTCCTTGAGCACCGGAAATCTGTTACAAATGAGTAATAGAATTGTCTTAAGTTCATTTTGTTATAATTAAATTATCCTGCTGAGAATTCGCTCAGGGAGTAATCGATGAAAAGTTATTTTTTTAATGGGATAATCCAAAATCAAATTTAAAGAAAAAAAGTTTTTTTTTGGAAAATTATCTTTTCAATGCCTTTGCGTAACATGATCGTTGTGACAAAGCAAGTTAGAAAACAATGAATTCAATGAGTAAATTTTGACATGCTGGCTCGTAAGTCGCGCGTACTAAGTCTGTAAGTTTGCTCAAAGCCTAATTATCTGCCGCTTTTGTTCGGGCGAACGATGATAAAGTCTGAACAAACAGAAGGGTTCAAGTATAATGTCAATAAGTATGATTTTGAATACACACTCGCAAAATTATGTAGGTAGGTATTTTTAAGCCTGAATTGCCCTAATAAAATAAACTAAAAATATTTTTAGTGGCAAGTATTCTTTGGGTTGTCCAGAAATACACGGAAATCTTCCTAATTTCTGAACTTAACCTATCCGAATCGCTTCTGCTCCGAGTAGGCTTGCTCGCTGCCTTACGTAAAGTAATTTTCTTTTTTATTGCTGCGTTATTTGTTCAGTTAGGTGCTTAGGCAACCTTAGGATAAAATTTTGTCAAAGACGCTGTAATATTCAAGAAAATGTGTTAGATCAGCCGGGTGATGGTCAAAGACCGTACCCAAATTGTTTTGGAAGTGCAATAAAGTGCTATTGCGTGTATCTGAAACGCAACACGCCATATGATAGCCGTGTTACTGTAACCGCTGGTAATACAATAAAGGGGAGACCAAGCAGGCGGGTGCCGTTCGGTTTGCGCCCGAGGAAATGTTATTTTCACACGTTGCAGCGAATAAACTGTCTTGAACACTACAGGTTTTCTTTAAACTTGTGAACAGGAACTGCACTTTTAATGTGTTATTTTCGACTTTATTGTCTTATACGTGGTGTTTAATTAACTTACTATAATACTAAACTTTTTGAAAACTTTGAATTCTTTATCTAGGGCCAGGATATCCTGAAATAAATTCATTTTTGATCCAACTAATTTTACAGTTTATTAACAAATCATAATAAAAACAGTCACAACTTAAAAATAACTCAGAGATACTAAAACTAAAACTACTACTAATTATAAAACAAATTGTCATAAAGCTATAAAAGATCTCATCATCCATGATCCAACTGTATGTTTATATTCTTAAAGAAGAAATCCCCAATGTTCTAGTAATTTCACTGGCTGTCTTACTCTCCAAGCCGAAACATAGCAGCGCGGGCACTGCTGCTTGAAGGCAGGATTAATGAGCAAATCGCGGTCCTACAAGCCTCATTTTACTTTAAGAAATCATGCCACGTAGTTCATTGCCCTTGGAAATCTTATAACTGAAACTTGAGCATCACTAGAAGCTGTAGATTGGTACACAGAGATGTTTACGTGTTTGATAAAATCAAAATTTATGTTTTCTTAGCTCGTATGCTGAAGTTCCGAGACGTGCTAAATGTTTTGTTAGTGCACTAACAACGGGTTAGTAACTGCGTCTTCTGCTATCAAGCAGAGCTTGTTTTCAGCTCGCCGCGCGCAACTAACATCGCGAGTTCAACAACATACAGCCGTTGGAAATATCTGTGGACTTCACTTGTTTGAATGCAATTCCCTCTAGCAGAGGCGCATCTCAACCCGTGTTCGTGTGCCACGAAAGCACTGACGCACGTGTAGTACTACACGTGAAGTATTGGTATATTATTGCGAAATGCTGAGTCGAATACCTTTTCGGCATCATCAACTCAGTATGTTTTTGTATTAGTTTAAGAGTCTGTGTATTTTTTGATGTCGAATAAAGTTATGTCCATGTCTATGTCTATGTGTAAATTAAAAAACCGACCAAGTGCTAGTCGCACTTGCGCACCGAGGGTTCCGTACAAATTCAGTAAAATAATATAAAATTTTGTGTTAGCAGAGCCCTACTCTCAAGCAAAATTTAGACAGTGCGAGCTCAGTTTATATTGGTTAAAAACATAAATAGACAGACAGAACAAAGTTACATCGTCTATGAAAATTTCAACGGTCTAGCTTTCACGGTTCCTGAGATACCTACAGCCTGGTGATAGACGGACAAGCGGATAGCGAAGTCTTAGTAATTTAAAAAGCCGTTGTATCTTACCGGCCTCTTTGTCACTATACACTCCCGCACTCTGACTTGGGAATTTATATGCGAAATAACATAATATATGAAATTGATCATTGTGTCAAAGAAATCGTCTGAAGGAAACGCACACTAATTATGAAAGTGGGTGTCCATGCAAGAAATAGGTTTATTTTGTTAATGTAGGCAGGATTCCCTTGATGTTATATTACGACTCGCATTTAGCTGGTTTTTGTGCATTTTCTATGGGAGAGAGGAAGAAGTTTTGGCGCAAATTTTGATTCTTGAAAGGCAAAAGGTAGTAAATAATAAAAACGTGATCTGAAAATCTGGGACGGGAGCGAAACCGCCCAGTGTAAGCTATAATATGTAGTGTGGCGATCCTTTGTCAAAGAAGCCTACGCTATTACGAGTATAAACGTGGGTGTTCACTGGATATTAATAGCATAGGGTAATGTTATTATGCTGGAAACAATTGCCACGAAGTTGCGAACTATGCTTTTGCTTAGATATCAAATAATGAATAGTACATTTTGGTTTAGTTGACGATTGTTATGTACCGCGCCGTATCAAAACCTCAGCTGCCTCGATGTTACCTTGTAAATGTCAATCAAAACTGCTGCCTAAATATAGGTAAATAAAACCTGTTTGAAAATCAACTACAAAGTCATTAAAATGCCATCAATCATTTCCATAACTGAGGGGCGGTAAATTTAACAAACAAAATCACCACCTACAAATATTTAAACTCATCGATTTAAAGGTCAAACACCAGGCAGCCCCCAGATTTATGTAAAACTTTTTAGTTGAGGCAACAAATAAAATGGGAAATGAAAAACAATCTAGATTTTTGCCCGAAAAGAAAAGTTTTTCCTAGTGAATTTGTAATGACTGAATCAGGAATCAAGTCGATTTAATTGTAACAGCGGTCGTTTATAAATGTAATGCAATCAATTCTCACCTTTCGTCGATAAAAAACCGTAGTATTAATATTAATGCAAAAAGCTGAAAAATTACGCTTCGTTACGCTTAATTAAGACTTTGCAAGGAATCATTGGAGATTTAGGAGGCCGTGCTCTTCGCCTCGGCTTTGGGTAATTCCCAAAAGTTGCATAATTTTATTAGGTATTATATTTTAGACAATGATGAAAAATGTTAGGCAATTACATTATTATCATGCAGAGTGCTTTCTGAAAGAGATTACAATTTCCCCGACACCTGATACATTTATTTCGAGTGTGAGAAAAACTGAGCGGTACGGATGACATTTGAATGATCAAACGAACTTACCATAAGTGAAGTTCGATCATAATTATCTTGTCTTCGTCGAAGAGATTTAAAAATGTATTTATTGACTAATGTAGTTCTGTCCAGCAACTAACGAACCTACTCGCACCAGTATTTTAGCGCTGAAGGAGGGTAAAAAGAAAAAACTATTTGATACCCACCCTCAACGCTAGTCTATATAAGATCTGGCAGCAGCTACTGACCTCATTATTTTCAGAGTATACAGCAAGCATTGATTTTTAGGGATCCAAGGGAGGGAGGGTTTTTAAATCTCTTCGACGAAGACAAGATAATTATGATCGAACTTCACTTATGGTAAGTTCGTTTGATCATTCAATTATCTTGTCTTCGTCTCTTAGATTTAAAAATGTATTTATTGACTAATGTAGATGTTCAGAGTAATAATAATCAATGCTGCTAATTCATAGCGTAAATTATGTAAATAGTTAAAAAACAACCATTATAATCATACACGGTATTTATTTTTAACACATAGATAAGGACCAACATGGCTTTTACTTAAATATTATTGACAACTGGTCTATTATAGAATTTAGCAAAGGTAGCAGACTGGTTAGACCAGCCAGCTGCTTTTCTGATCACTTCAACGCTAATGCCAGCCCGTGAAGCCGCGGAGGTCGTGGCATGGCGCGTCGAATGAGCGCCAAATATACTAGTATTAATATATGGCGGTGGTATTGTCAACGCGAAGAGGTATATCACAATTAGCTTTTTCATCGGCAAATGATTTTAAGCCGAAGTAGACTGCTAACAGTTCCAGATAGTTAATGTGATTTTTACATTCTATATCAGTCCATTGACCCCCGGTTTTCTCACCGTTCGAGGCAGCGCCCCATCGTGTAGTGGATGCATCGGTAAAAAAATCTTGTACATAATTATACTTTTAATAGGGTTAGTCCCTGTCAAAATGTGATTCTGTCACCACCGTAAATCCTCACGTAAGCTATCTGGAACTGCCATAAATTTGTCGTAATCATCGTTAAACTTAAGTAAGGCTAAATATTTTGCTCTCTCCAATGACTTGGTATAAACCCAACCATATGCAATTGCCGGGCATGCAGCTATAAGTGTGCCTAAAAAACTTGCAAAATCACGAATGCGTATGTTTTTAAATTCTTTTAGATTTTATAACGAAACCCAAATAATTACATTCTTTTTCAGGAATTAAATTGCTTTTAATGTAATTAATAGGTAATGAACCCTAACTTTTCTAGGCACTCTGTAGTACGGTTGGCATTTGTGTTAAACAGTCTTCTTTTGTATTTCCTATACAAAGTTGGTCATCAAGCTATCTTACAGACTGAAAACTTAATGATCTTAAATATGTTGCAACCGGTTGCAGTATTTTTGTAGAAACATACGGTGCCGAAGAGAGCCCGAACGGGGGAGCAGTAAATTCGTAGATATTATTATTATTATTTTTTTTTTAAAACAGAAACTTAAAAATTTTCTATGAGATTGGTGAATATGCAATAACAGGTATGCTTCTTTCAAGTCAATATTTGACATGTAACAAGCTTTGTCGCTGTTCTGATATGTTCCATTTAAAAATGTTCAGTGAAAACAAACTTATTTAATTTTTTGAGGTTTCGAATAAACCTCATACTTCCGTCACTTTTCGGAACAAGGAAGATATCAGACAGAAACTGACCCGGTTCGGGTTGACCCACATTTTTTTTTTTTTTTTTTTTAATTGATATTACTTAAATGTAACAGTTCTTTTTAAATTTTCGATAAGTAGTATGTCAGATGCAGAAAAAGACTTCGTACAGTAATTTTTAGGATCTTGATTCGGTATTGCTATAAAGGTAATTTTGTAACCTTGTATCGTATTTAGAATAAATTTATCCACGCATTTAAAAGATATTTTAAACGACCTGCGTGTACCTGTGGCCTGGTTCGCTGACAGGCGCGCCGCCTGCGCTGCTTGTCGTCTCGGCGGCGGCGGCGGCGGCGGCTTTGCCTGGCGCCGGGATGCGGCTGCTGGCCGCCGCGTTGTAGGCGCGGACGTGACGTTGGGGGCCTCCAGCTTAAACCGGAGCTTGAAGCAGATGCTGTGGGTGCTGCTGCTTAAATAAATTGCCCGGTTTTATTGATGCCACGGGAGCTTTTGACTAAACGCCAAGCTTTTCGCCAAGTAAAAAGCTATCCCTTTTTCTATCCTTAAAAGGGTCAATGAGGGATTTTTCAACCAGCGGGATCACGACAGACCGACGAGTTTCAGTTTCGGCGAAGTGAGCGTCGGCAACTAGTTTTTCTACGTCGCTTAACTTACCTACGTACCTATAGCTTCAGCTATATTAGGCTCCTTTTTCAAAAGAGAGGTCATAACCTTGCCCAGACCTGAAAGGGCTTTTCCAATCTGCTCCTGTTTGGAGAGAACACGCTTGTCTCTGTTTCTAGAGGCCTCGGTCAGCATGGCGGCGATTTCCGGGTTTAGAGTCGGGGCTTTTGAAAAAGGTAAGTTTTTTGGAAATAAATACTTTTTATGTAATTCTTCCTTTGCTTCTGTTTTTAGCCCATTCAAAAGAGTATGCTGAAAAAAGGTTTAGCAATATCTTCTCGCCCCACTCAATAGTGTCTGCCTCAAACTCGCCTAAGGCTCGTAATAATTCGAGATCAAAATCCTCGTTGACGGATCTCGTCGTTAGTACTAATTTCGGCAGGAATTAAGTCCTTTTGCACGTCTGCATTACTAGTCGCCGGAATTTCCGCTTCGGCATGTACTTGCGGTACATTGTATTACGTGACTAGCAGGGGCAGCTACTATAACTGATTCGGTTTCCTGTTTATCTTCAGTTGCATTACTGTACACGTATTTGTCATATTGCACAGCGGAACCAGCAGGCTCATAAAATGTGCCTCGTTTGTATTCCAGATGAACTGGAAAAAAAAAACTATACACAAACACCGTGATTAACCACGTAAGTATCGATACCAAACGTATGCACGTATACTTCTTTTTTTTTTTTTTTTTTAAGGGGTAGTTAGACAACTACACATTAATTGCTGTACTTTTACTTACAAATAAAATTTGTACTTTCCACTACAAATGCAGCGAAGAAAAAAAAAATAGCTACGGGTTAATATCTCGTATTAACTCTGAGCAAAAAATAGCTACGGGTTAATATCTCGTATTAACTCTGAGCAAAAAAACGCTATAGGCCAGTATCGCGTACTGGCTCGAAGCGAAAAATATCACATAATGCAATTCTTGATTTGAAGAATGAATCCATGAACTTCTTCTTCTTCTTCTTTTCTAATATGATCCATGAACTTATTTTTGATAATAGGATACTTAGTTATCACTAGTGCGAAAGCCGCGCGCGCACGGACAATAATGAGGTCAGTAGCTGCTGCCAGATCTTATATAGACTAGCGTTGAGGGTGGGTATCAAATAGTTTTTTCTTTTTACCCTCCTTCAGCGCTAAAATACTGGTGCGAGTAGGTTCGTTAGTTGCTGGACAGAACTACATTAGTCAATAAATACATTTTTAAATCTAAGAGACGAAGACAAGATAATTATTGTACTACCTACACCAGTTGGTAAAATTGTTATTCCCCCGGTTTTAGTTGCAAACTTTCGCATGATCCCTGTGTAAACATTGATTCCATGCATGCTTAGTTTTACTCTGTAGGTTGGTACAATGCTTTTTCCATTTATTATTCAATCAAAATTGCATTTATCGTTTGTTGCGTTTTCCCTTAGCCACCGATCGATGCACTTTCGGGAAAACCATGACTCGTCGTCTGGTAGGGTGGCTTCAAGGAGTGAAATTCTGCTTAGTTATTTAAAATGCCCGTTCTGAAGTAATCATTTGTACAGGAATACTGAGCCAGAAGTTAACTGTTTTTCGTTGTTTCCGTGTTGTTTATCTGGATCAGATCGTGTAGTACTTTTATAATAATGATTCTTATTATTTAGTTTACAGACACCAAAAGTCCACAATTAGGTTAGGTACAAACAATAAATATTTAAATTAAGTTTGCATTCAAAAAGATTTCCATTTTCTCGAATAAAAAATAATCTATGTTATCCCTCAATATACAACGCTACCTTTCCAAATTTCTTTGAAATTGGTGGCTTAACCGTGGAGGTTAATAGACACACACAGTTACTTTCGCATTTAAATATTAGTTGGAACCGATTGTTTTCTTTATTTTCATATTATCAGGTAAGTACATAGATTCGCTTCGGAGCGATTTAAAAGAATTTTAAAGCCAGTCTTCTAATAAACTATTAACTTGGTAGGTAGGTATTACGTGACGCAATTTCTATCCCATTCCACCATTTTGTTCCCGGTCCTCGACGAAAATGCTAGAGATTGGAATCCTAAAGTGATGGCGAGGCCGGCAGTTTGCAGAGCTATCGAAGAACGTCCGATGGCATCACTATCTCTATGACAACTGAATGCCACCCCGTGTTTGCTTCTTGAAAGGCCATTGTCATTCGTCAGGCATATTCCACACCAAATGGACCGAAAGCATTACTTAGGTAGGTACCTGATGTAGTCAGTCGTACCTAACATACCTTCTGACAAGCTTTGTGATAGGTATTGTGTGACAAACCTGACCACTGTGCTGTAGAAATCAAGTGCTGATTTCATTTAACTAATTAAAATAAGCAAATTACCAAAATTAATAAATTTTGGATTTTGTTTATAATACGTCACTTAACTAAGTTATTTTAGCCAGAAAGTCGTTATTTTAGCTTCAAATTTTAACTCGCAAGCTTCTGCATATAATTAGTTAGGTTTTTTTCCCATAATATTCCAGGATCCTCACTCCTTTTCGAGATATTCTCAATTTGGACAGCAAAATGTTTTATGTTGCACCGAACGATGGTAACTTCTCCTCGGGTCGTTTCCCGCGCAATAAGGCTGCTGGGATTCCAAAACTGTTCCTTGAGGAATTCCCTCGATATTCATTCGAGAAATATTGCGGCACTTCCATTCTGAATATAATAAAGTAAGACGCAACCTAGTCCGCGAGGTCCGCCGGCCAATTCGACTCGATAGGCAGCAGTTTCGTATAACATTTTTGAAGAAAAGGAAATGTAAATTGTCAACCTTGTCGTAATTTAATTTGCTTGATACTCCACAAAATCCCCTAACCATAGGTAGTGAAAGTTTGTGCACAGGTAGAATAACACGATTACAGAAATCTAATTTGGAGCTCAGTCTAAACAGAGGAATAGCGTGTTGCATGAAGTTTCTAAATAGTTAGTGATTTTCTTCGTATACTTGGAAGTCAATTATGCATAACCCTAATGTAAAATTTTCCATTATAACGTTACTATTAAACTGATACCTACCAATAACTCGGTTTAAAAACACTTTGTGCGAGTTTTTTTTAAATTCACGATGGTCTTATTCTTGATCTTAAAGGTCAGGGATAAGTGGATATAGTGGTAGATTAGGTTCGTTTATTGAGAATTCTTCTTGAGATGAGGTTAAAATTATTCAAACACTTTGAAAGGTTCGAATTATTTCAATGGCCAGACATTATGCAAAAAAATCTACTGATTAGATAAAGATTGATTTGCAGAATAGGTTAAGTAAGTGCCAATTTTTATTCGTCTGAGTAAACATGCTTAATCCTTTTATCATTTTATTAAATGTTTATACAAACGGCCAGGTGCATGACCGACCATTCGTTCAACTTAAGAGGATTCAAAAGCCAAATGCGGGATTAGTACTGAGGGCCTTTTAAGAAATCTACCGAAATAAAGACATTTCCAACAAATGTTACAGAATGGTGAATTTATTTGCATAATTCAGCAAACCTAAATCCTTTGTCCGCGGCCCGCCGCTGAAATAATAAATTTCCCCCATGTTCTGCACTCCAAATGTTCTATCCGAACAAAGTTATTTAGCTATTTAAAAGCTGCCGCCTTTGAAGGGTATTTACACTTGCTATCCGAATTTAAACTCGGCATAATCCATTACTTTAGACTTTATTCAGGTGCGTTAGTAGATATAAAAACAAGATAATAATCTTTTATTTATCTGGCATCGTAGCCTGTAATTCTTTGGTGTTTCGTCCCCTATTGAGTATTCCGATCGCATGCGACTTCGTCGATTCCACCGCGAGCACAATATGTGTAAATTTAGAAAACGTTTTCGGCACATTATTACGTTTAGGGATTTTCAAGAAAATTGCCTTATTACATTTTTGAGTTGGATTCCCTTGCTTGGGTTTACGCTGAGTTATATCAGTGTTATTGCTATTGACTTCGCGTACGTGTCGTTGCTAGGATACCTACCATACCCTAGGTAGTTTTTTACTTCTAAGTTTACAGGGAAAATAGAGACTAGTAACACACTACTAAAAAAACGTAAACAATCGCCAATCATGTGCATCCATTACAATTTGGGTCATTTGGTGTAATTTGTCCCAAGATATGTATATTTATTATTATTAATAATTAGTTAGTAAAAAACTAATATTTTGAGCTTTGTACAAGACGTGCTATAGTTTTTTATACAAAAGCCTGTGAAATAGATTGTTTTGTGTTGGAATCCTGAAAACAATTGCTGATAGGTCTGATTGTACCCTGGCGTGTCAAATCATCCAAAGAACTAAGTCTATGGTAGTTATTCAGTGGTAAGCTAGGGTAAAATAAAAGGGTAAAATATACTAGCAATCGATGGACCTGTATGTTGGCTGAATAGATAAATTCCTTCACGTTTACGAATCCTTAAAATCTTATGTCACGTCGAGCTGAAAGTCGTTCAGTGCGCCACAAATTTCTATCTAGTGTAGTGAACATCAGATATTACCAGAGATGTTAAAGGACACAAAAATATCTGAATTTTAATCCGAATGTCACCGAAGTCAAAAAACGAAGGTACACTGACGAGCTAAAATAACGGGCCACTTCCCATAGGAAGTTGGAACAAAAGTGAAAAGTTTGCGCGTCAGTATTTTTTTTCTGTTTTTTTATACCTATAAGAGGGGGCAAACGAGCAGACGGGTCACCTGATGGAAAGTAATCAGCATCGCCCAGGGACACCTGTAAGACTTCGTCAGTATAGTCACAAGCAGACTGTGTACAATGTGTACGAATAAAATACACTGATTGGGGATTTCTAGTAAGATGGATGGATGGATGAATGGATTAAGATCTGCAAATATTACATTAGGAAAAAGAAAATATTTATCGAAGAAAAATCCAATACTTAAATAGAAATGTAGATTAATTAATTCTACATTTCAAATTCAAAATTTATTTTGCAAATTGGCCGCTAACTGCTCTTTTACATGTCTTTTTTAAACTACCAGCGCATTCGGAAATACCATCGTTGCTAAGAAAAATGCGCTGCTAAAACTTGGCAGAAAGTCATTTTTCTTCAAATAAAATACATTACGCTACTACAATACTTAAGAAGAAACAACAAGGATCCCATCGTTTGTGTCAGGAACTCTAAAAGTTTAACCTAACCCCTCAGACCAATCGTTTAATAAAAATAACAACTGCTTCAAGTCAACGCAATAGTAAATACAAAGATTTCCAGAGAGCCAACAGCGTAATGAAGACTTAAAAATGGGATATAAATATTTTGTAGCGACTTACAAGCAATAAGGTGAAGTCAACCATCATAAAGCAGGGTGGGTTCCGCCGGCAACGGATTCGTGGCACGTATCACGCTCTGGTATATTGAACAAACTAAACAGCTGTAAGAATACCTTACCACGGCCATAGATTAATGAGAAAGCAGACCAGGCGTCCAAATCTTTGTCTTTGGTATCAAGTATTTTATAACACGATCAAGAAAGTATTATTAATATTCAAAATATATATATTCACGAGTAAGTATTTAAACATACTTGAAATATAATTAAATTCAACTGATCAGCCGCTTGTGAGAGATAACACGAGTATCTACATAGATCAGACCTTTGACTAGATACAAGTCTGAAAACTGTACCTACAGTAACTTCTGTATAATTATTAGCAGTTGTCTTAATGGACGCATAGGCGAGTATTCCCGAAAACCTAAGACAGAGGCAGATTTCACTTCAACTTTGTGACTAAAAGTTTAACAAAGGAAATGATTGTAGGTATAGTTCAATTTGTTTTTTTTATTATTATCCATAGCCTTATGTTTCTTCCTCTAAGTATTGCACACTGATAATATGGGCCGTGTAGGCGCGCGAGTTAAAGGTGTTGACAGCCCTAACATCTCCTTTATCAGCAATTAATAACTAACGCATCTTCAGCACTGCCGAATTGAGGACAATACGTCAATGCCGAAATGCATAATATTAGTATAAATAGTAGTTATTAATTTATTTTAAGGTAGAATACTCTTAACTGTAAAACTGGATTGTTACTCTGCTAGTTTGAATAAAAATAAGTAAATAAAGTATTTTTTTAAATTAAAGTCCTGATGATCCACTTAATTCGCGCCTTCGTGAGTCAGTTCACTCAGCAGATCTGTCTTTGGTTTCCTTTATTTTAAATATTACATTCTGTATAGCAAATCTGTGCGGCGAATAGTAGGTAGGTAAATTGTTGCGCTCGTTATTTATGTTCCCAGCTTGCTAATACGTGCGTCGCCTCTGTAAGTGCCGGGTTAAGTGTACATAATTTCGTCAGCATTTCACGCTTGATTGTTTATTAGTGTGTATTACTTTTTTGTTCTAGGAACAATTGGAATCTAATTCATATCACAAGAATATAATAATATCGACATTAGAAACGACATTTAGTATTTTTAATTTTCCCAAACATTGTCTTATTTAGCTACTTAGGAAGTATGTAATTATGGTAAAGTATTTCTTATCCAGCAACCAGCGCTGGTCACCTCATACAAGTGAGCAAATACCAAAATATCACTACCAAAATATGACTATAGTTTGCAATTTTTTCTGTACCTAGTGGAGATTTTATGAGCTCCCTAGCTAAACTAAAATCATACCTAATTTTTTACGTAAACCAAGCTCAAGTATGTTGCTTCAATAGGTAACTTAATCTACGTATACAAATTCAGATACCTGAGGTAGAAGCAGTCGTCTTATTGAATTTAGATGATGTATAAGAGTTTATAGAAAATTTAAAAATGCTATTAAAAATCAAAGCCAATTTTAACAATAACAATGAAATACACTAAATCAAAAAAAAATAAAAAAATTGAAATATTTTATAAGTTTATTAGTTTTAGCTTATTTCATTTACTTGGTTATTATACAGTACAGTAAGTTTAGAATAAAGGCTTCGACGCTTCGTTTATTATTATCTAATTACGTTAGAAGTCGTTATTTTCGTTTTGTTTCTGCGCAAAACTTTTACAAGTTCGACTACCAGAACGTAGTGCATCATTATTATTACGAGCATGATTGAATTGATAATATGAGGGGGCGAGGTATCGTTACCCCAAAAAAGCGTGAATTACTAACTTACACGCTAGCACATCTTATTATTTTGTAGTTAGAATTGTTACCTATTATATGTAAATTATACCTAATGAAGCGAACAATGCAAGGCAAGCAAGAGAATAATTTGTGTAGTAATTTGGAACATTTGCATTTGCCAAATTACTTACCAACTGAAATTATGGGCGGGTTACTCCGTTATAGAAAAAAACTGTAATCGTAAGTACCATAATGGAAGTGAAATAAAATAAAGTATTGGTAAGAATTTCACTTTTAGCCTTAGGTGGCCTGTGGTCTTCCGCCCATACCCAGTGGCAGTCACTTTCCCGCCAATCTGTGACATACGAGGCAGCGTATGTATGCTGCTATTCAAGCTACTCGCATAGTCGCATACACTATAATGGGTAGATTGATGTAGTTGCAGCCGTTGTAGAATATATTTCAGACAGAGCTCACTCGACAACGTTAACATTCTCCCGGTCACGATAAAGATGCGTCAAAATATCGAGATCTCACCAAAGGTAATTGCGGTATATCCCATGGAAAATATCTCTAAAGAAAATTATACACACCTTACCATCCTTTATCAATCCAACAAATTGTTGAGCTTCAAAGCAGCCGTAGCCGATGAACGTTTGCATAATAACATTTCAAAATGTCGGCGTCCTTTAAATTAGAAATTCTCATCAACTTTGATGTTCTTTACCTCAGAAAAATTAACCCTTGCTGGGAATTTAACACAAAAGGAATAATACCTAAGACAGAAGGAATTGAAAGTTCACTTTATTGCAAAAGGACGTTAATGAAGGAAGAACGCTCAATGTTATAGTGGAAATTAAGTCCCGCTAACAATTCTAATTTCAAGGTGTAAGAAAAATCAAACTTTTCCTCGTAATAACGACTCGCAATTGCGATACAACGCGGGAATGCTGCCTGCGTGATGGGGACCCTACCTAAGGGTCCAAATTTATTTTAATTTTTAATATAAGTTTTATTTTACTAAGTTATTTTAAGGTTTACTTTATACTATCTGTAATGTGCAGTTGTAAATTCGACTTTAGTCAAATCCAATCATAATCATAATCATAATCATTTATTTGCATAAAACATGGTACATATATTGTGGTATGAAAGAAAGACAGTTTCACATGTTTTGTCACTATATGACGTACAAATTTAGTTATTATTATTAATGATTTAATTAAACTTATTATTGGGTTACAGTCTAAGTAGGTACATTAATATTTATATAAGGTACCTATATCATTTTGTTCTGAATAAATAGATGCAGTAAAAATTAGTGGATGTCAAAAAATAGTGGCTAATAGTAGAACAATATATTTCAATAATAAACAATAATTTCAATAATTTCAAATTTTAGTAGCCACGCCCAATTTCTTTTCGTTTTAGAAATTCATTCAGCGAGTAAAACATTCATTTTGGAGCCAATGAGAGAGTGTACGTTTAAATTGCTTTATGGACAGACCTTTAAAGTCAAAAGGAAGCGCATTAAATATTTTGATGGCCATTGGATAACAACTATACCCCAACTGCCTTGAGTTGGTCTTAGGTACAACTAAGTTATCCGGATATCGAGTATTAAAAGTAGGTATTCATTGGTATTTATAAAGAACTTTTCCTTGTTAGGAAATATCCATTAGCTAATTGAAAATTCATGATACAGGCAGGGATGTTTTTAAATAATTGACAAAGCATTACAGCTTACTTGGCTTTAGGGAAGCGAGACTTCATAATTATGATTTGTTTTTCTTTTATTTTAATGGTTGTTTTTTGTTTGTGCTATGTTTTTTCCTCTTTTTTGTTTTTATAGGTACTGTTTGTTTTTTGCATTACTCAGTGCTTTGGTGTAAACTGTAACGCTGAGGAAGTTTTTATGAATAAATAAATAAATAACATAGGAAAGTAACTAGCTGAAGATGGCGAAGATGCGCTATTTAGTGCTTAAATCTTTGAGGTAGGCAATCATTTTAATCTTTATTTTGTCTCCAGGTCCCTTCTTCCGTGTTTCGAGACGCACTTAGCCGTTTCTTGTAAAAAATAATCTTGACTTGTTTTCTTATTATACTTGTAAATTTTGTTACAAATTTACTTTCGGGCTATAACTATTTAATACTTAATTAAATTAAAATAATGTTTTCTTATAAAACTTTACGAAGAGATCGTTACAAGTTTTTATAGCTACCAGGTATCTATTTGTCATTTTCATTTAAGGTTTCACAATCTTCTTTAAACAGGTATTCAGTGTGTATTTGAAAGTAGATGTTAAATGTTATGGTTTCTTATTTTGTGGGTGATGTATAGCACGCATCACGGTACGATGAGAATTCGGATTCGAATCCCGGCCATAGCTTTACTTTTCGGATTTTTCTATGTGTTCTAATTTTCAGTGTCGTTTAGTAAAGTAGTGATATCGTCTAATAGTATTTTTCGAACCACGCAATTACCTTAGCGATGTCCTTTATGATCGCTATAAATATCTATTAAGTAGGTGGTATCCCAAGGTTAGGAAAGCAATTACAAGCATGTCTCAACGAAATAAGGCAATATACATCGGGGATGAATATATGAATATGGCACCGTCTTTTCCACCGCTAGATATCTATATTTGGCTCGGCAGTGTAGAACCAGCTGGCTGATAAGACCGTTTCGGCCTCGTCGTTAAGATGTTTTAAAATTAAACTCAGGAATTGGCTTCTCGAGCACACATTAGACACCTCACTAGACACTCTTTTCCTGGCAGTAAAAGCCTACTACTTACTGGCAGCAAGACATTTGTTTTTTATTGAGGTTTTGCAGTTTTTTTCAATTTTAAATTGTAATATTTTAAAATTTTATAAGTTATGTTGACATGGAATGACATAAAATAATGATATAAGGAAAATACATGTAATAACTATAATTATTATGAACTAGCAGTTGCCCGCAACTTCGTCTGCGTAGAAATCGTTTATCGCTATCCCGCGGGAATCACGCAATTTTCCGGGATAAAAAGTAGCCTATGTGTTATTCCAGACTATAATCTATCTATGTTCCAAATTTCATCCAGATCGGCCCAGTACTTTTTGAGCCTATTCATTACAAACATACAAACATACAAAAATAGGTACAAATCTTTCCTCTTTATAATATTAGTTATGAATAAATGAGTAAAAAAGATCAAAAGTGTTAAATGAATTGGTAAGCCATCATAAGACCATAATTTGTATGTTCAGTCGATTTACAGTCAAATTAGGTATGACTTAGTGATAAAGGCGCCATTGTATTTAAACTGTTAATATTTTTATCTTAAAGTTCTTCAATACCTATGCTAATTGTTTGAAATATTTCACTACCGCATTTTAGTTTGTGCAAATTTGTTTTACATTCTCACCTTTTTTATTAGTCGGTGGTTGATTCTGTATTGAACTCTTTGCTGCGTACTGCCACCGAAAATATTTACGGCTTGTAACGACGTTGTCGGTTGAAATCTGATAGGATTACTATTTTTTATACGAAATGCAATATTATTTAAGTACCGTAGGCAACGCATCTAAATTAGCTAACTTTTGAACCTTTTTTTAAGTTCATCAGTTTGTTTTTGAACCTGGCCGAAAAGAAAATTCGAACGCAAATAGTGCGAAAAGAAAAACAATTGCAAATCACTGTTGCTGTCGTGGTCTTTGCTCTGGTCCGCGTTTCGTATTGTTCTTATAGCTAGGGAGCTGGCGAGCAAAATTTCTATATGATCAGCACACAAGGCAGACGTTATTAATAGTAATATTTATGCCCTAAGGAACATCAAGGACCCGGTCTGCCACCATGGTGGCGCTGCGTTTAAAATTTACAGCGTTTCAAAAATGTAAAAAAAAAAAGGTGTGCTATATTATGTGCACACGTCTGCCTCTGGGCCTGATGATTACAGTCATCCTAGAAACACAGAAAATCGAAAATTCAGACATCCAGGGCTCTGACTTTTGTAGTATTCAATTTTTTAATTTATTTTTATGATTTAAAAAATTGTATATGAAGTGCACACTTGGCAGACTTGAATTGTTCGATCAATAACAATGAGAAGAACCACGGAAAAATAGTCTGCCATCATGGTGGCGCTGCGTTGTAAATTTACAGCGTTTCAAAAATGTTAAAAAAAAAAGGTGTGCTATATTATGCGCACACGTCTGCCTCTTGGACTGATGTTTGAATTCCTTATGAAAAGAAAGAAAATCGATGAGGCAGACGTTTAGGCCTCTGATATTCCAAAGGCAGACTGTTTGATTTTTTTTTCTGAACTGAATTGATTTTTTCTGGTTGGCATTGAGAAAAAATATGATTGCATAGATTTCAGCTCCAGAAGTTTAGTCGTTACCGTGCTTTTAGAGAATAATAATTAAACAAAATTGTATAAATAAAACTAAAAAATAACAATAATCCCATGCAATAGATAGGTACACGGCAATATTATCAGGTAAGCACCTACGCACGCTCGCGCCGTATCTATCCTGCTTACCGAATAGCTTTGCTGTATGCCTGCTGTCCCTTAATTCCGTGAATTTCAAACAGTTATACAGGTGAAAATCAGTGAGCAAAGTGTCTGCCACATTTTTTTTCGAATCCACGGAGTCATAGTGAATCGAATGGGCGCAATGAGAACCGTGTGCAAATGACTTAGTAGAGATTTTTTTTTTTACACTTTTAAGACTCCGTCCCATGATAATGCAGAGTCCTGAATGTCTGCCTCTTCGATTTTCTTCGTTTTCAAGATGATTGTGACCAATGAACTCCAGAGGCAGACATGTGCAAATGACTTAATACCCCCATTTTTTTAAGCAACTTTAATCCGCTGTAACGCGAAAACGCAGCGACATAGGACCTTAATTGATTGAACCAAATCGACTCGTAATGATTTAAACTGCACTCCACCTCGACGTGAAACGTGTGCAAATCATATACCGAAATGCTCGCCAGCTCCCTAACTATTACTTAACAATTATAAAAATAATTTTATTTAATAGTATTTATAGTTATAGTCTACAATGCGTGTCGTAAATTTTGCTATTTTAATGTGTTTGATGTAAATAAATAAAAGTGCACTGATGCGAACATTCATCACGAGCGATGACTAAGCCACTAAAAGCGGCGCTATATCAAATCAAAGAAGGCTTTTTAAAGGTTTGTGATATTTTAACTACCAACAATATAACAGTTCAGGGGCAGTTCAGGGCATGATTTTTGAAAGCACATATATCTATATGAAAATACTACTGGAAAGTGGTGAAAATTTAAGTTGAATTTAAAAATACGAGTAGATTAAAAGAAAATTACTGCTCTAATTAATCTAGTCACCTAGTTAGAAGTATAATTTAGCTGTAGTTTTGTAGCAATACACAGTATACTACTTTCGAGTGATGTGCATTCAAAGATCGGGCTCCAGATGCGTTCTCGGATTCAACTGATTACGCAGCGCCACCTCTGTAGAGTTGCGCGAACTAAAGACACAGACTGAAAACCAGTTTTCCGTTAGCTTCGCTTTACTCGGTTATCCAAAGCTAAGGAGTGCCATAAATTAATAAGTACACGAGTTTGCTCGTAGATGGCGTGGTTCTCAAAAGTTAGTTTCATTAAATGATACTATTTGTATAATCGAAGCATAACAGGCTATTACTGAACTGAATAATAGCGAAGTGTAAGTGCCATTGTTTTTCATCATTCCATCTGGGAAATATTGTTCAATAAGAATGTACCTATTCATTATATGATCTACGTTCTTAAACACATGATATTATGTTCTTAGGTGTCGTATAAGTGGGCTCAAACTCCACATCTTTCAGTTCGGAAACCTACTGCTGCATAGCTAAATAGTTATACCTAGTTTTTTCTGTTCAATCGTTTTCGTTTCAATATTTAACAAGTTTTAGGGACATAAAGTATTAACTGGATGCAATCTCGTGTTGTCTAGACTATCTATATTTAATTGCTTTAAATTACTGGTCACAGTAGGTACTGGATATCATAATAATTGTCCAGGAAACGGAAACAGCCGAGTTGCTAACTTGTTTCAGCTTTCTCTGTGAATTGGAATGTCTGTCTTAGGTAGTATTACGTACGCTTAAATGTAATTGTTTAAGATTACTTACGATTACGTTAGTTTGCCCTTGCTTTGAAATATTTCCAAAAAGCTGTCCTTTTTACACATAAAAGAAGCACGTAGCACGTCAAGATTTTCCAATTAAAAAACGGCCGTTCGCGTTCGCGGGACTCTACTATCGAAACTCTTCGTTATACGTGGTTCTACACACACTTGGCCGCTATTTATATTAACACAATTTCAATATTGTATGGCGTTAAGAAATGGCTGCAAAGCGACAAGAAAGAAAATGTATGTAGCTTTCAACATGAAACTACCGTAAGACTCCAACATAATTACACAAACGGATAACTCTCGTCTCGTACAAAAGTCGAGTAATGCTCGACATGTTTCGGACTAGTTCGTAGGCTTTCATCTTGGAGCGGTAGCCCCGGCGGCAGCGAAACGAAAACGCGCGCCAGCGTTCCGCTTAAAAATTTAAATAATGCAGCTACATTTGATGCAGACTGTACATAAGATACTAGTTGCCTGCACAGCAAGAAGAGGGTTAAAAACCTCTATCATTAAACAATCTGTGATGTGCTACACTGATAATTTTACAGTCAAATAAACCTTGTAGTAAGTACATTTTATGAATCTTTATGCTCGATACTTAGTAACAGTTACATACGTACAATGTCAATTTTATTACACTTAGCACGTTCTTTCGTTATTCGAGTGTGGGTGATAAGCGGTGGTGTACACACGCTAACACGTGCGCCTGTCTGCTGTAAATAGTATTAGGATCGGGAGAATAAAATTCGCAATGAGTAGGAGGTTAACTCTCTCCGATGAATTTGTAGTTTATGGTTATGTTTTAGGTATGACTATGACTGTGTCTGAGATACGTATATAATATTATGCTTCACCCACACAATCGTCGAGTAGCGTGGGAAATGGTGAAGAAATGAGATGGAGATGTACGTAGTGTGGCTACTCTGGCTACGTTCCCATATGCCCATTCTCTTTTATCTCTCACACTTTCTCTCCCCCCTCTTCTACACACTCTCTCCTTCACCTTCTCATTTTTCTCAGTGTCTCTCTCATACTGTAGTAGGGCAATATCACAGCGTATGTGAATTATATATTCATGAACTACAGAGAAATTACACTCAGCGACAGGTGTGTGTCATTATTTTTGTAGTAGTACATTAAAATCTTACTCGACTTCAGATAGGTATTGTGAAGTTTTTTTTTCGGTCGCCATTTTCTGCCATTCATGAACATATTCGTCAATTTTGGCAAAGAAAAAGATGCGACGGTGGAAACTCTTTGCAGCCTTATCCATTATGATAGTCAATTAAGGGTCCTTGAATTCAAAACGATCATAAATATTCTTATTGGCACAACTGTTTTACATTTATCCCTCCGAAACAGTTGAACTAATTAAAATTAATTCCGTTATACCATGCAAATTTACCATAACTTAAAGTACTTGTACCTTTTTAATAATAATGTATAATATCTGTAAGCGAGTTAACCGAATAGAATATTTAAATGACCACAATTTTACTTTGCAGACCCATTAGTCGGACCCTTTAATCTTTTCGAAGCTACCGATCTAATTTAAAGCCTCGATTGTACGTAAGTAACGAGTGAACGCCGGTTAGTAGTAATCCATTGTCTAGTTGACGTAACATTACCCGATCGGAAACGAAAGCAGCTCAGCAATGTACTGCGAACTGTGAGCTACTCGCCGGCTCTTACTCGACCTGTCGCTAAATCGACGCTACACTGTGACAAAATCTTTACAAAGTGATTTTAGTCATCTAATCTTGAAACATTTACTCAAACTGGTTTATTTGCATCTTCCGATTTGTGTGTCCATCTCGGGTATTACGTAACGCATTGTGCTCAGCCGTGAGACGCGATCAATGCCAATCTGTGTAAATTTATTAATCACACAAAAGTAGGCTTTACATTTCTGACGTGGTAAAGTTTACCTTTACGATTCAATGCACGTTTGGTATGTTTACCAACAAAGACCTTCTAAAGCTATTTAGCTACTTTGAAACCGATTGTTGGGTGCTCAGAGGATAATGTTACGCTAATTCGGTCTAAGTGATTTGACTGAATCATCCCATAGGTAATACGATAGCATAAGTAAGGGAACTTTCAAGGCTGAGATAAATAAACGTTGGTACAAATATTTTGTTTTCGTTTCCAGCATTGTTACATATTTTTATACTGGTACGTCTTATTGCTGGAAAAATACCTCCTCTCAGATCGAGTTTATAATTCTTTTCTCCGTTACTTGTTCGCAGTCCTCGGTGACCGTTAAGGATTTAGAAAAAAATAATTGTATTGAGTCATTGGAAAACCTACAACAGGAGCTTACCCACACACACGTTTTTCAGTAATTTGGCGATTGTTTACTTCTAATTGTTTTTTATAATAACCGTCCACGTGTGTAAATGAAAGCAATTAAGATTGTTTCAGCTTTATCTTCAATTGTCTGTATGGGTTCATCTTCGTTTTAATTACTTCTAAGTACCTAGTTATTTGCAGGGGAACTTTAATGCCTACCTACGAATAATTTTACTACATTGCGCTGTAATTTTTTTCTTGGAGTTATAATTCAACTTTTCAACAATAAAAATGCAAGCGTTGTAGAAAATGTTTTATGACTTCTGTAATCGCAATTTAAATTAAGCATCTAACCGAAATTTTACAGTTATGTATGACTTGTAGGTTTAGTCGACCAAGAAATTTCTTTACCATCCTACGGTGAGATTAGTTTAAATCGTACAGTTTAAAACACCATAGGCTATTTTCACTTCGAAATCAACGAACCTTGTGGATTTTTCCAAACATTAAAGCACTTACTTGGACCACTATACCTAATATTTTAAAAGTTTTTCTTCCATGCTGATCTGGAAGTAAAGAAAAAACATAAAATTTACCAGTTGATTCTCTTCCCGCGCAGATGGTAAATAGAGGGAATGGACGAAAATCTTAGAAATAATGTTATAGGCAATGCGGCTAGCAACCCATCACTATTTAGACTCCCCTTTCCAAACATTGGTTTATCATGATTGCCAACAATCATGCATGATAAACTTGGCCTAGTGTTGGATGTACAGACTCTACACATTGTAGTAAGTTTGCTAAATTTGTAAATTAAATTTTACTCTACATTTTAAATTGAGCCGGTGGTTATACATACAGGCTACTACTCTCTGAATAGAAGTTGAGCACCAAATGAAGCACATAATTGTTAACACAATGCTTATTTACGCAAATGTAATGTACCGCGCATACACACACACTTTATTAGTGTTAATGATTGAGTTACAGATAACTGGGCTTTGTCTCTCTTAATTACTGCCTCGCATTAACCATTTTAGTGTAAAGTTATAATTTATAACATATATAACTGTCCGTACTAATGAAGTCAATGTCGGCAGTAGATTGTTGCATAGGATAAAAAAACAAACAAACATCAATTAAATATAAATTCATTTATTTCTTTCAACAACTCGCGCCTGCTCTCCGCTAATACTAGAAGGTCATAGACGACAGCTCTTGTTATGTCTAAAAAATTCTAACCTCACAAACATCTGAAGTCGAGTAAGATTTCAGTATTAAAAACGTCTAAGCGAAATTTCCTTGTAAAACCAAGGAATAACAATATTAACTATAAATAGCTCCGAAAATGTGCTAGAGACAGTTTCGAATAATCAGTCGAGTAACACAACTGTCACAATAATTTATAAAATACTGCTATTTGTAGGACTAAAAAAATACAAGTGACGTTTTATAAGTAAACAGTACCAAATCGGAACCCTCTCGACTTGGGCTGAGTGAACAGATTCGACGCAGACTTGAACAGGCTGATGAACGGCCTGTAGGTCGTCGTTTTTGGTTCTGTTTGGTAGTAGGTTGGTTGCTGGTACTGGTACTGATATTGGTTGCTGAATTGATTGCTGAACTGGTTGCTGAATTGGTAGTTGTAGTTTTGAGCGTCTCCAGTGCTGGCAGGGATCGCGTTTGAAATGTAGCTGTTCGTGTTGTCGACCGTCTGGTAACTCGAAGAGGTAATAAAGCTGGTTGCTGAAATAAAAAAAGATAAATTAGTTTCCTTATCAAAAGTAAAAAACAACAAACGTTTCAAGATCATTTCTTGTAATCCACTGGATTTTAAAATAAAGATGCTTACCGCATAAACCAGAATATTTGTTGGATTCTGCTAGCCCGAAGGTGCTGCACGCCGGGTAACCCTTTTGGTAAGGGTTAGAGCCGATGACGTTTCCTCCAGGACCGTAATTGCAGACATACAGCTTAGTATAGCCCCGTGATGGGTCGTAGTAGAATGTGAAGCCGCAACCGACGTGAGAAGTCTCTCCCCAGACCAACTGTAGAAAAAAAGAAAATTATTATCTATTTCCTTATTTAATTAACGTACTGATTTATGTTTTCAAATTTACTTGCAAATGAAATCTAATAAACGCTTTTAGTGTTTACCTGAGAGTAATGACCAGTGCCGTGGGATCCGCTAATAGGCTTGAATCCAAATATGCGGACTTCATCGAACCAGGCATTGATCTGTGTCATGAAATCAGGCTGAGAGTCTTTGGGCTCAGATGGAGGGCGAGTAGTCCAAGTGGCTGCGAGGTTCTGGCCGACTTCAAAACGAAGGACGTCGCGCTGGGAGGCGCGGTCGTGCGCCGGGATGCATTGGTCAGACCACCGCTGGGCAGTGGCTGCTAACTCATCGTCCCACACCTGATAAAATGAAATTTATGTTAAAGCTTAAGTGTTTTTAGGCCTGAGCTTAAAAATACCGTTGGAATGCAAAATTCCGCAATTTATGATACAAGCAACCCATTAACGGTTCAAAACTGCGTTAACTTAAGATCGCCGATGTTTTGCGAGTTTCGACCTGAATAAATATTTAAATCCATAATGTAGTGACTCTTGAAACTTTTTCTTTAAATTTTCTGAGAAATTGATAACATTGAACGATGTATGAGGTATTTCTGCCAAGAAAGTTTTGGATAGAGCGTTGGTGCTTACCATTTCCATCATATTAGCGGCGGGCGGTTGGCTGGTGACCTGGCCCAGGGCGATGCTCTGCCGGAGACGATTGTGCGCGTCCACGATAGCTTGCTTCTCGAACGCCGACAATCCTCCAGAGGCTGAAGCAACCATACATATTCATAAATACAAACATAATCCTCATTTATGTTATGTGCGACCAATACATATCAAGTCGTAAAATCAATTCGCATATATGGATTCGTTGATACCGATATGTTCTCCGGAATCAAGTGTCAAGGTTTTACATTTTGTCTACAATTTCAATATTTGTCACATAATGAGTCGGATTTATCTGATTTATTGTGACCGGTGTGTGTTAACACAGGTGTCTGTCAATAAATTTTTATGACCTCGACCCATACGAGTATGCTAATCGACTCATCTTTGGCAGAACTCGTTCAAAATTGTAGACTGGGTGGCGGCGGGCAATTTTATTACTTCTATGACTGCAAAACGACTTTGAACACATGTAAATACCTACTTATGATGAAAATTTCACGAACTTCGAATACTAAAGAAGGGTTGGTAGTTCACATTACTCGAAGTCATTCGGCAGTATTAGGTAAGCTGAATCGTAATATAAGAATGATTAATATTTTAATTTAAATATTTGTCATCCGATAAACTCATATATCGTGTTTCACAGGTAGTAAATATTTAAACAAAACAAATTTAATATTCACTTCAAGTTGTGACTTCTAATTTGTTATCATCTGGTTAGCTATTTTGCTGGTTATGTCATTTTTTATATTTTTTTCGTAAACCATTGAAATATAATAATGTTTGCTGAATATTTAGAAACATGTATTTTAATATAACAAAACTGTAAATTTACAATCTTCACATCAATTTTGTATTGAAAAATTAAGAACGAGAGAAAGGATTAATTTTAGTAATTGAAGAAATAGAGAAATATTAATATTATGAACTTACTTATCATGGTCTTTCCAGCGCCGCAACCCTCTGTCGTTGCAAGGAACCCTCCCAAAACAAACAACACTAAGGACATCATATTGAATATTTAAAGTTCTTTTCACAACACTTTAACTCGTTGAGATTCGTAACTAAAATTCACTTGTAATTTACGAAACGTCAAACTTCTGCCGTGATCCGCTGCACTACGTGCGGCGCGCTCTACGGTCTTTTGTGGTATGTCGATTACTTTGCTCTGGCGCACGCTTAAATACCATCGCCGCCTTACCACGAGGATTTGGAGACGCCGGCTTTCCGCACTGCAGAACAGTGTTGCGTGTTTACAGTTTTCAGGAGACGATCAGATTTTCAGGACCAAGTTGCACACATTAGATAATTCAAATTACTGAGGAAATATTTAAAGGTTTTTTCGAAAAGTTTATTAAATTAAATGCTATTCATGATTATTCTGAAACAAAAAATTGAGATCAGAAAAATGATACATCTAATAGTATTCCCTTACTAATGGTTATTTATTACGGTTAATTACCGTATAAATTCATATTCAAAGATTTATACACTTTAAGTTATAGAAATATTCTTGGTAACATTAAACCCCGTTTATATTGATATCTGAGCTTGAACACCAAGTATAAAATATATTTTATAGGCATACAGGATAAAAATAATGTTTTCAAAACATTTTTGTTTGCAGGCATAATAAACATGAAACAACTTTGTAAAATCTCGCATTTTATTTATTCTTTTTTTAAGTATCACTTGGTTTTTTATTGATGTGTTAAACAGATTGAATGTTTACTTTTAGCCCAGAAGGTCTGTAAACGTGATTTCGGGGACAAAAAGGCACACTTTTGATTCGGTATCGTAACGGGTTTTCGCTGATCCTTTTCTGAATCGAATAATGAGATATGTCAGTAAATTAAGGTTTCATAAGCACGTGGAAACAATAATGAAGACAAAAATCGGGTCAAATGAATGAGATCAGAACGACTCGAGTGTGATTCCGCTGAGCCACGTATCGGCGTCTGCCAAAAACTAAAGGAAAGGTTATACGGACTTCGGCAGGCGAGTTTTTATCAGCAGTTAATAATTTAAAACTCATTATATTGCACCCGCAGTTGTCAATGTAATCGAGTTCTTGTGATGTATCCGAGCGGAACGTGGAAATATGCCGACAGATATTGCTCAGAACGGAAGTAGTATTTAAGCAAAAATTATAGGTGGCTCGAAAACAAGGAAAATATAAATATTACGTCGATAATCACCCATTTTGTGTCAAAGGATACTCAATCTTACGTCCGTTTTGAATTAAAGGTTAACTCATTTACTGTCGTGTTGTGTGGTCTTTTGTTAAAAATAGTTAAGTCAAGGACGGTTGAAAACTAAGACAATCGGTGAAAATTGCAAGTGGGGTGCGAGTCGGGTTACCTCCGCGTGTGGTCAAGAGCTGCGGTTCCTTTTTGGATCCGTCCGAGGGGAAGAGCAGTGATTGGTCCGGTGCACCCTGGGCATCAGCTAATGATTTCCTGGCGGTCTCCGAGGGATATCATTGACTTTTGACGTACAACGTTGCCGACATTTTGTCACTATATTTTTGGATACTGTATTTATTACTTTGACATTGGCGAAATCATAGCATCGATCGATGGGGCCATATTGAAAAAGAAGAAGAAGAAAATTGCAAGCAACATACACATAATATTTTAGTTCTTATACCTACGAAATCAAAATAATTGTGTAATTATTTGCCTGGTGTGCGTTTATTTGCGTGGACTTTCCTAGCTGTTTAGTGGAACTGAAAGTGGACGTCATTATTTCTTATTTCCATTGAATTATTAAAGTCATTGAATAACTAATAATTTGAATTTGAAATGGCCTGATCTTGAATTCATTTCAACTAACCTAGCTCAAGCTTCTCTGTCAACCAAATTCAAGTGAAATAAGCCTAGGGCTCTTCAAGGCTAGAGTGAATAGGCTATTACTGAACCAGTGAGTTACACCTTTGGCCTCATCTGCACCTTCCACCAAGTGAGATAGAGGTCAATCACTGGTCAGTTCGTTACAAAAAAAAATAAAAAATAAAAATAGGTACCTTCGCCTTTCACCTTTTGGCCTTTGTGCATTTGTGTTGTCCTGTATTCATCTTTTTCTTGTATTTTATGTACGATAAAGAGTTATACATACATACCTTTATATCTGAAAGTTCAGTTCAAATGATGAAGCATAACGGAACCCCGAGAAATGGTGGAAAAAGAAGGTATCTTATACCAGCTTAATGAAATCATTAGGTGACAACATGTCTGTTACCAGGCAATCCGGTTTACCACCTGGGGTGAATTTGTCATTTGCATATTAATGAATTTTATTTGATCGAGTTTTATATCCTAGCGAGCGAACAGTACGGCTGTAGGGATAGAAAATTATTACATACATAAAATTGGAGATCAAGAAACTCGAACAAGTTCAAGTTCACGAATACAGCTGCGTTAATTAAATAAATTGATGTCGTAAACCGATTTGAATTTGGATTAAAATATTATATAATAGTGATTATAAAATTAGCGCACCATGATCTTTACCTAAACCAAACTTTTATTGTGGGAAGGTTTCTTAATGGGTTGACAGCCGTTAATAAAACAGGTGTGAATGTTTTTTGAATATGTGTGCAGATACCTAGTTCCGTTGATTAATAGCCATATAATACGTACTTTAATGATTATAATAATATGACATATTACAAGGCTGTAGCACATTGAGCTACAGCCTTAGGACATCATTAAGAAAATTAGAAAAATTGGTTGCTTAAGTAAAAAATTGCAAATGGCTATTTTAAAGACGAAACGAAGATTAAAAAAAATCATATCCTTCGGTATTTTTTAATTATTCGTTTATCTAAAAAACTACATTCATGTTTAACAACTTAAAAAAATATTGCTGAGTTCGTATTATTTTAAGGACAAACTATTTATCAAATCTTTTTTGTGCACTCCTAGATCCCAAGACATAGGCTCTGCCTAGTAAAGGGTCTGCTAGAAATCCAATTGTATTATTTCTAAAGTATGAAATATGAAATAAACATAATAATTGTTGAGATAATGACAGCCCGATTTTTTAAATAATTATTCGTATTTTATTTTACAGACTCTTAAAAGTCGTTGACATTTGACAGCAGTTTTTTTATCACCCGTTAGGTTAAACTTTCACATGCCCCATCCCATTATGTATGCAAACATTAGCGAACCTGATTTAATAACGACTCTTTTTGACTTTTTAAATTCATATTGTCAGCAGAACGGTATATATTAACCATAAAAAAGTACTAGTATCATTCGCAACCAATTAATTTAAACTAGTTTCAATTAAAGCTTTTTAAGTAAAACAGTATTTTAAGTTACAATTGGTATGTTAGTGATTTTGAAATATTTTGCTGTCTCTACGTAGCTTACACTAACTTTATGCAACTCGAAATTAGTCCTTTTCTTACAAAATGACTTATTTTGTGTGTTTTAGTATTATTGAATCCTAATGTAAATGAGATGAAAATATTAGATGGCAATCATCGACTCTATACAGGGTGTCCCAGAAAGTAGAGTCAAGCGAAAGTCCTGACGTAGAGCAACTCAAGGGGCATCCGAATCACCCCTATGTATGTTCCGCGATTTTTCGTAGTTTAGAAGTTATGGCCTTTTTTCACCTTTTCTATTAATCTACGACCACGGAGACAGTTTTGCTCACTCTGACTGCAATAATTGAGATAATTGGCTGTTTGTTTTTTTAACGAGTAGCTGAATAGTACGTGCATGTATTTCATTTAAAAACAAAACAACAACGTTGACCGTTTGGGCAAAAAAAAAATATCGAATCACAAAAAGTGACTAAATTTTGACTGTAGTTCAGACTTTGAAGGCCGATTACAAAAAAAACTAGCATAACTTTTTTTTTTCAAACCATGTTTAAAAACTGCCTTATTTTATTGACTTTCTACCCTATTAATTTTATTGATCTATCATTAAGGGATCATGCCAAAAAAATATATCAAAACATACTTTATCCGTAATTTTCACTTTTTCTAGTAAGGCCAAGTACAAATCTGAAATTAGGTTTGTGCTCCGGATTTAGCATGAAAAATTTCTTGGTGGAACACAATAATACTGGCCACTGATTTTCTGAGGCTATTAAATGAAAATTAAAAAATATTTCAGATTTGTACTTGGCCTTACTAGAAAAAGTGAAAATTACGGATGAAGTACGTTTTGTTTTTTTTTTTTGGCATGATCCCTTAATGATAGATCAATAAAATTAATAGGGTAGAAAGTCAATAAAATAAGGCAGTTTTTAAACATAGTTTGAAAAAAAAAAGTTATGCTAGTTTTTTTTGTAATCGGCCTTCAAAGTCTGAACTACAGTCAAAATTTAGTCACTTTTTGTAATTCGATATTTTTTTTTGCCCAAACGGTCAACGATATTGTTTTGTTTTTAAATTAAATACATGCACGTACTATTCAGCTACTCGTTAAAAAAACAAACAGCCAATTATCTCAATTATTGCAGTCAGAGTGAGCAAAACTGTCTCCGTGGTCGTAGATTAATAGAAAATGTGAAAAAGGGCCATAACTCCTAAACTACGAAAAATCGCGGAACATACATGGGGGTGATTCGGATGCCCCTCGAGTTGCTCTACGTCAGGACTTTCGCTTGACTCTACTTTCTGGGACACCCTGTATAAATACCTATCTGGATATTCCTTGACTTTGACTCTTCCGACCTTGATATTGGAACGTTTACCTTGAAGATAGATTCTTGAATAATAAGATGATGAACTAGAAAGTCGGCTTCTTTAATCAAAGTAATATTGTTATAGCTCACAATCTAGCATTTTATTCAGTGTTCAACAATTTTAATTGTTTAAGACTTGGTCATAGTTTCACTCTTTCTTTATTTTTATCCTTTTCGAAAAGAAAGAAGGCTCTCAATTCGGTTTGTATTTTTGTTCATCAATTGAAGAAAATCGCAAAGTGAATTAAAATGTATCTTTATCCCGTTTCTGTAATTTTAACATACGTATTAGAAATTCAAACAAGGAATCTCTAGCATACATATTTTATAGAGGTGCTGCAGCTTGGAATGATATATAAAAAAAACTAAACGACACTGATAATTAGAACATATAGAAAAATCCGAAAAGTAAAGCTATGGCTGGGAATCGAACCCGGATCCTTGTCATTCCGTGACGTGTGCTATAGGACACCTCCCATAGCAAGTGGGTAAGCCTTCGATTTTTTCTATCTGTTATTAGCTGTCACGTGACCTTGTTACTATGCGAATTTTTATCGCTAAGCGTCATCTGTTTGAGTGATATGTGAGAAATGATGTAACAAAATTTTACTCTTTATTATTTTTACTTCCTATACACAGTCACACAGTCATGTTATAGGCGATGAGGCTAGCAACCCATCACTATTTTGAGTCCATTTACCATCTATACGCCATCAATCTTGCTAAATGTGGCCTGTAGGTACCTACCTGTTACCTTAGGCTCTGTCTACCCCGTAAGGATAAAGACGTCATTTGTGTATGTGTATGTATGTATATACAGACACACTTATGTTACAATTACAACTTATCAAAAACAGAAATGAGCCAGCTACTCATACGTGTCACGCCTTGTGTATTCCTTTGTTTCAACTTTAACCTCGCAAAACCACAGGGAGCGTCTTTTGCATGGAAATGAGAAATGGTAGCCTCAGTGACTTCGCCTTTATTTATTTATACATACATTACCAGCTACAAAAAATATTCGCTCTTCTATTAGCTTTGCTTTAACAAAAATATGCAATTTATTTATTTTGCACAATAAAGAGTTTACATACATACATACATACAATTTAATGCGAGCATTAAATACACAAAAATGAGGTATATTTTTCTTTACTAAGCGCAATGATGATGCGTTCGTAATTAATTTGTAGTTTATTTTGTTTTTTTCTTCCAAGCTGGTCAGGGAGCAAAGAAAAAACATAGAATGTACCAGTTGCTTCTCTTCCCGCGCAGATGGTAAAAGCCCATCGCCCTCGACGCCCTTGGGCGAAAATCTTAGGGATCATGTTATATAGGCGATGTGGCTAGCAACCCATCACTGTTCTGATTCCCCTTTCCATCTATACGCCCACAATCATGCTAAACGTGGTCTTTAGGTCTTGTCACCTTAGGCTCTGTCTACCCCGTAAGGGATAAAGACGTGATTTATGTATGTATGTATGTATGTATGTATGTAATTTTTAAACCTTATTCATAAACCCTTTTTAACCTTATCTTGATTTCACATTGTTTCGTCATCATCCATTTCGCTAGTTTGTAACTTTTTATGAATTAAAGATTCGGTACCTACACAAAAATCTAATTAATATTTGCTGACAAAATGCAAGATACCTTCTAACGTTCTCCGAAACCTGCGAGTTTTCGATTGAATCATCTTCATAAAAGTCAATATTAGGCTGTGTTATCAGTAATATTGAAATTTACTTATGTAAAGTGTAACTTAGTATTGAAGTAAAATGTCGAAAATGTTTAAGGTAGGTACATTTTTTATATATTCATCCGAACTAAAATATTATGGAGTAATTGGATTTAATTTATCTTGTACCCAAAAAAAAAACTGCTTTTGCAAGTTATCATAATATATATATAATTAGAAATATTATAGTCGATTCGTAATATTTTATAAAAGAAACTATTCTGTGCAGTTTCAAGAAAAAACTAACCAAATAAGTTGTTTATTAGTTGTTTGTTGTAAATGAGTAGCCATAAATAGTCCGAGATTTCCGTTAACCTTATTATATTGATTTATTTTTAGCACTGTTTTTTTTTTGTGAAATTAGTCATTCTGTGCGTGGTGTTTATTGAAAGGGCCGATTAATTAACGTACTTAGTTGTATCGTGCGGATAATGTGTGACGGTGAGGTTTATAACAACTCTGAGGCTAAGAACCTGTGGAGGGAAGACGCTGAAAATATTCGGTGAAGTTCGATTCGCTGTCGTGCAATGAGGGTTTCGTACAGATCATCTTAATTAAATTTGTTTGTTTTACCATAGGGAAAAATGAAAAAGTTTTTAAAGAGATCATACCTACGCTATTTCGTCTAAAGTTAAGTTAGTTTTGTATGAGAAGAAATAGACATGGGGAAAAGCGTTACATTTTTATATGAGTGACTGACGATCCCGTTCCAAAAAAGTCATCGTGACTTTATCACGCTTGTAACTCGTGTCACTGCATGATATTAGTGGACACGTCACGGTCCTGTAATGAACTTTTTTGTCACACTGTTGTGACACATTTCAATGTGACTATGTCACGCCTGTTATTCATATCGCCATTATGATACTGTGGCGGAGCTTTTATGACCGTGTTTTTCACGCTATCTCACTCGCCTTTAGGCAGCAGGCGTCATCCGATGTTCGCCATTTCCGATTCGGAAGTTCCGAACACTCCCGACTGAGCTCGATTAGAGCCGAGTTACAGTCACAGCACTCTACAGCGTCGGGATTTGAGTAACGTTGTTCTTATGTGAAAAGTCACAGTGACACCTTTTCACGGCGGTGACGAAGTCACCGTGATGTGACGTTGTTTATCCCCCATGTCTAAGAAGAAATATAAAATTAAATGAGATAATTATTCCCTTCAGTTAATGGACATCGGTCACTATCGGAACTTTCTCTTTACTTGTGCTATGCGGCCTTACTTTACCCAAATTTCATAATTAATATTATTATTTTAATTTCATATCATATAATATCCAACAAAAAAAACATATTGTATTGGGAAACCCTAGTTCAGATTAAGTATCAGATTTTAAGTCTCTTAGTCTCGTACATATTATAATTCTAAAATTATCCTCATTATTCAAAACTATGTTTTTTTGACAAAAAAATAGCCTTGTAAGAAGTTTTGCAAAACATAAGTCGCTCGCATTGTGTTCAACGTACTTTATCTGTATTGAGCTTTTGACAAATTAAAAGGTGTTATTAGTCGTTATCAATGGTGTTTTTTGCACGCAAAATATTGAAATAAAAAATATGTTTTCCCGGTTTCACAACGAGATACTAAGCGAGTCAATTAAATAAAGCGAGAACTAATTTGTAAACTGTCTTTACTAGTTTTGTGTAGCATTTACATAACGGTCACAAAATATTTATAGTTCTTAGAAAGCCTTCTCATAGGGAGCAGGTGATAAGTTATGGCTGTCACATTTCCCTAAAGGCTAATTATATTCGGTTCTAAGTTACAACATTTAGTTAAGGAAAAATAAAATTTATCGACTACATTTGTTAGCAAACCAAAGACTTGTATAGAGACGTATATAACGACTGCGACTTGACAGCGATCTGGAAAGTTCGGAGCCTGTTTGTATAACCTCTAAATAAATGGCATCGTAACCGCCGAATGGTCTACCATTTATAGCCATAAAAATACACATATAGTAAAAAAAATTACAGTGAAAAATTTATAACTGAGACAGATTAAGGATGAGTGAAAGAAATATGCATTGTGGTACTGGATCTTTAGTTATCAGAGCGCCGAGTGGTTGTGATAAAATGTTAAAGCTTTATTGTAGATAAAACATTATACTACAGAAAAGCTTTGATGAAATTTAGCGCCGAATACAAAAGATAATATTGCTCGTATACTTAGAGTGACTTTGAATTCGATATGTACTTAATAGAGAACAAATCCATATTAAGAATAACTGCCAAATTGTCCAACATGTAAAGAACTTTGAATATACTGAAATTATTTTCAAAATAACTAATCAGGTGACTCTCGTTTAGATCATAAGCATATTTAAAAATTATGTCAGAACTCCAGATAAATAAACTATCAACAGTCTTCCATATTTTATTACAAGTGGTTGGGCGACTAACTTCTCGAATCATTAACATTGTTTCAGTTCGCCACTGCAAGCTATGTGGCGATACTAGGCGGTGCTTTAAGCGAATAAAAACCTCCGAGCGGCTTTGCATTGCGGTTCTACAAAAGTTTCCGACGAGTTGATTTTGACATTCGGTAGTTTATGTATTACTAGCGGCGTCCCCCGGAAGGTTTCTTTTGTCACCATTCCGCGGGGCTAAGCAATTTTTTGTAAACGACCATGTGTGCCAAACAACATATACCATAGACTTACTGATATAAGTAGTCTCATTTATATTAATATTGGTAATATTAGCAGGGTTAATATTTATAAATAGTTACTCAATGTCATCAGCGCTATGTGTATATCTTCAGATATGTACTTTTGCCATATTTAAGTAAATTAAATAATCATTCGCATAAATATTATGCAGAAAATTAAACATTAAATGTGCCAAGGGCGAACCAGATGATATGAAAGTCTTTTTATTTTGTCTGAGTATGTAACATGGATCTTCCGTGTTGATTTCTTTGTCTGCCTGTAGATATACTCCGTATTGAGCTTTTAGTGGGAAACGGTGCTAATTCGAATTGTGGTTAGCCTTAACGGCGGCTGCGGCAGACATAGCGTCGCGCACATCATTCGAAGGACCAACTCACCGGGTGATTCCATACATAATTTCAATGAAATCATACAATTAACTTAGTACTACTAATATTTTCTTCCATGCTGGTCTGGGAGCAAAGAAAAAACATAGAATGTACCAATTGCTTCTCTACCCGCGCAGATGGTAAAAGCCAATCGAGGGAATGGGCGAAAATCATAGGAATCATGTTATAGGCGATGAGGCTAGCAACCCATCACTATTTTGATTCCATTTTCCACCAATACGCCCACAATCTTGCTAAATGTGGCCTGTAGGTACCTGTTACCTTAGGCTCTGTCTACCCCGTTAGGGATAAAGACGTGATTTGTGTATGTGTATGTATGTACTAATATGGGGAAATACATAAGTTTGGCTTATGATGTTATCATATTTGATACTTAACCCGAGGATTTTCAACTAAAACCCGCAACTCAGCCGAAAGCAGGGGTGAGTGAGGTGCAGGAAGATGCGTTTGGAGTAAACAACTCTTTATCGTATTAAATACAGGAATCACAACTACAATGATACAATCACATCACGTGCAAGTGTGATGCCCACTCCAGACTAAGATAGAATAAGTAATAAGTGCAATGGGTAAATACGCAAAGATCCCTGTAGGTCGAAGTGTATCCGAATATCTATTAGTAAGGTAAGTAACGTATAATTATAGCTGTTAATAACTGGCAGTGTTTTCAATACTTAAAGTTGCATGGATTCACTCCGCTCGGGTGCGCGTGAGTCCATTGTCTTGCTCAATGTCAAAACAGGTGTATTCGACACAACGAAAAGGAAATATCACTGTAATTTACGCAGCCGTAATTTTATACGGTAATCAATGACTTCATTAAATCATCGTCATGGTGATAATTGTAGATAAACATAAAAATTGTTATCGATAAATAAACTTTAGCTTTGTTTTTAGTTTGAAACTTTACTTGTTTATTATATTGCTTGGCAACATAACATGACGTAATTTGTGTATTATGGAAAGAGCAGATTAGACCGCACGCGCAGCTCCCTACACCTTACACAAACATTTACGTGGAGAACACTGGTTCAGTAATCGCCTATTCAATCTAGCCTACGTATCTGTCCGGAAACACTGTCTATGGGCGGTCTTATATTTGTGTGTCTTGCAAAAAGGCATAAATGTCTTCTTTCTTTCTTTCTTTCTGATTGCTTTACATCAGGTGATCCGTATGCTCGTTTGCCCCCTAACAGATTATTGTATTGTCATCCGACTTACTCAATTGTGTAAATTGTCAGCTCAATTGGTTGAGGATATTATTATCTGCTTCAAAATTGAGTCGCAAGATTCCACCCGGACAAACATACATAGGTAATTAGACATACATTGCAAGTTTTTTTTTTATATGAATAGGAAGGCAAACGAGCAAGTGGATCACCTGATGGGAAGTGATCACCACTGCCCATAGACACCCGCAACCCCGGAGGGATTGCAGATGCGTTGCCAACCTAGAGGACTAAGATGAAATGCCTCTTGTGCCCGTAATTTCCCCGGCTGTCTTACTCTCCACACCGGAACACAGTAGTGCAAGCACTGCTACTTAGCGGCAGGATTAGCGAGTAAGATGGTGGTAGCGATCCGGACGGACCTTGCACAAGGCCCTACCACCCGCAACCCGCAAGTTAAATTAAAGTTTGTAAAATAATTAAATTTTATGCCAAAAATGCCTTACATCATTTTGGAAAAGAACTGATACTCTTCAAAACGCTTGCCCGATTTTTACCTAACATGGCTAATGAACCACCGCAAGGAAACTTTCGGATGAAAAATACCGCATCCAAATCGGTCCATCCACTTTAGAATTACAATGCCACAGACAGATACACATTATAACATCCCTCTTTTTGCGTCGGGGGTTAAAGAAATACCGAAATTAATGTTGATTATAGGTACTTATTATATGTCAATGTGCTCCGACTCGAGCAATGATCTACCATTGCATATTTACTCTAATACGCCAAGTTTGTTCTGAACTAACAAAGTACATCCTGTTATGTCTCCAAAGAAGAATATATTAAGAGAATGAGATAAAGGATATATTTAATGACCGCGAGTTGGTCTGTTGCCAAATTCCGAATACATAAGTGTCCGAATTGTTGCGGTACTTATGACGGAACATCAATCGACGATTTCATTCAGAATTGGCTTTTGGAAAATTCTATTATATCATCGGACTGCCTTTGGCTTTAAGTAAATACTGTAAAATTAAGCCTAAATAAAATAAACTCACAATAGAACACACCACTTGCTCGTTAACCTTATTTTGTCGTAAAAAAAGTATAAGAAGTACTTAGTTGTTCTAAAACTTTGGATGTGACTTTGAACATTTAGACTGATTTTACTGCTTTATGAAAACAGGTCATCAAAAAATAATAATTTTATGTATATATTTTTCTGAAGTCACAATATAGGGATGAAACGGCCCATACATTTTGGGGCCCAACTCTATCTATTAAAAAAAAACGCATCAAAGTCCGTTGCTTAATTTTTTAATTAGATAAAGATCTAAGCATACATAGGGACAGCGGAAAGCGGCCTTGTTTTATACTATGTAGGTATTCGAAATTGCTTTTAAAATAGGTTTTATTTAAATTATTATTATTTTCTCTTTTTATGTACCCATGACGATCTTTTTGTCAATTTACATTGACATTTCATTAAGCTTTATTTTTGTTTGTTGTTATTTTGTTTTTATTTCATTTCAGTTATTATTATTATTACAATTGACGATCCTTTTGTGAATTACTTATGTTTGACATTTAATTGTATTTTTAAAAGGGTGATAAATAAATCTAATCTAATCTAATCTATCACTGCCTTTTGTTTTTTTTTCTCAAAGATTGCTGACATGCCTACCTACATTGATTTTTCGCACTCAAAATCCTTAAATAGTAAATTTCACTGGTGTCGTTAGTTCAGCTTCTAAAATCCCCAAAATAACTAAACATAGGTACAGGAATTGCTCGTTTAAAGAAATAAAGATAATAGATAAATTATTAAAATAAACAGGGTGGTATTATTGTTAAAATAATTATATGTAAGTTTTCTTACTGTTTTAAGGAAACCTGTCCATGATAAATAAAGTCGCAAAGTTCATCGGTAGAAAAATAATTTTATTAAAAAATTAAACTGCAAACGGACCAAGCTTCTTGGTATCAAAATTTATTTAATACATCGCATATTATTTCAACGCGTCAACATAAAACATGTGATTAATACTTGTGTTTTAATTATTTTGTTATTGATATATAGCTCAAAGATTATAAGGAAGGTTGAAGAATGCACCTCACTTCCGTTTAAAGGTCGAATTAATTACAATCTACCTTCTCTTTATGTGTTGATTTCGCCCCAGGCTATTTGATTCATACCTGCAGCGGCTCAAGTCTGATTACCTCAGACCAAATAAAAAAAGTTATACCAGAGTTCTGGGAACTATACTGACGGAGAAAAACACGGGCTCTTTTGAACATTTTCAACTTGTATCGGAAGTGACCCGTTATTTTTGCTCGTCAGTGTACAAAGTGAAACTGGCAAATATACGTGTTGCCGTGTGAAACAGCATACAGTGTATGCCATACACGGACATGTGTAACTAAACTATGCTTCGGTTCAACTCAAACTTAAACTTCTTAGACAAATTTGGTATAGTTTAAGTCCCGAGAAAGGACATAAAAACAGTTTTCACCGTGGAAAATTGCATAGTTCCCGCGGGATAGCTATAAGGGAATTTAGCGCAGACGAAGTCGCGAGCAACAGTTTGTAATAATCTATCTTTATCTCTCTCAGTAATCGTTACATTTTGACAAGTCCTTAATCTAGGTCAATTAATTAATGGTTGGTTATGTTATCCATTTTCTATATTATAGAATCTATAAAACCCAAAATTGTCTACTAGAATCAGCCCAGACAAAGACAAACATACAGACACATGAATGATCCTATAAGAATTCTGTTTACTTTTTAAAGCGTTCAACCTTAAAATTAATCGAGCACAGGTACGAGGTATTTCGTAACAAGCTTATTCTATGTTATAACGCCCACTGATCAAATTTTATTCACCGCTTGAAAGGCCTTCTACACGGTCGGGACCAACCGCCGATCATCGTGTCCTTGGTCGGGTCAACCAATTTTTGTATTCGTTCTACACGGTCGGTGAGACAAGTTGTCACGGACGCCGCCTGTCGCGAGGGATGCACCAAATATCGGTCGGGGCAACCGATTTCTATAATGACCTTTTTAAATCAACCGACCAAGGACACGATGGTCAGCGGTTGGTCCCGACCGTGTAGAAGAACTTTTAAAGTAGCCTGTCTTCAAACTCACAACCACTTCTTTTAAAATAAAAGAGTAGGAGTACAGTTGGCTGCTACGAATTTATCGTGATGATTGATGTTGATGATAATTGAAAGGAGGTATTAAACTAATAACTTGAAACTCTTTGGTTTGTAGTACCTACAAAGTTTTGGCTGGCCGGAAACTGGCAGCATTCTTGCCGGCGCGCCGCCAGGCAGTCTGCAAATTCTAGTTTGACACATTAATAAATTTAATCGTTTTTTTATCAGATTGCTATAAATCAGTATAAAAATAAAGTTAAAACCATAAATATTGAAATTGCATTTCAAAGTGAAATGTTTATGGATTTGTAACCATACCAGGGTAGGTACACCAACAGTTGGAGAACTCCATAGGTAATGTTTATTTTCTAATGGGCACATTGTAAAATTTATCCTTATTTCTTGTCTAAGGATATTATAAGAAACCAGAAGTAAACCATTATCTTACAGGGCTTACAAACGCATTCGCCATCTTTTTCTACCCTCATTCTTTAAATATTAGCAAAAAGAAAATGATGAAGGCGATCGTCAATTCCGTGAGCTGAAATTTTTGGTTTCTATGTCTAGGGGTTTGGGCTGGGCGATGATGAGTTAGTCGGTCAGGTTTTTATATAGGTAAGGTACTAAGTAGATAAGAGTTGGCTTGGCAAAGAGACCCATGTTGCAAAATGGGCGCACCAAGGGTGCTCAATAACTTAAAAGTAATATAACCGACTCTTGCGTTTGTTGTCTTCCATTTAAACAGCCTCTCCAAGCTTTTGTAGCCGATAAGCAAATTATCGCAATATTAGAAGGATGTGTAGATATAGTATCAGCCACAGACCTGAATTTATGTGGATGACGCCAGTCGACGTAACTTGTGTGTAATTAAAATGTGCTTATTTTGTTTTTGTTAAAGTTGATTCTACTCAAAACATTCAACCGCAGCAAATAATGGTGAATTGTACCTTTTTGAGTTTGATTCGATTATTATAGGCAGCTGACAGAATGTAGATATTTGCAATAGGAATAGGTACGCCGATGACGTACCTATTAAAAATGGACACGCTTGGTTCTCATTTACACTTCAGCGTGCTTATGCTATCCACTGTAATAGAGGCCCGTGACATTAGCATTAATCTCAAAGAATCTCGCTTAATTAGGTGTACAAAAATAATGTTTCAATAATAAAATTCATGATTTTTATAGATTCTACGAATGTTTAAATATTTGTCGTTTTATGTCTGCTACAAAGAAAAGCTATTAAGATTTGTCATTAATTAACTATTTCGGTTGTAAATCTCTTACTGTTTAAATTATCTTACTACTTCCATACTGGTCTGGGAGCAAAGAAAAAACATAGAATGTACCACCAGGTGCTTCTTTTCCCTCTCGGATCGTCCATCGAGGGAATGGGCGAGAATATTTATTTTGTATGTTCATATCACTGTTTTAATAAGTGGAGCATGGAATTTTTTCATAATTAATGCCAGATATTCACAGTTACTTCAAAATATAACAAAAGTAAAAAAAGCTAAAAGTGCACGGGTATGCATTATGCATACAACATAGTATTCCTACTACGAATTATCTGCGTAACTTTAGAAATAAAATAAAATGAAAACATAGTTTTACTTCCTCATCGTTCTAAACCGTTGAACAGAGTTATTCAATTTCTTTCTGAGAATTCCTCTCTCTCCTTTCTCTTGTCATACATATTACCAGTAGGTATTATAATATCAGATTACTCACATGTACACGACACGTAGAAATGTAATGTAACTAATATTGTAAAGTATTTTGGGAACTTTTGAATGCCATTGTTGCTAGTCTTTTATTCGTACTTAAAATCGTTTTCTTACACTAAAATCAATATAAGTAATAAAATAATGCATGATATAATGATGTAACTGCTATTTAAAAAAATATTAGTTTTCCTTGTACTTTGTTCGTCAACTTCCATGAAATATAAATAAACACGTCTTGTTTAAGATCAGAATCTATTTTCATTGAAATCGATACTTAAAGTTTATTACGACTGTTTAATTAATCGAGTCGTTAACGTTCAGCCACAGCGTGAGGTGCACTAATAACCAAGATTATCAGAATTCCATAATTTAAATGGATTGCTAAAAAATACACTATTTTGGTCTCGGTACTTCCGTAACGTCAGTGGTAGCAAGTTGAAAATTATTAGAAATTGTGTTTTAATATTTACGTTCTAAATGGCAAGTAGGTTTCATTGTAAACCTTTTACTTTCTCTGTGTATTTGGATTGAGCTTTTGTGATTGACAGTGACCCACTTTAATTCACAACAAGCAAATAACGACAAATCATCTTGGTTGTGTTTGTTCCATCAATTTTCTAACCGCAATTCGATAAAAGCTTACCAAGCACTTAACTAAGAAAGAGGTTAACCATTTGACATGACATGCTTGTTTTTGTCTGTTTGCTTTAGTTGGATATAGTTGTCTGTTTAATATTTCGATCGCAAGAGAAAGCTAATGTATTACATTCGACACACAGCGTGACGCCTGTGCATTTGCATTATTTTTGGTCGAGATCATGCGCGATGAGTCACAAACTAAATGCTGTGAACCGAAACCTAACCAATCAGTTTATCGTCCAAATACCAGGAAATACCGTTAAGCAAATACTGCACATGTAGTACGAAAAACAAAAGGGCAATGACACGATACCGTAAGAGTTCTGATTGTAAGGAATACATTTCTTTATAGTGCCCTAATTATTGATGGATTCGACATGTGTCGATATGGGCATGCTTAATTATTAACTTGTGACTCTTATTTATACTTATTTAAATACCTACTTCTTTATGCTATAATATGTAAAGGGAAACGGGAGCTTCCAAAGATTAAAGATTCAGCTTACCATGGCGATCAGCGTTTCACTAACGTTTGGTTACAATGTATTTTGTTTATTAAACAAATGTTAACAATACTTATCTGACGGGAAAATTACGAAGTGAAAAAATGTTTTAATGTTACACTTGTAATTATCCAGATTTTTCTGGCGTTGTAAAATATTAACAAAAACTTTATTGCCTCGCGATACCGGACTAAATGATCGCGTATTGACACACTCACTTTATTAAAGTAATAAAACCTTTTGCGTTTCTCAGAAATTGCTTAGCAGCCAGCTCGTGCTGGTTAAGGACGCTATATGAGCTTTAGACGATCAATAAAAACCAATATGTAGATATCATTACGTAATATGCACAGTGTCAACCACTTTGAAAAGTGTCAAGCTGTTGATCTATATGAAATTAATATGCGCGGTTGCTTTACTTAGATTCTATGTTTTTTTTTTAAGATTTATTGCTTACACTGTCAACAATATAAATTAAAAATGATGCTAAATATGTCTTATTCAAGATGCTTAAATATTTTTTGCTCTGAAATTATAGAGAAATTGTAGATTTTGTATCATTCATGAAACATTTATCATGTCGAGTAATAAAAATTCGAAGGTGTATTTGTAATATTTTTTTATGTAATTGAAAATATTTAATTTCTTTAATTGCCATAAATCCAATTTATGAAACTAGGTACCTATTTAATATTTGCTAAAAGTCCAGTTTTAGATACCGAAAAGAATTCATAGAAACAAACTTAACTACTTAATCACGGCATTCCTGATTCCGATGTACAAAACTTAATTTAAACTGATAGAATAAACCACTAGTAACGATTCCTAGGTGTTATTATCGTAGCATAATTAAAAGTAATGTTAGCAGGATGAACCTCGACATAATTTGTATCATAATTGTTTTCCTCATTTGTAAGCAAGGATCCTCGGAAAATGTGATAATATCCTGAAAAGTTGCAAACATCTCTATAAATAATATACACTATGTACGGGAGTACGTGTACATCATATCAGTCTTCACTTCTTGGCGCGATTAGTTGTCAACATTACGATCTCTGATAAGAATCTCAACGTGTACATGACATTTATGTTCTTTTTTTCAATATTTCGAAGGTAATGAATGCTCATTGGTCACAATCGTTACTTACAGCATTATTCATATTTATTTACGCATTTGTACGAACAATTGACGTTATCTGGAATGTTATTTTTTAGTGTTGTTCAATCAAATGCAGTATTAAAATTTATCACCCAGTTGTTGTACAGTTGTCAGAAGAATTTTTACCTCCGGTTATTTTTAGATTCAAGTAAAAACGAGTATGAAACATAAAGATTAAAACCAAAAAAAAAGGTTTTGAGGCCAGGAATGCAAAGGATTTCACGGTAGGTTAGTACTTAAATGCACACGGCTTGCGCCAGAAACCTTAAAAGCTAACGCGGTTGAATTGATGGCAATTGTCGGAATGCAAGCTTCAATATATACCTCAGCGAGGGCTTACGTGTTTATTTTTACGAAATAATGGATGCTCCATGAGAAGATAATTTGGACAGAGTGCATGAATCTTCTTGGAGAGTTTCGTAGGTCGAAGGGGTTCCAAGTTCAAATCTTTATAAAATTCTTTCGTTATTTAATCTGGAATCCGAAAAGTTTACGCGTTTACAACAGTGATAAATCGTATTCGGGGATATAATATATCGTAATCGTGCTATAATAGGGAATATTCATGCATTTTATTGCTTCCATAAAAGCTCATATAGATAAGAAACCATAAAAAAAAATCAAATAACTATAAAAATAATCGAGATTTAAGTTATCAGAGTTTTCGCTATCTCTTTTTATAAAAACAGAATTTTACTATGGAGTTTGTAAGGGTGTAGCGTTTTATGAGGTCATAATGTCATGTCGGATCTCTTTCTAATCGTCGCCTAGTATTAGTAGCTAGTTTAAAATTCTTATATTTCCCGTATTTTTGACCGATAGTACTGTTGAATTCACTTTTTAGCATCTTTTTTATATTTTAATTTTTTGTTAAGAAATATAATAAAAAATAGTAATGCATATTCCTAGTTAAAGCTTTCGGGACAAAAGGCTAAGCAATTCTGTGTGTAGCGTATGTGAGCTATACAACTAGATTATCTTACGTCTCAGTAGAATACCTCTGTATACTCTAGTGCGGGGTGTCCCCACATACCTAATTAAAATCAGATTTTCGAATTAATTTATAACAAACATCTTAGATTAGTAATAATGCGAGTAGTAGGTACTGGTTAAGGTAAATTACCTATAATTTGTTTTATTATCGTCCTAGTTTAGGTATCCACTGTGGTTATAAATGTTATAATTGCCGCCGTAGAACACATTAATAGCGCACTTGAACTTTATCAAGCAATTCATTCGCATCAAGCTCAGATACATAATAGTTATTTGTGTCACAAGGCATCATGATGTATTTACGGCGAGGGCGCTGCATTTAATCCAGAATGTAGCGAAGGATTCTACACTAGAATCCAGAGCGTAATGAGGGATTCAAGTGTTAACGCCCAAGATGAAAACAATTTTGCTCCCGAGTGGCTCATACAACTTTTCATACCGAACATTAAAAAACTTGAAAAAATAATTCTAAATATAATTAAAGAGCTACCAGCATAGAATATGGCATGGTTTTAGAATTATCAACTTCACAAAATTGCATTTGAAAAAGAACACTTAGAAAGCCTTGAACAGAAAAGTTGCACATTGATCCCTCTCGACAGGGAGCTAAGTTTACTTTTCTGAATGAGAGGTGTGAAAATAACTATTTCCACTTTAAATATTATTGTAGACTGTTTTTTAGGGTTCCGTACCCCAAAAGGAAAAAACGGAGCTGTTATAGGATCACTTTGTTGTCCGACCGTCCGTCTGTCAAGACTTGTTTCTAAATAACGCGTAGAGGTGTAAAGTTGAAATTAATACCAAAATAAATACTGAAGTATGCGGTACAATACAATACAATACAATACAATAACTCTTTATTGAACACCACATAGGTATGAAAAAATCAATACTCTAAGTTAACTGAATCAAAAGATACGTACATACACATACATAAACCACGGCTCTATCCCTTACGGGGTAGAGAGAGCCCAAGGTAACAATACCCAAAGACCACGTTTAGCATGATTGTGGGCATATGCTTGGAAAGGGGGATTAAAATAGTGACGGGTTGCTAGCCACATCCCCTATAGCATGAGTCCTAAGATTTTCGCCCTGATTGCTGTGTTTTTAAAAGATACAGTCCCTACCTAATTAAAAAAGGTAACATAAAATTGTATTCACTTGCTGAATTTGTACGGAACCCTCGGCGCGCGAGCCCGACTTGCACTTGGCCGCGGTTTTTTATAAACTTACACGTGAGTTTTTTCTCTCGAAACAGTCTTCTCGTGTAAATTTTACGTCTTTTTCGCTTTTAGGCTTAAACGGAGTGTGGTTTTGTCGACGTCAACACACGACCAACGACAAGATATCTGACTCAGTATAATACCTGCCAGCGAACAGGTCAAGTTATGTTTGTTTCTCGAGCGCAGTGCTCACTTCGCTGTTACTAGGTTCGTTTTGAATCACACTCCAGTTCATTGTACCAAATATCGCTATTATCAAAATATTTTGACAATTACAAAAATGAAGCTGCAAAATTACGGGGTCCACGACTTTATAAACTTAGATATGTGTTTATAAATAGCAACACAAATAATCAGTTAATTTTAGTATCTGTTGACACAAACACCTTTGTTGTCTCAAACGCAATAAAGCTTTATTAAAAGTTTTAGTGGTTATTAATTATTAAATGACTTGGGTATACGAGACTTAAGGCCGGTTTCACCACTCCCTGTTAAGTTCCAGATATTTTAAGTGTCAGATATCTATGGTGACTTCTCTTTTTGTTACTTTGAAACAGACAGAGATGGCGTCATCAGTATCTGACTTAAGGTATCAGCAAAGTAACAAAGAGCTGGAACTTTTAAAGCAGTTTCGTTCTCACACCGCTGAGTTTTCCGAAATTTATTGATTATGAAGATGATAAATATAGTTTACTAAAATGATGATTGTGAGAATTACCAATCAGTGTAATTCAAGGTAACAAATCGATTGTGCAATAACCAAAAATAAGCTCGTTCGGTACCTATAATTAATTACTTGCTCAAATAATGTTATGAACAGTAATAATGACAGTAATCCGATTTTGTGCAAAACAAACCCATGGATTGTAATAAACGTGAATAGTAGTGTAAGAAGTTAATCAACCGTAATCTTTGCAATTTTACGTCAGTAATGGCATGGAAAGTAAAGGTAATAAAATAAAACCTAATACTAACTCTTTATTTATTAGCAACTTATAACTCAAGTTGCTTATTGGCGTATCTACCGACTTCTTTAGACAATAATTATTTACCATTGATGCCAATACGTCAACAGAACCTTCATGCTAATTAATGTTTAAATAAAACTCAAACAGACTGACACTACTGGAGACAGTATTATGGAACTTTACCGATTGCGCATTTTACACGTCCAATTCTGTTTGCGAATATTTGTGAATATTTTAAGCGGAGCAGCAATGTACTGTTAACAACAGGTTAACAATTTATTAGAATCTTTCACCAATAAAATGATGAAGTAGGCGTGTGTTATCTAGAGAACAATCTGTAACTATTAGCATGTTTATTATAATTTAACGCTTCTGCTGACTAGGTGCTTTAAAAAATATGATTGAAATAATCCTGTCTCATATATTTTAGTTATTTTTTTAATTTTTAGCGTAATTAATTTAATTAGGCTGTAAAACTTTTAAAAACACAGTAAAAAATCTGGATTAGTAAATAATCCGTGGGAAAAAAGCATGATAGTAGCCAGTTTCCTCGTTAACTTTAGGTTTCGACGGATTGTTTGATAAACACACAACCCTGGCACGTTTTGCACGAAAGGCGTTAATTATGTTTAATGGAAATTAAATCTCGACTCCTTTTCAACACGTAAGTGACAAGTTGATGTCTACCGTCAAAACATACCTACCTATTTGTTTTGGCAGTCAAATGAATCAAGGAAGCGATGAATAATAATAATGTGACTTATTATAATAATTATAATAATAACCGGCCATTCGTCTGCTTTATGAAAAGCGCCGCAGTGATTAATTGCCCTCTTGAACCTTTATTCCGGCGGACATTCGACATTATTGAACTTTTTAAGCCAACTCTGACCTTTTCTTTTACTTTGCTGTCGCCGATACCTTGCTTGTTTATTACGTTTTATAAATTATAAACGCCTTGACAATCTGAAAGTGTTTTAATCGTATGCAGATAAGGTCAAATAACAGAACGCGTAACGAGAATCTTGAAGATGATCATATTAATTTACAGATTTGGTTCACATTAGACACGGCTCTGATCCCAATGCATGTTTAAAGCGAATCACTTGACACTGGTTAATCGAAGGGTGATATGAAAAGAGAACAAGAATTGAGTCCTTAACATTTATTTTGAGAGCGGTTTTTAATCAAGAAATCAACTCAAATGTAATTTTTTTAAAGCTTTAGATAGTAAATTATATTAAGACATGTGTGTAATTTTACAAATTATTATTTCTGCGAATGGTACGTATTGGTCCTAGTACGCAATGATTGACCGCTATAAGAAGAAATAAATCAAACAATTTCACAACTGGACGACGCGAAAATTGAATTTTGACTGCTATTACCCACTTAATTAGAGTTTCTTGAGTTTAAAAATAGACGTATTTATATTCAATGTACCAACCCACGCAGTCACACAACAAGCCATCATAGTCATAAGGAACAAATTGATTAAATAACAAAATATTGACTAGCGTATTAATTGGAAATCAAGTAGGTGGTACAAGCGCGTGTAGATCCGAGACGGACATGGCCGTAAAACAAATGTTTGTTTATTTATAAATTTACAATAATGCCTAATTATATTGATGATTGTTTTTACAAACTACGCTTTAATATTTGTTTGTGATTTTTAGTTGTGTATAATTATGAGAACAATGTGTTTACGTAGTAACATTTTACGAATATTTTTTCTGATCCCGTGCCATGAACGATGCCTTGGTTGTTTAAAAAAACTAATATGCTACCTTCTCTTAGCTCTGTGGCACAGGTGTAAACAGCACCAATTTATTATGCAAATAAGACGACATTTTGGTGAAAAATATTTGATTTCATAGTAATTACGACGGACTTGGGAGGATTAAAATTAACATAATGATGGTCCGATATTTTTATTTGATTCAAAATGTTAGGTTAAGTCCAGTTTTTTAAACCGCTTCAACTGGTCTATATCCAGTCTAGTCGTTTCATTAAGAAATATTGACACCGGCGCTTATATTGGTATATATAATTACCTGTGTCACCTGATACACGTATTAAACTATGAGGCTTAACCATTTATGAATATTGAAACCTTTGCCTTGAATATTGATGCGTATAATAACATTCAAACATCAATAACTGCGGAAATCCTACCGGCGCTCGATTGTTAAAATGTGGCCAATATAATCGTCATTGTAAATTAATCTATACATGTAATTGCCTAATTACACGGAATTAACTCTAATAATTAGAGACATAAGCGCGAAATTTGAAATATGTTCGCTCACATAATTAGTGGTGCGCCAGATCGTAACCTTATCAACTCGCGCCAACCAGGCAGGGGCATACTGCATCTATATATGTATAACTCTTTATTGTAAATAAAACACAAGAAAAAAGATGAATACAGGTCAACACAAATGCACAAATCCCTAAAAGGGATCTCTTCCAGTTAAAATTTAAACGATATTTCTCGAAAGTACAAGTTTACAGAGTTACTTGTTACCAGTAACCAGTGTCACTATTACAAGAGTTAATAAATCCTGTTTCATGATTGTTTCATGTGAAACTTGTTGAATCCTATTTCACTAATTTTATTAGTATCTCATTGACTATTGTTTTACTACTTTAAATTTCAGAAATTCACAATAGTAACCATAGTAACCTACTAGTCTTCTTCTTTTTTTTTATTTGTGGCGTATCAAGTCGTTATAGCGACGACAAGTTGGCCAATGTCAATGTAAAAAAATATTATTAAAAAATCTTGTGACAAAATGTCGACAACGTTGTACGGTAATGGTCAAAGACCCCCCTCCCCCCTGTCGGGCTCTTAGCCAACGGTCAATGATATCCCTCAGAAACTGCCAGGAAATCATTAGCCGATGCCCAGGGCGCACCGGACCAAGCACTGCTCTTCCCCCCGGACGGATCCAAAAACGAACCGCAGCTCTTGATCACACGTGGAGGTAACCCGACTCGCACCCCAACCTTACTAGTCCCTAGGCACCAACTATTAAATTCTGGTGAAGGTCCTGGTGGCTTTGTAAAATTTTCAGCATTCTAGGTTCAAGAGTTTGGGTTAGCATCTATGATTAAGTCAGTAAAGTAAGAAATCGCGGAGAAGCCAAATTTTAAGCTATGATCTCCAATACTTCGTCTAATAATTACATAAAAAGTAGTCAAGCTTAAATTATAAGTCCATAAGTGTACCTAAGTAATGGCTATCTACTAATTTAATGAATGACTGCTGAATATAAAATTTATTAACACAAGATTTTAATCTAACTAGCACAAACTGTCACGACTGGCACATCAAATACAGCAGTGCAATACATCAAGAGACACCAAGTACTGTTACAAAATGATGTAAGACAATTATTTAACAACACAGTAGGTATAGTGACAATAAAATTAATATGGTGATGTTACAAAATGTCTGAGAGATTGTGTGATAATTATGATAATCACACCGAATGGGAGATCGTTTAGCACAGTTTAGATCAATAGGTTCAAACGGAAGGTCTCGGATAAGTTGAAGGTCAATGTTGTGTAATTAGGGTTCCACAGCCAAGAAGCAGAGCACGGTAGAAGGGAATACAAACATCCCGTCTTTATCCCTTCCGGGGAAGACAGAGCCTAAGGTAACAAGGCTTGAAAGCCACGTTTAGCATGATAGTGAGCGTATAAGTGGAAAGGGGAATCAAAATTGTGATAGGTTGTTAGCCGCATCGCCTATAATATGATTCCTAAGAATTTTGCACAGGGAAGAAGGGGCACTTATAAAATTCTGTTGGTCTTTCTATCTATACATACGTTTGTCCCTAGATAATTGTTATTTTTATTCTCTGAAAAAAGTATGACGACATTAGTAGAGTTACAAAGAGTGCGAAGTATCAAAATATCGTGCAGCATGAGCTAGCTAAAACCTGAACTGAGTTGGAATTGAATCGCAATAAGACGTCATGGTAAGGCGCCTGATACAAGTTAGTATCTATGGCATCACTGCGATAATTATTATTTTTGAGTTAATTGGTTGGTAGAGTAAAAACAGTTAATCTGTCAATAAATGTATTTCTTCTTCTTCTTCTTTAATATACAATTGTCACTTATTTTTGAACCCTTCTCCGAGTGGTCCGATATGAAATTTTCCGGTTTAAATAACACTTAAAAATCCCCCATAAGATAAATCTCTTTGTAATGGTCAGGTTGTTGCTATGTTAATCCAGTTCTCCGTGTACCGCCACCCGGCGCGATTTTATCAACGACATCTTGAAATCAATGATTGGCAAATTTTCATTCATATTATAGCAAATTAAATATTATGACTTGAAAACATTATGTTTATTTCTGTGCGCATTAATTCATTTTCCTCGTTATATTATTACTTTTAAGCCATACTTGGAACACTGTTTGACACTAAACAGAGAAATAAGAAATACTCGTAACTGCTCGTGCAAACTGCCGTCCAAAACACTGTATCCCATCTGCGTCACATTTTTAGGAAAAACTCATCAATATCAAAAAACTTGTTGACCATTTATTATGACCTTTCAGATTTATCTTTGTGCGTTATTCACTACTTTGTCAGTTACAACTAAAAGGACTAGTGACTACGTATGTTGAGTGTAAACATTTTCATCATCTACTTTGTTGTCCTTGCTTTGTGATATGTTGTGTGTTGTATAGTTTGTACATCGTTCGTAACGCACACGCCTTTATTTACTTCCTTGTTTTGATATAAATTTGTATTTTTAGGTCTATTAAAAGAGAAAAAAAGGCTTTCATAACTCACCATTGTTCGTCATGCCCTTACTAACCTCGTTCCTTGTTATGATATTGTATTTTAAGGTGGCATAAATATAAAATTCTCTTTTATTCTCTCACGCTGGTTCTGAAACTATAAAACCTAAAATTCAAAACCCCTTGCATCATAACCGACAAAATCACTACATAGTACAAAACAAAGTCGCTTTCTACTGTCTGTCTGTCTGTCTGTCCCTATGTATGCTTAGATCTTTAAAACTACGTAACGGATTTTGATGAGGTTCTGTTTAAAAGATAGAGTGATTCAAGAGGAAGGTTTATAATTGGTGAAGTCTGAAAATCCTTCTGCCCTTCATACGATATGACACAAATATAACGTAGTTAACATATTATTTTGGAGTGTGAAGGATAACTTTTAACTCGCAAACCGTTATAAATGGCTATAAATAAAGTTGACCGAGAATCCAAAAATCTGCAAAACGAAGTTAATTTAGAAAAGGCGTGCCTTTTATCCAATGGACAAGAACACATTTTGATTTATATGCGTTTAACACTTTTTGTCTGCTAACAAATATTCAACCAAATTACCGTTACTAAAGCTGTCGCAAAGTGTAATAAATTAAGGGATTTGCGTAATTTATGTGAATCTAGGATTATTATAAACCTATAATCCTAATTGTGTTCCAAAATGTGAACATTTAATGTCCCTGGGACATGGATATAAAATAGTTCTAATAAGACATCAATCCGGCTTAAAGAAATTGAAATTTAACAGCGGTACTGGACTACAAACACATTTGTCTAACGAAACATTAAGGCTGGGAGTTCAGTGACACCGCGAGATGTGATGTAACTTGATCATGAGTTGTTTCAAGATCAGCTTAGCATATTCCTTCCTCGGCTAGGCGAGGACGAAACGAAGACTGTCTTATTGCGAAAGATTTCTTTAGTGACAGTGAAGGGGTCGTTAAAAACCAGTTGATAATACATGTTTTTCCGGTTTTTTCACATAAGTTGTGCGCTGTTGCTGTGCGAAATGTACGATTAATTTATAATTCTTCTTTATATCATGTATACACGCGCGTTCTTTTTATCACGTACTCGTATACCGCTTTCATGACTCGAGTTGTCCTTATTTTTGGAACGTACTATTTACATGTTCCAGTTCCGTGCTAGCAGTAAATTTGATTCCCTTTCTTACCAGTAGTACCACCAAACTGTACTACCGGTGGTTCTAGTGAGAAAAATCATTATGTTTAACACCACTATCTATATTAATTAATCTTAGTAGTACAAGACAAGTGCGAGCGCTTGTTCCCAATAGTACGACTCGTCCGGCCACTTTGGTAACCAAAAGTTCGAAACCCTTGAAACTAGTAGCCAATAATTAGCTTGTTTTCAGTTATTGAGAGCAGTTTGTTTTAGTGTACCTACCTAGTTTTAATATTACGACGCAAGCTGCGACGTCTTTCACATCTAAGTGATTTGTTTGTAATTTACGAGTCGACCGGCCGCGCTAAATACGTCAGTTATTACGGGAATCGCATACGGACATTGTCGTGGGCAGCTTTGAAAATGTAATTCGTAAATATTTTTCTAGACTTTCCGCGTCACACGTTTCCAGATAATACTTTTCCTCATATATCTTAGTAATAACAGAACTGTTTCCTATTTGACGAAAATAACGTACAGCGTCTTACTTTTAAATGACTCAATTTACTCATTACTTAGTTTTTCCAAAAGTACCGAAAAATAATACTGCCGTATTCCTTCGCCGGATTGCCAGTGATATACCTATAAATTTTCCTCTCATATCTATTCTATGATTGTGGGAACTAATGACATAAAAAAGGACGTTGCCCTCAGCTACTTTTCTAATTAATATTTCGCGATTAATCGTAGACATCGCGTGAAATAAATCTCGATGGCGATATATTTTACCTCACGTAGTCAGGTTATGGTGGTCAGGTGGCCCGTGTCTTGACTTCTTTTTATTCGCCGTTGAGAATTTACGATTGTTGAATATGTATTGGATGGTCACGTTGCGTGCTCATGAGACTTATGTAAATTTTTACACGGAGGCTGCAGACAGAGTGGCAGCGACACAATGCCAATTTCTTGCGGGCAACACACTTGTTTCGAATTAATTACCAATAGTTACATTATTTTGTTCGTATCCTTTATCGTGCAGGATTATGTATGACTTATAGAATTTAAATGCCTTGATTATTGTTTGTGTTATTGCTGAAGAAGTTTTCCTTTTAATATAAACATTTGCCTTTTTTTAAAGTGCTTTACAGATTTTAATTTTCAGTAGATGTTACTGATGAGTATTAAAAAGGTATTGGTTAAACAAACGCGTACCTACTCTGATTCTGGTTATTCGTTTTTGTATGTAAATGCCTTGATGTCAGAGTTAAATGAAAATTATCACTCATGAATGTGGTGTTATGGAACAAAGTAAAAATGATTAAACTCGCACTAATTATTCATCCATATTCCATATAATAGAATACCTATACTATTCTGTTATGTAATGAAATAGCTACTAAAACTAGTTTTCGAGGAAAAATGCTATACTTTAGACGACTGTGCACGTGCTGTGAAATGATTTCATAATAATTAAGCTACGATGCGACCGGTTTCCTTAATGTTCGACATTTTAATTTATTCTTATATCCCAGACGTTTATAAAATAATGTAATCAATAAGCATAAGACGGTAGGTAGGCTAATTATTTTATGAATAAGTTTTCAAGAGGAAAGAACGATTGCGTAATGTGCGTTACTAGCTCCAACAAATACATAAACAGTATTCCAGTTTTTGAGATTACTCCCTAAATGTATGCAACATACCTACACGCAAAATTTGTCTCATTTAGCTAGAAATAAATAAGCCTGCTATATTCAGCATATGAAAAGATTAAATCCACAATTTCATCGCACTGAAAACCAAATTATTATTAACTGAAATTACTTGGGTTTATTTATTCGTATCAAGTAGATATGAATGAGTTTTATTTTTTAATGGATACACATTACGTTCTTTTTTTCAAGCAAAAAACGCATGACACTTCTGAATTTTTGGAAAAACGTAGTTCTGTCAAGTTTTATTGCCAATGACAAATTGTTGTTTCTCTTTCTTACCAATTTTTTTTTATATGTAAGAGGGGGCAAACGAGCAGACGGGTCACCTGACGGAAAGTAATCAGCACCGCCCAGGGACACCTGCAAGACTTGGGGAATCACAGGTGCGTTGCCGGCCCTTTCAAGCACAGGAAGGCTCGCTTTTTAAAGATCCCTAAATTATACCGCTCAGGGAATGTTGCAGCAGGAAGTTGGTTCCAGATCTTTATGTCGTACGAGGAAAGAAATGATAAAACATTACACGTAAAAAGAACCTTAAACCGGAAACGGACGCAAGATGCCTTTTACCTTAGATGGTGATAATCGACTTCTACGCAAGTGAAGTCACGGGCGAAAACTAGCCAGACTATGTCTAATGGTAAACGTAAATGAAACATATTAAATTAACTTGAACATAATCACATTGGTAATAGAAAACGAATCAACTTAGAATTGGAAACCAACAAAAGTGGGCCCCTAAACTGGCTTTAAAAACAATAGATGTTTATCAAGGTCGAGAAAATTAACTGCTTTTGCATTAAAACATGACAACATAATCACTACATAGTATAAAATAAAGTCGCTTTCTCTGTCCCTATGTCCCTATGTATGCTTATATCTTCAAAACTACACAACGGATTTTGATGCAGTTTTTTTAATAGATAGAATGATTCAAGTGGAAGGTTTTTATGTATAATTCTACGCAGACGAAGTCGCGGGCAGAAGCTAGTTATACTATAAAACATATTTTTGTGCACAAAAGATATAGAGTGATATTAGCCTTACAATATAATAAAGCAAAGTCCTTTCATTATAAACAATATCCACGCCTATTTAAATTGAGCTTGCACATTTAAAGAATTTCAGTGTAAATTGTAGATAATTTTAAATTAAAAGAGAATTTTAGTCGCTACCATAACGTAGGACCTGGTCATTGTTAGACATATTTCTTATAATCCAAGAAAATGGAACGTTAAAAACGAATGTTGAGGTTAAAGCTGGAAATTTTAATATACTTAAATCACTTTGAAATAGTTAAATTAGATACTTTAAAAAACGTATTTACGATATTGTATCTTTATTACAAATACGCTCAAATTACATATTTATAAAAGAAGAATCTTTCTGTAATCTTTCAGGCGTATCATAATTATCGCATAGGTAATAATTATGAAACATGATCATGCTGCGATAGCATAGAAGCTTCACGGTAGCCAGTGGAAATATTTAAGGGCTAATTTTTATCGGTGACTCATTATCAAACCACACTTGAAGTACGATAAATTAAATTAATGATTCATTTTATATGTTTTTAATAGTTAAGCTGGGTACGGAATGATTGGCTCGCCTAGTTTCAGGTCAACAGTTCAAGCTCAGAATCATAATTTTTCAACTTAACATTTTGTATGCTTTAGTAAAACAGTAAATGATGTCACGGTCGATCTGACTCACGGCTTATTTAAATAACGAATTAAAATAAGAGCTTTTATACATATCTTTACATATAACGATTGTTTAATATAAATAATGCGTCGTCTGTTTGTGGATATCTCCATTGTCACGTCAAAACAGTAATAAAACATTTTTTTTTGTATATTCATGACTTTGAAAAAATGCAAAAGATCCTTGTACATTTACAAAACCCTCCATTGTTTTATTTTAATAGGTATAATTTTATTGAGAACGTAGCTTACTTCAAACAATTAGATGCATACGTGTTAAACTTCATATCATGTAAACTTAATAACAGTTGACTTTAACACAATTAGGAATTAAGTTGAATATTACATTTATAGAGACGAACAGGTCCACCCACAAGAGCTAGTCTTATTTTACTACGAATTCACTTATCATTCTTTAACAATAAAACACTGTATTGATAAGACATACGATCACTGTTTTGCCTAAAGAGGCACGTTGAAAAGTGGGTGTGGCATCCACTCCATCCTCCAAAACTGTCCATGTAAAAAATTATGTCTACAATGTTTAAGGTAACATTTTTGTTTCTTAGCCAAAATTGGTCGTTAGCATATTTTTTTTTGATTAGTTTATATATGTCACAGCGGTATTTTAAAAGTCAGTCGTGTAATGCGGTAGTCTAATAATTAAAAATGAAACGATATTATTAGATTCAGTCTTTTGGTGAGGCCTTCTTCAAGGGTAAGTGGTTTTTTTTAAATATCGAAACCTAGGAAACTTCATTAAAGTTTTTTAGTAAAGAAATTTAATATGTAACACTATTCAAACCGATGTTTAACGTAAATATGACTTTGTGACAATTTCGTCTTTTCTTAATTGTTAAGCTTGGTATGGAACCAATATTAAGATACCTCACAAATAATAAATCACGTACGCCCCACGCAAGCTCAAGATGTTGCAGGAAGCGCTAACACGAATCGATAACGAGACATTTGCAAAAAACAAGTAAATAGCAACGTTTTGATTGATTGAAAAAGATAAACATAGACGTGCACTTTTTTTCGCTTATGCAAAAACCTTTTAGCGCAATATTTGACGGGTCAAGAAATACATAAATACTGATGTCGGAAGCGAACAAGCGGTTTTTATTAAGTTTTTAACAATCATTAATTAGATGCTTCTTATTGGCTCGTTATCAGAGGCGATCGTCTGATATGTGCCGAGTGACAGATTTATTACTTGCGCAAGGTAATGTTTTGCCAATTCTTCCTGGTGTTAATTTACTTCGAGTATTTTTAAGTCTAATTTTGTAACTAATCATTGAGTAGTTTATGCGAAGTTATTAACCTGCTACGTCTTAGATTATATAACATTTGTGAGCTTAGGAGCCTACATAGAAGCCTGACTGTAAAAATCAATATTTACCTACTCAATAATGGTAATATTTACCTACTTAGTAGAGTAAATGAAAACCTGCTCATAATGGCAACTACAGTCTGCAATAAGCACGACGCTTCAAACTAGGGAAATCCGTTAAAAGATTGTTTACATTAAATTCTGATAATTTTAGGTAGTCTTGAAGTTAAAAACTAGAACGCTTTTATATCAGAGCTTGTTTATATATTACTGTCACATTACTGACCTATTAATATTATGTAAGCTATCTAGCATTGGCCCTTGATTAGGTACACGTCAGGAAAAGTACGTTGCATGAAAATTAACGTTAATGCATTAATAAAACAACCTCTTGGAAACTATTTACAAATTATCCTTCTTTAGTAACCTTGTAACAAATAGGTAAAAATCGTGAATTAGAGAAGAATAATTCTGAGAAACTTACGTAATTAATTAATAACTTCAAAGCTTTTTGGCGGTTCTTGGTCAAAAGGCACGACGGATGTACCTATTCCATTTTATGATCAATATGACCAATAAATCAAACCGCTTGTTGGATTGATGACTAGGCTTTCGGTCCTAATATATTAATGAATGAGATTAAGATATACTATGGTTTCTAACATACCTACATACGTCTTCGTTGGTTTTCTAGAGGTTGTTTAAAAAACCTTTTTCTTTCGTGGAAGCGTTATGTCTCGGGTAAAAGATTATGAATGAAATATACATTTGTTTTATTTCAACTCTCCTACAACCTCTCATCATAAAATAAATAGAAATGCCCCATAGTAGGATAATGATTTCAGAACCATTAAGTAATTGATCTATCTATACATCCGTCGTGTAATATTGTAGTAGAAGTAAAGGTTTTAAACTTACCGTAAAATAACTGAGCTTTTTGTGCAGTCTTAAATACTGAACACTCCAGTCAATTTTGTTTATTATTATTAAATTCTGCAGTTCAATTTTAAAGTGCACAGTGTGGCAGTTAACTCCACCACTTCTCAAATTATCCAAATCCATTGGGTTCGCGTAAAATGTCACCTGGTCAGACAGCCTATGCATATGTCCCAAAGGTCAGGGCTACCCATACTACTCGGTAATTAAAGGTTATTTTTAGCGATAACCATCAGTAAAACAGTTACACACTTGCGTGAAATAAAAACCCGATGCCACCTCCACGGACCTTGGCGAGACTAGCCTTCGTGTGCAAAAAGTCAACGCTTTCGTGTGTCATTTATGAACACACTCAACATATTGAAACGCTTCAGTATTTTTTTGCTATTAAGTGAAGATACTAGCATAAAACTAATAAAATACATTTTACGTATATTCTCCGCGGATACTTGAATAGAGCTATCTCTAATTCAGATTATTAAATTAAAAAGTAAAGTACCATTCAATTGATAGAACAAAACGATCGCTCGGCACACAATGTATGTTGTTGTAGATGTCATAAAATATCGTACATGTTTTGTCCTCCGGTAATTGCTTGAATGAAATTTCCGCTCGGAAGAGCGAACTGGTGTGATGCATCGGTCAATAAATTGCGTATCCAAGAGTCAACCTTTCCAGTCAAGGTAACAGTGTGCGATGACTACTACAAGGCTTGAGTGAAGAGAGAGCAGCGGTATACTGTTGAAATTATCTTGCATAGGTACAAAGTTATTTATCGAAAGATTTCATGTGCCACGATTGTAATGTTTGCTATAATGATTGTTTGTCATAGGTAAATCTTTTTTTATGTTTCTGTTTATAATATGTTAGGGCCTGAACAATCAACGGTTTAAGAGAAAAATGTGTTATGGCAAAGGATCATTAAAAAACAATACATTTAAAGCATAATGACATTCAAGGAAAACGGAGGAGAACCATCTTCAAGAAATATTATAAAACAAAGTCGCTTACCACTGTCTATCAGTCTGTCCCTATGTATGCTTGGATCTTTAAAAATACGCAACGGATTTTGATGCCGTTTTTTAATAGATAGAGTGATTTAAGAGGCAGGTTTCTATGTACAATTCTACGCGGACGAAGTCGCGGGCAGAAACTAGTTAATAAATAAACTAGTAGAAAACGAGGAAATGTAAATAGGGTGGAATAGAATGAATACTTAAGTTTTCTCTCTTGTCCCATTTACTAAACGTAAAAATATGGTGGGATTATTCGTTGAAAAAAAAACCCGACTGCAAAAACTGTTTATCTTCTATTTCAGACAAATGTTTTTGCAGTCGGGTTTCTTGTTCTTAAATTATTTAATTTATTTTACCCTTTTTAGCTATAACGGTTTGAGCTGGCGCCTCCAGCTGCTCTTTATCCTCTGTTAACCAACTTTAATTCTTTATAAATTCTAATTGGTCATTTAAAATAAAAATAAATCTTTAGAAACCTAATACTTAATAATTTTTAAAACGCTATTCAATGACACTCTAATCGAAGGTCTCGAAATTAAATGTATTTTAGAACGCTCTTTTAATCCCATAAAATCCGCCATTATATTTTTTAAGAGTGTTACGAGTATGTACCCAGTGACACTTGCGTCATCAAGACAAACCAAACGACGTATAATTTATCAAAATCGGTTGAGCCATTGTGTAGTTAGTTAGTGTTAGTTACCCTCCATCCACTATTATTATACCTAGTTCAATTTACTTAACCGACCTGTTTTTGAATAGCTCATTAACAATCATACTATACTACTTACTTAGTACTTTTAGAATATTAATTATGAGAAATCGCTCTTAGCGTGATACTTGTACCAAAGCCCGAAGAAATAATGAGAACAACTGATCGATTCTCGAATAAATTCACCATTGTAAATGACATCACACCAAATTATCAATTATGAAGTTACTGTCCCTTGACAGATTTACTATTGTGGGTAAAGCAATTATAAATAGGTATTTAGTTCGGTATGCTAATTGTTTGTATTTATTGGGTTCAAAGCTTTGAAAGTGAGGAAAAATTAAAAGTAGAACTTCACGTTTACCTTTCGGTCCGGTAGTTTATTGTATGTATGCAAAAAAAAACTCTACCAAATGATAATTAATATTCAAAAGAAAAAGAAATGAAATGTGAGTTAGGCATTCTTATTACGCGCAATAATAGTTGTGTATTTGCATTATTTGGATCATATAGGAGTTCTCTAGCTGTCCGTAAAACTATCACAATTGCATGTATACTACGTAAATCATGGTGTCATCGTTTCAATGTTTAGCAAAGTTAAAAAGGCCATAAAATGAACAAGACAAAATTTAAAACATTACAACGAACTTTTTAAAGATCCATCATCCCCTATCATCGCCATCGATGTTTAGCCGTCTTAATTGATTGCCAGTGAGACTTGGCGAGAGGTCATTATGAGTAGTAATATTAATTAAAGCCTATGACGATGTTATCATCACATTTACAATCATTTTCCCGATTTGGCGCTATAGTTGCGTCAGTTGTACTATGACCTTTTTGGACCTGACCTTCCTGACTGAATGAATGACGCCTGCCTTTTAGTTCTTTGTCATTAGTATAGTAAATAAGACACATGTATTTATACTGACACTAATAAATGTCTCAATTTGGTTCACTCCGAGGGAAGTAAAACTTTGCATGTGTCAAGGTAGGTAGTTAACATTGTCAAGCGACTCCCGCGCCGCTTGCTTCAGAATAAATCGGTCGGCGCGAATTAAAGGAACATATTAAAAATTCTGATTTACAGCCGAAATTATAATACAATGGACATTGTTGAATTTATGTCTTCGTATTCAATGATCGTGTACACAATTCTGTAGTAGTTATAAAATTTACGGCAATTTGTCATTTATTGTTTTCCGTGGTTACCGAAAATGGGCAACTTAACATTTTGTTGCCCAGCCATTAAACAGCTGATGTTTTCGAACTAATCACATAGATAAATTTGAACATACATACATTAATTACTTGTATAATACCCTATTTAAATCAGTAAAGTAGGTAAAATATAAATAAAAATTTAAAAGTGGTCCTAAATTACTGCCTGGCGGTTAGGTGGGCAAATATTATGTACTTACACTTTTTTTTAATAATTAATACAATTTGCTGCGCATGGTGGGATGGGAGACCGTGTGGCGGTTTTACAACTAGGCGATGAACTTCGCATTGATGTCATCTATCATTTTAATCGTCTGTCTGGTCCAGTGGCAATAGTTTGATAGCAATAAATCGATTTCCACAGCACAGGTGTAATACTAATAAATATGAATAACTCATTGTAACTACGACCACCTGGCTGCCATAGAAGATTAGATAAATATTCGAATAAGACATTTAATTGTAAACGATGGTTGTGTCTATCTAAGTCATCAATTTAAACGTTTGATTATTGATTGATTAGTTCGTTATCAGCGTGTTACGAACTGTAAACGCCTACTTATGACTTAATCAAGTTAAGTATGTTTAACACAAAGTTCATATTTTATGTTGGTGGCAAATTCTAAGAAAAAATGTACCTATTTAAAACAAACCGACTACAGGTAAAACCGCAGAATTAACTAATAAAAAGGAAAAAAATATCCGACACCTGCGTAAATAAATGCCTTATATTATAGCATCAGTAAATCAACATAATTTATTTATTTATTTCCTATTTCATGTTTTATTAGCAATAATACTGACGAATTACATAATATTATATCTGTGTATGAACCTGTATATTCAGTACTGCACGCTATCTCGCGACAGAAATTAATGTCGATGTTACCGAGAATGAGACTGTACCTCTGTAAAATTCAGCCTCAAATAAAGTGACACATATTCATAGATTGTATGTTAGTCTGACTTTTGCAAACAGAAGCTGAGAACACAAAACGTTTTTATTTAATGGCATCTTTAGCTCAGTTTCAAAACTGGTCCAACATAAGGTGTCTGTGCGGCTTTGTCAATACACGTAACTTCCATTAATGTTTAAATTTTATATTCAAACTAAATGATCATCATTATCTCGGGCAGACTCTATGGCGACTCGGTCTCGCTGTTTTTATTATCTTTTCTCGTTATTTATGATCTTATTTGGGACTGGTAGGTATTTGTAGATACCAAGTGTTCTCAAATGTATTCAAAAGGTCATCGTAGAACATTTTTCTTTTAAAAATGGAAATCATGATACATCGACATTTGCGGTTTCGTTATTGGGAACTCTTTGCAGGAAAAAGTCAGTTTTATTGCTAACTTGAAATAAGATTATCTTGAAGCCTTGTTCTCGTAACTACGTCCACGTAGGTGTAGGTACCTAATACAAAGTATGCTTGAATTGTTTAGGAAAACATCAGTAGGTGAACAATAGGTATCGGGTGAGTTCGAATTAACATCCCATCTTGTAAAGTTTTTTTTTATCGTTGTATTTGGTTCTAAATTATGCCTCTCCTTTGACGCCGTACACTTTGCACGTCGACCAATGTATGGAGGCAATTTGTCAACCACAATGAAAAAATACTAAAAACCTTTGAACGGGTGTTCAGTTAAGTAAACGAACCCAACCAGCATTTAAAGACATATTGTGTAAGCATACTTCACCAACCTTATGCTAAATGTATCCTTTTAATAGACTTCAAAGAAAGAATGCGTGGCTCTCAATATTTTCGCTGCATGTGAATCGTTTTTTTTTGTTCGTTAAAAGCCAATCATCCATAAATATACCTACCTAACTAATTTTATTCATGTTTAAATTTAGTTTTGAATTAAGAAAAAAGTTGTTGGCTATTAAAGTTTCCTAAACCTACCTATCATATTTTAAGGTACGTAATGCAATTATAAATAGGTACCTATTCATTATGTCACAGAGCTTGCATAAAATTGGCTTTGTATTAACTTCTAAAGTTTACTTTTTATTGAAACGAGTGTTGGATATTAAATATCGTCTAGAACATAGAGTCAAAGGATTAATAATTATAAAAGCAAAGTAGCGAGTACCTAGATTATCTAGTTGTTTTAGTCATAGTGTTTATATTTTTTTTGTTACTGCAATGACTGCCATCTATTGCAAAATAGTTTAACTACGTAGCCATTACATAAAATCACGACGCGCACGGTATCAAGTTTTCACGACCACTAACCGTCACCACTAGATGCCACTAGCAGTTACAAACATACTAGGAACTTCCCTAAAATAGGAAAAAAATCAGTATAGAATAATAAGACCCTTATTTAATCTTGAATAATTTATTAGAACTTAACTACTTAAAATAAAAACTGGATATTATTAAATTACGTACCTTATAAAACTAAGTAAGCAAACAATTCTACTAATAAATATATCAATAATTCATTGTTAAACCATTTAAAACTGCCTTGTCTATCATTTTCAGGGTTCTTTAACGACATTCTATGTTAAGGAAATAACACCTCTTTACACTGTCGTCTAAATTATCTAAAATAGCTCTCGCGATGGGAGTATCACTATTTCTCATTTTGATGCTTGTATGGTTATTGAGTGCGACTTCGCGGAATGGTTCCAAAACTATCTTTGTGTGCGGATTATATATGGTTTTTTCAGGCGTTTTTAGTTGTTTCGCATGACCACTGTAGTAATTAAGTTCCCTGCAAATGGTTTCCAGTTCCAGTTTTGTGTGCGTTGGTGAATCATAGCATTTGGCATGCCATACACCATGAGAGAGGACGGTCACTACACCTGTGCCTCTTCTGAAACAGAATATACATAGTAGGTTCAGCTGCTGCTATAGTACTTCTGTTTAACAGGTTTTGGCGACAGTGACGTCTAATTTTATTTAACGACTTGGGCTGGGAGAGAATTTTATGTAAGTGACACTCGAGTTTAAAAAATAAAAATTAGAAGTAATTAAAACTGACTCAGAATTTTTGACAAACTTACTTAATTGGAAGAAATAATAATAATTTACACTTACGGTGCTGAAGGTGGAGCGCTTAATCCAAGACAAGACATTTCGTCTTCTCCGTTGGGGCAGTCCCGGACGCCGTCACAAACCATGTCATGAGCTACACAGTACTCTAATTTGTTAAACTTTCCGCCGCACCTTAAAAAAAGAAGATATAGTGACTAGGATCGAAAAAAGTATGGTAAGTTGGTTTGGTCACGTAGAGAGGATGGATGAAAGAAGATTAACTAAACAGATGTATATGGCGAGTGTGAATAGTGCGTAGGGAGGGTAAAGCTAAAGCCTAGACGGACGTTCCGTGACCAAATTAGGAACTTTGAAAAAGATTAAGTCAAGAATACTCGAAACCGACGAGCGTATATATGAAAGCATTGATGAATGTGGATGAAGTGGAAGAGGTATGTCATGTCATGATCATAGCAAATGGAACAACGGCTGACATGATGATGGCGATGAACACGCTACAACTAGACTGAGGAAGAAACATCCGTTGCACAAGATCATAATTACGTTTAAGCTATCCTTACATACGAAACAAAATATTATAGAAATCTCGTCGTTCAAGTAAATATTAGTGGGTAGGCTCAGATTTACTTTTGCAATTTAGGACACGTTGTTTACTTCATTAAATTAGTACACAGCAAGCCTGTGTGCTTGTATTATCTACAAATTCTGGTCTTAAATGTATTGGAAGCCGACCCTCGTCAAAAGTAATTGTATCGACTATTTGCATCGGCAAACCAATGAGCAGGGCATTACAAAAACAACGTTGTATCTATTTAGGTTTACGTTGATTTTGCCCACAGTACCTAGTAAAACCCAACTTTATAATGTGGAATCAAACCCTTGCCTGTACCATAATGGAATAGACAATTGAGTGAGATCCTTTATGTCGTAAGCTCTATTCATTCATGGATTCAATTTGAAATTTGCACATCTCCATCGAATTTAATGTTATAATGGTAGTTTCCGAACTCAGGATATATTTAAACAAAAGTAGTTAGCTAAATTCTGGGGCCGTCACTAGACAGTGCATGGAGTTAATAAAAACTTCTGAGCTCCGTGTTAATACAAACAAAATAGTGCCTTAGGTGATCGAATTGAATGTCGAGTACTCGAAATATAAAGCTTTTTAATTAAAATAAAAGTATGATCTTATAAAACCAGCGATTTGACGTTTGGTTTTTGTTTATTGTCCGATTGAACCAGAAAACTCAGTTCAGGTCGTCATCCTACTAGATGGACTGAATGGTTTTAAATGTCACTGATATAATGGACCCGGGTGTCTGCAAGAAGGCAAATAAATTCAGCAGAAAGTCCAGAGATTAATAAGGGGAAGAGAATAGAAACATTTTCGTCCTAGCCTTGTTAAAATGTGGACTTTAAATACCTATAGCTCTGCTTGGCGTGACATTTGCAGAATTTGGGATCTTCGTCGCTCCGGTCATGGCAATGGAGGATGCCATCACACAGGCGAGTAGGCATCACCATTGACAGGTAGTCAGAGCATATTGTCTGGCCAGGCTCGTCCGTGCCGTCGCCGCAATCGTCTCGGCCATTTTTGAAAACCTCTTTAGACACGCATCGTCCGTTTCCACATTTGAGCTGTCCGGTTGAACACTCTGTAAATAAATAAAAAAATATAAAATTTGTAAAACAGAGTGGCAGTAAAATAGATCTGATTTGAATTAAAGTACTTATACCTACATAATTCTCGATTAAATTAAATTTTATACGAATTAACCTGGTGTTCATTTCAATTAATTAGACATAAAGATCACCATGTCTCAACAATATAAACGGAAAGTTCATTTTGTCAGACTATAACTTTACACAATAAGCCCGAAATAGGTTGATTGGCTGAAATTAACTCACTTGATTGAAATAGAGTTATGTAGAGTTGCATTTAAACATAGATTTAACAGAGGTACCTGGGAGACGATTGAACAGAAAAGTTGTTACCTATTCAGCTTTCCTTTTTTGAGAACCTATCGGGACCTAAACTGAGTAAAAAACGGAAATACTAAATTATTTTTATAAATTTTCCCGTGTTATTTTTTTCTCTCCACTTCGAGAAGAGTCGTTAGCTTAGCTCGTAGACAGACTGTGCATACATAGATGTAACCTTTATCTTACCACATCCTCCATAGAACGGATCATTTGTGCAAACAAGTTGTTTCTTCTCACAAGCCGTTTGCGACTCGTCGTTGCCGTCCGCGCAGTCCTTTACTCCGTCGCAAACTTGCTTCAAGTCCAAGCACTGACCGCGGCCGCATCTCTGGCCGTGGCATTCATCAACGACGTGTTGTTTTGTGCCGTTGAACTTTCCTAATTTATAAATTATGAAAATACCTTTTGTATTACCAATAATAACGAAGAAAATAAACAAATGCTTGGGCATTCGACAACTTCATTTGGTTAATCTAAATATTAAAATTCGAAGATAACACCAGTTTTCACCGTGATTTTATACCATCTACGAATACACTATGGATGTAGATTTTCGAATGCTTTAAATATTTTGTTATAGCTGAGTAAACAACTGCTCACCTATGGTTGCTCTTAATTCTTTTCGTAAATATTGAATATCGTTGGCTAAAATTTTCTCTTCTAATCCACATTCACCTCGGCTGTCCACGAATGTAGCGGCAGGATACCAGCCCTGCTCCGAGTGGCAACTTATAACACCTGACCATTGTCGATTTGTAGCCATACCTTCCTTCAAAAGAAAACAATTATACGTTTATAAAAGTCAAATATTTTGTTAGTTCGGCTAGAACTGCTGCAGTGCAGTTATATTGTGGGGTACGTATCACATTACTTATATTAGTTGAAATGGATAACGGGTAACAAATCATAAAGGGTCCAAATAAATGATGCAATTTTCTTAGAAAATTACAACTTAACTGGATTTTTACAAAATAAACTAACCTACCCTATACCTACCAATCTGTACCATTGTGCTTATGCCGTCAGAAAAGTTAGCCTAGCTAATAATTTAATCATACATTGTATTATTTTAAGCCTTTATTATGTACTTTGACACGCTCCTATGTTATGTAGGTACACACAGCAAAATAATGCGGTTAGCACAGCCACGCACACGTCTATGCGTGTTGAGTATCGACATGAACGTTAAGTAGAATCTATGACATGTGAATGTGTGAGTGAGTTCGATCATAAAATCTACCCCCTAAGTACAGATTTTTTAGCAACAAGATGAATGAGCAATGTCGCTGTAAATTACCTGTTTATTGCATAAACAAGAACTAACTATAAAATAACAATGAAGAAAGTTACAACTATTTAAGTTAGTTTATAATAAATTAAGTAACAAATAATTACAAATTAAATGAAAATAATCCCCCCCGGTATCGTGTCACACTCAAAGGCTGAAAATGCAATATCTCCGGTTTCAGTTACTTCTACAAAAATAATGTAAAAGTATTTTTTTTATTTAGACTGTCCTAAAAATATTTTACCTAATCTTACATTGGATATTGTCATCCCCAGTGTAAGCGAGAGAACCGAATCGAAGCTTCCTTCGACCTTGAATCTTCAAATTTATGCAATCCCACGCATTGAACTATTATTACTAGCGAAGAGTAGTTACCATCTCACTGATGCGACGATGTTATATTATTATTTCTCAACAAGTCTGAGATTCCAATTCCAAAGCAATATTCCTCACAACCAGCATGGCCATTGAAATAACATCCAAAAATGTCATTTTATTATTACTATTTTATATTCCGTTTTCTTCGGATACGAACCCGGTTCACTAAAGCAGAAGTCAAATCTTCGACCTGTCTTTGACCGCTAGGCCACCGAGGTATGCAAGTTACATGGTGAATTTATGAATTATGTTCAATCTGCGACTACTGTATTGCAATTTGTGTAAATAGCTGTTTTATGGGCTTTGAAATAAGGTTGAAATTATAATTTATTTTTTTCCGTAACTATTTAATTTTATGGTGGTTGCAGTCTGTTGTATGTTTAATTTTACTCTTATATAATATGTTAAAAACGCAAACGCATTGTGTTTTCTTTTAATATAATTATTAATAGGTATGACTCTTTTTACTGGAGTTTAAAAGTTGCTTGCTGATGGCTATTTTGGTCGTTATCGTCTTAAACAATATAAAGTGTTTTCTACCCTCAAATTTCTAATAATATAATTTTGTGAACAAACAACTGTCACCGCTGGCAGCCATTATTAGCTGCGGGATGAACCGTCTGTTATACTTACGAACTGTTTAATTTTGCCTTTCGAATACCTTGTGATTTGCAAAACATGGATTTTCATTTATCTTTGTTGAAAAGAGCAAATCAATATAACTATTTATATAAGGAATCGCTAGGCGTTTTTTGATATGGGTAAGTAGACAAACGGTGTTAAAAACAATGACTTATTATTTTATCGGTAATGTTTTAAACAACTTTCTTTGACGAAAAATGTTTTTATTTAAACTTCATTTATTTTGCAGCGGAAGACTGTGCCATTATGGATTCACCCTTACGCAGACTTCGGACACGATAAAAATATTCGTTCTGGGCCTAAACCTGAAGCCTCATCTCCTGCCATTTGGTTTGGACATTATGTTTGCCGCACCCGCTAGTGACCCATTTCACAGCAACAAGACACAATGCTACGTTGCAACCTGTGCGAAACCATCTGCATGCTGCAGGATTGCATTGCCGTAGACCAGCAAAAAACATGCTTTAACGGACCAGCATAGAAGAAACCTTTGCTCGTGAATATCTTGACTTTGATTATTACATCAATCAAAGTCAAATGTAGTGATTTTTAGTGATGAAGACGAAATATATTAACTTAATTAAATATATAAACACAGTAATGTTTTATAGTGCAGAACGAGTGGCAGTGTTACTTTAGGCTATGGGGTTGGATGTCATCGATGGGCCCTGGTGTCCAAATCCAAACCAAATCGAGATAGGTAGCTTAGTCGCTTCAAAGTGGAGATTATAACCCAGTGTGAAATGATGTTATTGTTAATGGCTGTCATTTAACATGTCTATTCATTTCACCACTGACTTACACGTCCGCAAATAAAACGTTTCGTTCATCTTTATCAGACTTAAACCTAATAAACCAGAATTTAAGATATTAATTATGTGTCATCTTAAAAATAGCCCTATTATGGTTGTGTATTCAATTTGCAAGATAATTATTTGTTAGTGACATAAGACTTTTTAGTAAACATAAAATCATACTGGCCTCTGAAGTGTGTGTTATTTTATGAATATTATTCTATAAGGAAAAGTGTGCAGTTTTATTTAGCTAATTTAATTACTTTTGGTAATAATAATAATAACACAAATAGAGGCTAATACAATAAAAATTAAAAGTTGCAATAAACAATTTGAACCAATAATTGTATTTTATTGTTTTATTCTTTTACGTCCTTTTTTTCTTGTTTTAGGTAAACATGAGTTTATTTTGAGATTAGTAATTTAAAATTGAAAACAAAAAAAGATACACTTGTGCAGGATTCGAACCCGGTTCTTTAGGTTTCATAGCTCTAGGTCAATACACCTGAGCCACCACGCTTATAATACTGGTGGCAAAATTATGCTTCCATTGAACAAAATACCAGCAGGTTTGAATAACTATGCGTGAAGGTAGTCAGAAAACACAATTAGCACAGATAGGGCATTTTGTTGTGTGCGTAATAAGGCAGCGGATAAGTGCGGATGTGTGTATAGAATGACACACGTGGATAACTAGGGTGCTCACCGATTCGCTTTGCTGTGTGTACTTACAGAGCAGAGAGATTTTTTCGCGTTACGGACGAAACATCGATACTGGCGGTCGCAGTCTTCGCTCGTTTCTTTCAGGATTGCGCTGACTGTATTGTTATTGCTGTCTTGACCGACCGCTACGCAATATGCTGTATTTTTTTCCTCTTCCAAGTTGTTTCTAATGAAAAAAGATTATACTTAGAATTGGATTTTCGAATATTTATTGGAAAATTTTTAGAAATAACTCTTACACGGAAGGTATGATCATTGGTTTAACCATATTCGAGTACTTTGCTGGTTGTTTTAAATGTAATAGTGCCACACGGTGGTGATACAATTCTTCCTTCGCATCGACTTGATATATTTGTTCATACGGACCATTTGTGGATTTTAAAGTCCTATGCGATCCCAAAACCGCTGTGACATAGTGCATGCCTAACCTGGTAATGACAAAAATCTTATTTTAGTAGGAACCTATTCAATAGGTATTAATTTAAGAGTGAGATATTGCAAAGTTTACGACACACTTACATGGAATCCCATAAGCACGACTGGCTGACTAAAACCCATGAAAGGTCCACTAAAACACCTGTGCATCTATAATCGCCTTCTACAAAAATTTTCGCAATCCACGGCCACATTCCCGTAGTGCCGGAACCAGCTTGTCGACTAAACAGCAGTTCTTGAGACTCATCGAAATTAACAAACAGTGAGGAATCGCAAAAAACATACAAAGACATGCAAAGTTTGGTTATATTTGGTACACAGTGCTCCTTCAATGCTTGCGGTTCATTGATAATGACATGTCTGGCTGTTTCATTTTCCTCATTTGCTTGTCGATACATGAAGTTTACAGGTGCCGTATCAATGGCATTACGTTTTTTTCTATCAATTACTAAGGGAAGCAGCCTATCATTTTCTTTAATATTGATGTACTTCACAAGGTACCTGTTTGCTGAACTGTGAAGAATAAAAAAAACAATTACATGCGAACGTTAATTACTTAAATAACACATTACATAATCGATAGGTATTGTATCTACCTGAAACCTAAGTATCTACAAACGTGATTTGCTTCCAGCTCTTGTTGCTTAACTGTTAAGTTGTCTTCACACATAATGCTCCAACTGTTTTTCTGTTTTTTAGTTAAATATCCTTCCAAATTAATCTTCGGCCTTCCATCAAAGTCGAACAGTACTTTTTTGCCGTTAGAAAGTGCAACTAAAATAAAATTGTATAATTTTTAGAATAAATCAGTTATCATTCTTTGAAAATGAAAATGAATGAATAAAAATGAAAATGAAAATTTATTTTTGCAAATTAGCCGCCAAGGGCTTTTTACATGTCTTTTTGAAACTACCAGCGCATTCGGAAAGACCATCATTTGAAGTAAATTATTATTAATAGATTATGATTAATCAATACTTACAGCAATCTTGTTCATCTTCTCCTAGTGCACATTGGGGTTTTCCGTCACACACGTATTTTGAAGGAAGACAAATCTGACTATGAGGACACAGAAAATGATTGTCGTCACACCCATCTAAAATTAAAAAGTGTTTTTTGAATATTATTTTCAAATTACTGGTTGGTGACTAGCGCATCATATTGTTAGAAAATCTCTACTTACAACAATTTGATTCGTCTTGGCCATCTAAGCAGTCGTTAATACCGTCACATATTAACTTTTCATCTAGAGCCCACAAGTAGTCTACGCATGTGCACCCTAATTCATCTGTGCCATCTTCACAATCAGCTTTATGATCGCAACGTTGATGATGTGGAATTAGTTGAGAAATCCTATTAAAAAGAAACATTATTTCTAAAAAGTACGTACAATTAGCAAATTAACGAGTAAAAGCGGAATCAAATTAATTTACCTAAGACATTGGAATTCTTTAGGAATTCTTTGTTTTTTCTTAGATTTAACGGGATGCAGTTCGCTAATGATAATATCTTCTATTTTATTTATTAAATCACGATCACTTAAAACATCTGGAAGTTCTCTGCCTGGTGATTCATTGTCTTTGTCAGAGATAGGTATGTTTACAATATCTTTTTTAGGAACTAGATTGGTTGAAGTAGTTATTGTTTTATCGTTATTTATCAGATTAATCTTGGTTGTTGTTGCACTGGAAGATACTTGAATTGTAGACTTTTTCACGTCGTCTTCATTATTTTCAATAATTTTATTTTGATTTAAAATTATCTGTTTTTTTAGCAATTTTAGTTCTTTAGCTATGCTGCTCTCAGTGGTCAAAATAACGTCTTCAATGTCTTTTTTTTCAATGACAAAACCAGGAGTGGTTTGCTCTGCGGGATTCGATTCATCATCATTTTCCCACGTAGAGATGCTAGTTGAAGATTCATTGGTGTCTGGAGTATCAGTAAGCGAAGAAGTAAACATTTCGGGTATATCGACATCTCTTGTTTCACTCTTATTAGGATTTTCAGCAGCATCATCGTCGTTTGATGATCTTCTTTGAGGCCGTTCCTGTGATGCAGTTGATGAAATATCACCCCGACCTTTTCGAGCCTTTGTCATATCAAAACTGTTATTAGGATCGTTTGTAACATTTTCTGTTGAATCCTCTTCAATGCTACTTTTAGATTCTGAACTTATTTGACTATCCACTTTCATCGCTGATGCTCGTAACAAGCTGTCAGTATGTGTATCTATCACATGTGTCTGTGACACTTTGTGTACTTCATCTGTAAATCCTTCAGCTGTGCAAGATTAAAATATATTGGATTAATTAAAAATATCACAAACCAAATACTTGACAGTTACTTTGATGCACGATATACAATACAATACAATACAAAATACTCTTTTTTGAACACCACAAATCAGTAGAAAACAATACAGAAACAGAGAACAAAGTAGATAATAGGATATCGTAATTTTGTTAATCTATTTTTTCTTTGAAGGTTCAGGTCTTAGAATAATATTGCTACAATACAATACAACATATTTAATTGTTATTTTGCGTATCGTTAAACTGTAATTAAAAAGTAGGGCAGACAATATATACGGCCTTATCACTTAGAAGAGATCTACTCTAGGCAACTGTATTTTATTCTGTCGAGAAAATATGACAAATAAAGATTATTCGTTATATCGATAAGATATTAAAAGTCTCCGCACTTACTCATAGAATTATTCATAACTGATCTCATTGAATCACAGTTCATTTCATCTTCTCCTCCAATACAATGAACAATTTTATCGCATCTCAGTTTTGCAGAGATGCATCTTGATCCTCCGATTGTGCAAAGAAAACCTGCACAAGCTGGTTTAGGTTGACCCTTGGGTTGAGTTTCGAAAACTGTTAACATAAAGAAATATGAATATCATCATCACTATCACTATCATCACTATCACTTCACTACATATTATAAAACAAAGTCGCTTTTTCTGTCCCCAAATCCGTATGTATGCTTATATCTTCAAAACTACACAACGGATTTTGATGCGGTTTTTTTTAATAGATAGAGTGATTCAAGAGGAAGGTTTATAATGTATAATACATGCATGATATACCGTGCGAAGCCGGGGCGGGTCGCTAGTATAGTATAAATGACTTAATGGTAGTTTTCGCATTAAACCTCCCACAAATAAAATTTATTTAATGAAAATTATGTTAGTATTGTTATTTTAATACAAATAAGTATACTTTATTTTGTAATACTTACACCTTTCCATTAGTTCTTTTGCTGGAGAGTTATTTAATTCCTCTGATGAATCTATTACCGGTTTAGTAGCCGGCACTGGTTTCGTTTCTTGCACATCTAAATCTGGATGTGGCCCAGTTTGATCGATTTTTCTTTCCAGGTTAGTTTGGTTTGAATTGGAAATCGTTTTTTCTTCAACCTTGTTTGATGATCTCATCGAATCACAGTCCATTTCATCTTCACCTCCAAGACAGTCGATAATTTTGTCACATATTCGTTTGCTCGGCAGACACTTAAATATTCCTGATATGCACTTAAAACCTGGACATTCTTGCTTGGGTTGTATGGTAGGCAGACTTTTTGAAACTGAAAGCACCCGGACATTAGTAAGTACTAATAATTTAAATAACCAAATTGATTCGATCCAGCAAATAACAAAGTGTAATGTATTTCAAGAAAGTCAGCCAGTGTTGTTACAAACACAGTCAAATGTAAAATGCCTTTTATTTGAGGCTAGCAATTCGATCCCGTGAGAGAAAAATATTTCCACGAGGGAAATTTGAATGTCTTCTTAAAACAACGGTAAAAATAACAAACGATACTTACAAATGTGGAATTTTATCCATTTTACGAAGAGACTAACCCGAGTATACACTCCGGGCTCATCTTTACGAGCGCAGCCATCTCCGTGACTTACGATACCGGCGATGTACCATTGTTGTGAATTCAAAGGGTTTCTGCACAGTAGTGGACCCCCGCTATCGCCCTGGATTACACAACAATCAAATTAAGCTTACTGTACATCGTATTTGAACAGGACTCCGACGTTTCTAGAAACTGTGTAACGTAAGTAATTTTCGCTTTAAGTGACTATGTGGAATCTGCTATTATAATATTTTTAGTGTAGGTAAAATGTTATTACTATTTCTTACAGAATTTTAAAGCATTTTAAATATGAAGTCTGTTTTTGACTGCGTCCGTGGCGATACCGTCAAAGTTAGATAAAAAGCAAAATAATCACGTATTCAAGTTCAGTTTTTGTTCTGTAAGTATTATTTGCAGTAAAACATCTGCTTGTAAACAGATGATTATATAGAGTTTAAAAAGGTTAACATCGTTTCTAAGAATTGTTTTCATTTTACCTGACACGCGTCTTTTCCTCCTTCGCTGAATCCCGCACAAATTTCTTTACCGGCTCTATCTTCCCGATGTTTGCAATTTGACCATATTGGCACTTCCACTTCCCGCATATGATCAGCTGTAGTAAACAAGCATAATTTATTAGCACGTATAATATAAAAATATCCTGCAAACCTTGCAAATAGTCAAGTGGGAGACCTCCCACGCGCAACCTATAATACAGGGAACGTTAAGTGGGGGGGTGAAAAAACGCCCAAAGAAGAAAGTTCTTTCAAATCGTGAATGACATAATAATGGTTTTACTAAGAACGATAGATAGGTAAATTATATTTTTTTGATGTAATTGTGTATCGTATCAATTAGACGATTTAATATAAAAATGTTTTGATTCCTTGCTGACTGTAATTTTATTGACTAAACTTGCATCGTCATCCATCTTACATTTGAGTGTTCCAAATTTTAAGGACATTCAACTACTGAAAGTGAATCAAATTTAATTTGCAAGACTATACCCAGATAAACAACAGGTTATATACAGATATTTCTAATGATTTTAATGACGTTATAGGCGATGTGACTAGCAACCCATCACTATTTTAATTCCCCTTTCCACCTTGTCACCTCCAATCATGCTAAACGTGGTCTTTGGGTCTTGTTACCGCAGGCTCCGTTTACCCCGTAAGGGATATATGGACGTGATTTGTGTATGTATGTATTTTTAATGAAATCCCATTTCCATCTTTACATCACTGCATATATTATAAAACAAAGTAGCTTTTTCTGTCCCCATGTCCCGATGTATGCTAATATCTTCAAAACTACACAACGGATTTTGATGCGGTTTTTTTTAATAGATAGAGTGATTCAAGAGGAAGGTTTATATGTATAGTACATGCACTATATACCGTGCGAAGCCGGGGCGGGTCGCTAGTAAGGTATAATTGAATCTATCAAAATCTCTGTAACTACTCCGAAATACTCAATCTAGTAACTATCTAAGGTTTGATACATTTTGTTGAGCTACTTACGATCTGGCCCATGTTCGACTGTAGCTCCCCAACCAACCGCTGAGCAGACAGTGCCTGCCGGTGGGCCCCAGAGCCAATCAGCGCCTGCAGTCTCCGGCCCCGGCAAGCAAATCGGTCGCACCCATCGACTGAACAGTATAGCTGGTTTCACTCTTAGTAAAGACAAATCATTTTTCATATCGACTCTATCGTACTTGTGGTTCACGATAATGTGACTGACACCGTGATTCTGCTCCTGAGGTGAGAAAGAGAATCGTCGAAGCATTCCAACTTGGACTTCGTAGTAGTGATCCCAAAATCTAAAAAAAAAATGATTGAATTAGATGTATTGCCAAAATATGCTCTTTGTATTTTTTCAAACAGTTGCCGAAGGCGCTATTATTCACAATTACAACTTCAAAATATTTTTCGTGCGGTGGTAAAACTGTGTTCACCAGTTTCAGAAGGTCTAGGACTCCCCTATTCTCGCCCGTTGGATAAGACTGCATGAAGTCAAGTAACAGCGGGTGGCATTTTCATTGTTTTTGTAAGTATTTGTTTGTTTTAATTGTCAATTTACTGCTAACCTCTTAGTTTTATAATATTAATGTACCACTAAACATGTACTAGGGTGCACCATTTAGGCTCCTGTTAATAAATTGTGGATTTTATGTGCGCTGCTGCACATTAATACCAGTATTATATTCATACAGTCCATAGTATCAAAAACAAATTCACTTTACGTCTCTAGGTAAGTGAGTTAAGCTACTTTTGACGTCCTTAGATCTAGTGAACTTCTCCGAACTTTGTTACTCAGTGAATTATACATGATTTGTAACTAGAAGCTAGTTAGGTAACAGCTCAGATACAAGTAGAAATACGCTTTGGATCATCAATATGTAAGCACTATCAGTCTGAAGTTGTTGTAAAAAACCTATTGCTTGTTAATTATGATATTTATTCTAATTCTTTATTGAAAGAGAAGCATATCGCTGTGAAATTGTGCACGTATACAAAATTTTCCGTAAATTATGGTGCCTATAATAGGCCTGAAAACAATACGGTAATGTTCGATTCGTGTCATTGATGGATCATTTGCTCCCACCTACTCCAATGAGTTCATAAAACTGTTAATTGTTTGGAGTGGGCGTACCTCTTAGGACGAACAATTTTGACCACCCGGTTGGTCTGACACGCTAGTGTTTATCACGGACAAGCGTAATATAACATTGTACAACCCTTTCTTACCAGTGTGGCTACATACAGTTACTTTAGATTGTAGTTATCATATAACGCTGAGAAAAAATAAAATTATACGGCATTGACATAAGCCTACGAAAAACAACGCTATCTTACGGAACAAATCTGGGGGGCACAGCAGTGCCTCTGCCAAGACAAAAAAATGAGGCAGGGCACCACCTAGCTTTTCTCGAACGGTTTCGTTAAATACTACTCTCAAGTTTATGTCGGCATCAATTTTCTTCGGAGCGTATATCGCTTGTCTAGTCACGCATTATTGGCATGTGCGCAAAAGATGAATGTTTCGTGAGTAAGATTAAATAAATGCTAGTGAGTGAGAGAGAGATTAAAAGGCAAAAAACGCGATTATCCCCCAGGTAAAGTCAGAGAAAATAATTCGCATCGGTTCAAAGCAAGCAGTGCTGTTGACAGGAACTAATTAACAGCTACTTCATCTAGGTGCCTCTCTTGTTAGTTTATAGTGTGGGATTTAAATTTTACCACGGATTAAGTACCTTCATAACGTTTACCGTACGTAACGTATTACTTTTATTTACTGCGTTTTATGTTTTTCAAAATTAACGTTGTAATTTCTTTTCAGGAATATGCCTTACTAGCTGTTGCCCGCAACTTCGTCTGGATAGAATTTGTTTATCGCTATCCCGCAGGAATTACGCAATTTTCCGGGATAAAAAGTAGCCTATGTGTTATTCCAGACTATAATCCATCTATGTTCCAAATTTCATCCAGATCTGTCCAGCCGTTCTGGCGTGAAAGAGTAACAAACATCCAAACATACTCACAAACTTTCACATTTATAATATTAGTAGGATTTTAATTTTACTCTTAACCACAAAGGATGATCTAAGAACCAAGGATATGAAATTCCTTAGTCGATTTTTGTTTTATTTTTGAATACTTTGACTTACTTGTGGACACAATGAGCCGCCGACATGACCCAACTTTGGCTGATGACGACACCTCCGCAATGGAACATCCCGTCCCTGTACATCGCCACCATCCAGGGCCAGGCGGTAGGCTGGCTAGCTTTCCCGCCCACCACTCTGCTTTGAGTCCTTTTGTGCCTCACCCCGTCCACGCTCATATTGCCTACATATCCGTCAGCGTACACAAAATTGGAATTCTTGAAACTCGACTCGTCACCATTGAATTCGTTATCGTGTCTTTTCTTACGATTGCCGTAAAACATCAAACGATAAGGGTGACCTTTCACTAGGAATCTTTTGTTTCTTCCAAAGAGTCGGTTTTCTAAAGCTAAGTTCTGCAAGTAATAAATTAAAAAAAATTAAAACCTCTCACGCATTAGTCGAATAATCGTAATGTACCTAAGTAAAAAAATAATTCAATTTTATTATTTTTTTCCATGCTGATCGGGAGTAAAGAAAAAACCTAGAATGTACCAGTTGCTTCTCTTCCCGCGCAGATGGTAAAAGCCGATCGAGGGAATGGGCGAAAATCTTAGGAATCATTGATATAGGCGCTGTGTCTAGCAACCCATCACTATTTTGATTCCTCTTTCCACCTATTCGCACACAATCATGCTAAACGTAGCCTTTAGGTCTTGTTACCTTAGGCTCTGTCTACACCGTAAGGGATAAAGACGTGACGAGTGTGTGTGTGTGTTTTATGCTAAAAATGCCCTACATCACTTTGGAAAAGAGCTGATATTCTTCAAACTGCTGGATCGATTTTTACCAAACATAGCTAAGAACCAATAAGTCAACTTCCTTGGGGCAGCAAGGAAATTGGCTGTCGAATGTAAAAAATCGCATTGAAATCGGTCCATCCGTTAGAGTGCTATGATGCCACGGACAGACACACACACACACACATATGCACAAACATCGACTTCAAACTTGGTTAAAAATAACGATTCATTAAGATTTACCGATACCTATCTGTTTATCAATAAATAAAAACACCTTTTACATTAACTTACTTCTTTTAATAACTGAGAAGACGTCAAAACTCTTGTGCCACACAATAAATCTGGACAAGTGACATATACGGCCGAAGAGTTGAAGCACGTGTCACTTGTATGCATCTGGCCACCTTGACCTATGTTCAAATAGTTGACCCTCGACACTGGATCAACATCCACCATTTGTATGAATGGAGGCCTAGCAGCAAAACATTTGATTTAATTTTAATATAAGGGAGAGAAAGCAATTAAATTAACGTATAATTTAAACACTTCACATCAGATAAGTCAAAGGAGTAAGGTTTGACGTCTCAACAGGCTATAGTTCCCTTTTAAATGTGTTTGTGTGCATGATATTTTTCAATAGTAACCTTTTCTGCTTTAACATCTCTGATGATAACTGTTCACAGTTCGTTCAAGATCATTATATTAAATTTAAAAATAAGTAATTTTCACCTTATTATGAGGCCTGTTTCTCGACGACAAGCATCGTGAGCCCAAACGTAAGGATTTTTGCACACAGCGTACCAGTTTCCTTTGAAATTTCTCAACAAATATCCCTCGGTGTTTGAGATGGCAAATAACTGAAAATTATTGAGAAACTATAACATTACAGGGTTGCGAGTCGGAGTATTAGGTAAACCAAAAATAAATACAACCCTTCATTTCGTAGTTGTTATGAACGGTTTAATTAAGAGGAATTTCGAAGTCACCGGTACGAATAATCGTTTTGGGAATTCCATTCATATTCCACCCACACTTCGAATTATTGTTTTGTGGCGTTTCTTTATTAAACTGAGTGTTCATCACAATGAGATTCGGAAAGTTGTTAAAACGTGAATGAGAGGTATTTTGACTCCGTAATCCGAAGTGACACGAATTCGCTTTTAAACTTTCTTTTCATTTGACGAAATTGTTCTCTTATAAATAGTATTATGAAGTATATTTTATATTAATCTGGTCTTTAATCGCATTAAAAATCTTCTTAGCTACATATTCTTGCAGTTAAAATGCTCTTTTTTTCTATTGACCCAGAAGTAACTTAACCAAAGTAACTGACATTGCTCAGCGAATTGTACAACTTAAGAGGCAGGTGGGTGGGGCACACTGCTTGTAGAACCGATGGCCACTCGGGCCGTAAAGTTCTAGAGTGGCAACCGCGTACCGGATGGCGAAATGTCGGTAGGCCTCCCACAAGGTGGCCGGACGATCTCGTTAAGATCGCGGATAGTGTAGCCATTGGCTGCGGGTAGCAGAAATCCGATTGTCTTAGAGATCCTTGGGGTAGGCCTGTGCTCAGCAGTGGACGTTTTTCGGCTGATATGATAATGATGATGATGATGATGATGATGATGAACAGTAACTTACTGGTTTTTCGTGCAAGCTAGGTGCTAACATGTTGCATTCAACTTCGTCCCTATGGTTTGGGCAATTAACAATATTATTGCACCTTTGTTCTTTGCTAAAACAAGTGTTTTGAGTGTCCATATTGTTATTACTACAACTGAAAGAATTTTCACTGCAACCTGTAAAGTGAAATAAAATAGAGTCATGTAAAAGGCACACCACAACACGTTAATCTAGTCAATAATGTTATTAAAAAAATATTTACCATCACATCCCATTTCATCTTCTCCGAAAGGACAATCAAAATAGCCGTCACACAATCTAGTCGCATCCACTCTAGACTTGCAGCTACATTGCAACTCGTCGCTAGCGTCGTTGCAATTCACTTTTCCATCACACCATTGCTCTGCGGTTACACAGGCGTCGCCGTTGCTACACGATATCGTACCGGCCGGGCATTCATTTCCACGCACAGAAAAAATATCTGGCTGGTTTTTCGGATCAGGGCTGAAAGTTACCATCCATTTAGTTTTTGTACTGTGATTATGACTGCTAAATTAAGATATATCTCTAAACTTACGGAGGTTTTAGAAAACTGAGAATAATGTCTAGATCTTGAGGATGTGCATCACGTCTCTTCGCTTCTAATTCACGGCTCTTAGTGTACGGTGACTCAAAAGGTTGTGGAGTTTGTCTGTACGGTTGTATATGAGGATGAGTGGTATCATAGGATCCTGTGAAATAATACATTTTGTGAGCAATCAATAAGTGCATTTAACGAAGTTATTAAGAAAATTACCTACCAAAGGAAGGAGGATGTCCTTGTTTAATTAGGCGCGTAAGTAAGCAAGTGTCTGTCAACGGCGGCGGTACTACACTGTGATAATGTGCGTGATGTTGAGGAAAAATAGCTGTTGCTAGATCATCAAATGCATTACCTTTAAAAACTTTTCTTTGTAATTGTATACTGGGTGTGGACCTGTGCTTTGTATTTCTGTCTAAATTAATGGGTTTAGTTTCTCTCTTTGTCACTTCTTTAGGAAGCTTACTGTAAGAGTCCTTGTGTTTTTTACTGAATTGTGAATCATTCCCGTCTTTATTTAGAATATTCTTTGTGTGTTCATCATCAGTAATTAATTTCAGTTTTTCTACTAGATCTTTGCAAATTTCGTTTTGGTTGTCTTCATTACAATTGATATCGTGTTTCATAATAATGTCTTTTGCTTTGTCAAACTTAATGTCGTCAAAGTTTTCTAGATGACTGCTCTTTTCTTTGTCATTAATAGCATTTCTTTTTTCTCGCTTTGTAATCGAATGCTTTGTTTTATTCTTCAGGCGAATATAAATTTCCAAGTCACCTTGCTCAACCGTTACATTTGATGTTTGTCGGTTACCTGACACAATATAAATTCCTGTGCTAAGATTATTATCTGCCAAGAGAAAAAAAACAATGAAGTATTATGCTATATTAAATCTTGAATACACAATATACAATACTGTACTTTGCATACCTGTGTTTTGTAATACGCGCATCATAATTATGTAAGCGCCTACGGCAAATATAACAAGAAATGTTATTCCGGCTAGTTTCATTAAGATGGAACATACACATTTCTGTATAGGGTTAACATTGCGTCCTGTAAAGTATAATTAGATTTAAATAATACCGGTGTTGCATAGTCACAAGTTTAAAACTATTTACGGTACCTGCTTTCTATTGAACTTACTTATTGCTATGGATTCTGCCAATTCCATCGGAGGAAGGCCCAACGCCTTTTCTGATTTTAAATTATCGTTTGATATCTGAAAGTTAGCAAATACTACTTTAAAAATTGGCCGAGTTATCGTATAACCGTAGATCTAATTATTTGAATGGATTTCCTTCATGAGGAGATTAAAGCACAAATTATAGCAATGAACTAACGCTAGAATAAAATAGAGAAGCGGCAAATTCTTATTCTTGCATGTGTTTTTATAAATAAATAAATAAATTTAGCTTGTGCTTTCCACAGTTAACGGCATTTCGTGAAAGTATTTGCCGCCAGGATTTTTAAAACTAAAACGCCCCCGTTGATCACTTTGTGGTCGGTATCAACCCCTCTCCCTCCCCCTTCAAATCATTAATATATTGCCGAACTCACGAAATTGAGCAGCCTGTATTATCGGCCTCAGAGGTTACTTGCTCTATGCTTTTAGGCAGACTGAGACTATGGTAGAGCATTTTCTTGTTGTCTGCAGTGTTTCTTCTACAAATTTACCCTTCCACGTTATTACGTGGTCATATCACCTAGGTACTGAATAGTAGATAAGCTTATATCTACTAAGTTGTGTGTAATAAATTCACGTCTTCATCGTTTCAGGCGCCCACATAATATGACATTTCATACTTATTACATTTACTTCTGACGTTGAAAATCATTTAGGTACGACGTTATTTATTTTATACGAGCGCACCCACATTTTATTGATAGGTACTCAATTTAAGTACGTTTTTACCCACATAATTCACCTGTGTGCATTGGCATTTTCGAAGTTAATTCGCTGTCAATGTCGATCCCAACTACCTAATTTAAAAAATATGTAAATATATATTTTGCCCTTCAATTTTATTAGACAATTTTTTTGCTTAGCTATTTTTCTTTCAACGTAATACATATATTATGTTTTATTATATTTTAGAACTAGCTGTTGCCCGCAACTTTGTCCGCAAAAAATAGTTTATAACTATCCCGCGGGAGCTATGCAAATTTCCGGGATAAAAGTGGCCTATGTTTTAATCTCGGGTGCCAACTATCTCTATTTTAAGTATGTAAAGTCGGGTCAGCGTGAAGAAGTAACAAAAATACACTCACTCACAAACTTTCGCATTTATAGTATTAGTAGGATACAATTTTTAAACGACAATGAAAATTGGAACACAGAAAAATCCGAAAAGTAAAGCTATGGCCGGGAATCGAACCCCGATCCACATCATTCCATTATGTTATACCGCTACACCACTCGTACATACATTAATAGGATACATTATTCGTACCCAAGTGAGTTGACAAGATTCATGGAAACAAAAACCGACCAAGTGCGTATCGGTCACGCGCTGTGTAGGGTGATATTTTATTAACCCCCCACGCAAAAAGGAGGGTGATATAAGTTTGATGTCTATTGGACTGATTTGGATGCGGTTTTATTCGAAAGCAACTATATTTCCTTGCGATGGCTCTTTGCCACGTTCGGTAAAAATCAGTCCAGTAGTTTGAAGAATATGAACTCTTTTCCAAAATGACGAAGGGTATTTTTAGCAAAAAATGATTTTTTATTTACGTATTCGACTCGTACGTACTCGATTGCATGCGTGGAGTGTTTTTAAATTTTTCTTTTAATTTTCAACTTCGTTATAATTTTGTTCTACTTTTTTTATTTTTTTATTTTTTGTATGTTTTTTTTTATATGAATAGGAAGGCAAACGAGCAAGTGGGTCACCTGATGGTAAGTGATAACCACTGCCCATAGACACCCGCAACCCCAGAGGGATTGCAGATGCGTTGCCAACCTAGAGGATTAAGATGAAATTTGCAGTGCCTGCGTTTTACTGTGCTTTGCCTGGTTTTGGTATATGCAAAGACTACCTTCTCGTGGGTATCGTATTACAATGACCACTATCTCTGTCAAACATGTAGCGACTTGGAAAATAGATTCCAAATCACATTGAAGCGTAATATTCGAATTCTGCATAATAAATGGTTTCTATTCTTCTGTTCATACTTTAATCCACACACACACACACACACAAATCACGTCTTTATCCCTTACGGGGTAGACAGAGCCTAAGGTAACAGGTACCTACAGGCCACATTTAGCAAGATTGTGGGCGTATAGGTGGAAAGTGGAATCAAAATAGTGATGGGTTGCTAGCCTCATCGCCTATAACATGATTCCTATTATAATCGCCCATTCCCTCGATGGGCTTTTACCATCTGCGCGGGTAGAGAAGCAACTGGTACATTCTATGTTTTTTCTTTGCTCCCAGACCAGCATGGAAGACTTTAATCCGCGTATAATAATTATGTATAATTGCGCAAAAAGTACTAAAAAAGTTACTTAAGTAAATAAAATTTCACAGAATGTGTTTGTTATTATTAGCTCAGGATTTAAGGGCATTTTTTTTATTAAGGTATAATTTTATTATCAATTTTAGCACAGTTACCTATTTTAACGAATCCTTGAAACAAAATAATTTGACACTGCGTATTCACTATAAAGTTCGAGATATTAGGGACACCTAGAAATAGAGGGAAACCTACCTACTTAATTTCTCTCATTACTAAGGTATTGCGTTAATGAAATTCCAGCCTTTTATTATCCTGAAGTTTGAATGTCGTGGTTTTGTTGGCGAAATTTAGGCGAAAGGGAGGTACGGTTTACTGACTTTGACGGTTTAATTATTAGTAAATAAAATGCTAACCAGATTAGGATAGGATACATAGTGTTAAAATTAGGTTTGGCACAAATCATAAACAAAACGTTAAATTTAAAATTTAAAAAACCCCCCACGCATTAGTCGAGTATACATACGTAGGTAAATCCTACTAATATTACCAACCGCGAAAGTTTGTAGGTATGAATGGATGGATGGATGTTTGTTACTCTTTCACGTAAAAACGTCTAAATGGATTTGGATAAAATTTGGAACGGAGATAGCTGGTACCTTAGATTAAAATATGCTATTTTTTATCCCGGAAAATTACATAGTTCCCGCGGGATAGCAAAAAAACTATTTTTTTGCAGACGAAGTCGCGGGCAGCTAATAAAAAATTCTATTTTATGCTAAAAATGCCTTTCATCATTTTCGAAAAGAGATAATGAAAAAACCGCATCGAACGGTCAAGCCGCTTGAGAGCTATGATACTACAGACAGATACACAAACATCGTCTTTTTGCGTCGGGGATAATAAATGTATTGAAGTTTACGACAGGCACCTCTTATATTTATCACCATTACATTACAGAATACAGCACAATGTCGGCATCTTCTGAATTTCAGCCCGAGACGTTTTATCGTTTAGTTCCCACAAGTAGAAAATTGGCAATGATGACGTGACACTTTACCGAGTTAGGTAACTGAATGTATTAATGTATTTAGTTGATAAGTTTAGCTTTTTTGGAAGCATGCGTGACAAGAAAAAAAACACCGCGCGTGCGATTTAAAAAAGGGCAGGTCATTTGATGATTTTGGATGAAGCGAAAGAGGTACGTCAAAATTGTAACAAGTGGAACAAAATAGTCTCTGCCTACCCCTATGGAAAGAGGAGTGACTGTATTTACGTATGTACTTGAGTAGAAACCATCAAAAAACTATAATTATTCATGGCGAAGTTCTAAGTAAAAACGAGATATGTTTTTCTACAGAACAGATCCTACAAGAACACATTATTTAATTGGTACCTAAGGCTCTAAATTTAAATTTAAATTCTCGCATGAGATTAATTATTTAGGTTTTCTGTGAACACTAGGTACTTTACTATCTGCCAAGCCTGAGTTTAATTTGAAAAAAAATATATTGCCATTTTGTGCCAACATGTCATGACTTCACTATTATATAAAGTTATTCAATTATGTGTGTGTTTAAAGTAATTTTCAAAAGAGTACTTTACCATCTTTGCAGATTTTACTAATTTGTCCGCAAATTGAATAATATTTCAACACTTCACAAATCCTACACTTAAACCATTTTCACGGCACACTTGTTATATTAATTATATTTTTTAATTAAACCTTTAAAGTCACCATTGTTCCGAGACACGTATAGTGTGACTAAAGCAAAGCCACCGTTTTTGCTGATGGCAACATTTTTGATTATAAGCTTAAATGATTACTCAGTGCTAAACAAGTAGGTTATTCAATACAATAACTGCAACAATCAGAACACATTAATTATTTAAGGTAGTTTTTTAATTTAATCGTTTCTTCTTGGTTTCCTAATTTTAGTGTCTTAAATTGCATAGAGAATTACTATGAATCATATAGTTTTCATCATAAGTAATGATTTGTTTCACAGTTAACTAATGAATTAAGCCTTCCACGCACTGAATCGAATCTACTTAAAATATCTGTATATAAAAATAAAAATAAGTATAAACAAAATAATGAACATGATGTTTAATGATTTAGCTACACGTGCGAGAGGTACGGTTTATAATTAGAGCTCAATAATGGTAATCAGATTTACATTCAAACTCAAACTATTATAAATGCTGTGACAAAGATGTTAATAATGTATATTCTTCGCAGAAGCCGACTAATTTCTTATTCCTTGCTGCTGCTATTAATAAATTCAAATCAAAATTCGGAAACACATACAAAGAAGCTCGGAACACAAAACCTCCAACACTATCTATATGGACAGACCTCTAACAATGTGTTGATGTCCTGGTACTTTTTCTCCGCGACTCGATAAAACATACAAAGAAGCTCGGAACACAGTCAAGACCTCCAACACTCTATATGGACAGACCTCTAACAAGGAACTAATGCCCTGGTAGTTTTTCTCCGCGACTCAACAAAAAAACTTCAAAGTTCAAAAATCGAACGCGACTCTAGCTTCATTCATGCTTTAAAATAAGCTAGTTTTCAGTTCAAAAAGTAATGGGCGAAAAGCAGAGGAATCACGTTATAGGCGATGCGGCTAGCCACCATCACTCTCTCACATCTCTTTACACATGCTCGTCGGTTTGAGGTACTCTTGATCTGACCTTTTGCCAATACGTAATTTTTACTGTTTAATTTTTTAAATGATGTAATTTTTACTGTTTATAAAAACTAAAAAAAACAAGTTAAGTTTTTTTAATTAAGTAATGGTCGAGTGATTACAGACCTTTCAGTAAAGACGAAACCTAAACTAACAAGTCAGTTCTGGTTCGTATTATTCTAGAGCTGGCTTTCAATTTATGGAGCCAGAGCTCTGGAATTTACTCAAGATAAAGGAAGATAGATTTGACAGTGAGTCTCAAACTAAAGTACATATATCGATATCTTTAGAATAGATGCTTGTAGAGAGATTATAAATAAATTTACGTTGTACTGATTAAACTTATAGTAAAATTATTTAAACACTAGCTTCTTCCTGCGACTTCGTCCGCGTAGAATTAGCAATTCGTTTATAATTTATCTATTCTGTTACAAAAAACGTCAAGCGTGAGTTGATTTAAGTACCTACTGAAATGTCAAACTCCTGTATTATTGACTCGGTTGCGATGAAATTGTTGTAAGCTATTGTAGGATGAAAAGTATCAAAAATTTTAACCGGGAATATACGGTACTACCATGCAAAAGTTCTCTTAAATCAGTCCAACAGATTTGGAGATTAGCGAACACAGACATAAATATACACATCCATCCATACATACAGACAGACAAAAATTATAAAATCTACTTTTTTGTGATTTATTCCTCTTAACACTATTTCCGTGAGCACTATTTTTGATGAATTTATTTAATATACATACACGAACTTTCTTCTAACTTATTATATGTATAGATATACCTAAGGAGTGGTGGTGTTCCCATGCATCAATGAAACAGGCACTTAGTTGTGGTTACTATTATGAGCTTCTAAGCCATTAAGTGATCGATAAAACCTCGTCTATTTCGAGAGAACCTTTAATATAGGTACATACCGTCTTAAAATAGGCAGCCCTAGTGCAAGGTCCGTCCAGATAGCTATTATCTTACTCACCAATCCTCCCGCCAAGCAGTATGTTCTGGTGTGGAGAGTGAGACAGCTGGTGAAGTTATTGGCACATAAGGTACGAGTATTCCATTTTAGCCCTCTAGGCTAAGCGGGTAACGAATGTGTTGTGGGTATCCATGGGTTGTGGCTATAACTTACTATCATGTGACCCACTTGCTCGTTTTCCATCCTATTTTATATAAATAAAATATAAAGAAACTAGCTGCTGCCCGCGACTTCGTCTGCAAGCAATTAGTTTTTCGCTACCCCGCGGGAACTATGAAATTTTCCGGGATAAAAAATAGCCCATGTGTTAATCTAGGGTATCAGTTATCTCCGTTCCAAATTTTATCCAAATCCATTCGGTAGTTTTTGCGTGAAAGAGCAACAAACATCCATCCATCCATCCATACTTACAAACTTTCGCGTTTATAATGTTGTTAGGATAGTAAAATAATTATAATCTATCTACATGCGCTTAGATACCAATCTATCGTTCTTTAATGCCATAAGATTTGTGTTGCCTAATGTTGTATAATGGTGACAATGACATTTTAATATTGGTATTTTTCTAACAGCTATTTTAAACTTTATTGTGTATAAAACACATTGAAAATAACGACCACAGGACAAAACTGTCATCCTTCTCATATCCATGAAATTGTTCCTAATAACCATGAAAATTATAATGCCTAGCTCACCAGGATTCCCCACTCTTGAAAGACTTTTTATTTCGATAATAGAGGATTTCGTTTATTAAAGGTCACCGAGCAAAGACCGTTTACCCTGCTCAAAATTGTGGCTCTCAATATTATCATGAAATATATTTTTCAATACAAAGTGAAAGGTTTAATCAATTCCAGGGATGAAGGTGATTTGCATGACAAAAGAAGCGACCGGATGGCCAGCGGAGGTAAACGCTTCGCAGGGAGTATCTAGTACCTACAGTCCGAGCTTGAAGGTCCGTCACGTATACGTTAATTCTTTTTGATTTTTCAAACTCTCACTGACTTTTATTTTCGTCGCTTTGAGCTGAAACTTTTATGAACGATACCAAAAAAATACACTCAATTCTGTTTCAGAGTCAAGTTTTTTCTAGCTGTTTTAAACCACGAAACGCTCTACATTATACTTAGTTAAGATATAAGATAAATAAGCTTAGTGAACTATCTTGTGCGTTGGAGATAGATATTAGTAATAAGAGTTAGTCGGTAGTCTTATTGAAAAGCAAGGTGCGTATACACTTACTACATTTGCTTAAAAAAAAGAGTGCTAGGCATTAAAACACAACCATAGTTACAACAATTCTTTCATTCATTTTGGTATACTTATATGGATCCCCGTCGGAACTTTTTCAAATTTTCCAAAAAAAAATCTGTTTGCCTCCGGGTCACGTTCTAACATTTTTTTTCCAAATACGCAGTCCATACGTGAGATGACACAAACTAAAGTGTTCGAGTTTTATGTAAATTCGTCTCACTTGACTGTTGCGGTTTTATAGGGATTGATATCAATGTTAGCCCAGTTGAGACAACAAGCGTAACCATTCATAAAGGCAAGGGCATGATGAATGATTTTTACGATAAAAGTACTGAAATTATTGTACCGGACACCGTCATGGGCATGCGCAAATAGTAGCATACGTCAAGCCATTCATTAACATGATTTGGTCGGTGGTCGCCTAGAAAATCGCTTTCCACTGTTTATAAAATGTAAGGGGGTCGGGTGACATTTTCCATTCGAAGTGTGACCTTGACGGAAACTGGTTGGATTTTGTTATTATCTTTTAAGGAGTGTTTCCTTATAGTGTGGGAGCGATCCTCCATCAATATTATCCGAGGCGGGTTTCAGTTGATTTTGGTAAGTTTGGTTTGAGTAAAATGCAAATTACTTTACGTCAAACGCTTAGAGTAGGTTTCAAACTAAAGGTTCTGTTTCACTTAACTGTATTGCAATATGATAACTGGCTTACTCATGATTCGAAGTTATAATAAGTAACCTTGAGCTCGATCAAAGTTTAAATAGAACCTGACCCAAAGTCTGTGTGCAAATTTATTATTAATACTCTTCATGTCCTTGATCGAAATAGTCCGTTGGGTGGCATTACTTATTAAGAATCTAAAACGAGTGTTTTGTCAAGTTTGAGGCACTGATTGAGTTTTTTGAGAAACGAAATTGAATTAAATATTTGTCTTTAAATTGTCTCTATTTCTGTCCAATGGAACATCACTGCTTTATTAGTGAACTGTTTTCAATTAAGCTTTACTTGTTTGAAACCGAATCGTTTGATGTCCGTTGCGTATTTTGCAATTTATTAATACCTATTTATCTGAATTAAAGTTAATGATTTAGTCGTTTTGATACTTTGTTTTGCAGGTGGAATATCCTTTATTCTCGACATGTTAATACCGATACGTAAACAGAAGTGTAGTTAAAAATGAAAATGAATATTTTTGTAGCATTTTTTTTTATTGTGGCGTTAATGTCCACCGGCAAAACTGAAAAGTTAGAAGACCCAGATACCCACATGAGCCATTTTATAGCAGATATATGGCTAGAGGGTGCAGATGTCGTTAGAATTCTATGGCGGGATTGTGCGAAAAAAGTAAGTCCATAACAATATTTATATATTAGACTTTAAAAATGCAAATAAATAACATGATAAATATATTACGTAAGTGATGTGGCCAAGCATATCCAAAGAATCACTAGTTTGAAAGTATTAGGGACTACTTTCCGGCATTCTAACAGGACAAACAGAAAAAACAACAGGGGTATCCCACGCTATTATTACCCCGGCTCTTTCATACCTACTAAAAAAAAATAGTAGCTAACTATGAAATATGTTCCTAGCTATTAGGTATATTATTATATTCATAGTTTAGCCCAAGTGTCCATTCAGCTTGTGTCCATACTTCAGGGAAATCCGTTAATCCCCGTCGGGGAGCTCAATAATCGGCTTACTAAGTAACGGACGCTTTGATAATATCGCAGGCAATTACGCATGTAAGATTGTCGTCACGGCCATCTTTATTAATTTTGCTTTAATAATAGCCTAGAACCTTATGGAGATTAGCTAAGAGGTTAGTATGCACTGTATTGGTGTGGACCGTAAAAAATGTCTCGGCAATAAAAGCCTTTCAGGTGACAATGAACTTTTGCCCCCAATTTTAGTGGCTAAAAGCTGTGTTGGTGGTTCTGGTTCCTGTTGAAAGTCATAAAAATGGCAATTGGGTTTCGTTCACACTATCACGCGTTCTTTTATTTGAAAAATGACATAAGTTAAGAGCGTATACACAGAAATAATTCTCTTTACCCTGGTATCATAATTCCCTGATATTTTTGTCTGTAGCTAGTCGACGTGAAAGACGTGATCGACCACAAAGAGTACTTCCCAAAGTTTGTGCGTTGTATGAAGCGCAAAACTTTGAGGGCTTTGGACCGGTCGCTCAGTACAGACATAGTGCCTATAGCAGAAGGAGTCAACCTGGTGCGATTCGAGATGGTCGACAGGACTGGGAATGTTATGCCTGACAACTATACCAGGTAAGTGGGCAAGTGAAAATTAAATGATGACAGCAGTAAGGGATGACCGTTAGCGGTCGATAAGAAATTTAAGGTTTGCATTGCCCGGCTAAAGTCTGGCTTCTTCAACAGATTACGTAGTTAAAACTTCTTCTTTTTAATTCCTTTTGCTTATACCATAGAACAATTTGTATGCTTAGTGGTAAAGCAAGCTGCTGTTCTGCAAATGAAAAGTATTTACTCAAATACTTTAACTAAGACATGAAAATCACGTTTCGAGAGTATAAAATGCACCCACCCGGTAAGAGCCAACAATTTTGAGGAAATAAATACCAACATGTCACTATAAAATCCATCTGTCATCTGTCATTTACAAAATAAATGGTCCCGAATTTATCAGTTCAGTACAATGGCTTAACCCACATTAAACATTTCAGCAGATTGATGTCCGTTGAATGTTGACTACGTTACTTTAGAGGTGAGCGACCGCGCCACGATTTGTCAACGTCATGCAAAAGAAGGTGTCGAATAAAAATTGCGCAAATCGCTCCAGTTTTAGCCAGAATGGCTAGCCTGACTTACTTCTTCTCGCTTATTGTTCAGTGCGTCTTTTTCTAACCTGGTGCGTTGGAATAAGATACACTGAGCGATGAGTGTGAACTGCACGGTATGCTAACTGTGTTGATTGCGAAACGGCTTTGCAGTAGTCATTTCGTTATGTTTACGTGTGCTCTTGATTTGCTTACATTGTCTTATTTTATTATGAAACTTTTTATGCTCTTGTTATTGCATTTATTTCCTAACACAGCCAAACACTTCATTAAAAAGACTTTGAATTTCATTGAAATCGAATTTTAGAGTAGAACACGAATTATGCATCCCCGTTTCTATTACAGTAAAAAAACATATTAAAACATTAATTTGCTCCACTGATTGATTACATGACATCGAACTACTTGCGTGTCCTATAACTTTCATAATAAGGTTGTAACTAGTCGTTAATTTCGATGAATAGTTGTGAAACCACAAAAGTTGCTCTATTTAAACCTTTATGAAAGTTAATAATAGTCTCGTTTTGTACTAATTAGATGAAAATTTTACGTTTAATAACCACTGGTAGACTAATATATACGCTTTCAATAAAATTCAAAGGTATATAAAAAGTCCCGAACATAAAATATCGTGTTCGTATTAAACTTTAAATTGATAATTAACTTTAAGTTATTTTAATTCGGTTTTTTGTATATTGAATTGTTTTTACCTACTTACTAGCTTGATTCGATAGTTTCGACCTTTTGACTAATCTATAGTATTTAAGTTTATACCACTTACTAGCTACGTGACACATCTGCAACCCTTTGTTATCGCAGACCATGGGAGGTGGTGATCACTTACCATCAGGTGATGGTATAAAAATAAACTCAATTTTAAGTTGAGACGCGACAGCTGAACTAAAAACGAACATCTTGTGACGTACTTTACGAGAGCTTTAGCTCTAAGATATTTATTTAATACACTCGTAAGTAATTGAATTCTTTGTACATTGACAGTACGTGGTCGGAGAAACAATTGGAGGAAGGAGAGTGGCGTACTCTCGCCATGCAGCGAATGTCGAAAGTGCTCAGAACACACGTTATCAAATTTGACTTGGAAGAGGGAAAAACAACAGAAAAGGGTAACTCTTTACATTTGTTTCTTTATAAATAACTCAATGAAAGATATAATATAAGATTGCTACAATTTGATTAGCGTTGAACGGGGTGACTTTGCAAAACTTGGTCTTATTGAAGTTTTGAATTTTAATTAAGACAGCATTGTCGTTCTTTTGGCCGCTTTAAACAGTTTCAACGGCGAGTAAAGAGTCAAAACAAAAAGTAAATGTGTATACCGAGTGTTCAGGATTAGCAATATTTTGATGTACTTATCAGGATAATTGATTTTAACACCCCTGCAAAGCTTCGTAACATAACTTTAGATAGATTTAATTATTTACGTACTAGCTAACGAATAATTCCAGGCCTTTCGGTACGTATAATACATTCTCAGCTTATTCAGTACATTCAGCATAAAAAAATACATACATAAATCACGTCTTTATCCCTTACAGGGTAGACAGAGCCTAAGGTGACAAGACCTAAAGACCACGTTTAGCATGATTGTAGGCGTATGAATGGAAAGGGGAATCAAAACAGTGATGAGTTGCTTAGCTACATCGCCTGTATGACATGGTCCCTAAGATTTTCGCCTAATCCCTCGATGGGCTTTTACCATCTGCGCGGGAAGAGAAGCAACTGGTACATTCTTTGTTTTTTCTTTGCTCCCAGACCAGCATGGAAGAACAAAAAAAATATTAAAAAAAAGAAATTTAAGAAACTTTGCAAGGGTGTTCTGATCTACTAAACTAACGAGCTTGTGAAATATCGTCAATACTTTTTGTGACACCCGGTAACTATAACCCTAAGCAAATTATAATTTTAGGTACCGGTTCAATCGTGAGATTTATGTTACTATTATTTTATTGAATTGTCGATTACACCAAAATCGCGAGCGAGTGAATCTGCAGACGGTATGGTACAGTACATTTTCTTTTTTAGTCGAGTTCCGCGGCCGCCGCCGTCATCAGATGATGGTGATGATGATGTTCGGCATCGTGTCAATTGGCATGGTGCTCGTGCCCATGGGCTTCCAATTCCTCGCTGTGCTTGGCGGAAAAGCGTTGCTGCTCGCCAAAATGGCTCTCATACTAGCTTCAATACAAGGATTGAAAAAGGTAGGCACATGAATTCAGTCTTATGTATTTTTTCAATGCAATGTAATTTTAAAAAGCATGTACTAAATATACTACATACTTACCTCCCTTACCTATTCATACAAAGTTAGGAAACTGTTATAAGATACCTGACATTCTATCTGTGCCAGGCAAAGGTAAACGTCAAAATGACAGCTAAAAACAAACGATTGTTATGTTAAAAAAGCTATACAAGCATTTATAAATAAGAGGTTTAAAGCATGACATCATTTTCATTAACAAAATAACACAATGTTCAATCTCGCAAAGTCATTTTAGCTTTTGAGTGTTTTCAACTGTTTTGGTGTACTTACAATATTTTGGTGTATACATGCGAGTTTGCTTACGCTTACACCAGGGTTTCTTAAACTGGGGCCACGGACCCCTTGGGGGTCCATGACACGTGTGCCAGGGGTCCGCAGCAACTCAGTTAATTTTCACATATTTATTTGAAGTGATTTCTTGTGTTAGGCTTTGTTTTCTTTTCCTATTAAGCTTTGTCTGGGGGTCCATGGACATTGTGAAATTCTAAAAGTGGTCCGAAGCTTCAAAAAGTTTAAGAAACACTGGCTTACACAAAGCTAAACGGATTATGCGAAGGGGCAATTATCTACAAGATTGAACATTCATTATCAAAAAGAAGCCTAGCCACGGAACAGAATGAACAAGTTGAAATGCCCTAAATTCCCAATACTGCTGTCGCCGTAAGTTTACACAGCCACATTTGATATACACTATAATAAAAATGGAAATTTTGATGGAAGCTTCTATTTGATAATATTTTAAGTTGTGCACAATCAATGTCAATTTAACTTTTCAATGTCAATGTATCGCTGACAGAGGAATGGAACATGGAATTGCACACTTTTAGCGTTTGTTACCTGAACCAAATTAACAGTTAACAAAAAAATAATGTCTGATTCATATTTCTTCTCCACTATTATTATTAGATGTAATTAAAAATAATCTCTATGAAGATGTTGTCGAGCATTATGATATGGAAATTTCGTGATGTTTATTTTTGACAAGCCCAAATAGTAGAAGCATTGGACAGTCTTCAATAAATTACTTTCGGTTGCTTATTAATTTTCGTTACATTTAATATAATATTCTATTTTATGGTAGGTATAATAAATGCGAGCATGATTATTATTTATAGAAAACCGCTCAATTCAATTGAATATTTCCATTAGCCTTATGGTTTGTATCAAATTTGGCAATGCGTGGGACAACCACTGACAACAAAATGGGCGTCACGTAGGCATCACGAGTTGCGATGCATCCGTTTGATACCCTGTCTAACTTCCTTGTCAAGCAATCCTCTTGTTATTTATGTTCCGTAAGACAACCCAACTAAATAAAACCTCTAAATAAAAGAACTGCATCAAAATTAATAATAATGAGACTACTAACACTACATGTCGACAACATTCCTTTTTAGGTTGACAATAATGATGGGTTACATGACCGAGGGAAGGTACGGTATATTCAGTAATCAAACTAATCTCCTCTCTTAAAACCTATCAATACGTAACTTTCTTAACATTAATAATAGCACTTTAGGCTTTCCTGCACGATATCTAACGAAGCATTTTGATAACCTGTTAATAGATGTTCTGTTCCAGATCGGTTCAAGTCCGCTGAATTACGGATTCTATCATTCCTACCCTCCTTATGATCACTACGAGAAGCGCTCCGGAGACGACTGGCCGCCGCCGGTCGCCATGCCTGGCACGCCTCCGCCGTCACTCTCAAGACACAATTCCTGGTCCAATCTCGAAAGCGGAAACATCAAAACTGACAGAATAGATTTAGGCTCTGTCTACACGGACGAAACTCGTGATGCGAAACATAAAGATATCTCGCAATTTGTACAAAGAAAGTCAGATGCCAGACTGTATCCAGTTTATACCGGCTCTCCGGATGCACCTCCGTTTACTGTTATTGATTCTCCTACTCCACTTTTAGATTTAACCACTACACCAGGGGAGGTCCAAGCGGATTACACGTTGGAACTCCCCTACAATGGGTTTCGCTTTCAAAGTCCCACTCCTGTCGTTTCATCTTAATGTTTTGGTTCAATTGTTTCGTTCGTTATACGATATAATCGTTAGTATTTTTGGTTATATAGCGCATATCCTTTATCCAACTCGAAACGTTTTCTACAGTAATTTTCGACCTACAAATGCCCGCCCTGAGTTTGGTTTCAACCTGCGTGGATTATTCCAATGGTTTAGGTCAATAATTCCGTTGATTCCATTGCAATTGCCTTTTGCATAGTAACGGTTTACGTTACCGGAATATTGGCTAAGTTTTCGTTTAATTTTTAAAGAAGAAACTAATTGCAAACTAAGTAGCAACCTCCAAAATCTGGGCACTTTACCCAAAGAAAGTCCATTTTCTTAAGTATAATTGAATGACCGCTATCAGCATGTAATGGGGGTCTGTTAATTGCTCAACAACCTAATGAAGATAAGGCGTAATCAAATGTCATTAATTAAATTCGTCAAGTTCTGGTTACTTTCTTTACTTTTTATGAAAAAAAAAGTCATATTTTCGACCGTATTTAAAAGTTTTATAACTTTATTAATTTTCAATCATACGTGTATTATATAGATTTAGTCAACATTATTAAACATTGTTAACACACGTTTGTTTTTTTTTATTTTAAATGCTAAAAGTACTTTGGCATTCATTTTTCTTTTAAATGTAAATGCACTTAAAAAATATTAGATTCCAACAAAGTTGATAATATTTACTCATTTTATTTATTATTCAATGTAGAGCACTGGATTACATCGCGTTTTTAACATAACTTTGCCGATACCTACCTAGTCGCGATATAGTATAATATTTCAAGCTAAATCAGCCATTTGTGAATGGAATTTTTAATTTGAGTATGTACTTTCATAGTAAATAGTTGCTTTCAATAACTTTTCAGAATATAATTCAGCAATCAATAAAAACGCTGCCTCGTTTTTCGTCTTTTTTGAGTATTAATTTGTAATGCATAAAATATTTAAATTTCCGCCTAATTTGTACCAGTTTTTTTTAGAATACTGTCCTGTCATTTCTGAAAAAATCAAGGTCATAATGAAACTAGCTTCTGCCCGCGACTTCGTTTGCGTAGAATTATCCATACAAACCTTCCTCTTGAATCACTGTATCTATTAAAAAAAACCGCATCAAAATTCGTTACGTAGTTTTGAAGATCTAAGCATACATAGGGACAGACAGATAGTGGAAAGCGACTTTGTTTATAATATGTAGCCATGAATGAATCTCGAACAACGTACCTACAGTGTAAGCCTACGAAAATATTGAGTTTATTATTTTGTTTTGACGTATAACACATGTCAATTTAACGTAACAATTGATTTTTTAACTTCTAATAACAACGTTCTAAGTAGGTATATTGTCATGGGCCAACGTTACATAATTTAGGTACTCGTACAATCATAATCCTCGTAACTACTAAGCCGACGAACATCTCATTACATTTAATAAAAGAAGAAACCTAACATTAAATTTTAAAAGTAAAACGTATTGGACATTATGCGCATAATGATTAATGGCAATAGCAGCACTGTATCCATTAGTTTTAATATTTATTTTATAGCAAATTTATGGCATGTCTTTCAGTTTTATTGCAATATTACTAAGAGCTGATTTAATATCAGGATCACATTACGCTATAAATCAGTAAGAAATAATATTTCAATTATATTCTATTTTCATAAAACAAAAATCTTGCGTCGGATGTTAAAAAATCCAATGGCATGTTCATCTCGCTGAACAGATAGTAGGTAGAACGTATTGGAGTCGGAGCAGTTGGACATTTAACGTTCCCTTGTTGAACAGTAAGTAGTGTTTACTTAATTTTATTTTTGATCTTTTAAATAGTGATGTGTATATGTTGGAATGATTTGCATGAAATTTGGCACACAGGTATATTGGTTTAAAACGCCGATTTGGCGGGCGCTAACAATCACATTCACTACCTCCTTTTAGCCTCATTCATTACCGTTTCACAGAAAGAAATAATGAAGTGATTCCGAGTGCGTTTCTGACCTCTGGATATAACATAATAGATACTTCTCCCGGCAAATTGCGTAGTGTCCGTGGGATAGAAATAAGCACATTCTCTGCTGACAAAGTCGTGGGCAGCATTTTAGTTTTATGTACTACAGCATACCATAAGAGCAGCTTGAGGGCCATGGACAATGGACATCCCATTTAACAAGGGCCACGATAGATCTAGTCAAGACCCTCATCGTATTCCTTTCAGTCCATATAACAGCTGCACCTTCGTGCACTTACTAGACCGGAAGCTTCTTTAATAATTATATTGAGTCTTAGTAGTTCGCCTTGTAGCATCAACTCTAATTATAATTACGTTCTAGCAAAATATTGACGTCTAGTCACCGCGCGGTCGTTCGGTATCAACCAAAAACTTTTTAGAAAAGTAAATCGTAAACCCTCTTTTGATTGGCGTTTTCAGTATAATTTTATAAAAAAAAAAATTGGGCGAAAGACGTAGGAATCACGTTATAATAATTTTTGCTCACTTATTAGTACTCACAACTCCAAATAAGTTTTTTCAAGGCATTAATAATTTTCACTGATGATCCTTCCATTAAATCATAAGAAAAATCAAAACCATAATGTATAAAATATACGGAATATAACTATATGAATTAAAATGGAATTGAGGATTCTAGGGCAACGGAAAAATTGCCAAGGTTCTCGCCTACGTACAAATTATTTGTCGTAGGAATATTTTTATCATCTTGCCGAGTTCACTGTCACCTTATTTATAATCGTAGTGGATTTTGTATAATTAGTTATTTATGAATTAAGCTGAGTATTATGTTAATTTATTGCAAGTAAAAAATAAAGACAGATCTGTGTGAACGACGAAGTGAGGCCGGTAAAACGGACACGTGTGGGAAACCAGGTACGCTAAGCTAACTGGTTGAGCTACACATACACGCTCGCGGCGTAGTTTAAGCCTGCCTCAAGTAACCGTTCACAGACATTTACATTTATTTATTCTGAAGCTTTGGCCTTGAGGTTTATACAAATATTGAAGTATTTATCAAAAAAATTCTTCCATGCTGGTCTGGGAGTAAAGAAAAAACAGAATTTACCAGTTGCTTCCCTTCCCGCGCAGATGGTAAAAACCCATCGAGGGAATAGACGAAAGTCTTAGGAATCATGTTATAGGCGATATTTAGCGATATTATCTTTAGACGTAAGTAATATTTAACAGTAAGCAACCCTAGGAACACGCCTGGACGACAGAGGGGTGTAACGATGTGAAGGGGGAAGTAGGTATATAAATGGCGGCGTTTTGGACGCGGTCAAAAGAGATTCCGTTCTACTCTGTTATTATTTATCCTGTGCCTTAGGCTCTGTTTACCACGTAAGGGATAAAGACGTGATATGTGTAATGTGCATGTATCAAAAAATAAAATTAGCACACCGGGCTCCAAAAACGAAATGGTACAACCTCCTTTGCACAGGTAATCTTCGATCCCTTGTTACTTAAAAATGTTTGGTAGGTAGTTTGAAATAATTCCTCCTAGTTTTTAATGTCGCGTTCGTTGGTATAAAGAATTCCGTTTGACAATCCAACTGTCCTCGAAGCGGTTTCCTATTTTATTCAGTAGGTTTGCCTAGCTAGTTACACTTATGTTACTTTTTACTTCAGTTATCTTTAAGCTAAGTTGTTTTTAAGCTGCTGTACAGTCCGTGAAATCATAGAACGATATTCGGATTTGTCTTACTGTCTCACTCATTCTTATGGGTTTGATACTTGAATCGGCCGATGATACCCGAAACCCGAAATCCGTTCTAAGATCTCACAGACATGGATTACCTATTTGACGTTACTGAATATACACAAAGTTTTAACTTATTTTCTCGTTGCTTTCAATAGCGTGGTAAATGGGCTTTGGCGGATTATGTTGGCTGGAAAAAGTAGGTATTTTAAAGTACAAATAATGTAGTGAACTAATAATAATCCTTACCACGGTTTATGTTTTAACGGTTTCGTGTAGGCGTTAACGGTAGACTTACAGACAGTCGCGGCGGTTAGTACAAGTTAGAAGCATGCAGTAATTCTAAGAATTAAGGTTCAAAAAGCTAGAATGACCTCTTAAAATTAGCAATTTTTGTAACTTAATTCCGCCACGCAAAGCGCTACCGTAAAGTGGAAAAATTGAGGTTACTTTGATAGTTTTATATTTAAAATGGATATTTCCGGACTAGGTAAATCATTAACATGTACCTAATCGAAAAGAAGATGGACGAAGACGTCGACAAGCAATTGGAAATACGAATAAAAAACTGTAAGTTTGTCGAAAAACTACTTTTTATGTCGCCTCAGCAGTTAAAAATCACCCTGTTTTAGAGTTAAAAATATGTTCGCACTATAGGTACACGGTGTTACAAACTACCCATAAAGCCACAAGGAGGTTAATTAAATATCGAATCCATTTACAATATTTAAGAACCGTAGTATCGCTGTATAACTTAACCAAAAAAAACTTTATTGTTATCATTGATGTGCAAACCCATTTGAGCAAAATCAAAGAGACTACGCAGAATGTATCAACATTTCAAACCTAATTCGTGGAACGACAAAGAGACAGAATAGTAACAAAATGTACCTAGAATTCGATTAGAAACAGATCGAGTCGACTCTTGGAAGATTGTAAAAGATCTAACCTAACAAAACAACCTAAACGAACACAACACGAAATAATAAAACTGTACCTAGGGCATCGATTAGAAGATTTGACCATAACGTATTTTTTTCCCGTTTGACGTTTTTTAAGCCTGTACTTGAGCATAATAACATCCTTGTATTGAGGTAGTAAACATTTTGTGAATGAAAAACTAAAATATTAAAATAGGCACAATTATTATATATTTTTCAGTATATTTGGCTTTGATAATTAATTGTATTTTTTACATTCATCCATTTAATATCAGTGACTTGAAGTTTTAATATACGTTTACTTAGTGAAGTATACCGGCTGTTTGACATAGTGAATTATTGTCAATGAAATGAAAAAAAAACATTATGTTAATAATTGTCTTTGACCTGATATTTGGTTAAGCGTTTGTCGGCGAGTCAAGGGTAAATGCCACGTAAATGCTCAACGAACTGCTCGAAGATACATGTGACATAAGTTAATATTGACTTTTAATTTAAAGTTTAAATATACTGGCGCAAAATATTAGCAAACTCATTCCGTGACAAACTCAATACTTGTCTTTTACAAGTGGATAGAAAGTTTCGTAAAACCAATATCTGTATGCAGACTTTAATGATTTTGATGACTTTAATGATGACCCAAGTATTTTAACAAACATACATAAATCACGTATTTATCCCTTACGGGGGAGACAGAACCTAAGGTAACAAAACCTTATGGCCACGTTTGGCATGAACAAGGGCGTGCAGGTGGAAAGCGAAATCAAAATAGTGATGGGTTGCTAGCCGTATCGCCTATAACATGATTCCTAAGACTTTCGCCTATTCCCTCGGTTTTTACCATCTGCGCGGGAAGAGAAGCAACTGGTAAATTTTATGTTTTTTCTTTACTCCCAAACCAGAATGGAAGAAGTATTTCAACGTTTAAATATATTATGAAAAGCATTAAAGGCGTATGTTAATTAACGCATTCACTCCTCCAAGTGCCGGGAACGCTCATGTGCATTCAAATGACTGCTCAATTGTGACAGTGGTGAATTATATTGAATATTTTAATCTTGAGTCATACGACGGTTGAGCACAGCCTCTACCGAAAAACCCTCGACGTAAAATAACACGCCGTATGATCTTGTGAACTTGGGCCAATTCGCATGGGAGTTTGTAAGTTAGCTTTATAATTAACTAAACACCAGTATTAAGGATGAAGCAACATTAACATCGCGTGTATCCTACAGAGAAAGTAATAATCACCATGGTTAATCTAATCTCGGAGGCTTTATGAGGCGTCATAGCTCAATGAAAATACTTTTCATCTACCTATGAGTGTAAGTATACACGATAAAATACAATCTGTATAATCCACTGTTCTGTACCTTTACTATATCTACGCATTCTTTAAAATGAGCGACCGTGAAATTCATCGTGAAAATTTAATAACATTTAATTATTATTATTATTAGTGGCTTATCACTTCAGGATTGCAAGTTTATGCCACTGCGATAGCGCGATTTAATTTATATCAGATAGCTATTACAAGTAGCTAGGACAAGTAGTCCAGTTAGGTAGGTCCGACTTCAAGAAAGAGGTCAGTCGCCGAATCCAACTCGGCTGGGCAGCGTTCGGAAAATTGCGTGATGTCTTCTCGTCCGACATACCTCAGTGCCTCAAGTCGAAAGTATTCGACCAGTGTGTGTTACCAGTGATGACTTACGGCACTGAAACGTGGTCCCTCACTATGGGCCTTATGAACAAGTTCAAAGTAGCCCAACGAGCTATGGAGAGGGCTATGCTGGGAGTCTTTCTGCGAGATCGAATCAGAAATGAGGAGATCCGTAGAAGAACCAAGGTTACCGACATAGCCCAGCGGATTAGCAAGTTGAAATGGCAGTGGGCAGGGCACATAGCACGGAGGACGGATGACCGATGGGGTCGAAAGGTCCTCGAGTGGAGACCACGTACCGGCAAGCGCAGCGTGGGACGTCCACCCACAAGGTGGACCGATGACCTCATTAAGATCGGAGGATCGCGCTGGATGCAAGCCGCTTCCAACCGGTCTTATTGGATGTCTAAAGGAGAGGCCTATGTTCAGCAGTGGACTTGTAATGGCTGAGAGGATGATGATGATGATGATGAGATAGCTATTGAGTTTAAAAAGTGAAGAAGGTTTTTAAGATAAGTTCGGGCTATAAATATAAAATAACTTGAATTTGTAAACTTTAAGTTCCTGGCGCGCATCTTCTACGGGATCTTTCTTTGTCACATGCATATTCAAGAAGTAGAGTCCGCTGCCACCACGTTCATAAAAATAATGTAATATAATATTTTTTGACAATTTTGTGTTTTACTTTATTTTTGTGCAATAAAGCATTTAAGCACCCAATAAAAATAAATCTAAACCTGTTGACATTATTGTCAACCGAATATATCTTCCATAATAATACATAAATTAAATTTACAAAAAAACGGGATAAATGGAGTTAAAGTTTTGAAATTAACTTTTATTTCTATAACCGCATGGTTTACGCGTAATGACTGAACGTCTATCTAGATTGTTCCAGTTGCCATGATCAAAACTGCTTTAAACTTGCTATTCGTTACCTACATGATTATTAAAAAGTCGTAACTACTAAACCGCAGAAAAATTGCTGAACATACAGGGGACATTCTGGGTTTTAATTATTGACACCATTGGTTGGGCCTGTATAATATATTTTATTCCATAATATAAACTTATGTCTATCAGCACTGACCTAAGTTCGTGTAACGTATGCGGCTCCAACACGAGAGCACGAATGCAGTTCTAAAGTATGATATACATAATACAACATTAGGTCTAGGTATCTACAGTAAATATGTTGTATTATCGTTATTATGGTTAGGAAAGGCCAGTAGGCTTATTACCTAACTCGCTCGCAATCGGCATCGTGTTCATTTTGACAGTTCATATGGGCTGACAATTGGCATCGGAATTAGCTAGCTGTCACATTCATACAAGAGCTGTCAAAATGAACACGATGGCGATTGCGAGCGAGTTAGGTAATAAGCCTACAGAGCCCTGCATCGGAACCTTAAAAGACTGGATAAGTTAAAAATTATACACGTGCCTACATTGTATGTGTTTAATAAGGCGCGAATTTTGATATGAGATTCAAAGGGTCGAAATTTGTGCACTATCAATCAATATATCTATGTGGGTAAAGACTATATTAGGTATACATTTCCCTGTATTATATTTGTATACTTACAAAATTATTTTTTTTTCAAAGCTAAGTACAATACCTACGTAGTCGTCATTTTATGGCAAGTTTAAAGTGGACGATTATCTTGTTGCTATCTCAATATGAAAAAAACAATAGTCACCATGTGTCATGTCATTACAATCTGTTTCAATAAGGAGGGTATGGATGACAGATCCATAGAATGCAACTGTTAGCGTTCATGAAAGTCCTAACTAAGGGGTGCGAGTCGGGTTACCTCCACGTGTGGTCAAGAGCTGCGGTTCCTTTTTGGATCCGTCCGGGGGGAAGAGCAGTGCTTGATCCAGTGCACCCTGGGCATCGGCTAATGATTTACTGGCAGTTTCTGAGGGATATCATTGACCGTTGGCTAAGAGGGGGGGAGGGGGGTCTTTGACCGTTACCGTACAACGTTGCCGACATTTTGTCACAAGATTTTTTAATTATATTTTTGTTACTTTGACATTGGCGAAGTTGTCGTCGCTATAACGACTTGAAACGCCACAAATAAGAAAAAAAAGAAGTCCTAACTAACCAATTAAAATAATCACTTCATATTTTAGTAGGTCTCCTTTGGATTTTTGATTACGCGCGATTTTAACCGATTATCAAAGTATACACAGTCTCATCTCTAGTTTTAATGACCTTAGAACGTACCTAACCTAGTAACGTTGCGCGTGAAAATTATGATAATGAAAACCAACTCGCCGTGGTTTTTTCAGAACTTTAAAATGTACAGTACGAAGTATTGTTTTTTTTATGTAATTAAATTTAGAATTTATTTTGGTATCCTAATACTTGAGAACTAAACGGCTAAGTCTTTATGTCATTTTTGTAAAGTGCAACTTATTCTAACAGTATTTTCTACTAGGTACTTAACTATGGTTAGGTACAACCTATTATCGCAAGTTTATTCGAGACGATTTATTTTAGCTCTTAATATTTATCCCAATGATTCTTTATCTTATTATTATAATAATTTTAAATGCGGACACATGGGCGTATTCTATATAATACTTAAATAATTTTGATGTACCATAATTTATATCCATAAACGGTTTCAATAGAAGACTGACCTCGTCTTTCAATTTTCGGTTATATTTAAATTACTGTTAAGCCAACCATGAGCTTAGCAGGCCTTTGAAAATTTAAAAGCTCCTTTGTTATTTTTATTATATTAGTGGCTTAAATGTCACTCCACTGAATACTAAAGGAACTCCATTTTAATAATTTACAAGTCTGACTTTATCTAATAAATATTTCGGCTCAAAGAAATTCTTCCGCAAGGATGTCTAATAATAGAAAAACTAATATTTTTCATAATAACTGTGCGCGGCAGTGGGACACTATAGAAGCTTAGCAGAATCTAGGTTGGGACAATGATCTGTGTTAAGTTTTTACACATCTCAGAAAATAATTTAATATTTAGAAATATGTGAGAGTGCCGGAAATATGCTTTTATTAATGTTTTATGATATTCATACATGCATAGCTTATGTGAACGTGAGCTAAATGCAAGGCAAGTGCCCTTTGATGTAAGACCCAAATCGTGGTCTCCCGTTAGCATAACGTATAATAATATCTTATATATAATGTACCTTCAATAGGGTGTTGTAGTCATTTAATATCACATTTTAACAAAAAGTCGTGAGGCCGTAGCAGCAGCATGCATTGCCGTACGTGCATCGCCGTTGAAATAAGATCTCTGATTTTTCTCTATGTAAATTTCACTATAGATCGAAATCTATAGTGAAATTTGCATAGAGAAAAATCAGAGATCTTATTTCAACGGCGATGCACGTACGGCAATGCATGCTGCTGCTACGGCCTCACGACTTTTTGTTTCTTTTATTTGTCAAAGTGAATCGCTCTACTTCGATAAGCAATAGAAAAAATTGTAACCAGTTACTTTAGTTTTGTTATTGATTACTTCCATGACTTCATAAAGCATTTGTCCGTTGTCATACCTAACAATTATTTATTTATTTGTTTCCACACTTACAATTATATTTACAGGTGATGCTTAACGCCTGAAACTGTTAAAAGAAAACAACCCGCTAAAATGTGAATATCATTTTACGAGCTAATTAAACAAAATAAAAAAGAATTAATTTTCAAATTGTTTTACTCCGTGTGAAATATTTTTGAATGTGCTCACGAAGGTTTTGTTTAATCCGAACGGCTGCCAAGTTTCATTAAGGAACTAAACGGAGTGGCAAAAAGCCATTCATCCATCTCGTAGGTTAATCAACGCACTACGGGTCAATTTCCTTGCAAGAAACTTCGTTCCTTAAATTCACTATGTACCTACGTTAACTAAAAGAAAGGACCTTTGCTGGGATCCGGGTTAAATTTCGAAAATTTCAAGCAGTTTTTCGTTTTTGGGTATAAGACAATAGGCGTGTGGTTGATATTATGAGTGACAGACAAATACTTCTGGTATTAATGTCACAGTCACATCAAATTATGTCAAATGTCCGCCATTACAATACCTAACTACGTTCAAAATATTTGCCCAGCAAATATTCCCTACTGATAAGTTCCGCTCGTGCTACAAACAGTCTATACGGGCAGATCGTCTCGTGATAACATTATTCTTTCAATTTCGTTCAGTGTACTACTGACTGTATTCTGACGTCACCACGTTTCCTGTGTAATTTTAATGACGAAAAACACGTGTGATAAATCCTATGGCAAAATAAGTGCTCTTTGATTGTTATGGTTTGATTAATTGCTGGAAAAGTAGGTACATTAGGAAAATTAGAGGAGAGTTGGCGGGCGCAGTTGAGGGTGCGCAGAAACAGTTATTAGCCCTTATAAGGGGAGCCGGGAACTCGCCCCATTCACAACCTGCCCGACGCCGATACAACCCGGACTCAGGACTACCCGCCTCAACTTTAAGTTAGTAGTACGAACTTATCGCAGTGAAGTGAACTCCATAGTTTCACACCGTTAAGATGAAATTTCTACTGTACGTTAGTGTTGTGGTTTTGACGTGCGACGCCATCAATGGGTTATTTTTACCGGTAAGTTGGAACAAAGTCACTTTTAAATACAATATTAAAATATAACTCGTTATTCACTTTTATTCCCCGGTTTTGCTAATTGTATGTTTTGAAGTTGCACGATTTTAAATCAAGTGATTCTATAAAAAAATATCAACATCAAAGAGAAAAATAAAACGAACAAACAAATGCGGCCATAAATAATGTCCATTCTAGATGTAAGTTGAAAAACCAATGGAAGATGGCATTGGAACCATAGGCAATATTTCAAGGTGCAAACTTTTTCTCAGAACTCTGTGTTTAATCTAGTAGGTACACAAAATTATAATTAAAAACAAGAAATCAAAATGATCATTCAAGACTCAAATAACACATTGAAAAACTTAGTTACTCTTATAAAGTTACGTGACAAGTCAGTGCTAAAGTTATATTTCATGATCGAGTGAAATGCCTGATATTTTTTTGCATATTATGGACTTAGAAAACACGGAACTTTACCGGAAAAGAATTCCCATTTTTGAAAAGTTAATCTAACAACGTAATTATTGTGTAGATTAATTTCAATGCCAATCAATAATGTTGGTTAATAATTGAATTTATCTCTTTATCTTCTCCATAAACATTTAAATTATTTCTTACAAAATCAGAGGCAGAAAAAATAGTTCGTAAGTTTTTTCTGAACGTTCTGTGTGAAGAAGAAATATAACAGATTTATCTTTTGGCCATTGTTAATAAAGTATTAGCCGTGGTCTAAGACTTTGTCTAAGAAGAAAAAATAGTTTGAAATTATTTCGCAAAAACTGTGCAAATTTCCGAGACAAAAAGTTAAAATTATGTGTTTGTTCGAGTTATTAACTTTTTACGTGTGCTAAATTTCATTAAAATGCGTTTTTACGTGAACGAGTAACAAATATCTATACATCCATCGATACATACAATCAGCTATTTTTAACCGTGGTAGTCTAGTGGTCTGGGTTCGAATCCCGGGCTCGCACCTTTGATTTTCCGGAATTTATGTGCGAAATTCCATTTCAAATTTACCATGAGCTTTTCGGCAAAGGAAAACATCGTGAGAAAACCTACACGCACCAAGCAATTCAATGGTGTGTGTGAAGTTTCCAATCCGGACTTGGCCCGCGTGGGAATTATAACCCAAGCCCTCTTATTATGAGAGGAGGCCTGTGCTCAGCAGTGAGACGTATATAGGCTAGAGATGATGATGATGATCCTCAGAAACGATTGCATTTATAATTTTGGTAAGATATTTATGTATACTGGGTATAGTATGTCAAATAAATTTTAACCATTTCCTACTAATATTATAAACGCGAAAGTTTGTAAGTATGGATGGTGTTTGTTACTCTTTCACGCCGAACGGCTGGACAAATCTGGATGACATTTGGAACATAAATAGATTATAGTCTGGAATAACACATAGGCTACTTTTTATCCCGGAAAATTGCGTAATTCCAGCGATAAAGGAATTATATGCAGACGAAGTTGCGGGCAACAGCTAGTATTTCATAAATGTGTACCGTGTCCAGTGATTAAGGTACTACGACAACAAACTTTAGGGATATACTAACCGCGTAATTCGTACGAGTCTAAAGGAAAGCGTTGGGGTTCTGCATATTCTTAATAGTTACGTACGTTATCTTATTCATTAATTGTTATTCGAAATCTCTGCAAAATCTGCATTTGAAACAAAATTATGAATTCTGACAAAACATTTTATTAAATTACATGTCATTATAATTTAAACGTATCTACTTAAAATAAAATTAGATATCCGTCTAACAAGCCGTCGGCCGCAGCCATGCTTCCCATTCCGGAAAAAGATGGATTTGCCAGAAAAAGGAAAGCACAGGAAATTGGCTCTCGTGACTGAGATCCAGTCAAAGATATCAAAAGACCGATTTAGTATGCATAAATGAGGGTTAGGGAACATTTTCCCTTGAAGTTATTACTATATGTTGTATCATGCCTACGTGAGCATTGCTATCATTTATCATGGTCCGAAGTAATACTAAACACGCTTAGTAGGTAGTAGTTAGTAATAAGTACTGACAAGGAGTATTTTTACATTGGAACCATAGGAACTGTAGGGGTCTTCAGGTGGTAAGGATTGCTTGATAACGCATAAACAATTCACATGCTTGTGGCTAGATAACAAGTACTTGGTATCATTAAAAGGTTTTAAGGGGTTACGAGGAATTGAGTCATCTACGTAGAAATCTAGCCAGTGTGATGGCGTGGTATGACTAAGCCACACCTTGTAGTATGTACGCACAGATACATGGCACTTCACGAAATGTTTGCCGATATAAATGTATACTTAGTAAGTAAATATTACTCTGCACTATCGAAAATTGGACTTTACTCACCCATTAATATAACTTTTATGATAAATTTTATGATTGTGAATACTTACTCAGAAGATACATATTTTCATGGCCTTTACAAGTGCTATTTAGATTAAAACTTCTTCTAGAGACACATTCTCATCTTTGTGTCTATTTAGTAATATTCTTTTCTCAAAAAGGTCCGTTATAATCGTCATTGTTAACTACATATCAGAACAGGAAGTTGTTGCCGGTCAGTTCAAAATTTAAAAAAAAACATTACTCTAACGCTAAACTCTCCATCCTGGTAATTTCTGGACCCATCTTACAGTACTTATTATATGTGTGTAGTGTAGGTAAAGTAATGAGTATGCAACTGTACATAATTAGGCCGTAAAGGACTCGTGTGATCATATTTTGAAACTCGCCAAGCTCGTTTCAAAACCGCACTCGTGTTTTAAGGGCCCTCATTATGTAACTAACGGTTGCATAAAATCCTACTAATATTATAAATGTGAAAGTTTGTGAGTATGTTTGGATGTTTGTTACTCTTTCACGCCAGAACGGCTGGAACGATCTTGATAAAATTTGGAACATAGAATATAGTCTGGAATAACACATAGGCTAATTCCTGCGGGATAGCGATAAACGAATTCTACGCAGACGAAGTTGCGGGCAACAGCTAGTATATAATAATTATGTCAATCCTTTATTGTGCAAAATAAAAATAATACAATTTACTAACATTGAGATAGTCACGCACAAGGGCGGATTTATCTCTTTGAAGGATTTCTTCTGATCAACCTTTCATAACCGTTTTTTATTTAAGTAACTTAATAAGTATAACTCAAATGTTACAATAATAGCTTGTGTCAGCTGAAATCTAGTTTTACGTCACAATGCTGTCGTTGACATGTCCAATGGACTAATTAAATCAGATTTGCTGTCATTTCGTTCAACGCATTAATTAGAGCCAAACATATATCATTCCGATTTCAGTTAAGGCCACATTTGTTCGTGAGTATAATGAACAGTGCAGGAAATTTAGTCGCGTGCCACCGTGGAACCTTTCCTCTGAAACTGTCATACTGACTTACCATACACGTGACAAAGAAATTATCGCGAAATCTGTCCACACAGCCACGTGATTCAGTTTCTTTGATCATAGGTACCTACTCAGTCTGCCAATTTTTTACAATACATAGAATTAATATATTGTACACACTGATATTTTTACATACGGCCCATGTAGATACCTATTCATAAATAGATAATTTAACGGCAACAAATTACAGAAAAGGAACTTTGCAAGAGACCACGCAGTCTGTGTTATTGAAAATAGGTGTATTTTGCTAAAATTTCAGTTATAATGGTTTACCATCGAGGGAATTGGCGAAAATCTTAGGAATTATATTATTACTATTACTATTTTGTTTTCCCTTTCCACCTATGCGCCCACGATCATGCTCAGCTTGATAGGTCTTGTTACTTTAGGCTGTCTACCCCGTAGATTAGGGACACAGACCTGATTTATATTGTAATTCATTAATAAAAATGTAAGTGACAAAAAAATACCGTAAAATCATGCTTTTTAGGAGATTTCCCAATGTTTTGTTCTTCCGGGAAAATAGAAAGAATTGTGTGTATTTTCAAAATAGATAAAAAAACGATGCCTATCCTATCATAAAGAAAGGTAATTGAAACGAAAACTAAAACTTGAATAAGGAAAAACTTGCGCTCTGAGAAAAACGAGGAATGACACAGTGTTAAACTAATCACATATGTAATTTAAAAATGGCTTTGAAAGCGCGTAGTAATTTCTAAATACTTAACTTACGATATTTCATACGCCAATACGGGTTTTCCTGTTTATGAAGTTTAGTCCTCACGGCCTTTTTTTTATATTAATTACACAGTAAAAGTTCCAGGACCTAACAACGATAACTATATAATATTACGTAAGTGTTAATATACTTATATGAGCTGCTAAAGGTATAACTTTAGCAGTTCATAATAAGTACGACCCTTCCTTGCGACTTTGCCGTCGTCGAGTAATAAGAATAAACCTAGTCCCAATATTTCCAACAACTACATATTTTTAAAAGGATAAGATTTCTGAGCCTACAATTTTGCTCATACTTCGATTTACGCGTTCGCATTGAGCTGATTTTTGTTCACTTTGGTACGGTTAAATTTAAAGCCGTCTTGCAGCAAAACACGAAATCTGTTTATTATTTTGAGCTCTGGGGCCTTTCCCATGACGTCTTAATGCGATTCAGTTCCGATTCAGTTTAGGTTCGCTCGCTGTCAGATCCACTCTAAATATGACAGCTAAAACCTCAACTGGGTCTGAATTGAATCGCATTACGACGTCACGGTAAGACCCCAGTTCACTTAGCCGTGTCAAAATATATGGAATTGCCAATTTTTTTGTGATGTTGCAAGTGGCCCTTAGAAACTAGATCTATCAAGCAGATTGGACTCTACCCCTTAAAAATGAACATTAGAGTTATATACTTACCCTTAGGATGCGCTTGTGTCAAAGGGTGCCGAATCAACCAATCAGTTAAATCCACATCTTGCCCCGCTTTCCATGTAGCGTGATTAGGTCGATTCTGCATGTTTCCTTTCCAATCCTCCTCATTTGAAACTCACCCTTACATGTCTTGACAAGTCTGTTTAGATGTTTAGCCCTGGGTCACTACCTCAGAAATAGAGTTGTTATCGTATTGAGTGGACTAGACGTCAATTATTTTTTATGTCGAGGTGCAGTTTTTTATGGAGTTTGTTTCCCTGGATGTTGAAGATAAGAAATAATTGTAGCTACTAATTTTACCTATACCCAGATATTGAACATTCATGTATGACTAGTTGTTGCCCGCCATTCCGTCCACGCAGAATTCGCTTTTGGCTATCCCGCGGGAACTACTGTGTTATTTATTACTAGCTTCTGCCCACGACTTCGTCTGCGTAGAATTATACATAAAAACCTTCCTCTTGAATCACTCTATCTATTAAAAAAACCGCATCAAAATCGTTGTGTAATTTTGAAGATATAAGCATACATAGGGACATAGGGACAGAGAAAGTGACTTTATTTTATACTATGTAGTGATAGTGAAGTTATGCTGTATAAAAACTATCCTATGTCCGTCCTTGGGACTGAAACTATACAGCTATACAGTTGCAAATAATAACGACGATGGACAATTTATTTGAATATGTGGCGTCAGATAATCAGAAGCGCCACTCATCCCAACCCAAGAGATTTTATATTTCATAGCTGATGCTCACGACTTTGTCCACGTGCTATTTCTTATTCTTTTGATTAACATTATTACTTTGCTTATTGTAGTGAACTCGAAACGATCCGCACGTAACATAAAAAATCTAATTTTTAGATTTATTACATTAGTTGTGCTTCCTTCATACCAAATTTAAAAATTTTCGGATATGGTTTTTAAAGTGGGGCCCTAGCATCCCTTAGGGATCCATAACATGTATTGTGTGCCCGTGGTCCGCAACAATACTGTGAACCTTTAACATATTTGCATAGTGATTTTTAAAGATTATGCCTTTTTTCTTGTGCTGCAATAAGCTGAGACAGGGGTCCATAGACTTTTTGAAGTTCTGAATGTGATCTGTGACCCCAACAAGTTTAAGAAACACTGTTCTAGGGCAACTGGAAGTACCCCATGGTTTTTCGAGCTGGGCAATTTGCATGTAAACACCTCTTCGAATGACTGACTGTATCTTTTGATTGCGTAGATTTAACGGGTAATCGTTAGCACTCTATTTTTGACAGACACGAACTTTAGATGAGATGAAACTCCTGACCTAATGTTGTTTTTGTTCCATTATTGTCTAGTGGAACACTATGTGGAGTACGATTTATGTTGTGCTGATGATACACGATAGACCGCTGACATTAACAGTAAATTGAGATGAAGAAAACTTACAGATATAAAGTGATTTAATATTCTTTGTAGAGTGTTGCACTTCATAACACTCACAGGTTCATGATAAAAATCAAAGTCTGATAACCCTTATAAATTGAATTTGTCCCGCCGCCAATACTTATCTCGGGGCCCATCTCCAATTTTTCACTTTATCAGCGTGACGTATTTTTATGAGGGGATGTGGTCTAATTTCAGAAGTGCCTCATTATTACGAAACATGGTATTCAAAATATCTCAATTCTCTTCGATGAGCCGTATTGGTAAATAAACTTTCAGCATACACACACACACACACACACACACAAATCACGTCTTCATCCCTTACGGGGTAGACAGAGCCTAAGGTAACAGGCACCTACAGGCCACATTTAGCAAGATTGTAGGCGTATAGGTGGAAAATGGAATCAAAATAGTGATGGGTTGCTAGCCTCATCGCCTATAACATGATTCCTATTATAATCGCCCATTCCCTCGATGGGCTTTTACCATCTGCGCGGGTAGAGAAGCAACTGGTACATTCTATGTTTTTTCTTTGCTCCCAGACCAGCATGGAAGCATAATGATTGTTTATTTTTGACAAACTAGCCTCATTATGTACTCTTACAGTTTCACATAAAATGCAAAGGCACGTAATGCACCTCGATAATACCTTTGAATTTTTAAAAGTGTGTACAAACATTGTTCTCGGCAAAATTTCCTTGTTTCACAGTGTACAGTATAGGTAAACGGCAGGACCTGCAAGTTAACAAAAGGAAGTATAATAGTGGAGTGGAAAGCTTTTACATAGAGAGCTGAACCGTGTTTTATTTTAGCACTTTAAACTTCATTTTTATCGATAGCGTCCCTTTTCCTATGATTATGTTGTAAAAATGCATTCTCATTCCAAAGTATATGTAAATAAGAGAAATGAAATCTTGGGCATCTTGGATTTTTTTGTAAATTTAGTCAGTCGGTCAGCAAGCTTATAAAAATTCAGAATAAATACCATAAAAGCGTATTATTGAAATAAATTGGGCGTACAAGTTTATGAGGAAAAGTCAATGATGTACGCATTTTGAATCACTCATGCCCGCAAACCCAATCACGTGGAAGTGAAAAGTGTACAAATATCAAATAAACGTGACCACCTTCAACAAAGCTCTGTAGGAAAATAAATTTTGCATTTCAGTCGGTACGGAAAGGTTTCTATTTGTAAACTGTATACATGCAGATATCAGATTTTTTCGAAAAGTCGTACGGAAGGGAAAATAAACTGAGCGCAATGGAAATATTTTTTCTGAAACTGGGAGTTATTTACATTAGCCTAGATACGAAAGTTTTGATTTTACCTGTATTGTTTTTCTTCGTAACAACGAGAAAACAATCATGTTGTAGCGAATTTAATGAAGCCAATACAATTTTAATTGTTATTTCGTAAGTACATAGCAATTTATGTAAGCTTAATTTCTGGCAAATAAGCATCATAGGATAAGTCTCGGCGCATTTTTGAGATAAGATTAAGTTACCAAATTAAATAATATTTGTCTTAGACAGGTTATCTTAATAAGAAACCGCGTAATAATACTTTTAATAGGTACTTCTTTCGAGAAATGTGTTTCTAAGAAGTTAGATTGTTATCATTTCGTTTATTTGATCCCACGTTATGTAGTTAGTTTCAGTTTCGTTTATAAAATGAGGCCACGATTTACTTTAAAAAAAATCAAAAGCCGTAAAGTCAACAATGTGTCTCGGAAATTATGCTTTTAATGTGTCTGTCTAAAAGTAATTTACTGAGCCGTGTAAAAACGAACGACTGTAAAATATGTACTTGACATGAAACATCTGAGCATCAAACAATAGTTTAAGTAGTTAATAATTAAAATTACGAGATTGAATACAAAGTAGGTTAAATTACTATTTATTTATTTTACGTTTCGTAACGTGGTTAAAAACATAACATTATTAATTTGATAAACTTAGTTGCATCGGGCGTTACTTACTTTACGAAGGTTCGTATCCATGAAGTAACCTACTTATAATCGTGAGTTTAATATTTTAGTACGCAGTTAGTATAAAACCAGTTAGGTATCTCAAAGATGTCATTGCGGAGTAGCAATATGTTACTGGTTTTAGTTAAAATTTATAACTTCACATTAAATGCAGCTGACATTAAAAAAATATAAGGGGACTGTTTCGATTGAGCTGCCGCGTTCTTCAGAGTTTTATCAGTGGTATTTTTTAACAATGGCATTAAAAATTAAGTAGGCATGTATACAGCTTCCGATACAAAAGGCTCTTTACCTCCATGGACCGAATCGAATAGAAAATATTCACGACCAATAAAGATTATAACGACCTTTTTTGCAGGAGTTAGGCCGTGGTCGCCAAAGAATATCGACTCGCGGCGCTTCTTGGTTCCAAAGAGGGCGACGCATGGACCGGCCTACGCATCGCGTAATAGACCCCAACGAAGGTGACTGCTCGACTCTGTAATTATTCTACCTGAGTTAATTGCGTGGAGAATTTACTACGCTACGTCTAATGATACGTTCGGGTTTGAATTTACCCGAAATACCTTCTACAGTTCTTGTGGCGTCAAGTAGATTTCCAGATATTTATAAATAGAACTAAATGTTCAAATTAACTTTTACTCCACGTTATTAGCAAAAGTTAGTTAAATAATTGGATGAAATACGGTTCTCTGCGTAGAAGAGACCTTTGATGAAATCTGTTCTTTTGCGGTTTCTTGTTTGTAGGCAGAATCATGATTGAAATGTTAAACCTGATTGAATATTTGCATTTTAATATAGTTATTTTAATTTAACAGATTGCTTTTTGGTGACATCCGACGAGGGAGAGCTGTTCTTCAAGTCCTCTTCCGATGAGCCGGTGGTATGCGGCATTTACATGATAGCAGATCCTGACCAGAGGATTCAGGTTACTTTCAACTATCTGGACGTGCCTTGTGACAACGGAGGATTAGTTGCGGTAAGAGAACATAAAGATGTAACGTGTATTTGTTTTGACATATACTGGATGTATCATATCTGGCTAGCTATATCTGGCGGCCAAATATAAGCCTTGTTGATCCGACCTGATGCACATAGCAACCAGTTACTCATTCACGACGCTGCGTGATCCTTGTGAGGTTATTATTTAAAATTGCGCTCGCTAACAATGGATAAAAAAACGTAGTTTTTGTAGGGCTATCAGGCCGGATACCATATAACGAATAGTTCTGGATATCTAGTACGTATCATAAGATTAGTCACTAACATTAGATAAGTCATTAGATTAGTTAGTTTCTAATGAACATGCCATCAAAGCTCTATTCAGGACGCAAAAGCAGTTAACCATATCCAAAATAGACATGGTTCACATCCTTTATTTTGTAGTAGCGGAGTATTAAGGTAAAGGTTTTTTGTTTGTTGTATATTTTAGAAGTGCTCTTATTTAGCACTACATCGTATTTTTGGAGTGAGTCGCTGCCAGGGTAAATAAGATATACTGCTTGCCAAATGAAGCCTACTATTACTTTCAGAATTTATAGATCCAATAACAGACAGGCTTGATACTTGGTTCAATAGAGGCCTAACAGAATACATTTTTGTAAGCTGTTGTTTGTATGTCAAATATGATTGTAATAAAACGGTCAAGTGAAAGGTTTACAAATCAATCGTTCAAATAACTAAAAGTTTTCTATTTGACAAATAAAAAAAAATCCTCCGAAAACAAATTCAACTTTAGAGACCAGACCGACTCTCAGATATCGATTTTGAAAGCAATCGCCAAAAACAAAAGATTTCAAAATGTTGCCAGTTTTTTTTTTCGTTTTTTATAACGGATTCGTAATTGACGACCACCCGGACCCTCAAATATAGATTTTGAAAGCAATCGGTCGTTAAACTGAAAATTTCAAAATGGCGGCCACTGTTCCATTTTTGATAACGGATTCAAGTTTGAGGACCAATCGGATCCTCAGATACAGCAAGCAATCAAAGCAATCGGTCGAAAAACTAAAAAAAATAAAAATGGCGTCCACTTTTTCCATTTCTGATAACGGATTCATGTTTGGAGACCAAGGCTCGTACCCTCATAATATATCGATTTTGAAAGCAATCAACGAAAAAACTATACTTATTCTTACCTGCTATGGGTGGTGTAGGGGTAATAGCACGTGTCACGGAATGACGGGGATCCGGGTTCGATTCCCGGCGATAGCTTTACTTTTCGGGTTTTTCTTTGTGTTCTAATTTTCAGTGACGTTTAGATTTTTTTTATACTTATTTTATACTTATTCTAGGCCTAAACGTGAATGCAACCGAGAGATAAAGTAAAAGTTAACTTTCACATTCAGAAACACCAATATCCATAATAAAGAACTTAATTCCTTTGTATCTTGGATTGCGGCAGGGATGATGTATTCAAACTTGAACTTGATCCGTGAACACGGTAAAACAGTTCTGAAATTTTATTCCACCGGCAGTCAATACAACCGACAGGGCAATTAAAGTTAACTTTCACATTCAGAGACGTCGATTAAGTTCTAATAATCATAATAGTAACCGACGTCTCTGAGAACGGCACGCGTTCAGGTTTGACTGACTATAATTCTGCAATAATTATATTATTATTATTAAGGCAGAAAATTATTAACTAAGCAATAAGCAGCCTTATCGCTTCGGAGCGAACTGTACCAGACTCTATAAGAACAGAATGAAGAAAATAATAGATTTAAGCAAGTGGTGGTATGTAAACTGTTATCGATGTTTTTAGTGAGGATTAGCAATATGAATGTTAAAACATTTTGCAATCAAGGAGAATTGCATTTTGCAATTAATTTTTCAATCAGCGCTTCTCTGCGTAATGTAACAAACTGTTACTTGGTAAAATAAACTTGATATTCTAGGACACCGACCTAAATGATAATTGTAAATGCAAATTAACTCGTCAGATATGAATACAAGGTAGGCGCAAATATTGCAAGCGAAAGACAAATAGATATTGTAAGTATTTTGCTTAGTGAACTAGTTATTTGAACAAACATTGAGTCGGATTACATGGTAAAAGTATTTTGTTTTATGATTAATAAATTAAAGTACCAGTAAAATATTTACAAAATGGTTTAACGAAGCAAAATAAACTTCGTACGTGGATAACCAATTAATATCTCAATTATCTAATCGAGTTGTGTTTTTAAAACGTAAAGTACTTATGGCTATACAGGGTGTCAGAAAACCCTTTAACTTCCTTTTACAGAATTGTCAGGTAAGTCTATCTGAACACCCTGGCGAAGTTTGACGCTCGTGGTTAATTAATTAACCCTTTAATTAACAAATCTTAAGATGCATTTTAGGACTATGCTCTCAGTGTACCTTTTCATTCATAAGTTACGTGAGTAGCGCTACTCGAAACCTTATTGTTTGTAACTAAAACTTCACTAGCACTTGCTTTCAAACAAACTACCATAAAACTTTGATCGGATTTCCTTAATTAATGATAAATGATCATTTTAAATTATTCTAGATTCGTTTCAGAAAATCCACAGTACGACCTGGCAAACGTTAACGTGCGTGTGAAGTGAATTGCTAAAATAATTGTAATCTAATTACAATTCTTTGTATGCTTTAAAAAAGTACCTAGAGATGATTTTAAAAGGATTATGTGTTAGGAGATGGAATAAAATGGATATCTGTAATTGTGGCTTATGATTATACTTACATTATTCTGTATCAATACGAAATCACGTAATACACTTAAAGCCACAATTATTAAACACTCTCTCACACACACACATTAATTGTTGAGCGGATATCGGCAAAGAATCACAGTTTTATTTAGATTATTTCTCTTTTTTACATAAAATAAACTAAAATTGAATTCTACATCGAAAATTACAAACACGATGTTTTGACAAATGTTTTTTGACTGTTCATATTTGAGTGAATACCGCGTGATCGCCCGCGCCCGCTGTAAGAGGTTGGTGGCTGTTTGTTTATGGTAGCTTCACTCTCTGCTTGTGGGACGTGAACACTTAAGCATGAATGTGAGTGTGGGATGGCTTTTGAGTCTCTTATTTATTTATTTATTTATTCATACCCATTTTCACGCTTCAATTTCTGATTCATGAAGTCATCACTGCGCTTGGCAGACAATGTGTCTTGCTTGTTATCGGGCGTGAGGCACCCGAAAGAATCAAAAAATCATTATTGTGTACCAATAAGCTCATTTATCCGTTCACTCATAATTATGAGTCTCGTTTAGAGAATCGCATAGTTGTCCTTTACACCCAGTCAGTTTTGGGCGTCTACATCAAAGGGTCGCTCGCCGGTTGCGAACCGTTATCACTATGTAATATGCGCGCTGTCCACTATGTCCTTTACTTTCGATTTATGTTCCAGGGTTTAGTAGTAGTAGTAGTAGTAATAAAGGCGACACCCCACAGCAGCGCACGATCACGCTATATACGGGGGTACATATTCGCTCCGTATCCGCTGTTATAGACCGACCGCTTAACTGAGTTCTCTCCCGCGCGGTTACAGGGGCGCAGGGTAGGACAACAAAGGGACCGAGAGCGGTGCGAGCGGGTAGTGCGGCTGCCGCGCCCGACCCACCAGCGCTCTAGTAGTAGGTGGTTGTTTCTACAGCCAGCGCACGCACACGCTACGTACGAAATGAACAACGGACCCATGTGGGTAACGTGTACAGCGTGTCCGTGCACAGCGTGCGCAGCAGTGGGGCGCCGCTTTTACACTCGGTTATATCACGCAGACCTTATCCTGTAGAATTAAAAGGCTAGCGCTGCTCTCCCTGCGATGATTTACATTCACGAGAGCTTCTCCGGCGACTTTAAGAGCGATATTTGCTTGGGTGCCTTGATGTTAAGGGTATTAACGATAAATTTCAAAAAACATCCCACGCTATTATCGAGTTATCATACCGTAAATAAATAAATAAATCATTTTTTTGCCAATAATGCCTTACATCGTTTTAGAAAAGAGCAAGTACTTTTCAAACTGCGGCGGTGATTTTTACCAAAAATGGCTAAAAACCACCACAAGGACTGGCACTGGCTTTCGAAAGAAAAAAACGCATCCAAATCGGTCCACCCGCTTGAGAACTACTATGCCACAGACAGATACACACACACACACACACACACACAGAGAGAGAGAGAGAGAGAGAGAGAGAGAGAGAACGACGTCAATCTCATAACACCCCTCTACTTGCGTTGGGGGTTAAAAATAGTTTGAAATAACTTGAAAAATGTTGAATTTGGAAATTAGGGAAGGCATGAAGAGCTGTTAGGATACGACTAGTAGTGTCAGGGCTGTGACAGGATTTGACAAAAACACTATTACATCAGACATGGCTGTCGGGCTTTGATCCCTTTGCCTTTCCTTAGTGGAAAAGATTATAAAACTAAATAAAACTGACGGCCGTCAGTTGATATTGAGTGGCAATTTTTATTATTTTTTGTAATTATTTTAAATATTTGTATTAAAATAGTAAAGCGAAATGATGTTTGAGTGTGTACTGTGTGTGATTACGGGGTACTTCACGTTGAGTGGTAATGTGATTTGACATGTGAGTGACTAAAACGGACACAATAACTGAAGGTCTGTAATCAATGCCTAAGTAGGTAGGTACCTACTTCATAAGATTAGCAAGAAATAGGTACAAAATATGCTCACAACTTTTGGTTTTTGGCTTGTACTTCTAAATATTCACAGCAAAAGTTTAATTTTCCCGGTATAAAACTAGTTACGCTACCGGACATTGTGTGTCGCTTATGTTGCGAAAGCTTGATAGCTGATTGGTTGATTTTGAACTAATTCATTTAGGCTGATTGGCTGATTTACGAAACTTCCGTATGCCGAAGTAGTCACCAACAAAAGTTTGACGTGTAGAACTATGAGTAGGCATGTGAGTAGCTTAAGCCTATGGCACACTGAGCAAAGCTATTAAATTATTTTTTATAATTTTTTTTTTTTAGTTGTAATTAAGGTCTCATACTTTGCAGGGGTGTTCAAACCAATATAGCGAACAAGCTCGTGAATTATCGTTAAAGGGTTTTCTGACACCCTGTATACCTACTTCATAAGAGCCCTATCCCTTTCAGTAATTTAAAAAATTCGAACCACCATAGTATTTCTGAGTACTACAACATGGTACAAAATGTATTCAGCCACTTTTAATCTTCAGTGTAAGACCGAGGAATTCATTAGGTACATGGTTGCGACTAAATATTTTGCTGTCTGTGGTTGTGGTGGGCGTAAGGACATCCCCAGTTCGTTGTTAATTACTTTAACGAAAATAAATGACATTCAAATGAGGCACCGTATTAAGAACTTACCATAGATAATCACAACAAACGAGAAGTTGAAGTTATGCAAAATGATAAAGTGTTGTTTAATCTCGCGGTAAATACGGAACGCTAATCTTCTAGAACACTTGGTGATAAGGCTTGAAATGTAGATAATGGAACTTGTTCACTGGAGTGTGTAAGCATTTTTTGTCGCAGTGGGTGGACGGATGGGAGTTGAACGGTCAAGTGTGGCCGGCGGACGCCTGGGATGACGACCGAGTGGTGGAGTCGTGCGACCGCCGCCCGCAGCACAAACTCGTGTCCCGCCAGAACGCAGCACTAGTGCAGTACCGCGTCCCAGCCAGAGGCAAAGGCTTCGCAATCACCGTACGTCACTTGAAAAACGTCAAACGTAAGTTTACTAACAGATTAACACGTACTACGTACCACGCTGTTAAAATGTTTGACTCCCACATAAAATGTGATTTATCCGCATTTTTAGGGTCAGTAAACTTTATCGAGGCCTGTAAAATGTTGAATAATGCTTCCCTGAAAGTATTATGATTGTCTGTTTATTGCGGAAGGAAATAAGCAATAAAACAGTTCACAGAGTCGGCGTATTGATCGAATAGTAGAGTGAAATGTTTCTGAGATAGAATCGGAAATTTGCATTATTAGTTTTACATAAGGATATAAGATATCAAAGCTTTTTGGTTGTGTTGTTGCTGACAATAGAATAAAAACTGTTTCAAATTTGCGTGGCAGAAGGACATGATGTGTGAATATTGGAATGTTTAGCGTTTACGACAAAATTAAGTATTAATATTCCAAAACACCGGTCATCATTGTATTTGAATACTGACTGAAATCAACAAACAATGCCGAAATAACCTTGATAACTTAATATGAAGCTTCGAATATGCACCTGTTCAGAAACTAGTCATGAAGTTTGAACTCGTCCAGTCAGAGCTTTTCAACCTACTCATTTGTATTGCTTGTTTAAGCGTTCGTCGAGAGTTATGTGAAAGTTTCAGCAGCTAGGCTTTGACGTAGAATTAACTGTCGCACACTTAGACAACCTACCTCACAAGCTTGCATTATTTTTGATTATCGACATAAAAAAAAATTAAATCAACGTTTCTAAGCGTCTTGACGGTTGAAAAAAGTTAACAGATACATTATACCAAAATGTATGTTTCATCTATGTCTGACGATGGCAAAAGTCAACGTGTCAGTTGAGAACAAAATAATGTCATAAGCTAACGGACTAAGAATGGGGGTGTGAGTCGGGTTACCTCCACGTGAGGTCAAGAGCTGCGGTTCGTTTTTGGATCCGTCCGGGGGGAAGAGCAGTGCTTGGTCCGGTGCACCCTGGGCATCGGCTAATGATTTTCTGGCAGTTTCTGAGGGATATCATTGACCGTTGGCTAAGAGCCCGACAGGGGGGAGGGGGTCTTTGACCATACCGTACAACGTTGCCGACATTTTGTCACAAGATTTTTGAATTATATTTTTACCGCACTGACATTGGCCCAAGCCTTACGGCCGCCATTAAGAAGAGAAGAAGAAGACTTAGTTAGTTTCCTTGACTCGCTACTGATCCAAATCTTCGTAATTCTAAGATGTTCGTGAATGAAGTTCGTGAGAAGTTTCTGTGTTCCATTTTTTCGCATCAACTATAACAAAGTTTCCTTGTGATAAATAGACTCGTGAGTAATGGTGGTTTATACTTAGTGCTAGCTAAGAGATTACGGAAGAAAGTTTTTGATCGTTCTATAAAAAGGTTATATTTTTCCCCAAGTGGATATTTTGTTTCTTATTGAAGTCCATCGCACGTGACGTCGTTCCGACCATTAGTGCAAAACCAGCACCAAAAGCTCGAAAGCGTTTTTTCTAAACTTTAAATAAATAAATAAATAAATATCTTGGGACAAATTACACCAATTGACCCAGCCCCAAACTAAGCAAAGCTTGTACTATGGGTACCAGGCAACGGATAAACATACTTATATAATGTAGATAAATACATAATTAGATACATACAACATCCATGACTCGGGCACAAACATTCGTATTCATCATACAACTGTCTGCCCCTACCGGGATTCGAACCCGGGACCTCTAGCTTCATAGTCAGGGTCACTAACCACTAGGCTATCCGGTCGTTATACTTTAAAAATACGGGTTTAGTTTGAAAGGTAAATATAAAATAATCGTTTCTCTTTAACCTCAAATAGCACGAACATTCGTTTCCATATCATTTCCCTTCCGCGGGTCGGGTATTGCCGACATGTTGGATTTTGGGCCGGTAAGTAAGTGTGTAATCTACCAAATAGATCAACAACTTTTAATAGACTGGTATTAAACTTGCTTCATTTTCAAATCTGAATGAAAATAGCACCACGATAATAATAAACAGTATCTGAGCACGGGTATTGGACATTGTTTTGTCGAAGCATTGTTTTTACACGAACAATACATACATTTTAGCAGTTTCACCTGTTACTTTATCCTTTGAAAATACTTTAATAAAAGCTTCTAATAACATCCAAGAGAATTGATCGTACATGAAACATATACACACAAATCACGTATATAATATCCCTTACGGGGTAAACAGAGCCTAAAGTAATAAGACCTAAAGGCCACGTTAAGCATGACTGTGGGTGTATATATATATAGACGGAAAGGTGGAATTATAACTGCTAAAAGTCGATTTTGAGATTCACTTACATACCTAAGTGACGTGGAGAAGGGGAGTGATCAAAAGTAAACTTTACTTCCGTAGCTAGAAGTCCTCATCAAATAGGAAGTACTGCAATGGTGGCAAAACCGAGGACGCAAACTAGTAACTATTATAGACTAGCTGTTGCCTGCGGCTTCGCCTCCGTTCCATTTTTTTTAAATATTATTTCATAAAAACCCTTCGTGGGCCTTAAGGAACACGTTATAAAAAAACGTTTTTATTTATATAAATAACAAATTATTAGTCCTAATGCCGTTCCTTCACTATCAGTTTCAAACGGCAAACAGATACCCTCACGTACTTACAACTCACTGCTTCCTTCACCTCCCAAACATAATTTTTTGACACTTGAAATTTTAAACTTGAAGTAGTGGACAACAGATATAGATTACTTTCTTCTTCCTAGCTTGCAACGTAATGCTGTTCGGCTCTGAGGGGGTGTTCACCCTGCGCAACCACGGCGCCACCGGCAACTGTTCGCTCATCGCTATCGCCCCAACAGCGGTCCGAGTGTTGGACCTCAATGTTGGACAAGTGGTCAAGAGGAATACTCTCCTCGACATAGAAACCGGAACTATACATCAGGTATGCCATTTTTTAAAACGATGAAGCAAACGACCTAATGTCTATGCAACCTAGAGGGCTAAGAGAAAATCTCTCATGTGCTCGTAATTTCCTTACCCCCACTGAAACACGACAGTGGAAGCTCTAATTTTCAGCTGAAGTATTAACGGACAATATGGTGGTATCTGGACGATCCCCTCCCAAGGACTTACCACCGGCAACTATTACATTACCTTATCTATACCCATGCGTTTTACCTAAATCTACCTTTCACTAGGTGATCACATCTAACAAGTCGCTCATCTGAAACGTGTATGTTAATGTCTCGAGCTAGCATTCATTTTGACGGATTACGAGTACAACGTCATCACTTTAAGCGAACGATCAGCCATTCCTGCAGCCTACATACCTTTTTTTTTTTAACGTGTGGAACATGCGCCTTATGCATCTCCGCGCTCGGGGCAGCAACGGAGGTAAGACGGGCTCTCCAGCTCGCCGCTGCCTTCCCTGTGGAAGGAGGGGAGAGGCCTACCGTCTATTAACACACACGTTCCCTCCTGGCCTTGAACGTCGGGCGATGCGGGCACACTACGGTGACCACCGCAACGTCCACTGGCCGCCGCGTGATGGGGCAGATGGCAACGGCACCGTTGAATGCGGGTTCCGGATTGCAGCCTACATACCTAAATGAACCAAAGTCGATGTTTTTTCGATGACTAGTTTTCCAACGTTGTAAGTCAATGAAATCGTTAGGTATCGAACATAATTATTCGCTCGAAATAAACCTAGACGCTTCTATGACTTCTTATGTTGCTGAAGTATCTTATTTCGTGGAGATATTATTGTAATTGGATAATATTCCGTGATGCTTTCTGTTTTCCGAAGGTTTTTCTTTCACATATACCAAACAATTAAGACAAATATCATCTTATAATGGAATTAGGTGCGTTTGCAGAACTGTTAATCTTCCAGAAATTACAAATTTGGTTAGGTACCTAATGAAAATGAATGATTAATAAAGTATGAAGTGTACACTTGTAAAGGTGTAACAAATCCAAAATAACTTTCACGAAACCTTGAAAATACTTAAGTTCTCAAAACATTTTTTTTCTAAACTATATTTAAAATAGTCATAGTAGATTCGATTTTACAAAAAAAATATTGAGTTTAAAAATAATCGTAAAACATAAAATCCCGAGAATTCTCGAATATATCGAACACACGCGTTTTTGAATTAACCCGGAATAGTTCAGGATGTGTTTTGTTTAGTTTGACTGGACTCCCCTGTCAATGTTTACAGATTCTTTAATTGTGGTACCTCCCTACGTGCCACGCGTGGTACGGCGTAAAACGTACTTAAGACCTAATTTTGAATTCGAAGTTACGATTAAAAATCTTTACAGATGTGTTCATTTGTTCAATGAAAGTACCCAAACTTGATATATTTCATATCACTGAACAATGATTTAGATACTTTGTATGATTATGGTGAACTTAGAAGGAAGATTATCGATCATAGCTAATTAACAAGTACTAGTCGACCAAAACTTAATCATACTACATCCATTCATACATAATATGAATGTATGAATGGATGTATGTATGTTTGTTACTCTTTCACAGCCCAAAAGATGTGGATGAAATCTAGCATGGAGACAGATTGTATATAGGTTACTCTTGTCCTGGAAAATTGCGTAATTAGCCCGGGATAGCTACAAATGAGGGATTGGGCGAAAATCTTAGGGATCATGTGGGATAGGCGATGTGGCTAGCAACCCATCACTGTTTTGATTCCCCTTTCCATCCATACGCCCACAATCATGCTAAACGTGGCCTTTAGGTCTTATCACCTTAGGCTCTGTCTACCCCGTAAGGGATAAAGACGTGATTTACGTATGTATGTATGTAACCGTAGTCTGCACATGGTCCGACACGCACTTGCCAGTTTTTTTCGGTTTTCGGAAACTCAATCTATATTCTGAAACCGTTTTATACTGCAAACAGTAAAGAGCATCACTGTTTTGATTCCCCTTTCCATCCATACGCCCACAATCATGCTAAACGTGGCCTTTAGGTCTTGTCACCTTAGGCTCTGTCTACCCCGTAAGGGATAAAGACGTGATTTACGTATGTATGTATGTAAACGTAGTCTGCACGTGGTCCGACACGCACTTGCCAGTTTTTTTCTGTTTTCGGAAACTCAATCTATATTCTGAAACCGTTTTATACTGCAAACAGTAAAGAGCCCCTCTTTAATGTAAGGTGCTTCATGCATGATTTATAACGCTACATTCCCATTAATTTTCCTGGAAAAGTCCAAAGAGAATTCCAACAGGTGTTAATTAAAGCCGGCTTAATCTTCAGACGAGGTCTGTTACAACAACTTAGTTCACTTGTCCGGTTCTGTTTATTTTGTTATTTAAAAAACATTGTCGTTGTTCCATTTTCGCGTTGCTATATATAACTCAATCTATTAGTATCTCTCATTAAATTATAATGATCCACAAATATACGCAAAAATCACGTCTTAATCCCTCACGGGGTAGACAGAGCCTAAGGTAACAGGTACCTACATTTTAAAAAGGTTAACGTTAATAAAAAGTTTTCGTAGTCCTTGGATGTAGTAAAGTGTAAAATGACGGAGATTGTGTTAAATTCCAATAAATCGTTTAGTCGTCTTTCGCAGGATATTTTATTCATTTGTTTTTAACGAGATTTTTCAAGGAAATATTGAAATTTATGTAAATAATTACAATTTCTATCTGTGTATAATTTAAGAAAATTATTTAAAGCCTAATGACGGTGTACACAATAAGCAAAATAAATCTTCCGCCAATCAATTTAACGAGATAATTAGTGCGCGTCGTACGAAGGCACCGATTCCATCTTCCACTGAAATAACTAATGATGACGAATCTCAGCTTGAAAATAAATTATGAGTTGGAAAATGTTGCTCACTAAGTTCCGTGTCAATATTTTCTGAACTCGATTTAAGTACCGCAGGGATGTTGAAGACTTCGCTCTAGTTAAACATGCAACACGTGCCTTGAAACCACAGCGTACGAGTTTTAAGACTAGGTCTGAAAATTACAGACGCGACGGTAAAGGTGAAAGAGTCTTGCCTTATATTTTGCTGTTAGGTCTGAATGATAATGAGTTCATGATTGACTCGTGAGGTTTATTTGCGATTGAAGCCGTGGTATAAATTGAGGCTGCTTGCAACTGGAATCCAACTCAATTATGATAATATTGTTTGCGCAAGGATTTTTGGTGTTATTTTTAGCTACAAAAGAAACCTTTTTCCTTAAGCTGTCTAAAAATATTTTCAATTAGGTCGCTTCAAGTTTAAGAAAAAGATTATCCGAAAATAATGATCTGTTTGATGATCGAAAAAGAAACGTCAGAATTGCGTGTCACGTTTCACTTGCTGTAAGTTTTATAAATTGTGTTCTAAAATTTTGGCTTAGAGTTTTAAAGTGTGACTTTTTTAAGCCAGTTGATCTGTTTTGTAATTAGATTTATAACGCCAAGGATTTTTTTGTAGGTCTAACGGGACTCCAGTACTATCAGATTTTGGTGGTTTCAATAGAATAGATGTTAAATTAGAGTTCTCGATTGTCTTTCAGTAGTATAGTAGATTTCAACAGAGGGAAATTATTTTTTTTGCCTTAGATTGGAAAATGTCATTTATTTCGCGTTTCGTACGCGTGAATATTCCCAAAAACTGTCTAGTAAAATGGTTTGGTTTTATCACTAGAATTTGTGTGATGAAATAGCGATGTTATCTGGAAAATTGGCGTCTGAGCTTATTTGTTAGCCGTTGCCTCAATTAAAATCAAATCGGTATACTTTCTTGTTCATCTTAATTTCCAATTATCTTAAAATAACTGGACTTTCAGTGAGAAAGATTCGAAACTGTTAATTAATTTAAAAATAAAGTTAAGCTTGGGCAGATTGATGGATTAAATTCAGTTAATCTGTTTATTTAATACTGTTTTGCCTCAAGACGGCGTGTCGTGAACTCCCACGTCAAATCAGGCTCCGATTGCTTTTTGAACTGCGAGGCTTTATTTGTTCCTAAGATTAAATGCTTCCCGAGAGCTGTAAAAATCATTCCGTTAGGTACCCGCATCCAAATCTTATATGCTTTTGTTTTTCTGTGACTTGCAATTTCAAGATAAATTACCTATTATACAGCTTTGGGTCAGGCGCTCACAGGCACTAATTTAAAAAACGCTACATGATGCTTTCATCCGTTCGCTCACAGGCGTTGAATCCGTGTGGTGTCCATTCTGAACCACGTCTTTAGTTCCGTGACTTTTAATTTTGACCCGCTAGTCCTTCAAACGCTGATGTTCAGTATTCGGGTTTCCTAATCTTTAATCTAAATATTACACTCACGTTTCAAGATCTGCCGGCGGCGGTTTCTTATGTCATGTCATATAGGTACATAAATATTGTGTTCTGAGGTTTTCATACGAAGTAACAAATGACAATCAGCCACCTGTAGGTATCGATCTACTTGATCCCCACTCCTTGACTTACTGTACCAGCAGTTGCCTGCGTTTTTTAAACCTTATCCCTTATTCATAAACGCTTCTTTGGCTTCTTTTAGCGTATTTCTTTTGTCGTTCTCCGTCACTTTGACATTTGCCTAGGTCGGACACAAACAGACCAAATGAAATAAAATGAAATGAATGAAATGAAATGAAATGAAAAAGAGTTTATTCCAAACAAATTTTACAGAAAGTTAGTTACAACTAAGGGCCCTGTGCTAGGATACCCTGTGTTACAGGACCCTTCCATACCGATACAATGTTAAATGCTACAAGTCGTACAGAGAAGAATAAAAATAACAGCACGCGTACAAAACGAGTAAAGAAGTTGTTACCTACTCATTAAATTAGGCATAGGCACCAATGCTGCGAAATAATGTGTGCGTGTGCATACTTACGTAAGTGATGTGTATGTGTGAGTGTGTAACACCAGATTATATAACAAATGTAATAAGCTCCAAGTATAGTTATAGTACCAAACACATACATACATACATTTTAAATTGTTATTATTTTGAGGGTTGGGTTGGGTGGGTTATCTCAAAAGGATTCAGTTTAACAAGGGGTAACCTTGCCAGACTTTAGTTAGACGTCAACACCCAAAGGCAGTACCTACGCTAAAGCATGTTCACTGAGTAATTTGAGTAAGTTATGATTTCATTCAATTCAACTAGGCAGGCGTGATCAAACGCTTGCCTATTTTGCATTTCAAAAATCAAGGTTTGAATTTTATTCAATTTTAAAATTTGGTATTATATTTCTAAACGACACTGAAAATTAGAACACAGAAAAATCCGAAAGTAAAGCGGGTATGGGAATCGAACCCGGATCTTCATCATCCGTGATAGACGCTATACCGCTACATCACCCATAGCAGGTCATCAAGTATTATGTTATATTATGTGCTAGGTTTGTGTTCTGCAAAACTGCACATTTTGAATTAATGTGTCATGTCGGTGAAAAATAATTTAAGCACGGCGAATATTCAGCTTGTTTATTATTTTTGCCAAATCAGTGCCAATTATTACCGCAACAATGCAGAAATTATTCAGTTGCGAACACGTCGAGTATTTTGAATGCAGTTAGGAGATTCACATAGCCTAAAATGAATTTATGGCGATTCAAATTATTATTAATGAAGGTAATCCGTTAATGCTATTATTAAAGTATGATCTGAACTGTAGCCTACATTATAGGCGTCCCACCCCGGACACACTGTTATTTTGTATCATATTTCACCACACGAGTCATCATAATATTTATTTTAAATTAATATTGAACATAATCTCTCTCAAGCCCTCTCTCTCTCTGGCTCTTCAAGGCTAGAGTGAATAGGCTATTACTGAACCAGTGAGTTACACCTTTGGCCTCATCTGCACCTTCCTCCAAGTGAGATAGAGGTCAATCACTGGTCAGTTTGTAGTAAAAAAAAAAAAAAAAAATCTAAAAGTTGAGAGGGGAAGGCCTAGACGGACGTTTCGGGACCAAATAGGAGACGTTTTGGAAAAAGGTCAGGTCAGGAGTACCCGAAACCGACGAGCATGTATGAAGAGATCGATGAATGTGGATGAAGCGAAAGAAGTATGTCAGGATCGTAGCAAGTGGAACAAAGTAGTCTCTGCCTACCCCTGTGGGAAAGAGGCGTGACGGTATGTATGTATGTATCTGCTGAATAAATAAATATTCAAACGAATTCGCCTGGCTTTCATATTCTTTGTTAAAGACATCTTTACTGTGGTTTGAAAAAGTGCAGAAAAATGTAAAAATGATTGATACGTAGTCAAATTAAAATATTTTTTTTTATAATTATCTGCGTTGGAAAAATAAACTAGAAACAAAATTCACCACAGGAAACAATAACGGTCTTTGATGTTACCGTAAGACAGGCATAGTTTTTGAAGCGGGTTACGTGTATCTTATTTAAGATTCCCGTCAAAAACTACTAAACAAATCCTTACTATCCTTACTAATCCTTACTCCTTACTAATATTATAAATGCGAAAGTAACTCTGTCTGTCTGTCTGTCTGTTACCTTTTCACGCTTAAACCGCTGGGCCGATTTAGTTGAAATTTGGTATACAGAGTCCCGGGAAAGGACATAGGATAGTTTTTATCCCGGAAAATTGCATAGTTCCCGCGGGATAGCACAGCCCAAACCACTGGAATTTTTCAAATTTAAGGCGGAACAAAGTTCGCCGGGTCAGCTAGTCTATACTAATATTATAAAGAGGAAAGATTTGTACCTATTTTTGTATGTTTGTATGTTTGTAATGAATAGGCTCAAAAAGTACTGGGCCGATCTGGATGAAATTTGGAACATAGATAGATTATAGTCTGGAATAACACATAGGCTACTTTTTATCCCGGAAAATTGCGTGATTCCCGCGGGATAGCGATAAACGAATTCTACGCAGACGAAGTTGCGGGCAACTGCTAGTAATTTATATTTTTTTATTCTGGTGGGACCTTGTGAACCGAAATAAAATATTTTCTATCTTTCTAAAAGTTTTTTTTTTGGTCAGTGCATGAAACGAGGCTTGTTCGACTACGTGGACGTGGGAGGCGCCGCAGGGCTTGATCACACTAAGATGGAAGTCTTTGAGAACATCTGCGGACTCGACTCTAATGAAGGTAAGTTACTTAGGTTCCTCCTAAAAGTCAAATGAGACTAAACTCGTCGCAAAATAAAAGGCCCGTTTTGACAGTTCACGCCTATGAAGTTCTCTATTTTTTACCGAACGAAATGTTCTGAAGGTAATTATATTTTTCATTGATGGGTACCGCCCACTCGGCTAAGTGCTGTGCATAACGATTTTTTCATATTGTCCACAGACTAATAATAATCGGTAAAAAAAAAAAAATCGATCAAGATATTTTTTAAGGCCGACTCGCACTTGGCCGGTTTTATTTAATTAAATACTAGTGTTCATCAATCAATTAATTACTGACTTTCACCAGCTGTGTAGTGATCTTTACTGAAAATTATGAGCTTGTAACATTGTATCATTTCAAAATCTACAACATCAGTGTAAGTTAAATTTTCTAAACAGAACTTTAATCCAATGCACTTTACAATATATATTCAAATCGATCAAGTACTCATGCAAACTTGAATCGATTTAGCGTGAGTATCGAGTACCGAGTCGTATGGTTACATCACTAGTTACGTCGCGAAGACAAATGTCAAAACGGGCCTTTTATTTTGCGACGACTTTAAGTCGTGCAAGTGCACATTGATACAATTGGGCGCCATTGTTACAGCTTAACCCCCTTATTCATACTCTGCAGGCTTCTGCTAACTTAGCAATCGTTTGTTCTATCTGTCACTTTGACATTTACCTTTCACAGGAAAAACGATTGCTAAGTTAGCAGAAGCGTATAGAGCATTTATGAATAAGGGGGTAAAGATATAATTACTAAGAAAAAAAATCTACTAATAGAATTTTTTAAGTAAATTTTGATGGATTAAATCGTAATGAAGATCTTTTTTTTCTCTATTAAATGTCAAAAACATAACATTTAGTTAGGTACTTGTTTCTCGTGGGTATGCTATTAAATTGTATGATGTAACGAAGTATTTGTGTAAAGATTATTAATGCGTGTAAATTTAGATATTTTCAGTCAAACGGTCAGATCAGTAAAATTAAGGGAGATGCCTCATAAAAATACATCAATTTATAAAAAAAACTGTACCTACTTTAATTCAGTACAAGAATAAGTTAGGGACCTACACAAAGAATGAGTTGTAAATTAAAAATAGTAAAACCCGACAAAAAGACACACACAAACAATAAAAAGGAAAAGTCAAGATCCACCGAATGTCAGGCAACTAAAATAGAAAAGTACTAAAATGTATCAACTGTAAGTTTCGTCAAAATTGTAAATCAACACCTATTCATCCAGGCAGGTACATGTCCCGATAGTACAAACAAATAAATCCCACCCCCACAACAATATTAAGATGGAAATTTCCTAAATTAATATGGAAACTGCATGTCCGGGATGGAAGTCCCCCGAGAGTATTATATTACCAATCAGTGCAGTGATCAAATTACTCATACCAAGCAGGGCGCAGGGACACGCAATTCAACCATTGGTTTAAAATGAATTCATTTATTTCAGCGCAAGAAAATCTAAGATATGAACGGGGGTAGTTTTTGACTTAGCGCCAAAAACAATACATGCAATAAATTATGCGTGGAAACACAATTTAGTCGGTGTTATTAATATTTATAGAGGTGTCATACAGCTTGACACAGTGGGTAACGCTGCGGGGAGTTAAACAATGATATCATAAATTGAATTGCACCCGCGACGACCGATTCAGCAAATTATGGTAGTCTAACCACGTATCGCCGTCTTCTATCTTAGAAAAAAAATACATGTAAGTAAGTGAGTTAAACCCTGAAAAAACTATTTTATATTAATTATTATCGACCTAAATAAGCATCTGCCACGAAACTCGTATTTATGGCGTTAAGTTTTCAAAATTATATGGATCCGCCTTGACATCGCTGTAGCGAAATATAAGATGATAAAAGTAATAGGTGTAGTTGTAAAGCGTACTTGCTTCATTTTATTGCGCAAACGCTAAATTAGTAGGTATAATATTACTTGTAGTATGACTCAGTGCCGGATTTATATTTTTTATGAGTGTAGGCCACTTTTTTCCGCCGCCCCATGTACATACCATGATAAAACCAGTGAACGTGTTTGAATTTATTGTCTGAAATCGAGTGACCGTCGTATGAAATCGTCCGCCCCTAGGACGCTGCCGCCCCTAGGCCGCGGCCTATACGGCCTAATTATAAATCCAGGACTGGTATGCCTGTAGACAAGAAACACATAGTTTAGGGTCAATAGCCGATTGGCCTGACCGAAAGTTCAGAAAGATCTACAAGTATCCTAGCTCACAGCCTAGTTCATAATATTGTTCTGTGTAACAGGACTTGCGTTGTCTTTTTTGTCAACAACATTAAATTTATGCTAACATTCTGTTCCATTAAATGATACTAAATTGCGGCTGTGAACTATCTTTATCATTTTGATGAACAGAAAGTTTTTGAACTTTGAGCATATCCCAAAGATTGTAACACAGTTCTGGAAAAGTTTTTGCCAGAATAAGTACTGTTCTTTATCCTCGTTATTATTCCGAAAAGTCTAGGGGATAAATTAATACGCTTGTGGCTTCGGGGAGCAAAGATAAATAAATAAGTATTTCTGTAAGATGTTTTACCTACCTATATGTATATATTGTTTTGTTTTTGACATTATTTAATGCTTCTCATTCCTGCGTTTGGATTATTATATTGAAGATTTTGTTGCGTGATTCTTGTAATTTTGTTGTTTTTAGAGTTCCGTGCCGCTATATCAACAAATACTAAAAACAGAATATTTTTATGTCTGTCTGTCTATGTCGGTAACCTGACCTCACCCTGCATGCATTTTACTTAAGAGCAAGGCTCTGCTAACCCTGGATTTCATAATAACTTGCCAAATTTGCACTGAACCCTCGGTGCGCGAGTTTTTGCAATTTTACTTGCTTACTAACATTTACAACGAAGCAGTGATTCTTTCACAACTACATTTTAAATTTGTTTTAAAAAATAGGCATGTCAATTAGTTATTTTAGTAAAAAAAAATGCTATACATGTAATATATATTATATTATAGCCTTTTTATTCCGAATTCGCTACAATTTCAGTAAGTATGTTGTTGTTGTTGTTTTTCTTTTATACATGTAATACAGTATCGCAAAAGAATATCCTTAAGTATTTATCATTGAATTCTTACAAAGAATGCCGGTTAGTTTTAGTAGGTAGGTAATTCGTCATAAGCAAATTCCACTTAGCAACACCAAATTCAAAATGTTGATATGAAAACCGTTCAAAGTGTTCGTTTATCGATATTCAATAACATCATTATTATAATGTCAAAATTTGGATGGTAATTAAAACTTTCCCTGTATACGACAGGGGCGATAGAGGAAACAGGAACACGTTCTAAATTAGCAGAAAATAATATTGTAAGTATGAACGAATATATCAGCAAATATCACAGAGCCTTACGACCTCAACACGGGAAATCCTTGTATAATGTGATACATTTTCGTTAATTACATCCCCTTTTATTTTTATCTTAGCTCGTCGCCCGGTCCTCGTAGCTTGCGAAGACACAGTGGTCCGGCTGGTGTCCAGTGGCCGGTTCCAGAACTCCGTGACTCTGGCCTTCACTTCCCTCGCTCCAGAAGACATCGAACACTCCGATCTCATCTGCGGAATGAACGAAATGAACGAATTGGCCGACATCTAAACTGACCGATACACTGACAGTTAGAGCCGTGGCATTCTCATAGCTATCTTCTTAATTAGTGTGTTAGCTTTAGTCAAATGTAACAAAGTGATTACAATTTGTAACTGGGATTAAAGTCTAGTTCAATCGCTTATTAATACGTATTAATTAATACCGAAGTTGTCAAAGTTGCGGCTCTAATCGTGCGATTTGGACAATGTTTTTGGAATGAAAATATCAAATTGTTGTAATTATTTAAAGTTACATTAAATTAACTAACGAGTGTAGGTAATGTGGAGGTGACATACACGTGGTGTGTTCTTGCAAAATTAGCAATCGTTTAATTAAATGTAGTCGTATAGTCATTTACCTAAATTAAGTTGTGCCTATATAGTCACATTTATATTATATTCAATGCTTCGGTGCCAATCGTTTACGGGTTTTATTTGATACAGACTTCAGTAGTGAATTTACCCTTATTTATTTAGTAATAGTTATTTTGTAAGAAGTATTAGCGGGTAAGTGTTCAGTTTCGAGAAATATTTAGGTACAGTCAGAAGTTGATAAACAGTCGAAGAAAACGAAATGAACACAAGACTCTATCGCCAAGGTAATAAGAGGGTAGTTAATTTTGAGCCCTGCGATTGTTTATCAACTTCTGATGCTGACTGTACATGATACTATTATAACTGTACCTAATTAGTTTGAAATTAGTTAACTGTTTCAGAATATCATTCTAGTCACGTAAGAGCTAGAAATGTATCAATTACGAGTACTTATATTATACTTTAGTGTGTCCTAGCCAAATGTCCATAAATAAAATAGACTTCCTACCAAAACATTCTTTTACTTCACTGTCCAAATTACTTCGCTGAATTTGTGTCCATGATGTTTATAGAATACCTATAGGTATTGAATAAAATAGTGTGCAAAAACAACTCAGACTTTCGATTCTTTTGACCACAGTTTTAATGTGAGCTGAAACGACTTCCGTTCTGACTTAGACTATCCTTACATGATATCCGTTTCACCCACATACAAAAAAAAATCGTTACCTAAATATCAGTATATCAGTAGGTACCTATCCCAATACCGATATCTAAACAAAACTCTTAAAAAAGGACTAAAATGTTTAACTAATTAAGTGAATGAAGTGTGTCGAGGGTGCCCCAGTTTAATTACACTAATTGGTGCTCTAAATACTATTTGGCAAACTTACGACCAAAGTGGACGCGAGAAGTCACATTATACACAAATCACGTATATATCCCTTACGGGGTAGACAGAGTTTAAGGTAACAAGACCTAAAGGTCACGTATAGCATGATAAATTAACGAGATTAGAATAATGACGATGACACCCTGCAAAATACACAGATGGCTACAATAAAGACTACACAAAGGTAATGTTTGCTGTTTATAGGATACGCGACTCCGTCTACGCAAAACTCGCTTGTCGCTATCCTGGTCCTGGGGAACTATGCTATTTTCCAGGATATTTATACTGATGTATGTCCTTTCCTCTATACCAAATTTTAATCAAATCAGTTAAGCGGTTTAAGCGTGAAAAGTGACAGATGCACACTTATAATATTAGTTTGATTTTTTGTTGACTTGATGACGATAAGCTCAACTTAGCAACTAAAACTTTATGAGCTCCAAAATCTGCGTTACAGTGGGTTCCAAGACCGCTCAGCTTAAACGGTACTGAGCTTGTCATGTCTGCTATAATATAGCATATTATGCACTTACAACTATAGTCCCAAACCGCTAGACATCTGGTAGTGGTACAAATCTGTTTATATCTTCAAAACTACAGCTCTAACTAATCAAATTTTGACTAGGTCACAACATTAACGAGAGCCTTAAGTATCTTCTAAGCTACTCGTATTTCAAATTCAGCACAATTTTTCACCACTTTCAAGTGGTATTTTCACACATATGTTTTCAAAAATCGGGCCCCTCCTGGTTCCAAAGGATGACCTTTAAAACAGAGGCAGACCGAAAAGTACATGCTTATCAAAATATTTATATTGCGCCAAATATGATTGTACATTATTGACGAAAAATATGATATGCTAATGGCTCCCAGATATCCTTGAGATTCTTCCCTATATTGGATAACCGTTAATAATATTTGATCTTGCACAAGGCTAAGTATATTTAGACTGCTCAGTAAACGGTAGTTAGCGGTAACTTGGCAACTTGAAACATATTAGCACAGCTGCAACCCCGGAGCAGAACTACGGGAAAACTCTGTTAAGTTGGCCTTTTACCACCAAGGCCAATTAAGATGACAAGGAAAACGAAAAGCAGATGCACTGGAGCGGAAAATGGGCCGTTAATGGAATTATTACAAACATTCAACCTGGAGAGTTTGAAAGTGCAAACGCGACAATTTATTCAAAAGATTTCAAGAACAAATTTTAATTGGATTAGTAGCAAGTGGTTGGAAACTGTCGTTCGACTGAGATTATTAATTAGTGAGTTCAGAGAAGTACTAAAAATGCACAGCCATTAGAAATTTTGCATAGCCTTCCTTTACTACGCACACTTATCACTATCATCACTACATAGTATAAAATAAACTCGCTTTCTCTGTCCCTGTGTCCCTATGTCCCTATGTATGCTTATATCTTCAAAACTACACAACGGATTTTGATGCGGGTTTTTTAAATAGATAAAGTGATTCAAGAGGAAGGTTTTTATGTCTAATTCTACGCAGACGAAGTCGCGGGTAGAAGCTAGTAGGTATATAATAAGAAGAAAAAGAATAAAGAGCCATTTCTCGAAACTTCCACAAGACTTAACTCAAAAGTAATGCCCCGTAAGACTACCCTATGGAAGGTGCTATTTGACTTGTTTAACAAGTAAATGGGTAATTCTAACAATTAAAATTTAAAAGGGTTAATATTACTTTAGTTTTGTATAGTCAGCATTAAAAATAAACTGACTTTATTAAATACTTATTACGAGTACATTATTAGCCATCAAAGCCGCAAGCCGCATCTAGGTCGGAATTTTGCGGTATCCTGAACACATCATATATAAAGAGCTTATTAACTTATATATGTATTGTGTGTATAACAAGCAATGTGTGTAAGTGTACATAATTAGCAATTAAAACACTTGTGCAATCCTATCTACTCACTTCGTTCGTTATAAACACACACTCGTATTTTGATGCCCTTTATACAGTCACATAAACTAATATTATGCCCCTTTCGTACTGGTTGGTTCTTTCTTAACTTCAGCGCCATCTATGATTGACGTCTTTAACTTACATGCTTCCACTGCATGATTTTGTCGTCTTGTAATAACATCGTACACAAAAATTCCACTAGATGTCTCTACAAGTTCATTTGCTTTCACAGTGTCACTTTTAAGAGATGGTGTTAGCGATCCGGGCGGACCTTGCACAAGTCTAACTTTAGAGATCATCGTCTTCATCGGCCTTCAGCAATCCACTGCATGACATGGACTTCTAAAACATGCCATTTTATTCGTCTTCGGCATGTCACATTCAAATTCTACCATCACTGGTCCCTTTTTTTTTTAAATGATTATAATAGGTACTTGTCATTTAATATTTTTCGTAATAAATTAAACTCACTAAGATTGTGTTTCACCGCTCTCTGTTAAGTTCCAGTTATCTTAAGTGTCAGTTACCTATATGATGGCGTCTTTATCTGTTTCGTTTAAAAAATAGAGACGGAATCATAGATAACTTAATGAACAATAAACCGTTTTACAAGCTTCCTCGCTGTAACTATCGAAATGGAAAAAATTAAGGAACTACTTACTAGCGTCTTGGCAGTAAATAGCAAATAAATAGATATTGTAGGTACATGCAAGTAAGTACCTTTAAATTTTTGTCTGTTCATTTTTTTTCTTTATTTTTGTACAATAGATCATTTTACACATAAACGGATAACTCACGTATAAAAAGTCGAGTGATGCTCGACATGTTTCGGACTATTTCGTTATCCGTTTATGTGTAATGATGATTAAGTCTCACGGTAGTTTCATGTTGAAAATAGATCATTTGCTTACTAACTTACGTACCGGGAACGAATTTGTGTTTAAAAGAAATAATTTGTAACACATTTTAATTCAATTTTATTGATTATTTTTCAGGTTAGAGTTAATTGGATATTTAAAGCAAAATATAATAACTATTGTCAAACGGCATTTAAATAAGTTATTTATGCTTATTAGAGTGGTGACAAAGGAAAAATAATTTATTAAAATACCGCATACTGTACAAACAAATTTACATGATGCGTAATACATAGTAATCTAAATCTTAAGAAATACATTCAAAACCTATAAAGCAACACCTGAACTAAGTGAAACTATTACATAAACGTACATTATAATCTCATACGCCTTTATTCATAAAAAGTTATGTTGTTGTTGTTATGTTTGCTTTGTCTTTGTCTGGCATATGAACATTTCTCGGTGACAGATAAAGACAAAAGAAACATAAGCTAAACAAGCGATTATGAATAAAACGGTTAATCTCAACAGACAGTGCGCACTAAAATTACCTGCACAGTATAAATGATTATAACCATTTTAATTAGCTATTTGGACACCTAAATATACGCAGTAAAATCAATACAGTTTCCTAATAATTAAGTTTAATTTACACTAAATTGTAAGGGTAGGTTTTTCTACAGAAAATGCACTTAACTTCAATTTACAATTATTCGGATCACGGTTAACATGCATGAGATAGGTACTCTAAACTATTGCCATTGCCTTGGAACATATAATTATTACTACGTTATTGATAAAGCGTGTACCGTTAACTGTGGCTACATACTCACTAGAAGCAGTTTCTCACTGATTGGAAAATCAAATAGATTATGGGGATCGTAAAAATTAATCAAAGTAAAAAAAGACATTACTTTTCGATAACGCCAGGATTCTTGAAACGCATAAAAACTCAAGCCCATATCTAACTTACAGCATGAATAGATTTTAATTCCGTCAACACGCAACAAATAAAACTATTCTTTGTCCTGACCCTTTAAGTGTAAGTTTTTGTCGTAACTAACGTCTCAAACGCGATTAAAGTGTCAAGTTCTAAAAACTGTGATCTTAAGTGTAATTTTTTACACAAAAAACGTCTCGAGCACGTTCACGTTTACGTCTCAATTACTGTACTAAAGTTGGCAGCGCCACTTGCAGAAACGACAAAAAACTGTTGTCGAACGCTTTCGAGACGTATTTTGTGACAAAAACTTACACTAAGCATACATAATGTAGATACGTTATAGTAACTGAGACGTCACCGAGAACGAAAATATTTTTATGACAAATACAGGCCTAGAGTACATACTTAGTCAGAATACACGTTAAATAATTCCACAGTTGACGGTCCACAACGACATGTATTAATGAAAGAACACAGCTACACATGAAAAGCCTACAAGGAACAACGAAGCACACCATTCCCGGATACAAATAAACATATATTGTCAACGTCATTCGCATTTTAGTTGTCATGATGTACAAAACTGATCAAGTGCAGTACATGTATACATTAATTAGCACCTAATGTAAAGCAGTACCTAATGCACACCTCGGTGGTAATATATCCAGTAGAAGCTGTACACAAATTAACATTGAACATTTATTTTTCCTAACAATCATGTACACCGTTATACTCGTAGTTTCCTTCTACACCTCTACACATTTAAGAATTGTATGGCACAAAGTTCCTCTATTATATACCTCAGCCTCTATTCGACACTAGTCTAAGAGTCAGACTATCCTAAGAAGCAATAAAAAACATATGTCCTCCTCGTTGTCGAGACTGAAACTTTGATCAATTTTCTGTATACGATAGAGATTAGTTTCGATTAAACGAAAAATTATGGTTTTTCTGGGTTAGTTCAAAAGGTAAATAGGAAAAAATATGGGCAAGTTTAACGGAGGCTGTGCTTGGCTTTTTTTCATTGCGGACTAACTTTACACCACTTACTGCACAACCTCTGAACGATTTGGGTGGTACGAGTATATGGTTTAAAACTATTTAATGATGGCTATTAAACCATGTCGAATAAAGGCCCTCTGAAATCGATTTATTTGCAGCATGGACTGTACAGATTTTTAGTATCTTTTAACATCATAAACCACTAATGGTTTAACGTTCATTCTACAAATCAAGTTAATTATTATGCTACTATTAGTTATATCTAATGAGTAGGATTCTACAGGTCAGGGTGCCCGAGAGGAATCCGAAGGATTTTAACACTAAATTCTTGAACATACTTTAAGACTAAAATGCTGTATGAGGCAGGCTAGATACGGCTTAGTTTTTGGGATATTCCAATTTTTGTGTTAATAAAGTAGCTCTAAAATCTGAACTTTTAAAAGTCCTTCATCATCAAACAATATCTTGTCTGATGTCATAATGAAAAACTTTGACAAGACGTTGTCAGCTCGCCCGAACTCTGCCAGGCTCTGTTCTCCTAGAGAAGTGAAAGAAAATGACTTATTACTTATGTATTCAGCGTGGATTTGGAATACAGGCGAATCCTTTAACGAATCCTTTGGGTTTTAGCGGTACAAACGATATTCGATCATATTTTTTTAATTTTCTCTAATTAACTCGATGACTTAAAGATGCTGTCGAGCAGCAATGTAACGCAAATTTATTTTGGTTGACACATTATGACAATGTGTCAAATTCAAACTTATTATCTGAACTGCAGTGTTTACTATACATTGCGCGATGAATCATTTTGTATGGTTTATTTTTCGTCTTATTGTTTAATAAGAGGACCTTAATTAACTCTCTCGGACGCGGACTTAACGCTGTTTTATGATTTCGCCCTTAGTCCACAGAAAAGAATAGAATGAGAATATTTTTTTAATGTATACTTAACTGTGTAAAGTACAAGTATGATAATAAAAAAAACTAAAAATCAAAACTAGTCAATTGAAATGTTTGTATAACATTTTTTACTCATTAGGACCTCAGAAATTAACTGTTGAAATCCTTCGGATCCCTCACGGGCACCTTGTATAGATAGATCAACATTGAAGTTAGTAGCCAACTGGCCTGGCCTAGGTGTCATCGAGATTAATCGCTATGAAAATTCGATCTTTTTTTTTCTAAAGCCGGCAAACGATTATTGTAAGGCCAAGGCTGGCAATGTGCTCTTTTTTTAATTTCCATTTCACATTATATTTGTGAAATATCTTCCTCAGCCATAAAAAAACTATAAGCAATATCACTATCTTTATTTAAAAGAAAAACAATAAACGAGATTTGTTATATTTTGCAGTTTTTGTTAAATAAATAAAAATAAAACTTTAATTCTGGGAGGTTTTTAATTGATTTAATTGCATGTCTGAGAAAAGCACTATACATAGCACCGCGGGAAAAGAGTTAGGCAGCCTCAAATATCCGGCCTCGCTGGCGCTCGGCCATCTATATGATTGCGGCCGGCATCTCATTACTTCGCGGCATCCGTAGTATGCAGACGAGTAATAACTCGTGTTGAGAAAAGGGTTTCGCTCACCCCAGCAGTAACTCTTCGAGCCGTTCTACTAACTAGTCAAAATTACCGATTTTGATTTTGTTCTTCGGAGTTAATTATGGGACTACTTCTTAAAGATATTCTGAAAACACCTAAATAGGTAAGCAAGAGAGAAACTAATGCGTATTTATAAATTTAATTCACGTCTCTATTTAAATCGTTTAGATAGTGTGTTCAAGTACTTTGAATAACATTTTTTTTTGAACTTTTAACCTCTTTGGCTGTTGGTGACTGGCTGGCGCTAGTCCATTATTGCCCCGCGCCGCGGCGCCAAAGAAAAAGAAGAATAAGGCGGCTGTCAATTGTTTTCAAAATTGTCGGTCTTTTAGTGCAGATCTATGCTCAAACTATTGTAAATATTAATTAATGTGTGTAGTATTTGACGTTATAGTATAAATAGAGTATAAAACATTAGGTACGGATATTCTTCGCGGGTGTCTAGACATTTACTTATCGGCGGCGACGACAAAAAAACTCGACGGACTTTACCCAGCGTTGGTCGAAGCCGGCTTCCTTGTGGTTTGTGATTCTTGAATTGATTTAATTATTAGACTTAATATTGTACAAGGAACAAATAAACCACGGGCTTGGTAACAGCCACTGACCATCTGTCGAAGGTTTTACTAAACAAAGTGAATGTGTGTTAAACTAATACATTTCCAATAAAATATATGTGAAAAAATGTGTCCTATGTAACCCATACTTATATTTTGTGTGATTTCATTCAAATTCGACAGATTTTCTACTCATTTGTGCCTAGGATATTTAAAAATGATCGTTCAATTGGCATGTTCGATTACCAGAAAGATATAACCATTCCCTTCCAAAGTTGAGGTTGAAACGAGATGGTCATATTTTTGTGGCGGCCGACCATATGCCAACTATTTGAATGGTAAACACCACCACTTAGAATTAAAATTTCAAATATGTATGAGTGTTGTGTTTATGTTTCAGCTGAAATAAGTGCCTAATCCGGAGGGCAAGAATTGCACTTGTTAATTAGTGGTCATAATGAATGTACCTACTAGTTGTTCTTGTTAAAACATTTTTCAACTCAACTGAATTTAACAATAAAACAAGATTCATTACAGACACAAAATGTTGCTCGATTACATATCGCTACTTATTTAGTTTAAACCCTTATTTAGATCACTTTACATCTTAATATAGACTAATTAAAGCTATCCCATACAACTTCTCAGATTGTGCTCATTTCATCAAAAAGCGACTGGTGTGCACATCGTTTTATTATATTTAACTATCATGAGAGGAGAAGATGTTCACACAAAGTGAACCTCTCATGAAAATATCAAAGTCTTTAGTGTAAGTTGTTTGTCACAACACTTTATATACTATGTCAATAATTTGTTGGTAATGAGGTCGTTGAGGACTGTTATATACGCTACTCGTTTACCTATAGCACAATTAGATTAGACTACGACGATTAATAATAGAAATTGAATGATCGCGCCACTTTGTTCGTAACTGTCGTATCTTTGACATGTCAAAAATCTGTTGTAGTTAAAAAATCTAATTTTTCTTTAATTTTTTTTCAATTCTCTGTTGAGATATTTTAATTAAGTTATTACTGCATAGAGTACGTGTTCGTTACGTTTGCTGTGTCAAAAACTTACACCTAAGGCTCTGAAATAATGCGCCTAAAAATGCAAGAACAAAACGTGATTTGCAAACTATGAGACTAAAAGGCTACACAGAATTGCTACTCACCATATAATTTGCCTACTTTATGAGTCAGAGGAGACAATTAAGGAGGTAGATGTGTTATGAAACTCTAATCGCCTACCTACGTGAGTACATGTGTGAGTGTCAATAATTATGACTAATTTAATGTTTTCATTAAAATTAAGAAATTTATCTTTGTGGACGTTATTAAATTTTTTGATTGTAGAAGCTCTTTAGTTTCCTTAGACGTTTCAGCATAACAGTCGAATGGCAAATTATTTATGCCAAAATAAACGATAAATTAGTATTGATTGTTAATTTAATGTGTTAGATGTGTTGACAATATTATTAGATGGTGCATGATAATGGCTCGTGTGATGTAATCTAATTAGTAGGTTCAAAAGTTTCTGGCCACGTAGCAAAATGGTACAGTCGGTCAAATAAGGTGGTCTACCTATCACTGCTCATCCAACTTCCTATCAAATGAAAATGTCGCTAAAGTCGAACTTTCAAATTGATAGCCACGTCTTATCAACATTAAGTAATTTAAGGACGTGCAAAGTATGAAAACGTTGAAAAAAGATGAAACCACATCGTATTTGGCTGATGGTAGGACCCAAGCATAATTAGAAGTACCAGTGGCGTGGCGTCCATAGAACTCGATTCTCACCGGCTATTTTAAGATAGTTGGGCACATTTACTGTGCTGAATTAGAGGAAAGGGGTAGTTAAATTCCCTTCGGCTGGCCTTCTGATATACTTGACGCCACGCCACTGAGAAGTACCTAAATAACTGGCTTTTTTCGTTAAAAATGTAGTAGTCAAAATAGCAACACATACAATTTTCACAATATTTGCTGCGACAAATTTAAAAAAAACATTGAATAGACAAATGGTACAGCGAGATAATAGTACTACATACCGCAATTGTTTTTGTAGGTACTGTTTATCCCGCATTATTAGTAATAGTGTCAGGGTTTTTACATTTTAATAAAATGTACTGTCACAGCGCTGTCGAGGAAAATGTGTGTAATTTGTTCAACAGACTAAAAAATTTTTAGGGCCAAAAAATTTTGCACCTACTTTTGTAAATGCATGGTACTGCACACGTAGTTAAACTACAATTTTGTTTCCCGAAAATTTGTACAAACATCAATCCGTCACAATGTTTATAGCACATCGCATGAATTATCCGAGGATAGTAATTGACAACCGCTCTAACCAGCTCATACTTTTTACATCTAACGACTTGCTAGTAGTAGGTACAAATTTCACGCTAAAAATATATAAATCGTAATATATAAATTCATAAGATAAATTTCACTTAAAGCATTAGTAAGCTACTGATTTAGGTAGATTTCACAAAATTGACGGCTTGGAGCAGAGTTTCGAAACTAACCGCGTGTACGCACAAGAATAGCCTATCAATTGTTTTGTAAATTCTAAGTCTATCATGTGATAATTACCTCCATATTTTAATGTGTTATTATTGTAAATTTTCTGACTATAATATTTTGGTAAATATTCTAAAGAAATAGAGGAATTTTTCTTTAAAAAGAAGAAACGTCATGTGCTCATAGTCATAATTAAAAACATACGACTACACTTCATTATTGTATATATAATATATATTGTTTACGTTTTAGGAAGTAGGTAACAAGAACATTGCAGTTTATTCATAAGAAAGGATTATTTACAAAATATTCTATCATTTTGTTTGAAGTCATAAGAATTTAAAGTTCATAAGATCCTCGAGTGGTACGAATTTAGTAGCATCCTAAATACAATTAGTAAACACTTCAACAAAACCTCGTCGCAAAGTACGCTCTACTTTTACGTGTCCATTATATATTTATATAAAATCCTAAATTTTACTACAATAAAGATATGTTTCATTTTGCTATTTAAGCAGAGGCACACTTTGATATGTATAGTGATAATCCAATTTTCAGTGAAAGCATTACGAGTTACTTTAACAATCAAAGCATTTAACTGGCTTACTAATTAATTTCATTATTTATGTCCTTATTTCTTTCTTATCTAACACACAAATTCTAAAGACAATATAATGTTTTCATTAAAAAACTGAGCCTTTATCCGTAACGAGAATATTGAGAAGAATACTGGACGAAGTGGACGAGTATTATTTTATCTGCCTTCAATATAAAAAAAGATTATTAACAAAAGGTGTAATAGTATGTTTTATAGACACAGGCTTAAAAATTAAAGAACAAAAAAGCCTGTTCCAATCAAATTCAAAAGAGTAAACAACTTCTAAATAGCTCTAGTGAATTCAAAAATGTAGTGCCTATATGTCACCGGGAGTTACAATTAATTACAATCATAATAAATTTCAATAATTTTTTTTTTTAACAATATTGAAAGTAATTTCGAATTGATCAATTCTGCAAACAAGCAAGCAGTAATAGGAAACTTTTAGCCCAATTATTCGTCCGAATATTCAAGTATCGTGTAATGGTAAACGTTTGTGCATTTTTTTCACACATCAAACGCTTAAAATTTCATTGCTAAACATGAATTAGACGTAAATACATTTTCCAACATCAAACATACGAATCAACTATAGACAAGGAACATCATGTATCTAAATGATAAGTTTTACTTTAACAAAAATTATACTAACTACGAGATTACACAAATTAACCTTATGTTAAACAAGTGCGTACGTTGCTAAGAGCTTAACTACAAGAATCAGTTCCTTTTTCCAGTCATTCCAAATATTCAAATATTATTCAAACAAAACCCTTCTAATTAGAAAATATTTCAATGCGCTCTCCTTACTTCATCCACATACCTACCAAATCTCCTTGATTTATTTAGTCCATTTATCTTAAACCATAGTCCTAAAATTGTTCCATACACCTTTTTAATGACACTCAAGTTCTAATCACACTTACAAACTCTCAGTCACATTTGATATGTTTTTATATATTATATATTTAGAGGGCAGCTGTAGTAGCGAGTGCTGTTAGGAGTACTACTGGCAGAGTCGTGCCGGCCACGCTGCTGTAGGGTCCCGTCACTGCGCCATCGCACGGTACATGCTCCAACTCTGAAATATTCCAACAAGTTAATCACATTTTAATTCTAGCTAGTAAAATTGATAATGAGAAGCGAATTGCTTTTAGCACATCCGCGATAATTGTGAAAAACCGCATTAGAAAAAAAATATAAAATTTGGCCGAGTTCTTAATCAAAGCGCTGAAAACGAAGGCTTGAAACAATTCAAGATTTATAGACTTAATCACACCTAGATGAAATAACTCAAACATGTGCTTTCCCATAGTTCAAGTAGCCAGTACCTACGTATCTACGGTACGGTATTTCATTCTATTAGCTTTTACAAAAGAACTGTAAAAAGATCGTATTTTAAACAATTTTAAACCCAGCGCCGTTACTCATTTTCCATGTAGTTTGAAAGCAGTGTACCGATAAAAAATTAAACAAAACAGGATTCAACAAGTCTTCGCGCGAAGTTGAACGAGCGAAGCGAAGCACATTGACGACACCGAGGTAAAAGATGAATGATATGCCTTTCACACCGTTGAGCTTGTTTAGGAAGTCGTTCCAGAAAGCGCAAGCCGAGGCCCGCGGTCCCCTCGGCCCGGCCGGGCCGCTGGTCCCGTCGGCCGTGTACGTGTAGTAGTGAGGAGATGCTCTGGAGTATAGAGGCCACTTCTCATCGGGCTTATTCGGTTTGCTGAAATGTCAATACAAGCTAATTAAAGGAGATTCAAATGTCAGTGTGCTCGTGACCGCGGATCTAAGAAAACCTCAAAATGTTGTGAATTTTTAAGTTAAAATGTGATCTTATTCGGTTAAGTTAAACTCCGAACAAAAACGCGAATGAAAGAAAATGATGGCAATATATTTTGTCGATAAAACTTACCCAGTGAGTGCAAAACTTGTGAAAGACTGCATAATGTGCCCAGCCAGGTCTCGCTCCCTGGTATGGTACTGGAGAGACATGTTGAGCGGGTGGCCGAAGACGTATTCCATTTCGTCTCCGTGCATAACGCCCATCCACTCGCCCCAGAGGCTGGTGCTCGTACGCTGAAAAATGAATAGTGAAATCGATGAGCATCTGAGAATAATTTATAACTTTCGTTGAGCTTTCCGAGGCAGCAATTCCTAGTAATGCCTGATGTAGAAGATTATTATGACTGTATCTGGAGCTTTTCTCTCGTTTCCTTTTTATGTGGGTCTCATTCGTTTTCCCCGTCACACTCATAATCCTTATTTATTTATTTATTCATTTCTTCTACTCTATGAATATGACTTTCACTTTGTGAAGTTATCTTTGGTTTTAAGACAAGCAAAATCCTTTTTTATTTTCATAAACTACCTCAAGCTCTACCTAATCCTTTTTATTTTGTCAAGTTTAATTTTTTTGACATATATATTTTTTGTTTGTATTAGTTTCTATGGTTACTATGTTGATATTCCCAGTGTGTTTGTTTTGTTACATATTAAAACATCACTTATCTAATTAGTTCAAATTCATTCCTGTGCCATAATGGTTTTCTGATTAATGTTTAAAGCTATCAGACTGTCTATTATCAACCTTCCTCTTTCATTTCTGTAATTTTACTGTACCAATTTACAGTTCGATTAAGAATATAATTGTTTGTAAGCACTGGCAAGAGGGAGCCGCTCAACCCGACGCTGCCTCAAGTGGATACGTGGCCATATACTAGTACTAGTAATTATAAGGACAAAACTCATGTCACTTAATGCATGCCGTGTGTGACAGCTGGCAGCCCTTACTAATATCCATATTCGCTTAAAATATCCAAACACCGCGGAGGCCGTGCTATCGTTGCATGTATTTGTACCCACATAATAACTCATTACCATTTAAATGGCGCATTTGACATAACACAAATATACCACAACTCCTGTAAACTTCATATAATAAGAACTTTCATATTTGATAGCTGGGACAAATGCGTGTGATCTAAAGTGGTACAAGATGGTATGGTGTCAGCTAATAATGTGTCTTCTGATCCCTATTTTTTTTTACTTTTTCGAAAACTTAGACAATCGTCTATTAGTTTTAATTTTGTTTTTGTAATCGAGGCGTTATTTTGCTTTTCAGTCGCATGTGATGTAACACTAATAAACCAAGTTAGTACTGCTGAAACCATTCTCATCCATCTAACGCTGAATGATTAAATTCATCTTTCCTGAGCCCGATTTGACCTATTTGTTCCCCAGTCACGCCGACCCGATATTTAATAACCCTAGCTTTTTTATCGCATTTAGTGTAAACATTTTTTAAATAGGAGTAGGTATCAGTATTAGTATAACTATATTGATATTATCTTAATTTAAGTTGTGTGTGACCCATAAAGACACAGGCGTATCGAATATCTAATGCATTCAGCAACGGCAAATAATGAAGTAAACCGGCTAAGTACCTACTCATCGGTTAGCTAATGTGGTTGAATTACAACGCGAATGAAGCTGTGCAGAACATTTAGCTTTTTACTTCTCGTTTGCAGCTGCCAACAACGACAACGACAATTCGAAAATACAGTGAAGAGAAACAAATCTAAATTGTGCTTCGATGTTTCCTCGTTTTGTGTGAATATAACGTGAAACGGGTGTCTGGTATTCACCGTGTGTATGTGGATCAGCGAACTCATAGTGTTTTGCATGCAATTATTACCAATTACTAAACCTGGTTTAATTATCAATCAGTGGTGTAATTTTCTTCCACTAATTTTTCACTGCTGTCGAATAAAACGATTTCGTAAATCGGGTCGAATACGAAAACAATTTCAATAATAGCTGGTGAAGCCTTGAAGAATTTTAATAACCTATAAAATTTACGTAACAGATCTATTGATTTCAGTTACGGTATTGTTATTATTTATTGTATAAGCTGGTCTATTGAATTTCAACTTCATTAATAACTCTGTAATCTCTACCTATCTCAAGGTCTATTAGAAGGCCGCTTATTGTCATTGAATAAAATAGTAAAATTATACAGAACTAACGACACCGGAAATTCGAAACCACCAATTTCCCTCGGGGTCAATTATTGAAATCATATTTGTTAAAATGTCACTTACACCACTCCAGTATTGCCACTCAATAACAGCTTTTTTCCAAATTGTTGAAAATTTTATTCAGATAGTAGTTTAGAGGTAATAACCATTTTGTTTCAATCTTAGTACTTAATACATTCGAGTGGTATTTTTGTACACAATACATGTGATTTAAAAAAACCGGCCAAGTGCGTGTCGGGCTTGCGTATCGAGGATTCCGTACAAATTCGGCAAGAAGATAATTTTCTACATAAGTAAATGTAAAATGAAAATAGGAATGCATGTTAGCAGGCCCCGCTCCTAAGCAAAATGTACGCAGTGTGTGGTAATTTTAAATTGGATAACTTACATATACAGACAGACACAAAAAATGATTTTTTTAGACTTATTTCATTAGTTATGCTATACGAGCTACCTTCATAACAAATTTCAATTTTCTAGGACAACTGGAAGTATCCTGTATTTTTGGGAGCTCGTCAATTAGTATGGACAATTGTATCTTATGATTGAGTTGACTTAGAAAGTTGATTTTTTCACAGCTCTGAGGGGCCACAGACTTAAGTATTTGGTATTAATGTCAACTTTATACCTTTACGCGTTTTTGAGAAAAGAGTCTTGACAGACGAACGGACGGACGGACAACGAAGTGATTCTATAAGGGTTCCGTTTTTCCTTTAATGTACGGAACCCTAATCAACCCCGACATTATCGCGTTAAAAAAAAATACACGCCAGAAACTTCGCCTCCAAAATCCTTTAACTACACTAAAGTAACCAAAAATCCACACAAAGGCCGATTTTATTCCTTCCAACGGCAGCTTACGCTGAACGATATCAATAATTCAATTCGACCCTTTATATCGGCTGGTGAAAATCTAAATTTAGCCCCCGAACAATTCCCCTGCACTTAGTGAGGTTTTTAAAGTCGGGAATAAAATTAAAAGCAGCCGTTCGGTACGCGCGGGCGTTTAATAATGCAGGCGCACGCTTGCGGTCTGCGGCGAGCCCGGCCTTATGCGTTGTCATGACGTACTCCTATACGTGCCACTAAAAGGTCAACTCGAATAATTATAACGTCTTGTATTTGTAATGGCATTACGACGGGAAAATGTTTTACAACTTTGTGTTGAGTGCTTCATCAGAACTGTCAAGACTTCATCAGTTAAGGTGATATAACACCACGCTCGTATAAATTCCATATTAAAATTGCGTTTTTCCGGAAAGAGATAGAGACAAATCTTTGATAGCTTATATCTCGGAAATTTTATTGTTATTTGAAAAATATATTTGTTTACTTTTGTTTTTTATTACATAAATGAGCTTTTATGGAAGCAATAAAAAATCATGAATATTCCCTATTTTACAATTCGGTACTATGAAATGAAACTTCGATAAAATTATAGTTTAGGTACACGTAGGAGATAAGGGAAAAACAACCGCGAAGAAAATGCATTAGTGTTGCATAATTGGACGCTTTGGACAGCCCTTATAACCCTCTATTTGGTTATTTCCTTGATGGCGGCGTTAACTGGCCATAGAATCAGTTATCCTAATTAAAGGTAGGTGACCAATTTTTTTAAATCACAATCGTGATAATATTATAATATAATTGAAAGAGTTACCAAAAACGTATACCCTAGCTAGTTGACAAAATTATTCTTTCTATCTTTTTACACACTATCAAATCACAAAAATTGGACTGCGTCATGACTACTGTCTGTAGAAATTATTAAAAACGAAACGCGTCAGCAGTAAAAATCAAATCTTGAGCTCGCCGACGCAATTCTCAAACTTTTAGTTACATATTTTGGAGATTCAGATTTCCATCTCCAAGAACCCGCCCACATTCAAATAAGAGAAGTAGCTCAGTTTTGCAACGTAGGCGGCTCGCAAAAATGATACACCAACAGATATCGAACGATTGTTATTTTATTTCCAATTGAATAACGTTCTTCTGTTTTACTGTAGATGGAAATAAATTTGTATCCGGTTATAAACTAGACGCTGTGTCGGGAACAGAAATGGAACGGCGACGGGTCGGAACCGAAATACCTCGCTGTTAATCTGTGACCTTTGCCCCCCGGCAACGTCTGACCCATAATTTATTAAAACTGACCACGGTCGTTTGTTACGTGGCCGCTTCAACAATTTTACGTCTTTGTCTGCCCTACCCAGACTCGCTCGTTATCTTAAAGTATAAGGCGATTTACTTTGCTTTGCCGATGACTATTAGGGAATCTAAACTTCAGGATCTGTTTGCCATCCACGACATTAGTGAGCGCTAATTGGTTACTCATCATCATCATCATCATTTCAGCCATTACAAGTCCACTGCTGGACATAGGCCTCTCCTTTAGATCTCCAATAAGACCGGTTGGAAGCTGCTTGCATCCAGCGCGATCCAGCGCTCGGCGTTTCAGCGGGATTGGTTACTACATTTTAATAATATTTTATTGAATAAGGCGTTATTTTCCGGTGGACTATTTACTGTGCTACTCCGCTACCACACGTGCAAGGTTTATTGTTTTTTGTTCTTCTTGTTTATTTTTAAACCCCGATGCTAAAATCAATCAATCAATATCAGTAATATCGCAGTATTGCGTTAAATCCTTTATGCTTTAAACTGACAAATAAGGAGTGAGATTTATCATACGTTTCCTCGTATTTGTATTTTTGTGTTTTCTAGATGTTGAATTAAAATATATATTAGTACATTACATTCCGAGAGTGGTGAAATAAAGAATGTCTCAGATCGCAGCAACTTCTCGCACGAGCCAAAGGCGAGGGCGATAAACATGCTACCTGAAGTTTTCTTTACCACCGCCCATGGTGTGTAAATTTTACGTCTTTCCCTGGCCAGGAAGTGAAAATTTCTGCTAGTGTAGCGGTTGGTAAATTGCTACTTACGACTTGGGGTGACGTAAAAATAAATAATGTAAATATTTTTTGTTAAAATTGTTTTAACATCCCACTGAACATGAAACTTACAGGACCTTTCTAGCAAGTTGACAGACTTACCATTTGAACGTTTCTAAAGAAAGGTCATGTAAACATTGCTGTAATTTTAATTAAACATGTTCATTGAAACTTTCAAAAATGTTGCGATTGATGTTATATCAACATTACATATGAAAGTTTATTACTTAACTTTCAAGCAACATTGCTGTATTAACTTATTATAATATTCAGTTATTAAATTGCTACAATGTTATTTTATAACATTGCAGATGAAACGTTGCAGCAATCTATATTTAACAACATGCATCACGGAACATTGCTATTACGTTGCAAACTAAACTTATTGAAATGTTTCACAATATTATTGCAGCAATATACTTTTTGCAACCTATAAAATTAAAAGTACCAATAACGTCACAGTTTCAATGTTGCTGTGAAATAACATTATAGACATTGCAGTTACCTCGTAAACAGAACTTATTGTAACTTTCAATATGATTATTGCAGCAATTTACATTTTGAAATATAAGTATTTTAATGTTGCTTCAACAACATATTTTATACGTTGTTGAAACTTTCATAAAAAACATTACAGGCAATTTGCAGTCAAAGTTATCTGAAACTTATGGTGTTATTATTGCAGCAACATTCTTTTTGCAACATATAAAATTTGAGGTATCATAAACGTCACAGTTTCAATGTTGCTGTGAAATAACACTATAGACATTGCAGGTATCTTGCTAACTGAACTTATTGAAACATTCAATATCATCATTGAATTAAATTACATCTTAGAATGTATATTTTCTAAACTGAAAAATGGAACTGAGAACATCATTTTCATGAAGTCTGTTAAAATACAAAACCTCCTAAATGAAACAAAGCCAGGAGTACTAAAAAACGTTTTATTGCCACAACACAATGGACTAAAATGCTTTCAAATTTGAAAGATATTTTGGAAAAAGTGTCAAAATCCAGGCGAAGATACGCAGCTGGACGGTACTTATAGATAACAATATTAATATTAGGACGGCAATTACCTACACACTACTCCGAATGAAAGCGACCCCAAGGTCACAAACTCGTCTGTTGTCAAGCGACCATTTTTCGTCAAGGTCGCGCGGGGCCTCTCAACGGGTGATAATTTACTAAATAATTATGTCGCAAAACTCGTAGGTACCTAAGGTATAGATTTGGCGCCATATCCTGCCTGATAGAGGCGTACAATATTCCTGCACACTAATTCTAACATAAAACTACTTACCTACCTACTTTCTTAAATCTAAGTTATATCTAAAAAAAGGCCCCCGTGGCATACCTAGTGCCAAATAGGGTGGCAGCATTCCCTCGTTCAATCGCTATACCTACTTGTTCGTTGGGAGAGACGTCACGCGCTTTTGTAAATCTTTGATGAGCATAGTACCTATACTATATCTCTCTAATCTGTGCATAGTATATGCGCCGGGACCCCACGGACCCAGGGTCTCAAATCTGACAGCTGTGAAATTGTACGCCGGACCGAGACCCTGATATTTCACTAACCTCTTCTTTTCGGCCACTTCCGCCACAGAATAAGAAGATTTTGATGTATTTTTTTAAAACGCTCAAAAGACAAGTCGATATTGTTTCTATATAGAGTAGAATCCAAAACGCAATTAAATATATTTAACAGTGTCATATTCTTATGCGTAATGATTACAAGATCATTACAAACTATTGTAATTGTTACGACATTCCTAAACATAAAAAATAGGTAGGTATTAACCGGCAAAACATTCAAGTAAAATACCATCAATCAAAAATAAAAACGTCAAGAAACGGCCAAGTGCGAGTTGGATTCATGTACGAAAGGGTTATTACGTACTAAAAACTAAAATATTTAGTAAAAAGTATCGACGCTTGAAAGGCGAAAGGTGATAAGCGACATTTTTTGTGATATTGAGTTATAAGTATTTATATTATTAAAATCAGCAGATTTTTCTGCCTCGAGTGGGCTAGGTTTCGTGTGCCTACGACGACTTTCGTGTCGCTTATCCCATCGGTGATTTTTAGAAACACCGATATATTTTTTTACCAAACGTTTTTTTTTAAATTTCTGTATATTGGACATTAGATAAAATGTTTTTTTAGATAATGTCATTTAGACTGTTTGACTTTTTACGACTTTCCTTCCCTTCGTCGGTTATATTTTTTTACCTCATCATACAGGGTGTTTGGTAGCTAGATACAAAGCTTTAAAGGGATGATAGCCGAGGTATTTTTGAACATTTTTAGCCATATATGTCTTAGCCGAAATTTTTTTTTTATTGAAGACAGAAATTTTAGGAAAATACCCAGAAGTTGATAGTCACGAGTCAATATTGTCCAAATGAAGTTTAATTTGGAAACAAAATCTTTTATTTAGGATAGTTTAATGTGTATTGGACCAAATGAAATAATTTTTAAGTGTCTTTCTTGCCACAAAAACAAAATGAAGGCATTCGAAATTACTAAAAATGTCTTAGGTTGGAACAGTCATTTTTCAGTGCCATATTTTTTTTTAAATCCTTGAAATGTTCAAACATTTTTTGAAACATGCCTGTTTATTGTTCTTTCTTTTAAGGTATCACTCTTTCACATTGCTTGCTAAATCTGAGATAAAAAGTAAAAACCAAATTCAGAATGTACTAGTCTTGGAATTTCACGTTAAAGGTACTTAGCTAGTAAATTTCATGAAAAAAAGATTAAAATTAAATCATTAACCTTCGGTTTGTTGTGATTTGAATACTAAATTAATTAATTTTACATTTTTTTTTACATTAATAAATCAAATGTATAAAAATTAAAAAAAAAAACAATTTCGCATAAGACATATATGGCTAAAAATGTTCAAAAATACCTCGGCTATCATCCCCTTAAAGCTTTGTATCTAGCTACCAAACACCCTGTACAACGTAATTTTATTTACATTATATCATTTTACCTATATCCACATAAAAACAAAACATGGCTTAGATCAAATAACCTAAAAGTAATTATCTGCACGATTATAGGTTATCACCTTTTACCTGTTATTAGTTTCGAGAGACATGTCGCTTATCCTTTTTTACTTGCAGTATTTTTTTAATACTACTGTCGCTTATTTAGTTTTTCCTGAATATAAATCTAAACTAGGCGGTTGAGTAGATCGTTTTAAAAAACATATCATTTATATTAGAGCTGGTTGTTCGATATTTTTTCCTATACATAAATGTTTCTAAAACAGAACGTATTTATATCAATAGAGCGAATTTAAAAAGTGTGTTATTACCCATCTAAAAATGTAAGTGTAGCTTACGCAACCTCCGCCGAAACATCATGCTAAAGATTTACGGTATAAATATTTGTACCAATATTTTCGTAGTGTATTAATGTAAACACTTACTTTTTGGCGAATAGTGCATAGAAAAGGGGGTATTTTGGGCCTTGAAAAACACTGGGATACTGCATACACGATCACGATGGAAATTAAGATTAGATTTTGTGGTATTTAGTCATTATTTCATATTTCCTATCTCGTGATAAATTAGGAAAATCCCTTCTGAATGCTTGTTCTTTCTTATCAAGGAACATGTCGACCAAGGATCTAAATCATATATCATAATGGTTCTTTTTATTTCTTATCCCAGAGGATTTTTGCAAAATATAGTATAGACATCAGTTTTCAGATACCACAACTACCTATTGGTATGCTAAGTTTAAAGATTCTAGTAATAATAGTTACGGAGATGGAACCATTTCAAAGTAAGAATATAAATCCCTTTTTACTCCCTATCCCGCCGGAATTGCGGAAAGTCCTGAAATTAGTTTTTAGCAGTTTTGATTTCTTAATTGTGCGCGAAATATCAAGACTAGTAATTATAGTTACGGAGATAGGTTGCCTTTGTGCATATCGCGAGGGAATTTCTAAAAATCGCATGAATCGCAAAATGTATGTATTCGATACATTTTTGGACTCCGAAAGTACGACCACGTGTCTCACTTCCGCGCGCAGCTTGGGTGGTTGCCTGTCAGAGATCGCAGGAATATCCATGTTCTGTCATTACTTTTCAACATTATTTTTAATCCTTCTGCTCCTATGTATCTTTTCGAGCGATTCAGCTATTTGGCTGCCGGTAGCCAGCATCGGCTACGGTCGAATGCTAATCTCCTTTTGTCCTGTCCACCTTCATCTTCCAAAACTTACTCCAAATCCTTCACAGTTCACTCTGCTAGGCTGTGGAATCGGTTACCGACCTCCATCAGGCAGTCTGCCTCCGTGGCGTCGTTCAAGGAAGGCTTGAGGAAGATATGGCTCACACCATCTCCTTAGATATTGTGTGTACTCTTATTGTATTTTGTATGTATGCATGTGTGTAATGATATTTAGTAGTTTTTTATGTTTTTTATGTTTTGTTTATTGTGCTTAGATAAGTACGCTCTATTGTGGCTTTCACTATCTGGAATTTTAAACCTTCACTTTGTCGGTCCCTCGTTTAATGCTCCTCTCATCTACTCAAAGGTTAACTGGTAGAGATCCCTTATAGGGATAAGTTCGCCTTTGTGCATATATTAATGTTTTTTATTTTTTTGTGAATTGTATCTGTTTCTTTATATTTGTACAATAAAGCAGTTACTTACTTACTTACCTTTCTAAGGTTTTCAAACTTTCAAAATGCGGTGGATACTAATATAATACAGTGACTTTCGTTCGAGACATTCCAACTTTAAAGAGTTTTGTCTTGTACCAAACTTTTAAGTATGTTCAACCTGTTTGAATAAAATCGGATTGAATTTTCAGAATAAAATGTAATTTAAATCAAAGGCACTATATAAGCAGTATTGATATCAACTTTGAAGAATATCACCCCCAAAACAACTTTCTACCCCTTTATAACCCCGTTAGTTGAATTTCAAGGAGATTTGAAACAAGCCAAGATCAATCAAGAATCAATTCAAGAATATTTATGCAAAATTTGAAGTAGATCGGGCCAAGGAATCACGCTGTGCCATACAAAGTTAACCCCCTTTTTCTCCCCCTTAGAGGTAGAATTTCGGAACGTCCTTTCTTATCAGATGCCTACGTCATACAAAGAACACACCCTCCAAGTTTCAGGTCTGTACAATCAGCGATTTAGGATGTGCATTGATCCGTCAGTCAGTTAGTCAGTCATTCAGGACAAAGCATTTTATATGTAGAGATTTATTTTCGTAACAGGTGGTTAATTTGAATTTTTCATTAATGACTTGAATTGTGTTGGTGATTTATGTAGAAAATAAATAAAATGAGGGGTAAATTTAAGGTAAGGTAAATTTAAAATTGATGCTTATTGCAGTTAGATTATTTGTGTTGATTTTATTTGCGGCCCATAATGACTTGTATAATATGACCTTGCTATTAAATTTAAAATGTTTGCGGTAGGATAGTTTTCCTTAATAATCTTTTAAATCATTTTTCAGGCCAGATTCTTTTACTCGATTAATTTTTTGTCACATGATTTGGTTAGCTAATTTTACCTCCTGCACTTTTTGGGATCGATTTGCTTAAGAGACACTAAATCCTGAAATAATACTTTTTTAGGTAATGTATTAAACACATCATATAGAGAACACCACTATGATCATTTACAAAGATGATTTTTGTAAATCAGATAACAAATTAAATTGTAATGATTCTTTTTCAAAAATTTGCGTGGTATTTTGGCTCTTCTGTAAAATTACCATTTTGTCGCTTATGACATTTCGTCTTTCAAGCGTCGGTATGAAGTCGTTGCGTTGCGGTCGGAATATTGTACCTACTAGCTTTTGCCCGCGACTTCGTCCGCGCAGAAATAAATTTTGCGTGTCAATACTTAACCACGAATAACTTTTCTACGAAAACTTTACCACGAAAAGGCTATATCACGAACAGACTTTAACACGAAGTCTCAAATAGATCGGCCGGGTACCTCCCATTTGTTCTATGGAACTGTGACGTCATAGGACTGTTAACATTTTTTTTCCCAACAGTTCCATGGTAGAACTATTGAAACAAAAAATGTGCTATTTTGTTCTATAGAACTAAGAGCACCTCAAATTTGTGATGGGAAACTTGAGGTGCTTTTAGTTCTATAGAACAAATAGCACATTTTTTGTGTCAATTGTTCTACCATGGAACTGCTGGGGAAGAAAAATGTTAACAGTTCTATGACGTCACAGTCCCATAGAACAAATGGGAGGTACCCGATCGGCCAACAAATAGCTCAAAAGGGGATTGCGCGTCATATTTAGTATTGTTAAGAATTTATTGGGAAATTTATAGATATTATTAAAATTAAAAAGAATAAAACATTACAAATGCGAAGTTTATTTTTATTTTATTCCTCTTCGAGTACAACACCCCCTTGATGATTATTGTTAAGTAGGGCGACTATACGACCATAATTTTAAGTGTTTTATAAAAATAACAATAGTATTTCATTCCGCCGCTTTCGCCTGCGCTGCGCCTTGGCAAACGCGGGAAAAGGGCGCGGGGCGGGAACTCGTACGAGGTGCGCGCGCATGCGCCCCTCGCCTCGACTCGACTGTTTCGACTCGCCCGCCGGCCGCCGCGGTGGCCAGCGGGCGAGGGCGAGAGATTTTGTTTTCATTGTTTTAAAGTTTTCCCTTTTTTTTGTACCTACGTGTTTTACTGAACAAACTGCGTGTTGGACGAAATGAGAATTTGAATTCTATTTGGACAAACTGCGTATTGGACGGCCAGCTAACAAATCATAATTTCATTTATTACTCAATCCCGCCCTTCCGTTACAAAACTGGTCCTTACGAGTTCGGAACGGAAAGTGAATAGACAACAATGAGTGTTAAGAGTGGTAAACAAGAACAAGAAACACGTAGTGCACCAAGAGCGAAACTAGCGAAGTCGGTCGCTACAGACTCAGGATTGGAGACATCGTCGGGCGCCGACATGTTGCAACACGTGTCACCGCGGCGCGGCAGTCCGGGCGTGCCCCCTCGGTAGGTGGTCGCATCGCACCGGCGACCACGGATTTGAATTACTGAGCGCACCGCGCGCGCGCGGAACAACGCCACCCACACGAGGTGGTTAGACTCAGAAAGCCCAATTAAGAAGAAGCTCGCTCTTAACATGGCGGAGCTGAAGGCACAAGAAGAGGCACGTGCCGCGGCAAGTACGACATCCCGACGTATGAAGAGCTTCGAGAAGGCCTACCTACTGCCTACTAAAGAAGGTTCGAGATCTGCTTAAAATTACTGAAAATGACCTCGAAATACAAAAGTTTACGACTCCGGTAAGAAACTGCGTTTCGGTGTTGAAAAGTACCTATATATAGTAACTATACTCTTTGTGTATACTTAACTTAATTATAATTTAATTTACATAGCTTATTTCATAAATTTTTCGTTATTTCAGGAGTCATAGTGGGAGAGCTGAGGGAGATAAAATCATATATTCATTATGTCAGGAGGAAAGTAGAAGCGATTGAAATATCTCTTACAAAATTGAATATTCCCTCGGAACCTGAACCTTCGCTTTTGCCTTTGCTTCTCACACAAGTTCAAGCTTTAGAAGACATGCTCAGTGATGAAAACATTCGGACGGAACTGGTATGTTAATTACTTACCACCAAAGTTAGGTTTTATATGCTACTCATTCAGTCATAACAGGATAATGTATGTATGTCTGTATATATCAGTGACCAATATAAAGTGACCCCACACAGCGTACATTTTGCTTTAGGGCAGAGCTCTGCTTACACTGTTTATAGATAATGGTACGGGAACCCTTTGTCCGCGAGTCTGACTCGCACTTGGCTGGTTTTTTAAATAATAATAAATAAAAAAACGAATCGTTTCAATGATCGAAATCAGTACACTCATTTAGCTTACCCCTTCTATCACTGCTATATTTACCCCTTCTATCACTGCAAAGTGGCATGCTGATTATTGCCTGTGTACATAAATTGACCGTTCTGGCATTTTTGTTGACCTATCTTATCCACTGACATTGTCACTGACATTGGTAATTAAAATTATCAGTGCTTGATGTGGCAGAAAATAGTACATTTCTGCTGCGGCCGGGAAGAAAGGGGTTACCGGTCGAGTAGGTTAGATACGAGTCCGGCAACCCCTGTTCCCGTTCTCGCGCCTGTATCCTACTATAATATTACTATACTATTCCTAATCCTGCCGCTAAGCAGCAGACAATATTAAAAAACCGAGTTAATAATGTTAATATGTTGATAAGTATATTTTATAGTATATTGTAAGTCATACATGATAATTTTCTTGCAGTTTGACTTTCTTACATTCACTGGTGGCAGTAGAGAAAGAGATTGTGTGAATCGTAGCTTGGAATAGATTTTTTCTAATTATCTGGCACAATTTTGTTCCTGGACTGGAAAGAAACAGAACTTCAAATTGTCTACTCTGCAATTAATGGCTACATTGAAACGTAAGTTTTTTGGTGTCGTTAAATTTTCGTCACCAGACCCTTCATTGGTGACCGGCAACCCAACACACCAGATATATAGATATTTGTGGCGTTACTCGGAAAACCGAAGTACAAGAAGTGCTATCTTTTATTACTCGATTCTTATCTAGGCCCCCCCCTCCCCCCCCCATCCAAGTTCGTTAAAGTATGTAGGTAAACTTGTAGAATAAAAAAAAAACAATAATTTGTTATGAAGTATATCAGGTAATATTATCTGACCGATAACGCACAGTCTTAAACCACTGCAGCTAGACTTGAAATTTGCAGATATATTCCTTGAAGATTACAGAAAAGTGCATAAAGGAAGGATTTTTCTAAATTCCTATGGGATGAGTAATAAAAGGGGTTTATATTTTCCCTTGAAATTAGCCCAATCTCTGTAACTGTAGTCTTCAAATTTGGTGTCCAAGTGTAGATGATTATAACAGCTATAAATTGTTCAACGATTATTAGGAATTTCCTCAGGGTAGGAAGTAAAGAGAATTATTTTAAACCAGCTGACTAAGTGTTACAGATACTTGATATTTGGCGTATTCATATATTTTCACATCACAGAGACACCAAGAAGGGATTTTCCATAATTCCCACAGGATAGGGAACTGGACTAAATTTTTACTCTTCCACGGGGGCCAAGTTGCGGGGTATAAGCTAGTTAGTTACATTACTATATTTTTATGTTATTTGTTTCAGTTGCAGTGAAAGAGAGTTTCCCCGAATATGACTGACGAAAGTTTTGAATGGCATGGCATGAGCTGGTTCCAACACGCAATACTACGCTTAAACGACACATTATATCTTTCTTTTATCTTTATATAATCCTCGTAGCCCCACTGTTATAAAACAGTCTATTTACACTCCACCAGGTCGACAGAACCCCGCTTTCCATTCCGTTTGCCCTTCGGGCATTTGAAGATACCTAACAAACCTAACCTAATTTTATTATCTCTAGTGAGGATTTTTATAACAGTGGGGCCACAAGAACTAACTTTTTTAGTCATAGAAAAATACTTCTTAGTTTAAGGTATGTGTAACACCGATGATCTCCGCAATTTTATCTTTCTGTCTGTTAGCATGTGCTGTCAAAATAGTATTTGCTTTAGATTTGAATACGGGCCTGTTCCATCACTGTCTGATAAGTTCCTAATAGCTTATTTGTTAGATATCTATGGTTCCGTCTATTTATTACTACGAAACGGACAGATACGGCTCCTTTGCTGTCTGAGACTTAAGAAGCTATCAGTAACTTATCAGACAGTGGTGGAAGAGATGTATCAACATAGAGTTTAAAAGATAGAAACCTCTTGTTTTGATGTCAATAATAATATTTGCTGTAATTTGAACATACTCTAACAACTAATATGTCTGTATATAGTATACTATGTGGGTGTTGCTAGCAATGTATATGGCTTAAGATTAAGTGATGTATCAGCATAGGCTGATAGGACGAAGAAAACTCTTACTTTTTGATGATTTTCTTAAAATACTTATTATTTAGAGATGTCCAAATAAGTTTTTCTTTTTTTTTATTAACTCCAGCTTGAACCTGCAACAGCCTATATAAATGCCTGAATCTTTTTTATCGATAGGAATAACCTTCCTTACTAAACTATATATGTATTTTTAATTAATTAATGTTACTAAAAAATCGGATATTTTTTTGGTTGATAAAGAAAGTTATTGTTGTATAAAAAAAACGTTTCAAGGCCTTTGTGCATCATCATTTCATTTCAAGGCATTTAAGGTCTTTTTTTTGTGATTTGTCTTTACTTCTCTATATTTGTACAATAAAGCATTTACTTACTTACTTACTTTTTATCACTTGGTATTGTATTAACTAGTTAATGCAGTGTTAAACAATAGAAAATAAATACAATTTTTGATAAGATATATTTTAATTTCACTCACTTTTTAATATTAATAGTTAAAGGCTATAACTGTTTAAATGTGTGATTGTTTTATAAGTTTGAAAATGTAATTTGTTGTAAGTGGCTGTGTAGACCGTTAAAAAGTTTCTTAGTATACTGGCCACGGAGAGATTTTTAGCAGTGTGAGCAAAGATCAAAGGGTCTCAAATATCAGTTTATTTCTCACGCGTCATCTCGGTAGGAATTGGACTTAATGGACCTAAGAAAGTACTTTTTTAGGGTCAGTTTGTTGGTTTTCCATAAGTTCCAAATGCTTCCTAGTCGACGCGTAAGAAATAAATTGGTATTTGAGACCCGTGGAGCTTTGCCTACACAGCTATATATCTCTCTGTGGCCAGTATACTAAGACACTTTTTGGCGGTCTACAGCAACTTACAATAATGTTACATTACAAACTTGTATGTAAAGTTTGCACGCAAGTTGCCTTTACCGTTAATATGAAACATAACCGCAACCTTAACAAGTAATTTAAATGCAAGTTGGATATAAACATTACGTTAATGTTACAAATGTAACTGCCACAACTTATTGAATGAAAGTTTCCTGCAAGTTACATGTGCGTTATTATAGCAACATTAATTGCACAAGTTACCTTTATGTTACAAATGTAACTGCCATAACTAATTGAATGAAAGTTTCCTGCAAGTTACATGTGCGTTGTTATAGCAACATTAATTGCACAAGTTACCTTTATGTTACAAATGTAACTGCCATAACTAATTGAATGAAAGTTTCGTACAAATTACATGAGCGTTATTATAGCAACATTAATTGCACAAGTTACCTCTATGTTACAAATGTAACTTTGCCACAACTTATTGAATGAAAGTTTCCTGCAAGTTACATGTGCGTTATTATAGCAACATTAATTGTCCAAGTTACCTCTATGTTACAAATGTAACTTTGCCACAACTTATTAAATGAAAGTTTTCTGCAAGTTGCATATGTGACGTTGTAGACATATAGAAATTATAATTTATTAAAAGTTTTCGTGAAAACTTTCTTGAAAGTTACAGTTGAAACATTTGAGCAAAGTTGCATTTGAAAGTTGTGTAAAGTTCTAGTGATCAGGTCTATGAAACTTACAGGGTATATATACAGCGCGGCCGTTAGAGCTTTGCATCAATATTTCTCAAACGTTGCTAGAACGTTGCAACCTTGCAAATGAAACTTACAAGCCCCCATATGTGAGTTTCAGCAATGTTAACGCAAGTTTTGCATGTTTAACGGGATGGACCTCCGCAGATTAACGCCTGATTCAATAAAAAAATTACTAGATGATTTGTTAACATCTAGTAAAAGACTTATATTGGGTTGAAATTAAATCTCTTTTAGACCTTTTTGCCAGGGCAAAAAGCAAAAACATTATTATTACTGGTCGCTGTGCATATTTTGTATTGTATTCAGGCGTACAGTTTTTAACAGTGTGTCAATACGCAATCTTGAGAAGAAGTTGAGTAATGTAAGTTTAATTTAAACATTATTGGTGGGTCTTTAACGAGCTATGAACCTTGTTCATCGACGTCATTTATCAAAACTTTCAGCATTATTTCACTGGCAAAATCGAAAATGTGAACAAATGGCTGATTTATCAACAGCCATTTGTTTCATATTACCCGAGTAAGAGCCGTCAGGTGATCGATAAAAATGAACTGACGAATAAAACAGGTTTTTCGCATTTACAAAATATATAATATCAGGTTTATATATAGAAAATATGTACTTTTGGCCTTTGCATCGGTATTACCAGTATACCACGAATGATAATAGAAGTTTTACCAAATGCTCCAGGAACGGCTAATGTTTTACACTTGGGCATCAAGCTCAATTAAATAGATCCTCATGAGAATGGATATCGTTCCGAACAAAGAAGCATGAGAGCTATATTTGGAACAGAATAAAGACGGAAACTTTGATTGTTAAATCACAATCAGGAACGGTTGGATATCGAGATTGGGTAGAACGACTAGAGAGCTCGTTTATAACGAAACTAGCGACCCGCCCCGGCTTCGCACGGTATATTATGCATGTTTTATACATATAAACCTATCCTCTTGAATCACTCTATCTATTAAAAAAAACCGCATCAAAATCCGTTGCGTAGTTTTAAAGATTTAAGCATACATCCCTATGTATGCTTAAATCTTTAAATATAGGGACAGAGAAAGCGACTTTGTTTTATACTATGTAGTGAAGTGAAGACAGACAGAACTAGCTTGCTGTTATTATTTTATGACAATTGGACTTTAAGATATCAATGCATGAATACAAATGTTCTGCTTATGCAATCTATTCATCAGTGCACACTTAGGTGTACATGTACAGATTTATTATTCAGATTTCCAGACCTACTTAAAACACAATATGATGTGAATAGATAAAAGAGTATCCAGGAGAAAATACTTAGAGAAATCTATGAAAGTTCTATAATGAATTCGAGCGACAATAAACAAACAACAAACGAATCTATTTTTGTGCAAAAAGTATTCGTTTGTGCAGATTAGCTTCGAAGATTCTTAAGTTACGTTGCGTTGCGTTGTTTTCACTAATTAGAGGCTTCAATTGAAAGCAAACTATTTGCCGTAAATTAAGTACGGTCAAGTGCAAAAATAAGTATCGATAGGAACTTCTCAAAAATATGTCCCACTACCTTATTACGCTGGTGTAAGAGCGTATGGTACTTATTTTTGAAACTTTGTCTAGATACATATTATTACATTTGACTGTACATAATAATATTATTATTTATTGCAGCACGTCGCAACAGTAACTATTTATGGGTGGTTATCTGAAATTTGGTTAACTTCTGACCTAATTTTGAAAGTGGTGTTTTTAGTTAAAAATCAGTACAGTTTATACTCTATGCTGTGTGTATAACGTCTATTTTGCTGCATCTAAAAGGGCCAGTCACTTTACTTGATATTTTTAGAGAAATTAATGTTTTTTTAAAATCGGTGTTCTAGGGACTGATGAGACGTGATAGGGACTGACGCCAAACACGGTTATTATGTCAAATCACATTTTTATTGCAAAATCAACTGTGGGTCATTCTACTTTTTAGTGCATAATAATCATTGGTGAAATTAAAGGCATTTTTAGACATTTTTTTCACGTAAATTTGACTTATATTGAAACTGGAACAACTAAATTTAATAGTTCAAAACAAAACACTTTAAAGTAAGAAAAAAAGTAAGAAAAAAAAACCTTGGTCGAGAGCAGACGTGTCGACTGTTATTAGAAATTAATTGGATTTAATAATTAATTCCAACAAGTCATTTTGAGTCTTAAGTAGGTGTGTTACCTACTTTAAAGTTAATTATAGTGACTTTTTAAATGTAGTGATAATTTTAAATGTAAGCTAAGTTGTGTAACTATTTCAATATTAAATTACAAAACCGAGCACTTTAACGTTTTTATAAAAATATTATTTGACGAGCACTTGTCAAAAAATCGACCTGCGCTTAAAAGTAGAATGACCCCTGTAACAACAAATTATCTCTTCTATGAACTATAATCACAACATTTTTCTTATTAATTATGCACATGAAAATAATGTACCTATCAATATTTCTTAACAATCAATTCTTAACAATGCCAGCAAAACGGGGTCATTTTTTATTTTTTCCAATCGCTTCTTTGCCTGTTCAGACTTTTTTTTTGCAATTTCCTCTTTAGATAACGTTTTTTTCTTTCTGGGCGCCATATCCTACAACAAATACATTGTGGTATTATGTTTAAAACCATGCACCAACAGTCCCTAGATGTGGCGTCAGGCCCTAGTCACTATAACGACTAGGGCCTGACGGTCTAGGGACTGACGAAACGAAACAAAATCAAATGAAATCTATTATTTAAAATCAACATCAAAACCAATAGGCGGTCAAAATAACAAGGCAGGATAAACTCATATTTACAATAAGCAATGAGATCAATTAGTCATTAACTATCTTTAAAACGACTTACCTAGGGCCTGAGAGTTTGACTGGCACAGCACGTGTTTCCGCAGCAAAGTCGGCGACCGCACTAATAACAAAATGGCTGCCGAGGCTTGGGTCGTGTTTGCAACTAACTTCACACCGATGCTATCGTATTGAGTGAGTTATGAAAAAGCTGTATGCTTGGATGCCGCGTATTTTTGAATTTTGTAAATGACTAGGGCCTGATATTTTTTATCGCTTACACTTTTTGACTTGAAACAAAGTGATGAAACATAATGTTATTATAAATTAAATTGTAATGACAATGTTAGTAATGTAATAGTAAACGAGTTTAAATGGAGTTCAATCAAATTATTCTTATAGAATCATAATTACACTGAAATGAATACTAAATTCGGGAGATCTTACATGGCTAGGGCCTGATATTTGGAGAAAGAAGTGGCAAATTTTGGAAATTAATAATATTATGATATATATCAAAATGAGTGACCGAATTAAGTGGATTTTATAACATCGCTTAGTAGTTTCAAATATTGGATAAAATTAATATAAATATGTGAAAATTGACGCTAACACCAAGTTAACCAAATTTCAAATAATCACCCTTATATGCTTTTCCCATTCGCTGAAAATACGGAGTGTTGCAATATTTGACAGAATACGGTGGAAAATTTACAAGTGCCTATTAGTGTCAGACTCGAGATGTGAAGCTTGTTACATACGCTTTTGGTTTCCCAAATATTTTTGTGATTGTAGGTTGGTACATACATAAGTTTTATTAGAACTTGAAATTCGGTAGTAAGCGTACGTTAGAAAATCCTTAAAATCAAATTATTATACCATTTTAACCATAGCAGTTACATTTTATTACTCATTTGATCTGGTAATCAGTACAGTCGTAGGTATGCAGGTTAGTTGAGCAGTAACACGAACGACTTACCTTTCGTATGTGTAAAGTATTATTTCATGATAATAATACAAAACAAACATTGTTCTGGAACTACCCTCTCGTAAGCAATTGGATTAGCGATTCGGATTTTTATGGCCATTTATACAAAAACCCGAAACAATTCGCTCGGCGGGAATATGTGGCCTTTCTTGATGAATGAATTATCGGAAATACCATTTCAAAAGGTCAGGTGAAATGGAAATTCCAAGTTAGAATCGAAAACAAGATGATCTGCGCAACATTAGCATCGTCTAAAATTATTTATAGAACTTTGTATTTAAAAACAAAAGAAATCTTTTAAATCGTCAATGAATTAAGTATTTTAGGATGTAACAGTAGACAAATTAAAATTGTTAGAAACAATACAAAAATAATATAATCGCTTGCAAAAAATGAGATTTTGTGGACGATAAACAGGTTTTTGATTTTTGTAATGAAAACACTAAAAAAACAGGTATAGCCGTTTCGATAACACAACTTTTTAAAATCAAAACACGGCACAAAATGTTGTTGTCAAACTTCCAACGTGAAGAATGTACATCTAGCTTCGCGCGTAGATATAAAAAGCTTACGTTTCTCGCTTCCCTCAGAACACGCTAGTATGAATGCGGACGGCTTTGAGGTATGTGTAGCGTTAAAGCAAAAAGCGAACATACTCGCACTTTAGCTGGCAGCGCTTCCGTAAGGGCCCTTGGGTTTGGTTCGTTAGCCAAATTAACGTGTTAGACGATCGCAGCGGCTGTTTGAAAGCCGACTTCATCGTGAACATTTTGTAACGCTAGTGATGTTCATTTGTCTCGGTGACGTGTTAGAACCGTTTGCTTGGCCATTGCAATCGCTAATAGAAATTGGTTTGAAGTTTTTAGAAGATTTGAATTCACATTACACAAAGTATATACATCTATTCTCTCTCTCTGCTAAGTAAGTCACTAAAGAAGAAGAATGCCAAAAGCCACACATATAGTAATTACCAATGAAGAATGTGTATTGTGTTGTACGAATAAATATCGACTTTAAAATAGAGATGGTTAAAACACACTTTTATTTACACATTATTTTTCATTCTACCGGTGTGAAATACGATTTTTCACGTACTTTCTTTATCAGTAAATTGAATGACAGTTTAATTAAATTATATAAAGTAAAGGTACAGTCAGCAAAAAAGCTAGCATTAAAAAACTGTTTTTTATTAAAGGCTCATTGTAAAGAAAGATTATGGTGGGCCAATTATGATAATTTCACGTAGATAGGTGGAAGTCTGCCATGGCCGGAGTTAAGTGGACGGAAGCAGGGGAGACCTTTCCCCGACAGATGGGACACCGTTTCGGCTATTATAAAAAGAGTGTCTTTGAACAAAGAGTTTGGCAATTGAGGTTCCCATAAAAAAAAAAACTTTTTTAGGGTAAACAAAAAGTTAAATTTAGAAACGATTGACTAGCCTGGCTACAGTACGCAGACCTGACTGTAAAGCTGGAGCTTCCGGGTTCGAATCCCAACGAAGGCTGGCTATTGTATGATGAAAACAAATGTTTGTAAGTACCTACTTATAATAAATATGTTTATACGTTGCGTTGCTTTAGGCGCTTATTTTGGGACTGGGCCCATTGGTGTATTGCCTCATGAACAAATAGTAAATAATAGCATTGAATTTATATGAAGGTACCTACCTATACTCATAGCTAAAGATTAACAGGTAGAGATCTCTTATAGGGATAAGTTCGCCTTTGTGATATATTTAAGGTATTTTTTTTATGATTTGTCTCTGTTTATTTATATTTGTACAATAAAGCATTTACTTACTCACATTGCATACAACTTTGTATGGTAAATGACGCGTTATTTTTGCTCGTCAGTGTATGTACTGTGGAGCTGCCCTGAAGAGGCACTGACTCCACGACGGGATAATGTAGCTCAGATGGCTCTCAATACTATTTAATGAAACTTTGAATATGTCTTCAGTATTTTATTTTACTTTTTAGATTATTTAAAACAATACATCTGCTTCCAAGGAAGCCCTAAGCAACTCTCTTGACACTCTTGTTTCGAATTCTAGTTTATTTTTTAATAATTCAAATTTAAGATTCGAATTCGATAAAGAGTAAAGAAGGAGTCTTTACAGTACCTATATTGAAATTGTAATACCAGCAATACAGATAGCGCCTGTATGGATGAAACTTTAAAAGACTTTCTGAGACTTTGAAATAAAATACGATAAAACTCACGTGGGTGAAGTAATAGTAGTAGACGTCAACGCCAGATTCCGCCAGCACTTCAGCAAAGTAGTTTGTGGGGCACACAAAGAAATAGTCCCCGACGATGTCCGCTATCATTTTCTGGTTGAGGTAGCCGTCTGTGATTTCTTCCCAATCGGTGTACTGAAATACACGTTATAATCCATTATAATAATATGACTTAAAATCTAAGTGTATTGGAAAATAAATATTATTATAAATAAATAAAAATTCGAGTGCCAGACTGGATTTGATACTGCGCTTTAAGGCTATACCAAGCATTCTACCAATATGCGGGTTCAAATACCGTCTCGACACTCGAACAACTTTTTTGTTTATAATAAAATTTAGTTTTCGTTAAGCAGGCGTACTGTTATGGAAGCAAAATAAATAATGTATTGGAAGATGTATCTATTGAAAAACCAAAGGAAAGTTAACCGGCAGAATCTGTAAGTTCTGGGATTATGATAGTTAGTAACCGACATGTGTGGAAGCTCGTTGATAATTGAAGGTACTCCAAACTAGCTTTTTTAACACTATCGATATCATATACTTATAATTTACGTAGCTATTATATCACTGTGATATTAGGTTATTTAGAGACACATTAAACAAAACGTTTGCGTGTCGAAGGCGAGCATTTTACATCATCGGCGGTAATGGCAAAATGACATTTCCTCTTTAGTATTTCCTGAGCAAGGATGCATGACATCACTTGCTTTAGGTGCGTGTTTAGTTGGATCAAAAGATCAAAGGTCTAGTACTAATACCGGCATACTACAAGTACAAGTCTAACTAGAAATACTTTTTTCTTACTATCTACATTAAGATATGTATCTACCAAGCATTACAAGAGTTTCGTTTGTCTGATTTTTTGATATTTCTTCTGACTTTTGTCATGGAGGTGCCCCCCTATTTTGTACAAAAAAAATATAGAACCTCCTTGGAATGTAGCCTAAATCCGCCTATAGGTTTCATAATAAATTGTATTAATTACGCTACTTTAGAAATGTCAAATTAAAATTATTTTTTGGTGTGCGTTACTTATAGCTCCCATCAAAACATCGTTATATTTCTGTGTGGCATGCGTGGTAGAAGTGGACCTAGTATATCTGCCTATATGATACCTATTCAGCTTGGAACTATTTGAGTTGAGGCACCGACTTCAGTCAGTTGTAAGGACCTAATATTTGGTATAACATTCTACCGTGCAAGTATTTAATTAAAAGTATATTGATTTTAAAAGCGAACAATTGAGTTTATGCGAACTATTTTTTTATGAATTTATCATTCTATTAAATGAGAATAGAGAAACAATTTCTGTGGAACAAAATTCTGGGGAAATACGTCACGGGGCCGGGGTTAATTTTATATGAAATTGTTCGGATTAAGTTTCAAATTCATTTCGCTGAAGCTTTAACAAAATCTGCTGATATGTTATGCAGGCATCCATCCTGGTCAGAAAAGTATGGATGATAATTGATCATGTTTAATTATAAATTTCGTTTTTGTAAGTGTTTAAAAAAGTAAAGATTCACAATCAATAATGTCAGACTGATTATTTCCAATAGTGTATTTTTGTATGTACGCTTCAGCCAATACTGTCTTCACCATAAGGGCACACGGGGTCCGTGCCCAGGGCCCCCATTATCAGGGGGCCCCGAAGGACCGACAATTTCTATAATAAATGGTCATACTTAGTAAAAAAGTGTTATCATAATTCCCTTTTTTAACATTCCAAAAGGGCCCCAAATTATTGTGTGCCCAGGGGCCCCAGCCTAGTTTAAGACTGGCTTCAGCGTTCGTAATTCCCTCATTGTCCCTTATGCATGCGTGTATCGCACGTCCAATTCTATGTCAAAAATTTACGTTCCTACAAGTCTTATCAAAGAAAACCTGGAAAATATTTCCCATGGTCGTTGCTTGTCATATTTTGGCATAGGTCCTGTCATAAATGCATTGTAGAGGTGAGGTATAAGTACTCATAATAAAAAAAAAATACTCACTTGAAACACAATAGCTTCTCTTTTAATGTCGGAGAAATCCTTGAAAATGGTTTGGACGATCTCCAAAAACTTTTCCCTTTGTAGAAAACTCGGCCCATCCTTCTCGAAATAATCGAGAAAGTCGTAGAGCAAGAAATAGGTTCCTGGACAAAAACAGACAATTTATTAGGAAATGTAGGTAATTGAAAGAACATACATTGTTTTCACTTGTCAATACATGTCATCCAATTATTTGTGGGTGTACTTTATTTAATGAAATTCTTCACTAAGAGACAAAAAGATTTTGAAGTCTGTTCTCGAAGTTGGAATCGCAAATAATTGTTTTTGTTTTTCTGTAAAACAAATTACCGGGAGGTTCCTGTCGGGCGCTCGGTAAACATCGTTACTCGTATAAGCCGACTAGAACAGCGAATAACAGCGTACCCTTATCGTCCCCCTTTTTTCAATATTTCCTTAGATTTAGATATTAAGATTTTTACGTTATGTTCATAATAATAATGAATAAGAGCTGGTTCGCACGAGCGTTTTTTCAACGGGCGTTAAAAAAAACAAATTGGAAACCATGTATTTATTCACACGAAGGCGGTTTTAAAGCGCGGCGCTTTTTTATGGAGCACTGTTCGATTTTCGACGTTGGGCGTTGGAAGTTAAATCGAATTGAACATGCAAAACTATTGAAACTTTTTTTTCTCTCTAATGAAACAATTTCGTTACGTTTAACATTTTGCACTTAAATACTTGAATTTCTCGTATAAAATGACTTTAAATTTATATTCATTTCAATGACAAACCAATTTACTATTTAGGAACTTTATTTACCATATTTAGGAACTTAATTTACATTTTGTTATAACAAGTTTTTATAGACACATAGTAGGTATAATATTGTAAAGATCTCGCGATATTTTTTTATTTTTTTTAATATTTTTTATCATGTTCCTGCAACATATATGTAAGTAGTTGTTGCTCCTAGTAAATGGAATTAGCTACTAAGTGCAAGTGCTATAATAACATCATAATTACAAATAAGATTAAGTGTCAAGATTATTTTATGTATCAAGTTCCTAAATGTTTGAAAATGTACACATTATGAGATTTTTGTCACAACACTTATTTTCAATAAATAGTTCGAGTTTGAGTTTGAACCTAATGAAATTACAGTAAAAAACAACTTCAATGAAAATTTATACTTATGAAGTGGAAAACATAGAAAAAGTCAAAATACCTTCTTTCAACTTGCGTAACAATAACAGGTTAACTTACCATCAAAACCACTGAAACTGCGTTTGGCAGTAGATACAAAACCTAAGAGCTGGACAGCGAATCTTCGTCAAACACCGCAAAATGGTGGTCATAGGTCAGATGGACTAGCACAATGGGTGCGAGTCGGGTTACCTCCACGTGTGGTCAAGAGCTGCGGTTCCTTTTTGGATCCGTCCGGGGGGAAGAGCAGTGCTTGATCCGGTGCACCCTGGGCTTCGGCTAATGATTTCCTGGCAGTTTCTGAGGGATATCATTGACCGTTGGCTAAGAGCCCGACAGGAGGGGAGGGGGTCTTTGACCATTACCGTACAACGTTGCCGACATTTTGTCACAAGATTTTTTAATTATATTTTTGTTTGTCGTCGCTATAACGACTTGAAACGCCACAAACAAGAAGAAGAAGAAGAAGACTAGCACAATACAAAATAAATATTTTCCGCGGACTGCGCTAGCTTCTCCTCTTTCAGCTTTGTATAAGCCGAAGCTCGCGGCGGCTCTAACGAACTGGTTGACACGTCATCGCCCTAATCGGCCCAACAAACCGGCAACCACGCTTGTTACTGTTTAAAGAGATAACAAAAATGCCTCTATTCCTTTTACTGGCCGTGCCGTGGCGTGCCCTGCTGATTTAGTGAGGGGGTCGAGCAAATGACTAATTGATTTAGATTGCCGTATCTTTTTCTTTTAAGCTCCCATTTTTATTTGATGAGCTGAACTTGATTATATGTTTAACCGCTTATTTAACAGACTTATCGGGTAGCCCATTCTTGGACCAGGAGCGATGATATCGCGAGAATTACGGGCGTATTGTTCGTATGAGCAATCAGTTCTTTGTGGCGTTTTAAAGGGGACGCCTTTCTTCAATACCTAGTGGAAGCTTTCCGGGTGATAATGATAAAGATGATGATGCTACCAGCAACTTTTTTATAGCTACAGTTAGCCAAATGATTGGCGAGCCTGTTTATGAAATCCTTCCAAGAGCAATTTGGTTTATGAACTAAGTCGCTGGAAAATAGTTGTGTATAAAGTACGATAATAACTAGCAATACTTGGCTGGACGCTTAAGGTGGAAATTATGTGAGAATTGTCAATTTTCCCCTAAACCTTTACCTGGAACCCTGTCGTCAGATTTTATAAGCAAACGTTGAATGCAATATATATTTTGATTCCTTCTAATTTCTTGCAAATGCAATCCTTCTAGTTTCTTGCAAAATATTGCCCTACATGTTTTCATATTGTAAATATTGGTAAGTTACCGACACGGCTTCACTCTATAATACATACGTTTTAGAAACACTATTACTTGTACTTTCCTCGATAGTTTTTTTTAAGTTACCTCAAAAAACAAAATAAACCCTTAGTATGTCCCAAATACTGCTTGGAAAGTCATCAGTTTTTTAATAATAGCATAACGAGATGTTGTCTATAACGTATACGTCTTGCATTTTCAAAATCTGTATTGTTTTATTTAATACGAAAGAAATACCCATATTCGCGTGCGCTCCACCCACTCTAACTAGAGCCGCCACGCGTCCCTCCTGTCTGCTTTGTTCTGCTATGCCCGTTGGACAGTGAGCCTAGTAGGCTAGAGTTTACGATTGATTTCAAAACGTAGCAAAGAATTTTCACACGCACATGAACGAAGCACACAACCAAAAGCTCGGCGCCCCCTTAAGCGGTACGGAGAGTGACATATTGCTAGCATAACTGATGGCCATCGGATTCGGAAGGTATTGACGTGGCAACTACGCACTGGTAAGCCCCGAGGACAGAAGACTTCGTAAAGGACACAGAATGGCAGGAGGACATCTGAGAGAGGCTGGACATAACTTCATCATTGAACGTCTTATGGTTGATACTAACGAGCAAAATCAATGAGCCAATTCCCCGTACAAAGTTGTACAAAAGTGACCCGTTATTATTGGTCGTTGGTATAATTATGATGAGATGTTTGTAAGTCATGTCATCCCTATTCATTCCCTCATCTCTAAAACGTTTCACGGTTAAAGACAGAGTTGTGAGCAGGAATGTAGGTTGTAAAACACTCAGTTCCATAACACTCTGTATAAATTTTAGATCTAAAGTTACGATTATGTAGAGCTGAATCGTGTCTTCTAAGACATGGTATGTTTTGAATTAATTACAGTATGGTGTACGTTTATAACTGTTTTATTTTAGCGCTGTTTCTGTTGTTAGAATAACAAAAATGGAACCCTTGTTTGTAGTAAGTGTCATTATATCCGTCTGTACGCGGTTTAGGCTTAGCTCACAGACACTGGTACTAAAAAGCTATGAACTGGTTAAAAAACCCTTTTACTGTACTTTATCTTTACTTTTCCCATCCTAGGCACGTAAAATAAAGATGAATATAATATTTTATTTCCTATTTCACGGTGTGGCATGTGGTTGGGTAGGTCAAGAAGGACACAGAAACATAACATTACATATTTACCGCATGCTGGTGTAAAACTCAGCTCTATGCGTAACTCGACACGCGCTTGGTCGGTTTTGTTTCACAACTAGCTTCGGACCGCGACTTTGCCCGAGTAGATTGGCAATTCATCAAAATTAATTTATTTATTCTACTACGGTATGGTTAGTAGATACGTTTACTATGTGAGTACAAACACTCATTATCTTTACGCTCGCTTAAATTAAAATCAAAAACATTTCAAAGCGGTAATACAAGTGAACATGCTAGCGGCCAGGATTAGAACGAAACATGCATGTAAGCTTGAAGCGAACCGTTTCTTTCTTTTAGTTGTGCCAGCCGTTTCTTACGTGGAAATAGTTAAGTTTCATTTATTCATTTGATAACTAATAAATATTTTATAAATCACGATGACCATCATATAGTTTTTTTGACTAATAGGTAAATTTATGTGTTAAAGCTATTCTCCAATACCTCCAGATTTATTATTATTATTATAATACAATGAGATGGTCCTCACATTAATTTTTGCCAATTTTGCTCCATTTCATGCACAACCTATGCATAAGCAAAATTTTTACTATACAGAAAAACTGGCAAAAAAAAAAACTAGATTGTACATTGTTGTTTTGGATTATAATGTGAATAAACACCCCTTATAACAGCGTTACGAGTATACCTATATTTTCCATGTACAAGAAAAATATTTAGATATATGTATTGTATATCTTATAGATTCAGCTGTTGCCCTCGGCTTCACTCCCCTTTCTGCTTTAAAAAAAATGTTTTCTCACCTTTCAAACATTCCCTGGACTTGCACAAATGTTTCAAAACTAAAATTATTCAAATCGATACAGCCATTCCCGAGTTTTAGCGAGACAAACGAACAGCTTTTCATATATATTTAGATAGATGTTTATATAGGTTTATAAAGGAGTGTTTTTAAATTAAAGACTATTAAGAAAGACTCGAGCAAAACAATGTTTAGCGACTGGGCTACGGTCGGTATACATAGAAGCAGGACCAAGCTTTATGAATTGTATGAGATGAAAAGTAACAGCAACGATGCAAGATTCATGGAGTATGTCAAGAAGTATTCAACGTTATTTAAAAAGGTTTGCACTATTGCAAAAGCAGATTACTTTAGCAATAAAGTTAAATCTGCAGATAACAAAGTGAAAGCAGTTTGGAATGTAATTAATTCAGAGACAGGCAAAAGCAAGGCCCGAAATTGTCATTTCAAACTGAAAGTAGATGACAAAATACTGACCTCGGATAAGGAAATAGCAGACACCTTTGAGAACTTCTTTGCAAACATAGCTGTAAATACTACCCGTAACCTAAAGGCATTTACTGAAGAATCAAGCTCATATTTGTCTATGAATGCAAAAGCTTGTAATTATAAATTTGATTTTAAATATATAGACGCACGCGAGATTGTTGCAACTTTTAAATCCCTGAAGCTAAAAAATACGGAGGACCTTTGGGGAATCTCAGTTAAAGTCATGAAATCTGTTATTCACGTGGTGGCGCCATATTTGGCTATCATTTTTAATAAGTGCGTGGATGAGTGCGTGTTTCCGGACTTATTGAAATTTAGTAAAGTGATTCCTTTGTTCAAGTGTGGTGACAAAAGTGATCCGTCAAACTTCCGTCCAATTTCTATTCTTCCGGTGCTCAGTAAAGTGTTTGAGAAGATAATGCTGAATCAGATGTTGCATCATTTCAATGCAAATGAATTACTTCACAGCCAGCAATTTGGTTTTACTAAAGGCCGATCCACCACAGATGCGGCGGCTGTACTCGTTAAGTATATTTATGATGCATGGGAACATTCGCAAGATGCAATAGGGATCTTCTGCGACCTCTCGAAAGCATTTGATTGCGTGAAGCATGAAACTCTCATCCTCAAACGTGAGCACTACGGGCTTTCTGAAAACGCACTGAAACTTGTCATGTCTCCTATCTCAGTCAGAGAATCCAGAAAGTGGACATAAATAGAGTGCAGTCATGTGGTGCGCCGGTGAAGCTTGGAGTACCACAGGGTTCAATATTGGGCCCTTTTCTCTTTCTAGTATATATCAATGACCTGCCCCGCCTACTGGAAAACAAATGTGACATAGTTCTGTTTGCTGATCGACAACAAGGTCGACAGGCAACAGGAAGATCAAAGTCACATCAATGATACTCTAACAGAAGTGCTTCAATGGTTTACTGCGAACAATCTACTACTGAACGCAGCTAAAACGAAATGCATTAAATTTTCGTTACCAAATGTACGACAAGTTGAAACAGCCATTTCCATAAACGGAGAGAAGCTGAACCTCGTTGATGACACCGTTTTTCTTGGTCTTACCCTGGATCGAAACTTACAGTGGAGCCCACATATCTCTGCTCTTGCTGGTAGATTGAGTTCTGCCGCCTATGCTGTACGAAGAATTAGACAATTCACCAACGTGGAAACTGCTCGACTGGTTTATTTCAGCTATTTTCATAGCATTTTGTCTTACGGCATTCTGATTTGGGGAAGAGCAGCTGACATTCAGAGTATCTTCATTTTACAGAAGAGGGCAGTTCGGTCCATCTACAATCTGAACTCCCGAGAGTCATTAAAAGAGCGCTTTAAAGAGATAGGAATTCTCACAGTAGCTTCGCAGTACATACACGATGTGATTATGTACACACACAAGAATTTCAATTCCTTTAAGAAAGTGTCGGACATCCATGATATCAACACTCGTAATAAACACAAGCTTCTCGTTCCTAAATTTCGTCTACGGAAAGTAAGTAAATCTTTCCTGGGAAATTGTGTCAGGTTCTACAACAAAGTGCCTGTAGATGCGTGGAAATTGTCATATGTGTTATTCAAGAAATACATAAAGAACACGCTCTTAAAGAAAGCATATTATTATTACACAGTCGATGAGTACATGCGTGATAATAACATGACATGGCCATCTTTGGAAAAATTACCGTAAGCATCCAGTGTTTTGTGAGTGATCCTGTAGTGCGTGTGTATGTGTGCGTGTGTGTGTGTGTATGAGTGTATGCGTGTAGTGTCGACTAGATACGGTCTCTGGCCCTGTTGCTACCGTCTGCTGTTGAGGTTAGCTGATCTTGATTAATTAAGATTCCAAATTGTATAGCTGTATTAATTAAAATTATTAATTAAGATAGGTATTATCAATATAAATATTGTACCTATTGTAATTGTTTATTTAAATATTTATTCTATTTTTCATAATGATTATTTTTTACAATAACATAAATATTGCTATGTCGTATGTGTATTAAACTAGGTATTACGTAGGTATATTGTTAAGCTTATGGATTTCCGGTTTATTTTTATTTTTTATTTTTTTTCTTTTACTGTTTAGTTGCAGGCTAGCGACGTCGAAGTTCCTAAAACGTTCCCATAGTGTGCCTGTGGGGACGGAAGTGAGACATGCCCTCGGTACCGCTCTGCTTTCAGAGCAGGACATGAGTGCGTGAAAGCCAACATTGGGGGCGGCAGACGTAAGCTTGCCTTCGGAATCCAAAAGCTTATTGGTTACTTACTTGACATGAAATGCATATTTCATAATTTTGTTTTATATATAATTTTTTTCCTGCGACATTGGAGACATCTCCAATTAGTTTATTTGACGGTGGAGGCGTTTTACACCTCCACTGAACTTACTATTATTATTATTTTTTTGTTTTTTATTTTTTTTTAGATTTTTTTTTTGACCAGTAGAGACTTTATACATCTCTACTATTTATAGATTAATATAATTTACGGCTCGGGGACCTTATATATCCCTTATATAAATGTATTTAATGTAAGTAGAATTTAAGTATTCTTACTGTATTTTTATTTGAAAAAATGACTTTCTGCCAAGTTTCTTGCGGCGCATTCTTCTTGGCAATGATGGTCTTTCCGAATGTGCTGGTAGTTTCAAAAAGACATGTAAAAGAACCCTTGGCGGCCAATTTGCAAAATAAATTTTCTTATTCTTCTTATTCTAGTGTGAACTGATGCAGACCATCAAAAGAAGAAATGTTGCTTATCTGGGACATGTGCTTAGGCACACAAGATACGAGCTTTTACAGCTTATAATCATGGGCAAAGTGGCTGGAAAAAGAGCTGTTGGGCGCAGGAAGAAATCTTGGCTGCGAAATATCCGGGAATGGACTGGAATCACAAGTGCAGCGGAGCTTTTCAACCTGGCCAGGGACCGTGTAAAGTATGCGGAGCTGACTGCCAACCTTCACTAGTTGGAGAGGCACCATAAGAAGAAGATATAGGTATAGCCTTAGACAATGTAAAGAATGCCTTCAAGAATATGAGAGATTTGAAATCAAATCATGATGTCTTTTTGGCTTTGAATGTTTCAACTTATCACGTGTTTACGAGTACATTCAAATAATAATCACGCACACATCAAACACATACTTCATCAGATCTAGATCTCCAGGGAACAAAATGAGAGAGAAATATTAAGTCTGTAAATGTAATAAATCGTTAGTAAACTAGTTTCAAAGAAAGATCAGAGTTGAAATTAAACTGCACACTCTTTCTCTATCATTACATTTTCACCCGTCTAGACAGAGATTACACCGCTTATTGTCTCATTAAATCACCTTAATCATATTAAATGTGAAAAGCGTCTCAAGTGAGGCAATTACTCAGATTTTACTGAATTTACGTTTCTCATAGCAACAAGTTAAAAGGACTCGTAAATTCGCTTGCAAATTCAGTGTCGTAAAAAGTTTCGACTTTTTTCCTCTTCGCATTTTACTTCGTAATATCATTGAAAGTTAAATTATTTGTGTCCGTAAAAGACGACAATAACAGCATTTTTTGGATCAGTGGGCAGGACAGAGCAGTTCTGTCAGTATGTTATTCTGCTATTTATTGTAAAGCTGAGGAAGAAAAACAACATGTACTCTTCTCGATATTGGACAAAAGTACATTACTGAAGAGAGACTGGATGAGTTGGTTTGAAATCCGAGTCCAGTATAGCACTTAATGGTTGAAGCTTGTATAGTGATATTCTCAAAAATAAAACAAAAAAACTACAAACATAAAATGTAATCCCACTAATATTATAAACGTGACGATGTGGGTGTGTATGTTTGTTTCTTCTTCACGCTGAAACGACTGGACAAATTTGGATAACATTCGGCACGGAGATAGCTGGTAGGTACCGTAGATTAACACACAGGCTACTTTTTTTTCCAGAAAATTGCATAGATAAACATGTCAAAGGTCGTAGCTGTCTAGAGTCGCGACGTTAATCATTTTTGCGGAATATACTATCAACATCAGTTTTTAAGTACGCGGATGATTTCGCGGGCACAAGCTAGTTAATTAAAAAAAGTTAAAATTTTCCCGCTTTTTTAATAAAGTATCCAACCTCGTTGCACGTCGCGCACCGCCGCTGCTCTTGTTCTCTTGTTTTTTTTAAGGTCGTTCCATACACTGCCTGACTGCCTCTTAGTGATGGAATAAATATTTTTTAAATTTAATGTTTGCAACTACCTAATTGCAAATATTTATATTTATGTTCCGAAACAACAGAAGTCGTGAGAAAATTATTTAAAGGTATTATTAACGTTTATAATTTAAGAATACATTTATTGCTCAACCTTTTGAAAGATCCAAACAAACATTTGCTTATCGGTATCCCACGGGAACTGTGATTTTCCGGGTACTATCGTATGTCCTTTCCTGGGACTGAAACTATCTCCGTACCAAATTTCATTAAAATCGCTTCAGTGATTATGCGTGAAAGCGTAACAGACATTAGTAGGGATTTAACAAGGAGTTCTAAGTTCAATTTACCATGCATGTTATGAGATTTTTATCGTACAAACTTACTGGGTCGCTCTCTACTTACCGGAGATCATTGTCCGGTATTTTTAACTTTTTTTATAATGATAGGAGGAAAACAAGCAAGCCCATAGCAACTCATAACATAGGGTTTTAGGAGCGTGTTACCGGCCCTTTATGAAAAGAATACGCTCGTTTTTAAAAGATCCCTAAGTCGTACCGGTCCAGGAAAATTGGTGCCACTAGCTGATTCCACAGTTTAAGCGTGCGTGGTAAGAAGTTTTGCGAAAAACGTATGGTCTTTGACCGCCAACTGTTGAGGTGGCGAGGGTGAAATGGAAGCCGGTTACGAGTGGTACGATACAAAAACTTAGCAACAGGCAATAAACCGAACAATTCTTTGGAGCGCTCCCCATGATACATGGTACAACTGGTACAAGACGCATTTAGGGACGTAATATTCCTCCGCAAAGACAGCGGGTCCAGCCGGCCAGAGTTTCCGGTCATTGACAATTCAACTGGCTCTTCGTTGAATGCGATCAAATCGAGGAGTTGATATTGAGGCGCTGCAGCTCAGAGATGGGAGCAGACTTACTGACTGGAACTTACTGGTGAATTTTTAATGATGTAAAGTCGCCATTTATGTATCATTTTTAAGAAAAAAATATTTACTTACTAGTTGTAGCGAACCGGAATTTTATCGCAAGTGGAAATAGCACTGGCTAATTATTTCCATAACAAAAAAGCTTTGTGATTTTGCTAAGCAACTCCTAAGCGCGTATTGTAAACTCGCCGCCATTTTCCTTTGTTTAGCTCTACGTATAGGTGCCCTGAAACGCTCCCGGCAAGATTGTTTGTAACAAAGTTCTTTGCTTTCATTGTTACCTTTCCTTTATATTTTTTCTCATCAAGATCCATTAGTTTTCTTGCATACACGCGGATATCCAACGGGTTTTTTTGTACCTAATGCGACTGTTAGCTGGCTCATTTTTGATCGAGATTTGCCAACGTATAAAATGGATCGAAATACACTAATAATGACTATTGCTATTGAATCTTGCGACTTTCTGTACTGCTATTTGGTTTGTTTTTGTTTATTCTAATTTTTTATCATGTTCCTGCTACATATAAGTAATTAGCTACTGAGTGATTATTTGTCACAACTTTTATACGCAATAAATAGTTTCAGTTTGAGTTTATACGAGCATTTAGGGCTAAATATCGTGTGCTTGGATGACATTTTGTATGTTTTTAGATTCAATTTTACCTTTTAAGTTTATTTGAATCTCATACCCCAGATTTAAAAAATCGGGCACCCGATCGGCTTTACTACATTGAAAAAATACAGCTACTGTAATGGAAACATTGGTTCCGGGTAGGTTTTTACTTTTATAGCATAGCATTTTGGGTCTGAAAAAATTATAATATTTTACATTAAGGTTTTTCAAATTTGTTTTAACATCAATTGTTTTTTTAAATACGAGCATTACAATCATAAAGTAGTCTTAACTACTGCATCTTATTTAAAGAGTGGACGATTATGATTACTTTCTACATCTACATAATACACTTAAATATTTAACTACTTGCAGGGAAAGACATAGAAAGTCATTACTCAAGGAAATTCGGCTCATCCCTCTGAGATTTTCTCTTTTGATTTCCTCTTTCATCGATATCAATCAGTGTAAGTAGTTAAAAACATATAGGTACACCTATATGAAGTATAAGATTTAGATAGGCACGTAGATATATTTTTCTGTATAACATTTAATGTCATCTCTTGTTATTAGTCAATTCAAAAAACATTTGATTGTAGCAATTTGTTTCGACTACTGACAAGCCCTCTTAAAAACCCGCGTGTCATCAAACCCCTTAGTAAATAAGAAGATTAGAGTTACAAAATAGAGTTACAAAATTAATTCTCAAATTTTAAGTAGTAACTAGAACCGCCCTAGGGGGGGTGCGTGGCAACAGCGTGGCCTCCCACAGGGTGGGGGTAAAGCTACGTGGGCGAGTCTGTAGTACCTGATAGTACGTCTCTGGAATCCTACAGCTATTGTTGTGTCTACACGGGTCAGCGCATGCGTGGCGTAAGGCGCCGGGCAGGTGTAGAAAAACGACCTCGAATTCTATAAGACGTAGGCGACAGACACTACTAAAAGTTTTACGAATCAATGCTGCGCATAAGGATAGGATGTTTAAAATCTTGACTGACTTTGAATTCAATATTTCAACGTATTATGTAAGATTTTTTTTTCAAACTAGATGTAAATACCAAAATAATAAAATTAAGTGCTTGTTGTTGTAATAAGCATTAGTTGAAAAAATATATTTTGACTTGTTTATTTTTTATTTTTAACTTAATTGAATTTCACTGTAATTTAACGCTACTTATTATACTTTTAATTATTTAGTATGAATAATATTAAATACCTTCATCTTGATTACTTCCTAGTAGTACTTCAGTGTTGTGGAAACTGCCTTCTTTCATCATAGTGTCGGGATCTTTTGGTAAAAATACTCCATCCACCGTAGGTGCCGAGGGGAATCCCAATATGCCAGTATATGAATTCCATTGCTGCACAGAAATAGTTTTTGCGTCGACGCCACGCATACAGTCCATAACCAAGCTCGGGTCAGCAGCCAAAAGACTGCTGTTGCAATTGCAATCGTCAACCAAAGCTTTTCCAATACCTTGAGCACGCTCTCCAGTCATCCAACTCCAAGGAGCATTTAAAGTTCCAGATTGTAATATGCCCCGTTTAAACAAACCCTTCATTTCAGGGGAAAGCATATGCAGACTTACACTTCCTCCGCCTGCTGATTCGCCAAACAATGTTATTAGCTCAGGATCGCCACCAAATGCTCGCGCATTTTCTTTAATCCATCGTATTGCCAGTTGCTGATCCCAAAGACCCATGTTACCCGGCGCTTCTTCACTACCAGGCGAAAAGAATTTATTCAAATACAAAAATCCAAACGCTCCAACTCTGTACTGCATGGAAGCAACTATTACATCACTTGACGATGCCATAATGTCAGCTTTATATAGATCAAGGGTAGCCGTACCGCTCATATACCCTCCGCCATAAATCCACACTAGTATTGGCACTTTCGGTCTCTCAGTCAGAGGCTTGTCCTGATGATGGCGCACTCGTAAATGTTGCGGCACCCAAATATTCAAATACAAACAGTCTTCTGATATATTAGTATTCGGGTTCCACATTTCTTCACCTTCAAAACCGGGGAAGTACTCGTATCGTTCTTGATAACAGCTATTAGGCATAGCTGTAGCTTCTAGAACCCCATGCCATGGTTCGATTGGGACTGGCTTCCGAAATCTAAGTGGGCCTAATGGTGGTTTGGCAAATGGTATTCCAGTGAATATGTGTACCTCACGGCCCATGACTGTCTTGGCATAGCCCTTGACAAGACCGCTTTTAGTTTCCACAATGAGTGGGTCGTTGTGGAAGTTCTTTGGTACTGGGCTGGTGGTGGGGGTAGTTTGTGTCGTGGACGTGGTTGTGTCATGGTGGCTGGCCCACGACCGGCCCCTCGCGCCCGACAAGAGGAAACACACCAAAAGCTTCGTGAACACAATTTTGCTATTGCAGATCATGTTGATCATGCGAATGCTATTATTTTCAATGACTCCTTAACGAGGCATATTGGGATATAACCGGAAATAGTCTGCTAACTTGATAAGGCGTTTATTGAAACACATTTCTGGGTTCGATGGTGCTCCAGTAGACACGAAGATTACCTGTAAAAGAAAAAAAAGTTATTAAGCGTCCTACTAGGTGACTACTTAAGTACCTATGTAGTTGAGTTATTTATAGTGTGCAATAAAGTATTTCTTGTTTGTTTTTACATATTTTAGTACTAGATGTTTTTCATATAAAATATTAAGATTCAATAAACAAGCAACATACGAAAGAAAAAATTCGCAGTTCAACACTGTCCAAAATTCTTCCGTATAATTCAGTCATACGAATGGGCGATAAAGAAAGGGTCCATAAAAATATGAGTGACTGCTTAATAAGATGCAGAAAATATTTCTTCGGAAATATGTAGGGGAAATGTTTTATATGGCTTTTTCCGCAAAATATTAAGTAGATACAGACTGCAAACTTGTGGGTGAATATTTTGCTCATTCAAAGGGTCCTTGGGCTGAATGTTAAAATAAATCGGCCAGTATTTTGGCAATAGAAAGGGAAAAAATAATAATTGGTAATCTTAATAGAATATGAAATGGAAATGTACTGTATTTGTATAGTTTTATGTATATACAAAAATAAATATACTTATAAATATTATGTTAGATTGGTGAATGTGAATGAAGCAAAAGAGGTAAGTCAGGATCGTAGCAAGTGGAACAAAGTAGTCTCTGCCTACCCCTATAGGGGAAAAGACGTGACGGTATGTATGCGTATGTGTGTATGTATAAATATTTAATCGTTTTTCATAGCTCAACTTCAACCTTTTTCCATTAGCTGAGTTTGTTAAACGGAACGGGTTTCATCGCCATGAAAATGGCAAATCAATCACAATCAACTTGTTAGATAGAGTGGCTCGGACGGGTGTAATGGCGTTATCCGGTTAACTGATAGCTGATAAACACTAGTCTGCGGTCAGAAAGGTCAACACTCTATTGTCTTCTAGACTCGGCTAAAAAGATCCGGTGTGTGGTAAAAAGGTAATGATAGTCCGGTAGGTCATGGACTTATTGTCTATGCGGAGAATATATACATACATAAGAACCTTAGCTTAGCATAGGCTAAGGTAACAAGACCTAAAGGTCAGTAAGGTAACGTTAAGCATGATTGTGAGTATATAGGTGAAAAGGCGAATTAAAATAGTGACAAGTTGCAAGCCCATCAAGGAAAGACTAGAATTATATTATAGGTATCATCACTATAATAATAACTACATAGTATAAAATAAAGTCACTTTCTCTGTCCCTATGTCAATATGTATGCTTATATCTTCAAAACTACACAACGGATTTTGATGCGGTTTTTTTAATAGATAGAGTGATTCAAGAGGAAGGTTTTTATGCAGACAAAGTCGCGGGCAGAAGCTAGTAATTTAATAATTTTCAACACTGAATACAATCCTACTCTATTACCTACGCTATTTTATTACATATTTCCACAACATCAACAAAACAAAACACGTTTCAATATTTCCATTATTTGCCGAAAACCACTACTCCATGATAAAGGAAACAGCTTGGAAATTCATGAATCGTATATCTTAAGCAATATAGTTCGTGCCCGATAGTCCACATTCAACAGATAGTCGATCGAAACTTATTATCAATTTACGGCGAAGAGGTCTTCTTGCCCCGGGTTGGGGCAGAATGGTCATTATTTCATCGGACACTTGGAGCGTTCGCCGGGGAACTATAACCCTAAATCCGTGGGGCCCAGATTGCGGGTACGCCAATTTTATTATTTTAAACTTGTAAATTATGCGCGTTTAAGCTAGACGTCGGGATTAAGCAGTTGAGTCTGTGATCAAATAAAACTAAACAATTCTAGACAGCAAAAGGAGACGGTTTACAAATATGTTCCTGTCTGCTGGTCACAAGTTAACGAGTTATAAGTAACCAACCTGTAAATTGTGACGGGCAACTACGGAAGCCTATATTGCGCGTGGCCTAACGTACACTTTAGCAGCTTTTTTTTCAAGTGTTCTAGATAAGTTAATTCAAGGCAATGCAAACTAAAGACTTTTTCCTGCGGTTTGGTCTCTCATTTTCCTAAACAGTTGTGATTAAATTTTCGGCAGCAACGCCGACTGAATAGATAATTATATATTTGCGTAACCTTTACTTTATTACTGCGGGTCGACCCGTGTTTTGGTTAATTACTGGAGGAAGTAACCACAATTCTCTTTAGATTTACATTCATAAACTATGGCGTAGGTACGAAACCCATCGCTCTTTATTAAATTAGTACCCGAATAATGGGGAACAAAGTTTTTGCCACTTAGTTTATTAAATTTGTTGACTGTTGAACTTGCCATTACATTACATACTTAACAAAATACAATGTACCTATAGGTATCTATCAGCTTATTGAGATTGAAATAACGTTGAGTAAATTGAGATTGAAATAACGTTGAGTAAAGTTTACCGGAACAAGTTAAATCTATATACACGATATAAACATCTATTTAGTTAGTTGAACCATCTGACATAAGTGGATATGTTCTTCCAGAAACACTTATATCTACGGTGTAACCTAACCTTAAACTGTAGAAACTTGATCTTTAACGCAGACTTCATCAACCCACATCAAATATCATTTTCAATTATAAACTTATATTAGCAGCGCCAAATAAATTCATCCCATGTATGTCAAGTAGAGCACATCGGCGAACCGTTTGTTGGATCAGTGGACCCCCTGGGAGCAGTCTACGATGTAAATTAACTTAGAGTTACTCTGTATGCAGACTGTCACGCCGTCTAACGAGGTCCGAGACCCGGCACAACTCTGCGTACCTCCCACAAGTTTACGAAATGGGTTGTCGTCGCTAACTTACCCGGAGTAACGACGTACTGCCATTAAATTCTCGTCTCCGCGGAACCGGTAAGGGCACTCTTGGAAATAATTGGCACCCTGTATAACATGTTACGCTAAGAAATTAGGTCAAGACGCGGTTTCAAATTTGGATAATGGCACTTGTTGTGTTTAACGGCGAGATTCGCGTGTCCCAGTCGGTTTTGATTTAGTGGGACAAACTTTATTTAGGCTGCGGCTCCATTGAGGCAGAGACGAACGGAGCGGAGAGGAGACGTGTGGGGATCGACCAATCATATTACATGAAATCCACATCTCGTCTCCGCTCTGTAATATGATTGGTCGATCCCCACACGTCTCCTCTCCGCTCCGCTCGTCTCCGCCTCAGTGGAGCCGCAGCCTTAGTGGGGTGTTGAGTACAGTCGAAAGCATAAATATCGATACCTACAGCCATCATATCAAATATATGTGTCACCGACCTAATTGTTTGTGGCATGAAGATGTAAAGATGTTTTTGACGTCTTGGTAACGTAACATATATTTATGCCTGTGCATATCTGGATAGGTTAGGAACTTCGTTGTTGTCAATATTATTTATTATACTTACAATCGTTAACTGATTGAATTTGTTATGTTATCGTTACTTTTAGTGTAAAATAAGAAGTGACAACGACAAAAAATTTGATCCTGGCATCCACTGCATTATATAGTTTTCAAGGGACAACAGGTCTGCTGAATTTGCATCTTACTTGGTGCAAGGAAGTCACGTAGATTATGCTTGGGGTCCTGAACACCAGCACCACATTCGCACGGTCTCCCACCAGCCGTATCTGTCCATACAAGCTCGGAAGCTAGCACAACGTAGTCCTGAGCCTATTGAGCTGGCACCAGTCCTTCCTGCTCACCTCGTGCTTCAACAATAGTGGAGCCAAACCCACTGGGGTAAAAGACTTGTTAATTTATTTAGGTACCGATGCGTAATTCTGCCAATTCAGTTCAAACAACGGACAAATTTATTACATATTAGGGACGTTCAAATTCAATTGAGCACGCAAATTCGAAAACTCAGGACATTGTGCAAAGGCCGCGTCCCTTTAGTTAGTTTGTGAAGACTGAAGAGACTTATTTTGATAAATAACGCAATTTGAGCCCTTATAAGTAAGAACACGTGATAAAAATGCTCATAAAATTTAATAGAGGTTATGGTTAATAAAACAACAAAAGCTTTTTCGCTTAATAATAAAGTAATTTCCAGGTGAGAAAAAGCTTTGTTTGCCTCAGAATCGTCAGCTAACATCCGTTTTAAGGGCTATTTCCTTTTGTCGGTTGCCGCACAAATGTATTTTTCTTCGCGCACTCCAAAGCCGCTACGTTATTTGTCAAGTGAATTACAGGCGGCTCACTGATGCGTACTCTGCAATTTTTATAACAAGACAAAACGATATAAAATTTCCTTCTGATAAAATATACTTCCAAACGGTGTTCTATCAAAACATTTCAAACGTAACTAACTAAAATTAGTGAACCCAAACTATTCCAAAGCAAACTTGAAAACCTTTTACTTTACATGATTATTTAGTTTACTAGCCATTCTAGCGTAATTTTGATATTTTTCTTCATTATTCCAGGAGTCTGGACGAGATCGTAAAAACATTACACCTACACAACATTTATATAACCACTTAAAAGTTCAGAAATGCGAGGTAAGTGGGCCACATAAGATCTACGCGAGGATGCCGCTCAACTCCGTACGCAAGTATTATGTGTTACCTGCGGAGCCTACACAAGATATTACGTTTGATTGAAAAGAAAGAGAAAAAAATATATAAAGTAACCGAATAAGGTGGCCAGAGACGAGAAAAGTGGCGTGGGGTGAGGGGTTAGAAAGAGGCCGGCGCGCGCCGTTCGATAAATCGATGTGGAAATACAATGCTATGCGGCGGGCGGCCTTGAGGCTGCAGCCTGCAAGACACACCCCCAGCCTCAAGTTCACTGCCAACGCATTGCCTTCAAGCCCCCAAAAGAAATTTGGCCTCTCATTGCCCTCATTTTGTTAAGGTAAGAGCAGTACGTCAATTTCGGAGCGCGAAATCTTATGTTCGACGTTGTGGCTTTGAAAATTAAAGTTGTTTGCAAAAAAACAGCAATACAGTTGTGTTTTTAATGTGCCTAATTTCAATATAAGTCGGTTTTATGACAAGAAAAATACAGAACTTTTCACACAGCAACAGCGACGTTGTGATGCCTCGTAAACCTAATAGTTTCGTAAACCAATTGATGAGTGGTCTCCAAATCAGAGAATAATTATTATTGTTGCCAGAGAAAGCAAACTGAAGTTAGCAAATTCAAAAAGATACATACTTCTTCTATTATTTTGGTATTATGGAAAAAATATTGTCGCACAAAGTTTTTTCTATCAGGATTAAGTAGGTAAGTACTTACATTAGCGATATCAGTTTACAATTACTAGTACATTGTGCTTTGGTTCTTCAGAAATTAATTTGTTCGAGGTTTGCGCGCTGTATACGTGCTAATATGAGTAACCGGTTATCTGCCGTGTTATGCCTATGTCAAGTAACTCAAAAAGCAAAGGTTTGAGTGAAATCTGTTTGTTGCGATGGGCTTTTACCATATGCGCGGGAAGAGAAGCAGCTGGTAAATTCTATGTTTTTTCTTTATTCCCAGACCAGGATGGAAGAAAATAATATAAGGGACAAATAAAATGAAAAAATAACTGTAATGTCACGTAGCAACAAGCGGAGCTGCGAGCAGTCTCCGCTCACCTCTGGTCCCTAGCGATAGCACCTGCTGAATTATTACTCCGACGATGTCGGGGACAGACTCAGGGATTCATACCTCATCCGGCATGCAAGTTGTCTCCTGAGGTGATGATTGAGACTCGTACGATACTAGCTTATCCAATTTGGATTTGTATTTATTATTTATTTTTGCTTTGTTTCCCATATTTGTATTAGCTCATGGTACTACAGGGACCTATGTTGTAGTACTGCTTATTTATTTTCGAGCACTGCGGTCGACCAATGAGCGATGTCAACATTAAGCTAAGATGTTTACAGTGAAAGTCGAAGATGAATCTACGCAATAGATATTAAAAACAATATTAATAAAAGCTTTTGTTTACTTTGATCTATCCTAGTATTTAGTGTGTATTCAAATCTTTGTGCAAGTATTTTGAGTGACAATATTTTTTTGAATTTTCAATCTTTTTGGCTGTTATGGTGGCTGACTGGCGCTAGTCTATTGCCACGCGCCGGGGATCCAAAGAAAAAAACAATAAGATGAATGTTAATTATGTATGAAGCGGTCGGTCTTTTATGCGGATTTATGTTTAAACTATTGTAAATATTAATTAATGGGTGTAGTGTTTGGTGTAATAGTGTTTTTGATTCTTGAATTGGTTGTTAGACTTAATACTGCACAAATAAGAACTAAACCACGGCCTTGGTAACAGCCACTATCCATCTACCGAAGGTTTTACTAAATAATCAACTTAACTTTTGTCCGGTGGTTGAATAAAATATCAGTATTGTATTGTATAAAAATTCAGCCAAAACATCTCGAGTTAAAACAAAAACTCTTTTTAAGCGATATATAATGTCGCATCTGCGTTCCTCAGATAATAAAATTCGTGGCTTTGAATCCCGAAAGACCTTTGACAGCTGTTCCACCCGAGCATTGTTAAAATCTAAGACATTGCTAATACATTTGGCATTAAATCTATTAGCCCACAATATCCAGCTCCATCTTACGAGGTGTTCTGAGCCACCGGAGACAAATTGATTGGAGAAGTGATTATTTAAACTGATACTTTGAACAATTTCCTCCTGTAGTGTACCGGCAAAACTTGAGGTTGGTGATCTTGAGCTTGATTGCCAGTCGGCCTGGTGCATTTCTAACAACTACCACTACCTATGTAAGAGGCTTGTGACGTTACAAATGCTCAGTTTCTCCATTATAAAAAAGTCTTCTCGGTGAAACTCAAATAACACTTTTTTGCATATTAAAATGACTGATATTTTCCGCGATACTTTTGTTTTTTACATTTGAAATCAATTACAAACTCGTTTTTCAAAGTACCTAATATAACAAGATTTATAACAATAATAATTTAAAAGTATCACCAATAAACTCAGTGCGTAAATTACTCATTTTGTCTATTTAAGTTATTAAAACGAAACAATAATTGCTAAAGCGTCGCGGTGATTTTTAATAACTCCCCAGAGTTTTTGACAAAGTTTGAATTAGTTTTACGCACGGAAGCATAAACAGAACATGTTGGAAAAGTTCCAGGCCTCGTTTCAATCTCATTTATTTTCATGGAAATCTGATAAACATTCTTCTTGCGGATTATGAAGAAAAATAAGAGGACCAAACAAAACCTTATCATTACAGTATTTACAGTTAAATTTTCTGTAAATTATTATTTCGTTGTACAAATTTCGTCCCAAAATTTATTATTGTGATCGAATATAATGAAGCCTTCCATTTAGATGTTACAATTTTAAGTAGGTACGCTATGGTAGAGTTAGATAAAAATGTTCACTGTGTAGTTATTAAGAGAGACTTCCCGCATAGTTAATTAATTTAGTATGAAGATAACAAAGTGTTTACTAATTAGAAAAGTCATCAACAGGCAACATCGTTTGAAAGCCCTGCTCAGTTAGTGTCCGCAGCAAATATTATTTTCGCTACGGCTTTTAAGTTCTAGGGTACGAGAGTAGGTAGTAACAAATCTTTTATACCTCAGTGGAGTCGAGCAGTAAAGTTTGTACTCATTAAATTTTAACTTTTCACTAGGGAAATTAACACGGCAAGTCATGCACTGTTTTATTAATTTAACTCGTTGATTATGTTATATTATAAATTAAGAATTTTGAAAGTGTATTGCATTAACGGCCAAAAAGGATTGATTTGGTTAAATTTAGACTTGAAAGAAAAATTCTGCTAGTCGCATTACATTGCGGCACTGTACCCATGACTGCTAACCCGTTGGCATCACGGCCTGGCAATGTAATGGAACTTGTAGGATTTTACTGGCAAGTCCAAACTGAGCTTTAAGGGAGGCAGAAGTTCACTCGTCTTGCACGTAGCGATCACCTACCAGTTAGCATCATGTCTGTGGCATAAGTAAAAACAAGGGATCTACTTTGAAATTCTCCTATTGCCCTTCTCGTTTTCATATTATTATTATTAGTGTGAGCGGAACGGCGAGAAACGAACTTCGAATTTCGATTTCCGGATTATACTAAGGCCGGTATCTCCAATAAGAAATCATGACGTCATAGCGACGCCCCCGCGCAATAAGTCGGTAAAGTTACATTATGGACTTATTTATTAATATACAAACCACTAAAAACTAAACAATAATAAGGATAACTAAAACTACGGAAGTTGATTAAAAGTAAATTATGTTAAAAATTATTAAAAATTAGCCTAAAAAATGTCCCCCTGTTTCGTGCCTGGTTCAAAGGTTCCCATAATGCTGGCCGCGTTGCCTCTTTGCACTGCAATGGCAACCCTTTGAACCAGCCACGAACCAGAGCGGGGATCGCAGCCCCTGTCTTTTAGTCTGCGGCCCAGCTCCCTGAAAAGCTCCTTAGCCTCCGAGCCCCAGGGACCCGCTGTCTCGACGGCGACCGGTACAAACTCGTACACTGACTCTAAGGCGGAATATTTAGAGTGCTTTAGCCTCGCGGCAGCTTCAGCTGCGGAGCCAGCTAACCGCGAGGTCTGTCTCAAGTGGGACATAGCGAAAGTGCTTACACACGTCGCGTCCCACAGAAGACAACGACCCTTCCGCCAAGGAACCAGTGTAAGGCCATCCGGTCGCTTACCGTCGATTCTGCTGAGGCCCGGAGGTTCGAGCACGCAAGGCACATTGACCGACACCATTGCCCGCCGCACAATGTCGTTAATGGCGTGGTGTCTTGGAAAACGCCCCGCACACCTTTGGCAGCTCAGACCATGGTGCCCATCTTCTTGCACCATTGCCCCACATACACAGCGGTGTGGTTCGCATACCTTGCCGCCTAAACGAAGTGCCACTGCTATCCTCAGCACTTATTATATATATATTTTTTTATAATGTAACTAACGAAGATATTGACGTCTTCTTTGTACGTAAAATTTACAACGTCAAATACAACGAGAAAAATACCGCTACAACCTCCAATCATTTTATTATTATAAATAATAATTTGGTATGATGCTTTTACCGGGATATTGACGTCAATAATATTTATATTTGGTAAGCGATTATAAGCTCAAAACTTCTCTTTTTTTTTCTTTTAGTAATATTCGATATTGAAAGGATACAAAAAAAATTGTTAGAACAATATTCACGAGAACAACAACACAGTGGCTCATTACAGCTATTTAACAAGCTTTTAAATCACTATAAAACTTATGTTCTAACAGGTTACTGATAGCCCGTACAACAAAAAATAACGTTATGGTTAAAAGTCTGTAGTATGCTGTTTCAAATTCACTACCTATTTTAACAGATTCACCACAATAATCCGGTAAAGTGACTACGCTAGCTTCAACTTGGTTTGACACGCTACCGCGTGTCTAGATTTCCAAAAATATTTTTTCGCTCATTTTCTGTTAAATGTATTTTCTTCCTACTCAATGCATATTATTAAACGTTTGTGTGTAAATCATAGTTCATATAAAATTAGCTTTTATTTCATATTTCAATGTAGTACTCTAACCGGTTGCAAAGTTAACAAAAACAGTAAATCATTTTTCCTGTAAAAATTACTTTTCGCGGTTACCGACTTATTGTGCGGGGGCGACGTTAAGAAAAAAAACCGTAGGAGCATGTAAAAGTTGTTTCTATTTTACCTATCTTCTATTTGGGGGCAAACAATTACATTATATTTGCAAAAATATTTGCAAAAATCAATTTTCATTTTCATTTTCATGTTCATTTTCGTTATAATTAAGTATAGGTATTTTTTTTTTAAATATATAATATTTTATGTTAAGGTGTTAAATGAGAAATTGTGCACAAAGGGAGACCTCATACCTACTACAGGATTGTAGATGCGTTGCCAGTCTGGAAAGCTGAGATACCTCATGTCTCCGAAATTTCACCGGCTACCTACGCACTGCTACTTGGCGGAAGGAGTGGTGATTTAGATGGTGATAGTGATTCTGTCCTCAAGTCAAGTCCTGTTTATAAGCAAAACCCGTGCGTTGTGTTTAAGCTGAAACAAACTAAAATAATATATATTTTACAAGAGTAGGGCGAGGTAAATTGGTCAGGGCCTGAGGCCCCCCCGTTAGCTTGTGGGCCCCGGTGCCCGATACCGCCTAGCCCTCCGATAGCTACGCTACTGGGTGGAGGGAGTTAAGTGATTCCTCCATTATACACCTGAGGCTTTGTCTTCATTACGACTAGAGATGTTCCGTTACCTTACAGGAGGTATCGGTTTTAGTATATTTGTCAACATCATAAAACGCTAAATTAACTTTTAGTTATTAATTGCAGCCTAATTTTTAAATAAGGTTTTTTCTAAAGCAGAAACATTTTAACACCTCCAAAGGGCCTAGCCAGAAGACAATAGTAAAATCGCCCCTGGCTGAATTTGACTAAGCGAAAAAAAAAATAGTTTTTACTTGCAAACCAAAATGGCTGCCGACCTGCTCCAGGTCGATTCGTAATATTAGGTAATAGTATTACCGTCATACTAATAATAATTTATTATTATTTATTTATGTGGCTATGAATTTGCTTCCAAATATTATTGTACCTGTTATCTTAGGCTTTGTCTACCCCGTAAGGGATGAAGACGTGATTTGTGTGTGTGTGTGTGTGTGTGTGTATTATTACATTGATGACTGTGGATGAAGCGAAAGAAATGTCAGGACCGTAGCAAGTGGAATAAAATAGTATCTGCCTAGCCCTGTGGGAAAGAGGCGTGACGGTAGGTATGTATGTATGTATTTTTTGATAAAAAATCCTTTTTAAATAGGTACAAGCTTTTATAAATGCTGACTGTACTTGGATTGTCATCCGTCCTACACATGTGTACTAAATTTTAAGTCAATCGGACCAACCGTTGAAGAGTTCCCTCCTGCGGAGACGGTCCTGACCGGGCCACCAGAATTAACAGAAAGTAGATTATTATTATTATCATCCCAAGTATCCACAATTTCAGCTCAATCAGTTGAAGATATCTGCTTCAAAATTGAGTTGCAAGATTCCTCCCGGACATTCATAGTATAAATTTCATACATACCTACATGGCAAGTTAAATAAAGGCCTGGAACTTGTAATTTTTTTTGTGGAATTTCTTGTTTTCATAGTTCTAACGTAAACCGACTGAAATAAAATTCGGCAGCTTAACATTCGAAATCGATTATAGAAAAAATATGTAAATCCCGAATTAATGCAAAGCTCACGCAAAGCCGTAGGCAAAAAAAGCTTATTTGCAATAAACGATGAAAATTAGTACTATGTGCCAACGAACGAAACTGAAATAACTTCGTTTTTTGTCAACTCGTGTGGACAGGTTAGCAACATTCGAATTAATTTTCTTTGACAAGGGATCGTGTACATGTCACGTATATTTGAAAAATAATAAACAGTTAGTCTGTCCTAGCCGTAAAGGCAAGCCTTTAATATAAACGTGTGTTATTACCTTATTACGCTAATATAAGATTCGTTTAACTGTCTGTCACTTTGACGTTCACTTTTGTCAACAAAGGCCACATTGTGTGACGCGCGGGCGCTCTCCACGCGACCACCCTGGTATGGGATTCCCTCTTCGCGCCACGTGCTATGCAGGGTATAGTAACAAGAACTAAAGGCCACGTTTAACATGATTGTGCGCGTGCAGCTGCAAAGGGGAGTCAAAATAGTGATGGGTTGCTAGCCGCATCGCTATGACATGATTCCTAAGATTTTCAACCATTCCCTATACGGCTTTTACCGCGCGCGCGAAGAGAAGAAAAGAGAAGAAAGAAGAGAAGAGGCGCGGGAAGAGAAGCAGCGGTACATTCTTTATTTTTTCTTTGCTCCCAGACCAACGTGAAATTTATAATTTCACAGAATGAAATGGTGAATTCGATTTGATTCCGAGCGCATTAGTTAATACTAGTGTGGCATCGAAATCCGAAGTTAGTTTCGTGCCGTTTCGCTCACACTGCGTACCTAATTGGAAGTCATTCAAACGAGTGACAGGGGTGGTATGATACAAATTTAGAAATTCCGAGTTGCCCCCTAGGCTTGTAACGTCTGGGATTATTTCCTTGTCCACATGAGTTGAAGTTCCCTTGGATTCGTCGGGGAGAAGAGCACTGCTTAGGCCGGATGCACCCTCAGCAATCGGAACATTGAGACAGGAGTAGAAAGAAATAATTTGTCAAATACATATAAAGCCTAGTTAGGTATACACAGAAAGTTTTTTTTTTAACTTACTTTTTAATTATGTACATTAATTACGTAGTACATAATTACTTGTACGTGTGTAGTGATCCTTATGTCCGTTATGGATATTACGCCAATACTCATAAAGTTACTGGACTTGCATGTACCCCTCACTTGCTACAGTTTTTTTGACACTGTTATTATTTAATTAAAAACATCACGAATTTTTACATAGCACTAGAAATCACTTGACACACACGAAGCAAACAAAATACACTTTTTATAAGAGACAATACAAAACATAACTTTACTTACATGTTGTACTTTTAAAAAATGTTATTTAACACTAAGTCGTCATTCAAACCATTTACTTACTGTAATTAATTAAATGTAAAATTGTTACGCCTCAACAAGGTATCATTTTGTTCAAGACATGTTACAATTGAAAAATACTGAATACTGAAACATGCATCAATGCGCGGTGTTTTATCAGTGATTTTCTTTTCTATTATAATACCGGAATAGATACATTAAGTTAATTTAATAAATATGTATATTATACCTCTAACCATTAGTATGTTAGCCGTCTGAAGCACTTCTTAACATAACTACACTGAAAGCGAAGATAAAAAGGGTTTGAAAATACGACGTAACGGTCCGAGAAAAGGTAAGTGCCCCGCCTTCTTTTTTTTCGTCTTGCCGGGGGCACTACCGGGCACTCAGATTTGGTGTAGCCCCACTAACCTAGCTAATGAACAAAACGCAGCTAATTTACAACGGGCTCGATTCGATAAATCAAGCCATGGGCATAATGCTCGAATCTCGATACAGTCGATATAAAAGTACAAAACTCTATAGTTATGTTGACGACTGGTCGGCTCTGTGGATCGTGATGAATGGCCTAACTAAAAGCTAAGAGCTGGGTAAGACTTAAGACTTCCCGGGTCCAAATTTAGCATCCACTTAACTTAGAAAACATTGATCTGGTAGTTAGGAAAGTATTTTTAACATCTTATCGATCAATTAGGTCCGTATCTTATTAATAATGCGGTAGTTCTCTTTTGTTTAGTTGGACAGTATTATTTTCTTTGAATGAAACTTTCTGACAGAGAAGATCATAAATAATTCCCGAAATAATAGCCAAGTATCTTTAAGCATGAAGTATTTTCAATTTAGTGGTCTAGTTTCTGACACATAATCAAAACATGCAAAGATTGATGAATTAACTCATACTGCGTACATATTTTATGTATTACTAGCTGTTTCCGGCAACTTCGTCTGCGCAGAATTCGCTTATCCCGCGGGAACTATGCAATTTTCCGGGATAAAAACTATCCTATGTCCTTCCCCGGGACTCATCTGTATACCAAATTTATACCAAATCGGTCAAGCGGTTTAAGCGTGAAAAGGTAACAGATAGACAGACCGACAGAGTTACTTTTGCATTAAATTGGTAGGGATTACGTGAGCTGACGATTAATATTTACACACAACAATCAAAATTTTAATATAATATTTAGAATTATGTCCACATGCCCACAAATTATGCTAAACGTGGCCTTTGGGTATACCTTAAGCTCTGTCTAGGATAAAGACGTGATTTATGTATGTATTTATGTAATAATGTCGTCGTAAATTACTCAGAAGCTTTTACATTCTTTAGATTGTTCTATCTGTATTTGTGCTATGTCGTTCAAATAAAACTCAGACCAGACTTAACAAATAAAAGAGCAAACGGCGCGGTCACGCCCTGTCCCCGTCGCTCGCAACAGTCGCAATATACCTTTCTACGTCGGTTAAGTTTAAAGGTAAGACACTTTTCTTTTCAATATAAAGAATTGAACGATTTAACCGCCGTTACCCGAGTGTTATGTTGTTTTGATTTTCTTGCAGAATGTTGAGCATTGTTGATAACAACTCGTAACTTACTAGCTGTTGCCGGCGACTCTATCTGCGCCGATTTTGCTTATCGCTATCCCTATTGAATTTTTCGGGATAAAATCTATCCTATGTCCTTCCCCGGGACTAAAACTATGTGTATTCGGTTTCAGCGTGAAAAGGTAACAGGCAGACAGATATAGTTAATGACGGATTTATCATATAAGTAGGGATTACTTGTATCTACGTATGTTGCTAAGGTTTCTTTAATTTAGAAACAAAATGGTTCTTGCTGCAATGCTATTATTAAACTAGGGAGTTATATGTTTTTTTTGGCTAGGAAAAACTGACACTGAGTGTGTTGTGTATAGGTAGTAAGGCGAATTCAAAGAAAAAAATTCTACACTCACAAACACCTTTCATTTGGTGCCTGTTCTATGAAAATTTCATATAGGTATCTAATGTGTATGATTATTTTTTCTATCAATTCAAACCTACAAAGTGAGAATTTTATTTATGAGTGATTTGAAATGAAATTTGTTTCACAGATTAAATTTGCGCAAGTTAACAAATAATAGTTAATGCTAGGTTAGATCCTGGTCTTTCTAAGAACAACTACTAGGTAGGTACTGTTTTCCACTTCTTTTACTTCTTCTTTTCACTTTGTCGTTTTCTGACTTACCAAATCTCTTTTGAGTTCATAGTTTTTTGTGCATTGCACCTATTTATCTTATTACCCGTATAATCAATGTGTTTTATTTTCAATAAAGAGTTATGCATATATACATTCTCCACGCGTCAGTTAGGATCCAATAAAGATATACAAATGAATAGCAACATGATGCATTTGTGTTATGAATTATTATCTTTCAAATCGGATAGACGGTACGCTACGCCGCGCCATCATTTTCCATTACAGCCCGCTCTAAGCTCTGTTAGAAAAGTATTTACAGTTTATTCCATTACGCTGCCAAAGTACTTAATGTAAGTTAATGTTTAGTATATGTAAGTACTTAGTGAAAAGGTAACTAATTCAGTGAGATTTTTTGTATCACACTTAACAACATAATTTTTATCACTCAAATTGAATTCACAATATTTGTATGCTGACAAAAGTGTGTCGTATTTGTCAGAGAATCATTTTATGCATGTTTGTATACTGACTCATAGACTGTTTTCTTAATTTTGATTGAAAACAAAAACGGCATGCACCCTATTAGAAATAACGAAAGCTTTTATTTAAAGAACCGATTCTTCAAAATAACTGTGCATATGACAATAGGTCACAATAGTCTATTTATAGACGGCCTGTCAACATGACCTACTTTAAGTGTCCCTAGATACTTAAATTGGATATTTTGTGCTATAATTAGAATAGAGGATTCGAGCTGACAAAGGACCATCGAATGGGCAAGACGTGGACGGGAGAGAAGCAATTTGTTCGGACAGGTTAAATGAAAGCCTCTTTGTGGCACCAATCTGAGCCAAAGTAATAATCACGGAACGATAGCCAAAAAACCAGATGAACTCGAGATCGATAGTAATCTTCTCGGTGCTTTTCGTCGATATCATCCATTTTTAATGCAGGTTCGAGCGTCCTATATTTCAGAATCGCTTGAACTAGTTTTTGCATACCACTTGCTATAAACAGTAAATGCTTCCGTGTTTCTCCTAGTACTTTCAAATATCAGGTTCAAAAGGTAAAACAAATAAAAACCCGAATATCGTGTTACAAATTAATAGTGAAGATGGATACAGAAAGCAAAGGGCCAAAGTGAACTTTAGAAGGTATAGGTCAATTTGCATTTTTAAACCGATTACTTAGCGAAACTGTCCTTCGAGGCTTAACTCGGCGAAAATAGAAACAAGGACGGTGCGCAGGGTGCGAGGGCGCAAAGCCATTTATTATATATCTATTAATAACACAGTGTATCCAATACTAACTTGAAAATCTAATAAAAGTGCACATCCATGAGCCGAGCGAAGCACGATTAAACAGTAGATTAGCTTTAACGCAATAATTACTTCACATTCACACCCTATTACAACAATGTTAACATGCAAATGAAAATTGAAATTTAGAACCGTTTATCGTGTAATTTTGTTAAGGCCTACTTTAAATTCATTCACGGTATAATAAAAGCATTTACAAAATCCAAACAAAAAGATACCTGCGAATGCTGAATACGAATTTGTCGCCTACCTCGAAAAAAGAACGTTAATTTGTTCGCGTGTCCATTATTATTAAAACGTAAACCAAGCCCGATCGCTGTCGAGATCCGCAACGTAATAAATAGCTACGTAGCTCGCCAGTGGAAAGCATCAATTTAAGCTTTTCAACTATAGGAATTAGGAATTGGTGCGTTTTGGTGGCTGTAGCGTTTTATTTTTCAAGAGTACCTTTATCTATTATCAACCAATGAAAGTGCCAAGACATTGCAATTCGTCATTAATGTTTACGCGTGTTATAAAGTCATTTGCTACTGCTACTTTATTAACAGAAAAATGTGCTACGAAGTTTAACGCAGACTAAACAGGATTTATTTGGTATTTAATTTCGTTCATTTATTTAGACAATATGGACACAAGGTTATTTCAACGTTATAATGTCATAAATTAAAAAGTTTTCTTTCCACGGGAAGGCAGTTTGCTTTGAAAGGTTTGCTACGTTTTCTCTGCCACCCGAAACCCAAGCCGCTTATGTAGTTATTTAAGAGCATAATCCTGACTGCTAAAGCTTTGCCTTCAGTAATAGGCGTGATGGTGCTATAATAGTGAAATTATTTTAGTAAAAATTTGTTATTTGACATAAAAAAAACCTATAAAAGCATGTGAGCTTCATTATTGGTTAATCCCCGTCGTTGTCATAGTAACGTAGCGCATCTAGCTCTATTTTTATAGACGGAGGAGGTAGTGAGATCTTCGTTCTATGTCGAAAAGTCGAATAACCGCCAATATGCACCTGGTAGGCAGGCTTGCAAATTTATGCTCACTACTAGAGCTTCTAGTGAAGTATTGTGGACAATTTAGCAGCGCCATCTAGCGCCACGTGAAAGTAACAATTATTTGGCATATTCGGAACGTTTGCTGCGACCAAAAACGTAAGTACACTAGAGGCTCTATCCTCTTACAACTTGCACCTCAACAAAACAGGCGAAATGCGATATACATAGTAAATATAACTGTACTAAAGCTTTACGATTACACCTACCGAATTATTAGATTAATGACACATAATTCTACGATTAGCGTTACCACGAAGGTTAACATACCGAACCGTATAATTTGCGTGTATATTGATACTATGCCATTTATAGTTCGAAAATTGTGAGTATCCTTGATGTCTTTTGTGCTGAATTATTAGTTAGGTACTCTGCATGATTGCATGTTTTGGTTAAATATCGGTTTATTGAAATTGTACCTACATACATCGTAGGTACTAATATTATAAACGCGAAAGTTTGGAAGTATGGTTGGATGGATGGATGGTTGGATGCACGCCAGAACGGCTGGACAGATCTGGATGAAATTTACAACATAGATATATTATATAGTCTGGTATAACACATTATGCTACTTTTTATCCCGGAAAATTGCGTAATTCCTGCGGTATAGCGATAAACGAATTCTACGCAGAGGAACAGCTAGTACATGCATAAATCACATCTTTATCCCTTACGAGGTAGACAGATTCTAAGGTAACAAGACTTAAAGGTCACGTTTAGCATGAAGGTGGAAAGGGGATTTAAAAATAGTGATGGGTTGCTAGCCACATCGCCTTTATCAGGATTCCTACGATTTTCGTTCATTCCCTCGATGGGCTTTCACCGCGCGGGAGAGAAGCAGCAGGTATGTATACATTCTATGTATTTTTATTTATATGGGAGTTAAAAGGATTTATATTATTACTTTGAAATAGCCCATCTTGGTAACTCTACAAATTTGGCATACCAGTAGGTAATTACGACATCTGAAACCCGATTTCAGGGTTTTGCCAAATACCCGTGCGATAGGGAATAATACGGTTTATTTTATGTAATTGACTTGCTAATTCGATTCCTGGTATTTGGCACACATATTCCTTGAGGTTCAAAGAGGTGCTAAGGGGATTTTTCAAATTTCCTTCGGGACAAAAGGACGGGATACAAAAATGTGGTCGGTTCTTTATTACAAGAAACGTGCTTTTTATTTGCGTTAAGGCGGTACCAAAACGTTTTGTGATAAACTGATAAAGTACGACTTGCGCTTGGCCGGTTTTTGTACATTTTCGATGGAGAGAGGAAGAAGGAAGAAGTTCAGCAAAAATTTTAATTCCGCGCCGACAAAGTCGCTGGCAAAAGCTAGTATTTCTAATATTTGGTGTAATTTTACCAAGATTATTTTTACCTGTTCTTCCATGCTGGTCTGGAAGTAAAAAAAACATAGAATTTACCAGTTGCTTCTCTTCCCGCGCAGATGGTAAAAGCCCATCGAGGGTATGGGCGAAAGTCTTAGGAATCATGGTTATAGGCGATGCGGCTAGCAACCCATCATTATTTTGATTTACCTTTCCACCTATACGCAATGAATCATGCTGAACGTGGCCTTAAGGTTTTGTTACCTTAGGCTCTGTCTACCCCGTAAGGGATAAAGACGTGATCATTTACCATCAGGTGACCCACTAGTTCGTTTGTCTGGCCTCTCTAACATAAAAAATATATAATAATGTATGTATACAATACAATACAAATACTCTTTATTGAACACCACAAATCAGTACAAAACAATACAGAAACAAAGAACAAAGTAGACAATAGGCGGTCTTATCGCTTAATAGCGATCTCTTCCAGACAACCAATACAAGAAATAAGTTGGAGACAGTTTAAGTAGGTGGCGGAAACAAATAGACAGGATAAACGCAGGGATAATAAAAACAACAATATCAACATAAATATAATAAATACATAGCTAAATAAATAAAATAAAATAATACATACATATATACATAACATAATACTTAAGATAAAATAAATGTGAGAAGCAATGAAAAATAAGAAGGCCATACAACAGAAAAGGATTTGATCAGAAGCAAAGAGAATATATGAGGTACTAAAGACAGGGAATGGATTAAATTAGTGATAAATGTATGTATTTCTACCAATTATCACTTGTATAAATCACTTCCTTCTGTTCTCAATACTTCAGTGTTAATACCAGGGTAAGGTAAAATAGCGTAACGTGAGAACCCATTACGAAATTTACTAAAAAAGACACCGGCTGAAATCAATCCTAGACACAATATTTAGAAAGCAATTTGTGTAATAAGCGTGAAATATTAGGGTCTCGCTTGTGTAAACAATTGCCCGCAGTTTAGCCTGCGACACTTTGATATCACATTACTACTCACTCACGCACATATGTCCGAGCCTGGGCGCACGGAATAGGTTTCCAGAAGGCTATATAGGTCGCATTTTTTTGCAGTTTCCAGTTCCGTCACATCTTGCAGGTCTAAAACCGTATAGTGAACCGTTATATTTGTTCGTTTTACTCGCCCGCAAATATGACATGGGACTTGCAATTTTTCACGAAGGATTACCATGCCTCACCTAGACCGCGGTATATTCTTATCATTGTGACTTCTGGGTTGTCTGTTCAGGGATCTTCTTTAAAATACAGGATTATTGCAGTCAATACTGGTAGTTCAGTGTTTATTCAATTTTGCAGTAAGTGTGAAAATATATATTACGTGCATTCATTGTGCGCGAGGTATCACCGCTAAGATCGGCTATATAAGCCATCTTCGGGCGCATGAGCGTCATACTAACTAGGAGTCGAAGTGGCCGCCATGGCCGAAATCGGTCGGAAGGATTATCATCATCATTATGTTTTGTATGAGTCTGTCCGACAAGGTGTAATTACTGGTTTATTAGATAAATCGACTCACGGCAAGTTTGTTTAATGTAACTTAAATAATTAAAGGTCTTGTACTTAATAATAAGTGTCTTTATGCCAACAAGAATAGTTGAGCTTGCCTTTAGTGTAAGTTTTCGACACAACAATGACGATAAAGAAATTTACACGTTTGTGTGACAATTTTATTCCAATCCAGATGTTTCTTTCAGTCTTCTATTATTGATTAATGCGAGCGGAACGGCGAGTATGACTTGAACTTCGAATTTCAAACATCGGAGCATTAACGCCAGTTTTCTCAGACAACACGTTACCATGAATGGCGTAGGTAAATTGTGTCCCACTATTACGCGTAGCTTGTTCATAAGAAAGAAAGATAGAACATCGCATGCCACACGTATCGTTGACAGTACCTATATATCAGGTGTTAGAGTAAGATCCCAGAGCGATCAGACATAACTTATTTTCTGACGAATGAAACCTTAAGTTTTCAGTAGCGTCTCGTGTGCCTTGAATACCTACGCGCTTGTGAAAACTTGCCGAGTGACACCTGGGCAGGTACACACAGCAAAGCTATTCGGTAAGCAGGATAGATACGGCGCGAGCGTGCGTAGGTGCTTACCTGATTATTTTGCCGTGGTACATGTCTGATTTTTGAATATGTTATTGAAATATTTATTTAAAACTTATATTCAATCAGTCAGACAAATCAGAGTGACCAAACATCCCCTAAGACAAAAAATATTCAGTCAGAAGTATGAGGGCGAGAGCACTATGTATACTTCTGGCTGAATAATTTTTGTCTTAGGGGATGTTTGGTCACTCTGATTTGTCTGACTGATTGAATATAAGTTTTAAATAAATATTTCAATAACATATTCAAAAATCAGACATGTACACACGGCAAAATAATCAGGTAAGCACCTACGCACGCTCGCGCCGTATCTATCCTGCTTGCCGAATAGCTTTGCTGTGTGTACCTGCCCAGGTGTCACTCGGCAAGTTTTCACAAGCGCGTAGGTATTCAAGGCACACGAGACGCTACTGAAAACTTAAGGTTTCATTCGTCAGAAAATAAGTTATGTCTGATCGCTCTGGGATCTTGGACTATGTTGTACGTAACCCCATTAAATAAAAATATCATGTACCTAAGTTAAAAAGCTAAAATGATGATTAAATAAACGAAACCTAACTGCAGCTCTACCTACTGTAGTTTTCTCTGGGTGGTGCAAATAAGCCGCCGCAGGGAGGCACATAAAGCCCATAAATCACACTTAATTCTCAGTCTCACTCGCTGCCCTCATCCGTGGGCTGAATGTTTATTTACTCATTACGCATCCCATCCAGAGATTTGCCGCTTTTCTAACATTTTCTCGGAGAATTTGCCAAGTTACAGCAAAACGGTTTAATAGCCCGGTTTGTGCGATGTAAATATCGATCGTGGCGGGAACTTATCAAGAAATTACTGCACCGGGTTATGGGTTCAGGGTTTATATTCACGTCATATTTTTTGATAGCGTTCCTATTCGGATAATTAGATGGTTGTTTTGTTGATTAACAGGCTGACATCAGGTTCATGGCTGACGTCTTTGTTCCGATTTTTGTACTGAAACAGTAAAACCAACTGCAAGGCTGTAAAGTTCTAATAACAAAACATAAGTAAAATAGGTACTCATTTAAAAACGATCATTTTTATACATTTGTGCTTGAACTAAGTAGTTTCAAGGCCTATAAAAAGTAAAAGTACATAAAGTCGGTAAGACTAAGAACTCGCTAGATTCTGAAAAGCATTTAACCTTTTCGTTTGCTATAAAACGTTTCTGTGAAATGTCTTTTGATGGGTAGAAGCGTACGAGTTTTTATTTATACCTTTGATGTGACGAAGCTCAAGTAATATTTTTTTTAAGTGAAGATGACACTTTATTTGAAACCATCCATATTGATTTAACCATGCAGAAGAAAGTCTTGGCTGAATGTTTTATTCAACTAATGGTTTTCACTTTTATTATGACATATTTTATTGTTATACAAGGAAGAAGCACAACGAGCAAGTAGGTCGCCTAATCTTAAGTAATCACCACTGCCTATGAACAGCAACGTCAGACGGATTTCCGATAGGTACTTTGCCAAGCTAGAGAGAAGAGCTAAGATAAAATGCTCCTTGTCGTCTAAAATGCCAGATCGCACTCCAAGTAAACAAATAAGTACATCATCACTACATAGTATAAAACAAAGTCGCTTTCTCTGTCCCTATGTATGCTTATATCTTCAAAACGAAGTCGCGGGCAGAAGCTAGTTAATGAAATAAATATCAGGGTAACCTGATAACCTATTCAGTCGTCAAACTATTATTGATAAGCTATAAATTAAATCACTTCTCGTATTAGGTACTAAACATGGCGATTATTAACTCTTGATTTCAAATAACTTTATTGAAATCAAAACTTTCAGCATGCAAAGGTTATAATGCATTTATAATCGGTAGAGTCGCACGCAATGTTCGCTATTAAAAGTTTTAGATTATAGCCCAACTTTTGTCTGTGACGTTTCATGAACTTAACTTTAAAGTACGTTTCGTGATTTTGTTTATTCTGTTTTAGTTTAGATTTGTCTGTTTATAATTTTATTTAATGTTATAATTGCATACATACACACATACATAAATCACGTCTTTATCCCGTTGGGGACGCAGTGGGATGCCACTAGGGTTTCACCATAAACGCCCCCCCCCCCCCCCCCCCTCCCCAGGTAATGTGACATACATGCCTAAGGTAACAAGACCTACAGGCCATGTTTAGCAAGATTGTGGACGTATAGCCTCCTGGATATTATCGTGACACATAGCTGAGTGGCGGCCATTTGGCTGGTTAGAATCCATAAGTAATATTCTGTGTGTATCTGTATCAGTCAATAAAGTTTTCTTATTCTTATTCTTATTCTTTATTCTTATAGTGGAAAATGGAATCAAAATAGTGACGGGTTGCTAGCCGCATCGCCTATAACGTGATTCCTATAATTTTCGCCCTCCTGACAGCGCGGGAAAAAAAGCAACTGGTAGGTACATTTTATGTTTTTCAGACCCAGACCAGCATGGAAGTTAAATATGCTAAGATATATATCAACGAAAATAAAGATAGCATACGATACAAAATGGAACACGAAACGCTAGCGTTTGATACGGATGAAATTTTCCTATTCAGTGACGATGTAAACGTGCAGGTATTGTGAAAACCTATTTTCTGGTAGCGACTGGCACTGATATCGAGCTTTGTGTGGGAGTAACCTCGACGTATAGTAAACTGATGTCGAATTCTATCAATTTCACACACGATAACGTTATATCCACGGATGTCTTACTTGTGTCACGTTAGCGTAACATCACTTGTCGTGTCGTGTTCAGTGAAAAGTTTGACTTCAGAAATTTGTTGGTTCAAGGAAATTGTGTATTACGTATCGGTTGGTTCGTCCTTGACTTTTTGTTACATAGAAGTTGTAGACTGTAGAAACTAATAAAATAAAACAATTTAAATTATACTGAAAATTCAACGCGCAGCGCTAACAAGAGCAATGACCCGACATATCTCTCTAATCTGTGGACCCGACTGCTTTCTTTTGTTTTTATTTCTTTCAGCTCTGCGTGCAATTAAATTTCTTTGCGGCCAGGGCTAAAATATGGTAGTTTGATAAAAGGTTGTAACACGTAGCTGCCTAAATGTGTGTGATAATTATTATTTTGTACCATTCTAGTACCTCATTTATTATTATTTTTGTTATTTAGTGTTCTGACAATATTTTCACATTTTGTGTTTTTATATTTACTATTTGACATTTTAAATTGATTTTAAAATAGGTTTTATTTTAATTATTATTATTTTCTCATTTTTATGTACCCATGACGATCCTTTTGTGAATCTACATTGACATATTTCATTAAGCTTTATTTTTGTTTGTTGCAATTTTGTTTTAATTTGATTTCAGTTATTATTATTATTATTATTATTACTATTTTATTTCAATTGACGATCCCTTTGTGAATTACTTATGTTTGACATTTAATTGTACTTTTAAAAGGGTGATAAATAAATCTAATCTAATCTAATCTAATCTAATAGGTGCGTCGCTTACAAAAGTAAAGACAGATTATTGAGAATTGAGTGCAAGTTTAACTGTTAATAATTTGAAAAAACTAAGATACTCGTACTTATAAATGGAATTATCGGCATAAACATAAGATTATAAATAAAAAACCTAAAAAAAACTATACCTAACTAACTAATAATAAAGCTGAAGAGGGTCCAAAGTCTGTACACAGAAGATATTTAAAAAAAAATGTCTAGGGATACTTGTGGGTCAGATGCGGTCAGTCCAAGGACAAGTAATATATTCATATCTGGCTACGAAGTAACTTTATGCACTACCAAATTGACTAACGATTTACACATAGGCTGATTTACAAACGAATGAAATTCATCTGCGATAGCAACTTCAGTTACAAGCAAAATTAAACAACACTAAATTTAGATTGATAATCGAAATAATAATTCAGGGGATGAAAATAAATTTATAATTAAACAGTTAATGGAGATGTTTAACCCGGTGTTATTATGTTTACATAGAGCTAATCACTACAGTCTGGTCACAACCCACATCACTTCTCCATTACGATTTCTAACAGCGGTCCGGAAACTAACTAATTGGGTTTCATGATAATAAACGTAACAAATTAACGGTCAAAGACGATAAAATAGCAAACAGTTAGGCTGTTAACAATTTTATGAAGGTATTAGCTATTACCTGTAACAGCTGGGAAGCTCTGTTTTAGTAATAGTTGTCTATCATATCTTGAAACGTTTCATTCTAGAGTAAAGTTGGCCAAGGACATAATTAAAAGCTTGCTTTAATATCGATACGGTAGAAATGCATTTGTTTAAACTTCAGGCCATATTGCTGGAAAAAGTTAAATTTCAATGTAGTGTTAAACTTTTTTTTTTTTTTTTTTTTTTTTTTCGTTTTTCATTTTTATTAAAACAGCAAAAGAAAACAATAAATAACAGTCAAAACTTAAAAATAACTTAAACCTACCTAAAACTATTATTAAAGATAAAAAAATTCTCCCAAATCGCCGCCAATGGGGAGGGTGCGCAGAAGGCTGGCAGCATTGCCACGTTGTATGGCAATGCTTATTCGTGTTATACTTGATTAAGTACTGTCAAAATGTATGGAACTGTCAAACTTTAAAAGAGACTTAGGTACGTATATTGCATTTTTTTTTCACTGCATGGTGGCTTAAATCTGAGTTTTTATTTTATCAATAATTGTTTGTTGCGAAATAAATTCTATCTACACACTTATAAAAACACGTTCACTTTTAATTAATTTTGTTTATAGTGGGCAACTAAACCACAGGACAGTAATTAACACCTGGCAAGCGTGACGAGATCCAATAACACAGCTGATTGTCCCAGCCCCAGCGGACACGGCTCAGCGCTGTCACTTGTGTCAGGCAGGTCATTCATTTTTTTTTTGTAATTTAATAATTTGCACTAGCTTGAAGCTATTTTAGACGGACAGTTATCATTGCAGCCCGTAGTAACATTGCACACTAACTTGAACTTGTAAAGCTTAAACTTTATAAACTAGAGCGGAAAATGTAATAAAAATCAGTCCAAGGATGCCTTGTGAGATGTAAGAATCCTATACATAGAATTATTATTTTCGGATCTCAATAATATCCGTATTATATAGAATTAAATAATATAGTCAGTCTACTATAAAAAATTAAAAACATCATTGAATACAAAATAATTTCTAAATGTCTATGAAATTTAGAACACACAGAAAAATCCGAAAAGTAAAGTCCGGTAAGTAGGATTTTTCTGTGTGTTCTAATTTTCATAGACATTTAGAAATTAAATTTCTAACGGCAAAACCGTAAAAGTAAACATAAAAAAATCAAGAAATAAAAATTTCTTGATTCATTTGATAGTGCATAATTATCATTGAATACAGTCTAAACTACAATTTTATAATTTAACTAGCTTCTGCCCGCGACTTCGTCTGCGTAGAATTATACATAAAAACCTTCCTCTTGAATCACTCTATCTATTAAAAAAAACCGCAACAAAATCCGTTGTGTAGTTTTGAAGATATAAGCATACATAGGGGCATAGGGACAGAGAAAGCGACTTTATTTTATACTATGTAGTGATAGTGATAGTGAAGACGTAGCACTAGCAGCCTAATTAGTAGTCAAGTTAGTTTAAATTTGTTTGAAAACAAGATGCCAATTAAACTACAACCAATCTAATACGTAAATAGGTAAAGTCATATTTTATACAGTGACTTCCGTAAACAAACATTTTACCTACATAACAGAAGAAACAAGAAAGACGTTACTGATCCTACAAAATCCACCAACTCCAAAGGACATTTCAAAGTCCACATTTCAACATTCATATACTCAAGGAAAAGAAATACTCAGATCTTCGTTAACTTCCCTCGAAAGAATCCTCAAGGGACCGTAATAGGATAAAAGCACTTTAAATATTGGCAACCCTTTCTTAAAGCCACTAGCTGGGTTCGCGTGAGTTGCCCAAATACCCAAACTTTAGTTTGCACGAAAAATTGAATCTCCGCGGAGTCTCAACCATACGCCTTAGTATTAATCGATTTCTTGCCCGTCCGCACCTTTGGCAACTTTTGTAAAGTCTAGACTGCTCCAACTTTGAAGATGATTCGACCTTTAAACTTTTTTTCCAAGAAAATCGATTAAGTTAAGACTAAATCAAACAGGGTCTGCGGTATATTGCAATTTTGTAGATTACATGGTGAAGGAAATGCTGAAATCTGTCCCCATGAAGCACCTGATATAGACTCATCAATAAGTAATGATACAATTTGCTGAGCTTTATTTAATGTACGAAAAGCATCCATGACACAAATATTATCATTGATATCGTCTTCAAAAATGATATCTACTCGAAATCATCTTTTCATTTCAACAAGTCACCAAACAATTCTCATATTTCTAAGTCGCATCTTAAGACGATTGAAAACAAAGTACGAATTCCCAGAAGTTATAAGTGCTTCCTTTCCTTAACACACAAAGTCTTGCTGTTCTCTGCGTATTCTCTACAGAGAGGTAAGTAGGTATATATGTGTACCTAGCTACAACACACATTTACGACATAACGGGCTTGCATCGGGTGTGGTTTATACGTGTTCGGTACGATGGCAAATAATAATATCACATCACTTAAATAAACTAAAATAACTTTATAAGTAGGTATTCCGCAGAGGTAAACATCAAGTATTAGGTACATGGTATCGAATATGTCGATTAAAGACTAATTACAAGATTAAAATACAGTAAATACAGTACATTAACGCTTTATTGAACAGTTGGATACGCGTAACAAACAACAACAAAAAAAGAAAGAAAGACAAAAGGAAAAAAAAAAAGGTTTACATCGACGGAAAATCTAAAGCTGCAAGCTCTCTGAGAGCCTTGGCGTGACGGCGAGGGCGGTTCCGTCTGTATTCCTCGAATCGGTATGAATCTAGCACACCGACTCCACTATCTCACCCCGCACCACCGCTATAGTATACTCTCGTGAATCCCCAACACCGCCGGTTCGATATTTAAAACACGAGAATGCACTCAACAGCAACTATTACGAAGCAGAATAATTAATCTAATTTAATATTAAAGATAAAATTTTAAGCGAAAAAAAGATGAACGCGAAGTAGACAATTGAAGTCCCGATGCTTTAGCTATTTGCAATTTTATGCCAACCTGATGTTATTGTTGTTTTCCTAACCCTATGTCACTGACACGTCAATAATTTAGTTTGCTTCCCCAGAAACAATATGAAATGTGATCTGCACTATTCTATGGATGCATTGTTCTTGCGGCTGAACAGCTGAATGTGCTCACGACAGAGGGAGTTATTGCGCTCTGCTGCATTTCTGTCAGCGAGCGAGACCGGTCATATGAATCAGCTACAATAGGGATTGCAAAGTGTCGATGAACTCCTACAAACAATAATAGAAAACAAATAAAAACAGTAACAAAACAACAGCATTATCAATCTGATAATTGCGACATTGACATTTTCAACGACAAAATGTAAAATAATAAAAAAAAGAGATAAATATGTAGTACGGTCCTCCATGCTGGTCTGGGAGCAAAGAAAAAACAAAGTAGGTACCAGTTGCTTCTCTTCCAGATATTAAAAGTCCATCGAGAGAACGGGTGAAAATCGTAGGAATCATGAACCACTCACTATTTTGATTCCCTTTCCACTTATTACGTTAGGCTCTGCCTACCCCTAAAGGAATAAAGACGTGATTTATGTATGTATCTATGTGTGTATATGTTATGGAATTGTGTAAGTTAAATATTAAATTCAAACAAAGGAATGTTTTTTCTTCGATAAAATAGTCTCCCCTACCTCTAAGACACATCGCAATTTAATAATACTTAACGACTGCTTTTATCAACAATTCAATGGTATTGCACTTTGGTAAATGAATTCAGGACGTAGCAAACCCACTCATATCACTTCAAGTATAAATCCGGAGAGCGGAAAGAGATTGAAAAGGGAATTGTTAGCTACAGGCGCTAGTAGATATATTTTATAAACAGAAGTGCCTTACTATAAAAGAATCGATATCGAAGAAACGCAGTCAAGCGGGTCGGAAATCACGCACACGCCTTGTCGACACGGACTGTCCGGCAGATTGACGCGCAAGCTGACCTAAAGTGCCTGCAGAATACATCACTAACCGTCCAAAAGGTCACGAAATGAAAATGAAATAAAAACTTAATAACTACTTTGTACCTAAATACTCAAAAGGCCGTGAGTGTCGTCTACCATGTACACAGAGCTCTTACCCTTATGGTACACGCTTACTGGTTAAAAATGAGATTTGTCTGGCATCCACCATAACGCCTGGCGTATGTATCTACCGGGCTCCCTGACGAACCATGTGTATTTTATTACGAAATAGCGATATCGATGAAACGTTTATATTTTAATAAAGTAAGAGAAGCCGAAAATCACTTAGTTAAGTACCACAGAACAAAGAGACAATAGAAGAAATGATGAAAATGAAGTAGCCAAAAGATAACAGTCTGAAAATGTCAGTTGCCCAAATAATAGTTTTGCCATCGCGCAACAGATGTCGTTAAAATAACTGCTTTGCAAGATGGACTCTACTGAATGGGATTTAGGTTTAAGTGATTGTCAATCCAACTGATGACAGCGGAACACTCGAGAAAACCTGATTCTGGCAGAATCATTCTGCTACTCGAACCGTCAAATTCAATTTGACGTTTATACATGCAATTTTCCGCATAAAGGTGGCACGCGACTCTCGTTTACATGCCACTTCTAGGTTTCTCTTTCTTCTATGGTAAGTACTCGCTGTGTCAACATCATGGACTGTCCGCGTAATTGACGTGTATGCAACATTATAAGAACCGATAGCCTAATCGTTAGTTAGTTACCCCGAAGGAGCAAGAGGTCCCAGGTTCACCTTTACATTGAATGTGAATATGTTTGTCAACAGTGTATTTTAGTATGTAAATAAATTGTAGTATTTAAATTGTATGTGTTAAGTATCAAGTACACGAAATACAAGTGTTGTTTATTTTGCGACAAGGCCAATAAGTGATAGGTTATTTGTTTGTTTGCGTTTTAAATATATGTGTCCTAACGTTACAGATTAAAAGAAAATAGCAAAAAAAAGTGTATTTTTCTAGTAATACCAAACCATCGTTCAAACTTAAAGCGTGCATGTAAAAAGTGTAATCTATGTGAATTAAACTTCCCATGATCGTGCATGTAAAAAGTGTAACCTATGTAAATTAAACTTCCCATGATCGTGCATGTAAAAAATGTAACCTGTATAAATTAAACTTCCCATGATCGTGCATGTAAAAGGTGTAATCTGTGTAAATTAAACTTCCCATGATCTTGCATGTAAAAAGTGTAACCTGTATAAATTAAACTTCCCATGTTCGTGCATGTAGAAAGTTTAACCTGTGTAAATTAAACTTCCATGATCGTGCGTGTAAAAAGTATAACCTGTGTAAATTAAACTTCCCATGTTCATGCATGTAAAAACTGTAACCTGTGTAAATTAAACTTGCCATGACCAACATTTTGCTATAACCGGGTCGTCAGGTGATCAGTACAAGGTAACAAGGTAATCGATAAAGTAGTTTGGCTAAAAAAAACTATATTTTTTTTTTCGTTAACCGTAAGCATTTAAGGCTTAATATTCAGTAAAATTATATCTTATAATAAAACAAACAAACGGGCATAACAATATTTCAAATTCAGACAGGGGCGATTTTACTATAGTCTTCCGGCCAGGCACTTTCTAAAAAAGGAGGAGGTTCTTAATTTGCCGGTATTTTTTTTTATGTCCCCCGATTAACTTTAGACGGCTGGACCGATTTGGTTGTTTTTTTTTTTCAAATAAAGGTTATAATTTTTAGGTGGTCATTGTCAAGATTTGATGACGGAATCCAAAGAAATAAAGGGAAACTCTGCAAATATAACCGACATATTGGTGGTTTTATAGTGATTCGTGCATTTCATTTGCCTCGGTAGGTGGTAGGTAGCTACAAAAAGCCTCATGTGTACAAGTTCATGCGCTGAAACGAAACAAATAAAAAAAAAATACATTTAAAAAACTGGAGATTATAGGGTACTAAGTAACTCCACGCCGTAACACACAGCGCAAGCACTTGTAGGATGTGGTCAAGATTGTGACGGACGGTCCCTGCACATGATCACGGCTAGACTGTGGCAGCTTGTTTTTTTTATCGTGGCATCAAATGTGCATCCCTAATTCAGCCTGCAGCTGTGAAGCTCCACTGCCCTCTCGGCGCGAGATTTAATTGAATTATTTGAATGGATCCGACGCTTCCGTCGCTGCGCCGCCGCTCTGGCTGCGGCGTTCCAACGAAGCCGGAAACGGCAATTGCCACTTCATAATAATACTGATATTTTTACTTGTTGATATTCGAGGTAAACCTATTGTCTAGTAGAGATCGGTTTTGAGGAATAACACCGCTTATTGTCGTCCTTGCCTTTTTTGTGATCTCGTTGTATACCTACCGATTTATGCTGTAGTTCATATTTTTACTGAAATTTCCTGGGAGATTAAAGCTAAGTAGCTAATATCAATGAAGTCTTTCTCATTTTTGATATTGATACTTTGCCAAGCAAATAAACATTTTTATTCGATGGCTCGCGATGGTGCCAGTAGGAGGTTGGGTACCTAATAAAAATTTAGCACCTACAATTATATAAAATATAATGTTGATATATTGTGCGATGGATATACCGAGGCGTTGTTTTACCGGCCTCACTTTGGTGTTCACGGAACTTTATCTTTATTTGGTCTAAATTGTTATAAACCTAAAAAAGTATGGCCTAATAAACTAAAAGAGCAAAGAAAGTATTACCAATGGCAGCCATTTTTTAAAATTATTTATTAAGAAACAAACAGGTATACAGCAAAGCGGACCTATAGATTCCATAATGGCAGTTTCCTTTAATAAACACCTAGTTAACTATAATTGCCGTCGTAGAATTAGTATATTCTGATGCCGCGAGCATCTCTAACGTAATCTACAATTTTCGTAGGTACCTTAACTATAATCAGTCAGTGAGTTATTAAGCAAACTGTAACTGAAAATAGGTAATCAAATATTCAAAATGAGTATCACTTCCTCTAATTTTGTCGCTGCTTCGGCATTATCAGCAGTTGGCACACAACGAAACTGCATACTAAGTAGGTGCTATTCGAGGTTTAATTATTCATACCTACCTGTAAGTATGAAGGATCTGCTTATAATAAGGAACTGCCTAAAGCGGCTTAGAAACTTCACGCACAGCGCCGAATAATACAGATGCGGTGAGGCTTCTCCATAACGTTTACTGATCACCGAAATCCTTGCGCCAAATTACAAATTAAGTAAATTCAGAAGAACACGATGAAGGGGGCTATGAAGAAAATAACCCGCTATTTCGGGCCTAACCGGCGACAACGGCTTTTATAATTTACAGCTATTATACTTACATATAACTAGATAGCAACTGAAAAATCTAAAACACTACTATACTATTCAAGCATATAAAAATTACATACGTATAGTACACAAACACAACAGGTGTCAAATTGCTCAAAGTTGACCTTGACTGTACTGTTCGTAGATGGTTATACAACAGATATCTAAGCTTGTTAAGCTCACACACACGCACTCCGATTGTAGTAGTATGGGTAATGGCGGCGGTACACGCGTAACTTGGCCGGCAATCTCGAGTAGACTGAGCGAGCGCTCGCTCGGCGCGGTGCCGCGGGGTGCCGAGCTCAGGGAAAACATTTCCCCAGGTTCGGGAAATCGTTTTCTGATTACATTGTACACTTTTTAAATGAGTTCGGAAATTTAAAAACTACTATTGTAGGTGCTTTATGTTTCGCTTCTACGGTCGTGGAAATTGTTCAGGATTGTATAGAGTCGCTTGCATTTTTATGGTGACTTTTGCAGGGTAGTCCACGGTTTCGCACGTGCCCGCACACTCGCACTGAATTAATACGTTCTGTTCGAAGGGAGAGATCTGGGAAAAAATTACCACATTAATTTGATGATCAGTGTTAAAAGATAGTTTTATCCACCTGTCCGAGCAACGCCACTTATCGTTGAAGACTTATCGTATGAAGATAATGCTCGTCACTAAGGGGAACTCGACCGGACCAAAGATAAATCTTCTAATTTAGAGTAAAGTTTGCGTTTAAATGTATGGAACTTTACAATTATCGCTAACACAAAATTAACAAAAAAAAATTACCATAGATCGTGAAAGTGGCCCTTACACTAATTAAAAAAGTAAGTACAAATTGCACAAGAGAAAAAAACAGACCATACAATATTATCATGAACGGCTAATTCTATTTTGTTAAAACTTAGGTAGGCAAAGAATTATCTCAATCCCTTAAACCAGATGTCTCTTAAAAAACTCGCATACAAAACGGTGCATTCGTTTAGTAGCTATGATTCCACAGACAGATACACATATTCAAACTCCCGTTTCGGTTCAAAATAATGAAGAGTTGAGGCTTTTTATTTTCTTAGTTTTTAAAATAAATGTCACAGTAAGACGACTAATTAGATAGCATTTTTTCCAGTTCCCGAGTTTTATAGTAGGCTGGCAGCACTCGTCGTGGATGATTACTCCTCCCGACTGGTATCGTGCCCGGGCACCCCATACTACGACCCGATACCATATGCTCCATAAAATACGACTCCCTTGCTCGGTTTACTTTCCATTGCTGGTTCGTCATACCTCGGAATTTATTTACCCTTTTTAAGCCAGTAATATAATCTTGTATTGGCTTACACCATTGATGTTCGATAAAATTGTTACGAATTCTGTTTCCGTAGAGCAACACCTCGAAAACGATTAAATAATTGCAGATTCGCGGTTGTGGCTTGGTTCATTCGTGAATTTTCAACGAAATTGGGGCATTCGGAAACTTTCTTGATTACGTTGTAGTGAATAAATAACTGGAGCGATTTGTGCAAGGGGTTGCGGCCGGAATTGCAAACTGTAGGTATCTTTTAGCTCTACGATACGAAGAATTCATAGGAATGAGCTTATTGGGAGTAAAATAATAGTAGATTGTACACCGAGGGGATAAAACACTGTATTATGTCACGGGCGCGATATTGAATCCTGAGCGCAGCAAAGGACTCTAGATTTAACTCCCGAGCGTAGCGAGGGTGTTATGAGTTAATTCCTGAGCGTAGCGAGGGAATTAAGATTGAGTCCTGAGTGGAGCGAAGGATTTAAGCGCACCCAAGACATATACAGTTTTATCTCCGAGGAGTATACTCTACTTTTCTCACCTTTTGCGAGACAATAAAAACCAAGGTGACTAGAAAAATACATACATACACATACACAAATCACGTCTTTATCCCTTACGGGGTAGACAGAGCCTAAGGTAACAGGTACCTACAGGCCACATTTAGCAAGATTGTGGGCGTATAGGTGAAAAATGGAATCAAAAAACTAGAAAAATAATTTAATTAAAACAACAGTAAAACAAAATTAAAAGTAAAATTTTAAGTTTGAGAAATTAGTCCAGTTGTGTACCTAATGATACAGCAATATTTTTATTTGGAATCTTAGCAGTTCTATGCATGTAATATTACAACGTCGGCTAACACTGGCAGCTTTTGTTTTATTTGAAATTTGTTTCATTCGTTTGAAATTCGAACGCCGCTTGCTGTGGCGTGGCCGTCTCGATTTTCGGAGCGGTGCGATTTTTACGAAATTGGACTTTAAGAGTATAGGAATAAGAACTATGAAATTGAGAATAATATTACTAACCTACGGGTTATAATGAATTTCAGTACAATATTACTACCCGGCGAAAGCCAAGGGCTATAATGACTTACTTTGAGTAAGGTTTACATGATATATAATAAGTCATTGTCGAGCAGGTGGTGTGAAAATCGGTTTTACCGTCTCGATTTTCTTTGGTTTAGGTAGGTTCTTATTAGAAAATATAGTTTTCATGGTTTTTGATTAACTAACAATGCGCTTTACGCGTATGTTTGTACGTGTAAAATCTTGGTATACTTAGTTAAATTTAACCAATTTCTAGCGGTTGGATTGACTAGAACTTTGGTGTAGCAACGTATTTAATAATACAGATTGTTCTTTTGTGGGTGGACAAAGGTATAGCTTTTGAACCCAAAGAAGCACTTTAATTAGGTAAGTAGGTATGTATAACATGTGCTGAATTGTTTCAGCTCTTTCAGAAAATGATTTCTCCCTGTTTCAGCTGAATACCTATTACTATGCCAGCGTCACTAAAAAGTACATACTTTCTTGCGTAATATCAGATATATACACCCAATACGGCTTCCTGATAAAATTGTGAAATAACAATAAATTATAAGTTATCAAAAATTTAAGTTTAAGAACACATCTGGTAAACTTTCATAACAAGTACCTACCCACGCCTATGAAACAAATACCAACCTACCTACCCACTTGAGGGAAGTTAACGCTATTCCGTTTGATAAGCATCTTAAAGGTCTTCGAAACTTGAGATGAGTAGGCTGCAAACATTTTAACCTTTACTGAGTTCCGAGGTGTCAAGTGACCGTGTCTCCACCTGTCACTCAGTAATGGAAACTGAAGCGGAAAACTCGGTTTTAAAATAGGAAATTTGAAGTAGGTCACTTCGCTTGCCTCGTTATTTAAATTCAAGGTTTGTCGGGCAAGCTAATCGCGAAATGCCTTCGGAATATTATCAAGCTTTGTTGCTGTTTAATAGGCACTGCCAAGCGACTGCTTCGTGAAATCCAGTTATACCTATTGTAGGTAGATGGGGGAATGCGTTCATTAAAGCTATATGAGATTACTATTCATAAATTAGGAATTGAAGAACTTAAGAAAAAATAAAATATACATTTATTATTACTGAAGCTTAAGACGTGGCCTATTTCGCAATAGTTATAAAATGTACCTATTATATATTTATGCCTACATGTGAAATTATAATTTTTCGCTAAACATTTTAGGTAGGTCACTTTTAAAAAATGCCGAAAAGATAAGAACTTATCATGACAACCTTGTTGACTTTCGTACCTACATAGTCCTACATTGTTAATTACAATCACTATCATTATTACTAAACTTTATGAATCAGGGGCCTGATTTTTGAAAGCACATCACTCGAAAGTACCACTCGAAAGTGGTATAAATCAGTGGTATGTGTAATTATGGTATAAATCAGCTTATATCTCCAAAACTACAGCTCTAATCAAATTTTTGACTAGTTCACAAGATTAATGAGAGCCGTAAGTATCTTCTAAGCTACACGTATTTAAATTTCAGCACAATTTTTCACCACTTTCGAGTGGTGTTTTCACACAAGTGCTTTCAAAAATCGGGCCCCAGTATTATTTTTGTCTTATTCGGAAACTTAGTTAAGTTAGTAAACATAGTTATGTGTAACATAAAAACTCCTGAACAGGTAGCTGGTCCACCAAACTACAGTACGTATATACGGACAAAAGTAAAATAGGTAACAAAGAAAATATACGGCATGTTGCTGGATGATGAACGGACCGACCGAAGCTGGTCGAATAATGCTGCTACACGTATGCAAACTAGACCTCATGAATTCTCGTGTTGTCCTGTTGTGTTAACGAAATATTTCGTGAAAATTGTAATAAGAGTATCTATAGTTTTCTATGCACTTAGTTATGTAGGTATTGCACAAGACAGAAAAAGAAAATAAGGAAATTTAACTTAGGTATATGTCTGACACATGCCCTCTTGCTGGATAAAAAAATGTTAGAGTCAGTGGTAATCTCCGTTTAGTCGTTTTTCCAGTTAAACGAGACTAGAAGTAACTACAATATAAATAAACTTCAAGCTTATAAACCCCTTAATGCAGTTTATTCCCTATTTATTATCGTTAAATAATCATTTATTAGAACCAGTAGACTTATTAACTAACTCGCTCGCAATCGCCATCGTGTTCATTTTGACAGTTTATGTATGGGCTGACAATTAGCATCGGAATCAGCTAGCTGTCACATTCATACAAGAACTGTGAAAATGAACACGATGGCGATTGCGAGCGAGTTAGGTAATAAGCCTACTGAACTGTGGTAAAACATGAATGATTTACCGATAGTTAATATAATTATTTTATATTTTTTGAACATCTGTCGGGTTCAGCTTATTCACATTTTGGGGATTTTGATTCTTATTTACATTTTGGGCTCTAAACCACACTGTTTCTTAGCTATAGTAACTTTACGCTTGTAATTGCTGAAGGAAAATCGCTGCTATTGGGTTTCTACAGGTTCTCATCTTCCGTGTAGTCAATTATTCCCTCCGAATCAAGGGTTAATCGTTAACAACTAGCGTTTTTTCCCTTTTGTGTGTATGTATGTATGTTTAACTCTTTATTGTACATAAAACACAAGAAAAAGAAGAATACAAGACAACACAAATGGATAAAGATAAACTTATCCCTAAAGGGAATCTCTTCCAGTTAACCTTTGAACGATTGACAAGACTTAAGTGCACTAATGTAACTATTAATGTATTAATCTCTTTAGGGAGAAATGCATAGTGATTCGTAGCGTTCAGGACTTTTACCATTTTCGATTCTATACAATAAAATGGTATTCTAAGGGCCTGTCTCACCACTCTCTGTTAAGTTCTAGTTACTTTAAGTGTCAGTTAACTATCATTCCGTCTCTATTTATTTTATTACCACGACACTAACTAACAGATAGTGGTGAAACAGGTCCTAAATGTAGTTACAGTCAAAAATCTCCTTTAGAATCAATAGGTGCCAATAAATTGGTAAAACATCATGAGTAGGGAGGTGGTACCTACTTACAAAACAAAAACTGTTACTTTCATTTTGTCTATTTGGTTACTTGCGTTCTAAAACCATGTTCAAAATAATTATCTTCTCATAAAGTTACAAAAAAGCAGGACTCAACTACTTACTTATTAGCCTCTATTAGAGTAAAAATACTTTAGTGAACCTCCACGCTAAAGACTGGAACTGGAAGCAAAGCGTGGGTATCTGTTCAGTTTTTTAACTTAAGTACAGTGCGATAGTATTTAAGAAGGCTTTTGAGTCTGTCTTCCCGTTTCACTTACTCTTTATAGGTTTGATACTTCAATCAGCCGATGGTACCCGAAACCCAAATGCCGTTCTACAAGCTCACAAACTGTTTTTTTTTATGTTAGAGAGGCCAGACAAACGAACTAGTGGGTCACCTGATGTTAAATGATCACCACTGTCCATAGACACCCGCAGCGCTTTACCCTTAGCGCTTTTTCCTTTAGCTTTGTACTTATGCAGTATGAAAAAGTGGTCACTTTTTTAGGGAAACGACCGTACCACAACTATGTGGACGGCACTCTAACGTGTGAACATATCTACATTGTGCCATTCTGCCCGTATTTTTACAACCAAGAATACCATTGCAGTCACATTACAGCCTGTCATCCAAGCTCCACTAATTAGATTGTGACTTTATAAAAATGTATTTCATAATTATTATACATAGGGTTGTATGTAAGTAGGTATATGGGTACCTCACGTCGCAGTCATGGCTTGCAACCCCTCATGCAAAACGGGGTTTATATATATACGTACGCACGTACATAGCCTACTAGGCAAATACTCGAGATTTCCTCGACGTGTTGACATTCTTTATTAGAATAAGTATGTACACAAAATTATCTCTCATTTTGTCACAACAAAATCGGCGCTTGAGACTCTAAGTCGTTTGCACAAGGTGTAAAGTCTCCATCTTTCAATAATTCGGAGGCTAAGACTTTCTGAGTAATAAAACATTTTGATTTATACGTCTGAATAATTCACTCCTACCCATTTTTCTGTAACGGTCACAAATGGGGCTCTACTTAAACTAGGTCAAGGGCGTATCAATAATCTCGATAGGGTGGTGGGAGGCGCTCTTCCAACGGCCGATGACAATGAAAAATTTTTAACACGATTTGTATCCATTATTTTACGGCAATCGATAGCTTTTATAAGCTATGTTGGTATTTAATGGGAACAAAATTACGTTTACGACTGTTTCAGTATGACTTTAAAACATTTTTAGTAGAATTCGATTGGATTGGCAGTTTTACGAGCGGTCTGTCTTACGCGGCCCTTACGGCGGCTACGAGTGGGTACATTTCGTGTTTCGTAGTTTCGATCATCGCTCATCTTTCTGTAAAGATTGAAGTATTATAATTCAAAATCTAAGAGTGCTCTTCCACTTCCACCACGCTCTTAGATGAAGTTACATCAATCATAGAAAATTACCACATTGATTTTTAAGCAATTACGTTAAAAAATATAAAATTTTACTGAAATATTTTCAGACGTAGAATTAAAGGGTTTTTTTAGGAAATACGTCAAAATATGGTTCAGCGTCACCGTAGACTAGGTTCTTTATTAGTTTTTAATGCTATATTAATCATATTATACCGACCACAAACAATAATAGTAATTGTAGCTTTTAAGTACCTACCTATATTTTTAGGGATGCGAGTCGGGTTACCTCCGCGTGTGGTCAAAAGCTGCGGTTCGTTTTTGGACCCATCCGGGGGGAAAAGCAGTGCTTGGTCCGGCGCACCCTGAGCATCGGTTAATGATTTCCTGGCAGATTCTGAGGGATATCATTATCCGTTGGCTAAGAGCCCGACAGGGGGGGGGGGGGGGGATATTTTGACCGTATTGTACCGTACAACGTTGCCGATGTTTTGTCATAAGATTTTTGAATATTATTAGGTACTTTGATATTGGCAAAAGGATCGCATCGACCGATGGAGCCATATTAAATAAAAAGTAGATTAAAAAAAACTTATCTTGCCTGAAGAGTAGGTAGCTAATAAGATATTCATTTATACTTAAGAAATAAAAAATGGGTGTCTGTTCTCTACCTTGCTTAAAGTAAATGTATAACAAATTGTACCTAAACGTGGTAACGAAAGGGAAATTGATTTCTAAAAGCAAATAAGTAAGTTGAATCGGGCGTCAGATGACAAAACAGGAGACAGTGAAATAAAAGACGCTCCAATTAATGAAACAAATATATTTCATTACGAAATTAATTGCCAACAAATCCATTTTCAACACGTTTTCAAACCGTTTTCAATTATTTTAGGAAAATGTGCCTTTTATTAAAGTGCCAAATATTCAATTTATTGTGCCACAAACACATTCTTACCAACATATAAATGAGATCGACTACATGTTGAGCACTCGGGTTGCCAACGATAGTAACGCGTTTTGGTAAAAATGTTTTTGTCGCTAAAAATTTTTACGCCTAATGGTAACACTACAACACACATTTATTGCACATTTAGAAATTTAGTAAAGTATTTTTGTCTTTTTTTCTTATTTTTAGAGATCCAAGACATTTACTATAATTTCGCACATCGATATTGAATGAAATAATATACACAATAGCTTTTAATTTAGATCGTAGATATAATACACATCCAAAATATGGAACTATGCCTAGGTTAATTTGGACAATGGACAAAATACTTAAATGAAATGGACTATTTTATTGTTTGTCATTATGTTTACGAAATTATCTAAACTTTCCTTGTTGGTTTTATCCATTATCTTAAAATTATAAAAACATGACACCTTCTGTATAACAATCATAATAATATTATCTGAAAATTGACAAGGTAAAACTAAAAAATAAAAATATATTATTTTTATAACAGCAAGTACTTACTTAGTTTCTACAAACTACTGGTTTCAAATGAAAAGAAATAAAATTGAATCTATTCATACTTATCAAATGTAGGTACAAGTTTTCAAGTGATTAGAAATGTACACAACTTCAATACACAAACAAGTATACCTACAGCGTGTAAGTTTCATACGGGCGTATTATGTATTTTACCAAGACATAGTTTCCGATTGAACAACTCATATGGTAGGTATTTTATAAAATTGCTTCACTACATAATATAAAACAAAGTCGTTTTCCGCTGTATATCTGTCTGTCCCTATATATGCTTTAATCTTTAAAACGAAGCAACGGATTTTGACGAGGTTTTTTTGTAATAGATAGCGTGATTCAAGAGGAAGTTTAAATGTATAATTCTACGCAAACGAAGTCGCGGGCAGAAGCTAGTAATTAATAAAGAGCATTTTTTTAAATATGTGCGAGCAGCAATGTATATGATCCAAATTAGAGTGTGTGTGTGTCAGGAAAACAAATGACTGTCGAAATTCATATGAAAAAGCCGATCATTAGTAGGTACATGTAGGTACATTGCGTGCTCAATTATTTTGTATGAAAAAAATGCAGTAGGTGCCTAACCGTTGTTAAAATATACGCCCGTATGAAATTTCCAGGCTGTATAGGTACTGTAACGTAACTAAATAATTTAAAACCACTTTGACTTGTTTATCTGGCAATTAAGCACAGATATTTGAGTTTTTGTTAAATTTTTAGATTAAAAAAAAAAGTTAGTTAAAATTATAATATGAAATATCCCATGGTTAAGAGTAAATAACGCGATAAATCAGCGTTAACACACCAAAATGAGTGTCAAAATTACTGACATAGAATCCTATTGAAAATTCACTAACTACATATAAATAGGCAGGTTCTGCCGCCAAATTATATCTTCACTGGAATCGCGAAGGCGGAAATAACTCGAAACAATGCTCTCCCAGACTCGCCCTGCCCTACATCAATCTTCATAGGGCAGGGCGACTAAATTGCGCAGCCCATTTTTCTACCTGAAAGGCTAACCACCATTCAACAAACACATTCTTACATTATTGGATAGGTACTTTGGTTCATAGAGACACAAGATACTTTAAAAATACTAGACCAAAATAAACCCCTTACTTGCGTAACAAACACCTAAAAAGAATTATTGCTGAAACCGTCGTGTTCAGTATTTTATGTAGTGATTATATTTAGTTACCTATGGAGGCTTCAATAAATAAAATGTCTCTGTAGAACAGTTTCTATCACATATCATTACACATTGTAGCACCACGCGGTTAATAGACCCATCTACGTTATCTACACTTACCTCTATTCAATGTTGTATATGGAGACGTATAAAAATCAATACATCTGAAAAATAATTTAAGATTGGTATATAAAAAATTCTGTATAATGTTCTGTTTAAAATTAAATAAACTCTCTTATTGTTTTAGAATGACATGAACTATTGCATTGTTTTGGCGCTTAAGACTTTTGAAATGAACTTTTATTTACGAATTATAATTTATTGACTGCGAAACTTCTGGCCTACTTTTCTTCTACCCGAAAATCAGTCTAGATTCGGTCTTCGTTGGCTCGCGTACGCTGGAGACACCACACTCACGCCACTACTGCGGCGACTTAAATTAATATCACAATCATAGCAATCACCATATCTCGCATATATTACTACAGATTAAGTCCCAATAGAAAAAAATCAAAGCGGTTGCGTTTTATTATCATTTCATTCATGCGGCTATACTATTGTAAGTTTCATTTACCATATCCTTCATAAAACACGTGTGTGTTATTTCCATCTGGCAAGAGACTTCACAACCAACCAACAAATACAAAATTAAACGAAATTCCCTTATAATATCTTCAGTTAATGCATATAAGTAAAAGAAAATTAAACACACTCATAGTTATTTAAAATGGACGGAGATATAACGATTTACAGTGGTTACATTGTGCGTCGTAGTAGCTTCATTAACTAACCGACTTCCGAGACCAGGCCTCATTTTATCAAGCTTACCAGACTTTGGTAGGAGCAGAGGTAGGTTACCAAAAGTTCCACCACAAGGGATCCATCCCTTCAAAATGTGAGAAATTACTTGTATCTTAAATAAATAATGCCCATTCGCTAACAGTTTGTTCTGAATAAATCGTAAAAATACAAAATTTGCTGATTTTAAAAACAAAATTAAACAGTCATCAGAAGATATGTTATAAATTTATCTTGTAGGTAATTAAAAGTGGTAAGATTTTAGTCCTTTAAAATTCTTTAGAATTTTAGACGAAGCAGAAAAAACTCTTACATTCTAATTTATCACATTTGTCCTGGTTAGCACTTGCATATTTACAATCCTCTGCAGTGCTGAGTATAATTAAGAATCTGATTTAAAATTATTTATGTTAGAGATATTTATATTACATGAACAAATATAAAGAATACCACACCAATAGTTAACACTAAGAGAGTTCAAAATAATAAACCACTCAATGTTACACGCGTTGACCTGATGTCCTTTTACAAACTTATCAATATTATGGAATATCAAAACTGTTTACTTACATATGTATAAAAGTGGCAACAATCGGGGTTCGACATCAGGACGCGACACAATGCGACAACGAAGTAATTTTGAGTGGTTAATACCTTAAGTCTATAAGACACTAATTACACCACAACATCAAGTAACTACCGATCATATAATTATAAAAACAGTCAACATCAATTTTGAATATTAATATATTATATTACTTTATTTTAAATTTGACATTAATGGCAAATATCTACATTATACACAATTTTGCATTTTTTCATTGTTTATTTCGATGGTATTGTTAAAAACTCGTCATCCTCAGAAGCAACACGGAACTGATCAATACCTAACACTAAGTTTTTATTTTTAAGAAAATTTGCTCAAAAATCGTTGAAATAAATCCGCGACCGTTCAAATGGTACTTAATAAAAAGTGATTTTATATAAACTGGCTACTATGAGACATCAATTTCTAAATGTCTATGAAAATTAGAACACATAGAAAAATCCGAAAAGTAAAGCTATGGCCGGGAACTTTTAAGCTACGGGGCTACTTTTAAGACAGTTCCTGCGTTAGAATAAAAACAATATGGCTGATTATCATATCGACTTTTAAGTGAAAATGCTCTTTGTCATTTTAAGCCACACTTGAATGACTTTGAACCTTAGGGTGACAAAGAATTTCGTGGATGTAACATTAAAGGTGTGATTTTTTTTTCGTTAATAACATATCAAATCCATCAAATTGATCACTCTTCACCTTCAACGTAAAAAATATATTAGAAGTTGGAATATGTAGTGCAATGCTTAAAAATCGGATATTAGTTTATATTGACCAGTTTACGAATTACCTCTGTAAAATTGTAAAGAGTATTTAAATAGAAGTAAAAATAAAATTCAGAGTATTGCTTCTCGTTTATACTTAGAAGTTTTCGACTACCTAATATTACTTATTAAATCCCTCTGGCAAACTTAAATCAGTATATAACAGTATAAACAGCACATCTTCATATTTATCTGTACCTATCAATTTCTTAAGAAATAACAAAAGCTACTTGAAAAAATAACCAATAGTTACTGTATTTTTTCAATGTAGTATTGAAATTATTCGAATATTTCCTGTTCCATTAACTTTCGTTGCATTGTCTATAATCAACATTAAAAACCTTTATAAAATGTAGACGTTCATAACTATGTTTAACTACTTCTGTTGCATTCATTACTCTCTGAAAAATTACTGACCTGCAAAGCCCAGTTAATAAAATTACTTAGTTTAAAATGTCGGTCATAAAACTTACTTTACATCATGTACATAATTGACACTTTATAGTTACTTTGAAATCAGTGAGAAAATGTTCATACAAAAACTTCACGCATTGGTTTTCTTAGTACATTGCCCTCCACGCAACTGATTTTTGTCTCTTATACGTTCAGATATAATAAATACCTCCACCTTCTTGAACCTTATAAATAGGAACAGTGACTGTTATATTTCAACATGCTACGTGGAAAGCAAGTCTCTATACAAACATTTTCTCGCAGAACTAATAATAAGGAGTTATCACACATGCGGCAGTTATGATTGTCTTATAGCGTTGCTGAATGGGACGATGCAGGCCAGTATTTTCATTGTAAACCGCAGTAACTTAACTTATTTAGAGTCGCCTGCTTCTTACCTAACGTAGAAGCGTTTTGGTTCGACTGGACGACTGGATTCATTTCATGTACAAAATAGATAAAGTAAAAATGCTATCAGTTTGAACTAATTGTATAAATTGTACATATCTATAAAACAAATCAAACAATATCCGTTTAGACGCACCTACATTAATAAAACCAAAGCCATCATCAGTAACATCACTGACATGTACATTTGTACCTACTAACGTAGGCAGGACTACGAAAACAATTGATGAAAATTCATTTATCTACATCTGTTTATTTGTATGAGGTAAGTGTTTTGGCACAGAGAGATTTCTTAAATCTATATTTACTTACTTTATAACGCGATATTAAATTACTCGCTTAATTTATTAAATTAAAATATACAAAAGTTTTCGATGTCCTAAACTGGTTGACTGGTCTTAATCGTACAAATCACAGCTTTTGCATTCTCCTACTTATGTACCTATCGTCACGACTACCAATTCCCTAGTTACTCTTCAATGGAATGAGTTATTCAAATCTTAAAATTACAGCGACATATAAAAATATGGCAAAAGAAACTATTTGAAGCGATTCGTTAACGCTAACAAAAGTGGCGTTATAATGAATAAAACCATACATAATTACGTATTTATCTAATAACATTATCACCCGTTTGTATTGCGCGGTAGCGTTGATCGTTCATTGACGGATGCGAAGACCAATCGAGACCATCAACTAGGTTCGATTCATAAACTGTTTCCAGAGTAGATAAATTAGATAAACTCGTGTTTGATTCAAAATCTTATAACATTTGTCATCTTAGATCTCTTCAATTTGTCTATCTTTACGTGTCAAGACGCATCTTATTAGAAGATTATCAAAATTATCGAATTAACTACCTATTCATAAACAACTCCAAAATAAGAACAGTCCAGTGAGCGTCTAATGAAACCTGCTTATATCATTCGTGTAAAGTTTAAAAATGTATTAAAAAATATTCCGATTTAATGTTATAATATGATTCGGTCAATAAATATAGAGGTATGCGAATATTGAACGGAGGACGGCGCGGTGAGTGCCGTGCCGGCGGCGGCGGCGGCGGCGGCGGCGGCGGCGTCGGGCGCGCATCAGCGCGCGTTGTGCACGTGCGTCGTGAGGTGCTTCGACAGGTAGTCGGCGCGGGCGAAGCACTTGCCGCAAGCCTCGCAGTGATAGGGCCGCTCCCCCGTGTGTATGCGCAAGTGACGAGTCAGGTCGCTCTTGCCCCCGAACGCTCGCCCGCAAAACAAGCACACAAAAGGACGCTCTCCAGTGTGCTTCCTCACGTGCAACTTCAAATTTTCTTTGGACCTAACGCACTTCCCGCAAAACGGGCAAGCGAACCTCCTCTCTCTGTCTCTTTGTCTATCGTCGTTTTGCAAGAAACCCAAGATACCAGAATGGGAACTCGCGCTGTCATTTTTGCTATCAGGGCGAGATTCGCTTTCTGAACTATCAGCAATTGAACTAACACTCGCGAACGACACCGGCGCTCGCCTTCTCTCTGGGGCGGGAGTGTCCTCTCTTTTGGTCTCGCTTTCGGCGCTAGAGTTTCTATAGTCAGTCGAATCGTCGACTGTTACTATCGAGTCTGTTGGACCATTCGAGTCGACAGTGCTGTCTTGTTCATCATGAACTTCAATTGGAGGGCTTCTTGTGGTCTCAGCCCTGCTTTTCTTTTTGATGGAAAGATCCATCTCACCGCAACGGCCCAACACAGCCTCGTTTGTACTAGAAACCTGATCGATACTGTCAGTTGGATCAGTATTTTTCGTATGGAGACGTTCCAAGGTATGGTTAAGACGATGTTTTTTGAAGGACTTCAGATAGCGGAACTGCATGCCGCACACGTCACAAGTAAACAATTTGTCAGCAGGTAGTCTGGCTCGGTGATTTTGCTCCCGATGTTTGACGTAAGCAGACCTGTACCTGTAGCTTTGCCCGCATTGTTCGCAGACAAAAGGTTTGTCGTCGCAAGATGTTTGCGAGGCGTGCTGCAAAGCGGCGTGGCGTTCCAGTAGCCACGTAGAAGGGAAAGAGGCGAGGCAGACACCGCAGCGCCGCCTTTCAGTGTGGAGTAAATGCCTATTTTGGTAGGACATGCAGTCATCGCTGAGGTACCTTCGCAAACGGCACGCCTGCAGTGCCAGGAGAGGCGACCAGATTGGCATAGCGGTAGGGCTTCGCGGCGGAATGGGACTTGGGATGCTCGGCGAAGCGCATGTCATGTCCAGACACAACTGTAACGAAAGTGACACACGATGTTAATCACACAGCATCGAGGAAGATTAAGATACACATATTTAAAAAAAAACAACGTACCTACCTCTAAGATTCTATATGGATGGATATGGTGAGAATAAAAAACAGTTTTGTAATGATTGTAGAGCTTTTATTTGTCAAAATTGTATTTTTACAGCTATGATATGCTTATATTTGTTTCAAAAGTTACAATGATCAACAGCAAAGGGTCTCCGTTAAGACTGTTGCACAATTGACGAAACATTACACCAATTTGATCCTCGATCTTTCTGATATTTCTGTAACTATGATTGCTGCAATATATTATTTAACAAAAAGTTCAGCTTTTTGTTACAACATTATCAACTATTTAATAGATAATATTGATAAAAGGCGAAACAGATTTTTTCTAATCTACAATGTCAACAATGATTGTTAAATTAAACAGCTTCTGAAAAATCCACCGATAACTCGATGAAGAAACAATTCTATAAATTAGGTGGACCTACTTTATTTGAACTTGTGCTGAATTAAAATTGATAAAAGCATAATTTAAAAAACAGCTAAGTAAATCACTTGCATTGAATGGACTTTCTATATTGAAATTCTTTTTTTTATTAAGATTCATATCAGTTCCTCGATGCGTACCCGACAGTAGTAACTTACGCTGTTTTAAATATTATGCTAACAGATATAGTAGTTACAAACATTTAAAATGTAAATCATTTATATTAAACACATTATTATTAAAACAAATTGTACAATATACAATAATTAATAAACCTACAGGAACTTAGAAAAATTGCAATTAAGTTCTATATTTAGGTATGCCACTTATAAATGGTAGGTTAATTAAGTCACAATTAACACTCCCACTAAAACCTACACATCTCGATCTTGTGGACTAAACTTAATGTAACACGCTAAAGGCTATTTTAAATAAAACTATATGATTACTGACGATGTAAAAGTACCCCTGGCTGCTATAATAAAGAAATCACAAGATTGGAATGCGCTAGCAACGGAGATGGTGAAGACGTAAGTAGTTTGTTTTTTAAGTAACATCCCTGATCTTATAGTTGAAACAACGGAAAATAGCGTCAAATAACATTTTTGATTTTCTGTGCCAAGAGCATAATCAACGATATCTCTCGTATTAGTTACACTCCTGATGCTAAACTTCTCACTAAGATAGTAAACTACACCAACTAACAAACTTCGCGACATTCCCTTCCAACGACTACATATCATAACTCAAGTTACAATTTTCACCATAAAATGTACATCTTTTACAATAGTTTATTCGCTACATATAATATTCCATGATTTGCAGCCTTTATATAAGTCTTGTATAGGCAAGAGGCACTCTAAATATAAAACTGTGGTCACAATTTGAAGTAAAATGAATCTACATTAAATCTAATTTAAAAACCAACGTTCTTCGTGCTCGTGTTTTTAAGTTTATCATGCTCTGTAGATACTTCTGAAAAATGACTATGTAAACACATTTACATATATATATTATATGTATATTTACTTTATTTGTGCTAACGGCGTGAGTTTGCAGGGGCGTGGCAACAATAGGTTTATGTTAAGATTTGAATAACTGCACTTGGGGGGGTCGTAACAACTACTGTTCATGTAATGTATGTTACAATTGACTAACAACATTCACCACACTGTCTATGTACAACACGTCAATACATAAAGATATAACTCTATTAATATTATTACTCATAAATATTAATTGATTATTAATAAATAGTACCTCTGAAAGTTAGGAAACAAAATATGTTTTCAACTGCATTCTGTTCTATTATAAAACTATTTTGATAAAAACTCGTACAAATTTGATAATTCGCTTCATTATTATTGATTTATTTATTGCTATTAATTATTTATGTAAATTGTAAATATTCAATCTTTCTTAAAATAAGAAGAGGAACATTAATCAAGGTGTCATATTGCTATAAGGTTTGGTAACGTTCGACTCCGAAAAACAAAAAGAGTGCAGCTTTTCAAATAGCAACATCAGTGTTTATTTTTTTTTTCTTTTTCTTGCCTTATTAGATATTTTAAACAATCTAGCTCCGGGAAGTAGCGCATCTACCAATCTATACCTAAAATGCATTTACATTTTTATTCTTATAAAGGTAGGTACCAACATTAAATTTTGTTTCTCCGCTTCAAACTCGCGGTAATTTAGCTAATATTTTACAGAAAGTGAAAACTTAAATCACTGGGAAAAAACCAGAAGCAAATAAGAAACAGTGTAGAAGTACAAGCAGCGGTAAGTTAGTGTGGAATGTGTATAAAATTTGTGTTTGTAAAGGATCTAAATATAGACGCCCTCAATGCATTTATGTACATTTTCATTAATTGAACCGTACAATATCCACGTGGTTAGTCACTGCGCGATCTATTAATATTATAACTAGCTTCACCACGTGCATTTGGAAGAGCTTTATAATAAACTACCACATCGTAAGTTCAGTACACACAATAATAACATTACATTCCAAAACAAAACAAGTCAACCTAAACATATCAACAAGTGTCTTCAAAAAAGTTTTTTAGGTGATAATTTAAACTCTGACTTAAGTGTATCGTCAGCCCGTCCCGTTGATTGTTACCACCCCATTATTATCTATTTTTTTATTGAGCACTAACTGAAAAAATACGGAATTAATAGTTGTAATGATAATGTTGCTACGTGCAATGACAATGTCATGTCTAATAAACAAATACTACTAGTTTAAATACCTTTTTTTTACAATTTATGTTTATCGCCACAACCGACTATTGTGTCTGCTCTGGAATAGATAATAAAAAAATGAACATATAAGAGGACGCGAATAATATTTATATTCAAATAGGTAAGGATATCTGTCATCGAAATATTTAAAAACTCTTTTGAAATTCACTTGCCATATATATATACAGGCATACGGTACTCCCGGACATAAAGTGGCAATTGATATTATTAAGACTTACTTAACAAATACGTTATAAATACAACTACTAAATATCGGTGGCATTTGCAATAAAAATAATATTTTTGCCCACTCTGGAATAATTTCGGAATGTTAGGCGTTTACGGTAAATTTGTGCAATGAATAGTAAAAAGTATAAAACGCCTGATAGATATTAAAACACGTTTATTACATGGAAGATTCTGTTCAACACATCTATGTCAACGTAACTCTTACTCGAAATAGCCTACTGTTACCGTGTTACATAGCTCGTAAGTTTTCTGAAATTGAACAACAGTCACTAATAAAAAGAACAATCACTATAGGTAGCACATAAACGATGATAGGCCTAATAACTAATTAGATTAAATAAGTTAGTTTTTTAATTTCTTCAATTGTTAATTTAAATTTTATAAAACCGTAGCTCAAATAGTCTCAATTTTTCTTTCTTAACAAAAATCAACCTCTCAGTTTAAAAACGTTTCACATCACATTCTGAGATCGAAATTTTAGCTCCCAGATGGTGTCCTTACTTTTGTATTATCACAGTTCTTTTCCTAATATTACTAGGTATAATACTTTCGTTTAATAATTTTCAAATAAACAGCTACTAATCATCTTACATTTATTAAGATATTGAAAAGATCCTACAAAGCCTTCATTGCCGTGGATTAGACGGTCTATATTATCGTCTGATCCGTGCATATCGCGATCCATTTCACGAAATATTGATGCTTATCGAATGGACCCGGTTGTTTTGAAATCCACGATCCTATATTGACATACCAGTATCAAAATAATATTGACTGTCTAATCCATGCCATTCAAGTACAAACGGATAATATATTTTTATTTATTTACTAGTCCAACGACACAAAATTTAAACAAGTTGCGTAGGTACGTTCAGACATGTGCTAAAACACTTTAATTTTGATACTTAAAATGATGATATGTCCCCATGTACTTAGGTCACATAGATTATGAAATTATAGGGTTTTATCGACTAGTTTAGACTATCTATTAAGTATTTTATTACAATAATGATATTCGGTCTTAAATAAAACTGTATGTTCTAGGGAGTACCGTGATCAAATAAATAAAAACAAAATTAGAAAGATTACCAAGAAATCTTACGGACTAAAGTGAGCCAACTTCCAATCAATACCAAATCAAAGCTTTAGTTCAAGTGTCTCAGTGAATTAGTAGGTATATACAAATAGAATAGAAGACTGTGAAATTCGTTGAAATGGCTACGAAGTCTGACGTCGGCATTGAAAAAATATAAAATCAAAGTGAATGTTACAATCGATAAAAATATCCCTGTATTTGACTCTGTTGAATTTAATGAACACGGTGGTTGTGATAAAAGTTTCAAATGAGTTTCAGTATCAAATATAAACAAAGTTATATTACACGGTGACTTTGAATATGTTTAGTAGGGATGCAGGAACCATTTTTTCTTACTCACTCATCGATGCCACTTACATATTAATTAGAACTTCGTAAAACAAACATGATGTATTATCCTTTTTTATTTAGAATTTTTTAAACCCAAACTATTGTCACCCTATGCCTGGTTACTACGTTCTTTGTCTAAACTGACAGGAACTGACGTATGCATTTCATGTAACGTAGGGTGACTATACAATTAATCTGTATAATGCTTTCTCACTTTATTATTAATAAATACTTCAGGAATTAATTAATTACTTTAACACGCGCACAGTTAGATTGAATTTTGCCCAGACAGTATAATAAATCGGTTCCTGTACACTTATTCAAAGCCACCGTGTATTATGATCACATCTATAATAAAGCTGCAAGTCGGACCATTTCATTTAAACCAATTAGCAATAATTATAATTTTAACCTAGTCATTTGATACTTAAAAACATTTGAAATTCCTTTTCACAGTAAATCAATGTGATTCTGCAGTATGAAAATAGATAGAACTTTATATATATATATATATATATTTATATTCAGACTATGCCTCTTGCATCTCAACTTCGGGTTTAACGTTTGCTAGTATTTAAAATGTACGAACAACAACTGATCGGATGGCTCGCTTGCGCGTGCGCAGATGAAGAGGTATAGGTAATATCGGACAGCACAGAAACAGCGGTTAAAGCTTTGATTCCCAGGATCACACATCCACAGCCCTCCCCATGTCACCAAATACGGAGCTACTGAAGCATAATTTACATTCTAATAAATTTCCTATAAATCCGATATTATCAAACTATATGTTATTTACATTTTTATATGTCGTAATATTGCTTTTGAATTACCTCAGGGGAGCGTGCGTCATTTACTTCGAAAGACATAAATTAGTATAAATTTCATATTCCTAATTCTTTTATTCATACAACTATATTTTATTGAGTGCAATTGTTCTATGGTCTCTAATAATAATACTTAAAGCACTCATTATCAATCTTTAATTTGGTTTTTCAAATCAACTCTGAGAGATGAACTACTTATAATAAATACGCAAGTCTCTAAGGTTACGTCAGCTCTAAACCAATGTGTTACTTTACAATATTGGTTAAATGGAGAAGCTTTGAAATGGCAACCAAACTTGAGAGCTCATGATAAAGGACAGTCTCGAAACAAGAAGCCGGACAATGAGCGAAACTCCGAACACAAAGCTACTCACGTCATTTTAAATTTAACACAAACAATAAAAAAAGAAGTTTTACTTCACTAGCTAACTTTGGCTATGCCGTCTACAAGACCCATCCTACGATGAGATTTCATTTATATCTAAAGCGTAAACAAAGCACCTAATGTTCCAAACGCTTATAAAGAATAAGCAAAGGAAATGAGAAACATAAACGCTCATCTTCGAAAAGTAAATCCATGAAATAACCACTTTTGTGTGACATTTATCTATTGAAATATCAAATATTATTCATATCGTTCAGATCACAGTTGCGGCGTTATAATCACATTCTTAATAAATTACAACATAGTGTCCTCCATTTGTTCAACCGATACCACAGCTCGCTCCACATTGACTATTTCCAATAACGATGTACATTATTGGTTAACATACACTCACACGTTAATTGTACACTATAGCCATCCATCCTCATTGATGTGGGCTTTCTTCCTCTGTATCCACGGGGCTCGGTGACAGAAACTTCCGCGCGTACTTAGGATAGTGGGTTTTCTCATGAGCTTTTAGAATCGTTGACCGAGAGAACGTCTTTCCACATAACACACACCGAAAGGGCCTTTCACCTGTGAAAATAAAACAAACATTTACAATCCTGAATCTCTTTATTTTAATATACGTAATAGAAACAGAGAAATATAGGGGGTTAACTCACCAGTATGTACTCTACAGTGGTCCTTCATATGGTGCCTCAACTTAAACGCCTTTCCGCAAAATTCACATTTAAATGGTCTGTCTCCTGTGTGCACCGGCAGATGCGCTATTAACGATGACACGTCGGGAAAACTCTTGCCACAAAACTTGCATAGCACTACGTTTCCCGGCTCGACGGGTCCGAGGTCTAAATCAATAGGAGACTCTTCAGTCGGCATGGACATATACGGGGAATCAGCAAATTGAGCCATCAGCGGCAAACCCAGCGGCCGGCCCAGTATCGCATCCCGATACTTCAGGGTGTCGAGAGTGTGAGTGGTCAGTATGTGCCTGGTCAGTTTGCTCTGGTGAGGAAACGCGGCGCCGCAGTGTATGCAAGGGTACCCTCTCTCCCCTTCCTCAATTCGCACCCTAGCTGACCCTTCGTACTCCTGCAACCACAAAAAAGAACATCAACTTCTTTTTTCTTCGTCTATTTTTCCATGGACCAAACTTTGTGCAATATAGCTACCACTACTGTCTAAACGGTAATGCAGTCTCGGTTAATTTTTAATTTCCATTATCTAAGAAGTTGACGCTCATTTTTGCCCAATAAATGTGCAGGAGTGACCCGGGAGCCGGCTACGCGTAAAGCCTTGTTGTTAAACAACGCGCGCGCGTACTGAATCACCCGATTCGTACACAAATAAATGCATGTATATGGCCAAAGTTGAAATATACATCTGCCCAAAATATATATCAAACAAAATGAATGAATATAAAAATGATGGCCAACAAAATGAAGGTCAACTTCTTGACAGCAAGGCATAATACTCGATGTTCGAAATAGCGCAGCATATCAAACAAGCATGCATTGAATTAAAAATTAACGTCCACATAACTTAAAACACCAATAACTACACTGCATAATATGATTGGGCAAGGGAACCACGTAAGAGACAATATCTATCAACGCGATTCGTGTGACAGACCTAGTCCAAATACGTAAGACGCAATTTAGCTGTTGCAATCAGGTACAGTTGCGCTTAATTTATTTCACACTTGAAAAATCAGTTATTTGCTGTCAAATTATTATTTGATTTGGACTAAGTTTCACTTGTATGAGGTTTACCTCACATTTTTGTGACAGTTGAAATGGTCTATTATAGGCCGTTTCACCCGTATTTCCTCTTAATTAAGTAAAATTACTAATTAATAAATTAATATTTTATTGAATAATGCGTTACTTTGCGGAGGTTTATTTCAGGACTCACCAAGTGAGTAGCGGAGTAGCAAGGTAAATGATTTTTATCAAACGTGCACATAAACAATGAGATATTGATGTTACCTACATGCCCACAATCTTGCTAACGTGGCATTTAGGTCTTGTTAACTTTGGCCCTGTCTACCCTATAAGGTATAAAGTCGTGATACGTGTATGTATGTTATGTTATATTAGACTGCAAAGTGTCACATTTCAGGTGAGACTAGACAAGAGGACTTTAATGGGATTTCATACAACATTGCAAGCCAAGGCTGGCAATGTGCTCTTTCTTAATTTCTGTTTCACATATATTTGTGATACAGCATCTTGGCATTCAGCCATAAAAAAAATCTATTAGCAATATTTGCTTCGTGGCGTTATGTCAATTTATCAACAGTCACTACCTTTATTTTAAAAAATCAATAAATATTTTGTAGTTTTATTTTGTCTAGTTTATTTTTTGTTTTTCTAGAAATAAAACTTAAATTTCTCGGAGGTTATTTATTTGCATGTTTGAGAAAAGCACTATACATGCCTCGGCAGGAAAAGAGGTTACAAGCCTCAAATATCCAGCTTCGCTCACTATTGTATATTTTCGGCCAGTAACTCGTTACTTTCCGGCCTCAGGAGTAATGTACTATTGTTCCTTAATAAATTAGTATTAGTAACTATGCAGTCCATATAATACATACATAAATCTCGTCTTTATCCCTTACGGCGTAGACAGGGCCTAAAGGCCACGTTTAGCATGATTGTGGGCGTATAGGTGGAAAGGGGTATTAAAGTAGTGATGGGTTGCTAGCCGCATCGCCTATAATATGATTTCTACAATTTTCGCCCATTCCCTCAATGGGCTTTTACCATCTGCGCGGGAAGAGAAGCAACTGGTACATTCTATGTTTTTTCTTTGCTCCCAGACCAGCATGGAAATGGAAGTCTTTATAATATCTGTATAATTTTGTAAGTACTTACTATTATAATTTACACCATTTTCGATAGGTACCTACTGGTAAAAATTGAGAAAATGGGTGGGTAGATACATACTTCTAAAGCTACATACTTGTTTTACTTCTGATTCTTGTTGTTCTGCTGTTATTATTACAATACTAAACAGTGATATTGTAATGTAATTCCTGACTTAAATAAAATACATAAACCATGCACAAGACAACACAGAAAAGGTACCACAATATTATTACAAAAATGAGTAAACATGTTTTAAGTATAAATTTAAGCACACTATTTAAATCAAAAAGCATTTGATGTTTCAAAATAATTATATGCTAGTAGGTAAAATTGTGGTAACTTCAAAATAAAATTGCTAAACTACAACAACATAGTCATAATTACTAACATAGCTTGATCCATGTTAAAAGATAATATAGCATAATGGCAAACCGTATAATAATCTTAGACATATTGTCACAACAAGTTTGCAGGGAAAGCACAAACTGTCAACATGTCACAGGTAGAAACATATATTATTTGAGATACATCTATGTAGTCAAGTGTAATAATATGTGTATAGACAAAGTTTCAAAAATAAGTACCTTACACTCTTACACCACTGTAATAAGGGTGTGGGACATATTTTTGAGAAGTTCCTATCGATACTTATTTTTGCACTTGACCGTACATCAATTTTTCTCTATACCTACTTTTATGATCTGTGATGCACCTATTTTTGTGGTTTTCCAATATGATATTATCTTTTACAGTAATCAAGTGTGACTATCATACTTAGAGTACTTACAGATTCATGTTGTATTCTATAATCAGATAATGACTCGCCACCTTTGTCTTCATTGCTCCGGTCCCAATCAACTTCTTTCTTTAGTGACTGAAATTGTATGAGATGACATATTCAATGTAAGATCCATGTACAAACTACTACAGGCTTGACTTCTTTGCTACTTTTTCAATTGGCATGTAAACCAAAATATTCAGCATCAGGAACCTAAATTATACATATCTTGGGCTTACTTTGTTTTTCACTGCTATTCACTGTGTAAATTCAGTAACTGTGCAAGAAACTTAAAAACATACTGCTCAAATAGCACCATTTGGGCAAGAAAGATGATATGTGTTTAAAGGACTTACATCTTTCTTCCAGAAATGGTACATAGCCTTTGTGCATGTATCTCAGTGTTCGTCAATTGTATTTCTCTTGTTTATTTTGCACAATAAAGAGTTTACATACATACATACATAGTGTCAGAGGCTGACTACACAGACTGTTATGGAATTTCATATTTATTCTTTGGTATGGTTCTTGAATTTGTTTAAATGAATGTTGTAATCAAGATTCTTTTAACCATGGGAGCAGTAGCAAGGTAACGTGATTATTAATATGGATTCACTTAAGGATTGTAGACCTTTGCCCAGTAACACCTGATTCAATATTATTAATCAGTACTAACCAAAGGTACTTGTTGTACTGGTGGCAAGCCCGATGGCCCAGCTATGGGTTCGTTGCGGGGACTCGGCAAGGAAGCATGAGACGGGTGCGGCAGCCCCGGGTGTGAGATTGCATTCAGCACGCTCAGTCTCTGCTCTACTGGAGAGTACCTTGGACCCAGCACGCCACCATGGCTGTTTATGGTCATATTTATACCTGGAATGTGATATTTAACTATAAATAACTATGAAACTCTATTAAAGCAGAGCTGGTGCTCCAGATATTGGATGCAAATGCAAATTAGATGAGTAGTTCTATTCGGACGTCGACCGGTACAAAATGAATAATTTTATTGAATAAAGTTACTGTTTATTTTGAAGATCTTACACTTGATGATGACTGATCTTATTAGCTCAAGTCGGAAAAACTAGTATGATTATTTTGAACATCACACAGATTGTTGTGAGTTCTAAATAGCGTTCACTTATTAGTATCAACATTATTGTAAATTTTAAATAAACTTTCGTGCAATTAGAATAAAAATACGCAACACACGAAGTCGCAAACTTAGCGACTCTGACTGACTGACTTATTTCTTTGTATGAGACTAGGGTTGCCATCTCTAAAATTTGGAAAACAGGACAAGACGCGTGAAAACCCCGGATTTTAGAGTCCGAAAGCCGGACATGTCAACAAGATCGTGACGGGAGGGGTGGGGGAACGGTGAATATACTTGGTTCGTCGGTTGATCGTGGTGTGCAGTCTACAAATGAAACCTTCCCCGGACGCTCCCCGGATGTCCTCTAAACTAGGACAAATCCAGGGAAACCCGGACGGATGGCAACCCTATATGAGACTAACTCTGACTTGACTGGCACTGGCAGGCAGTGACAGTGACAGACGATAACGATATAGACCAATAATAACACAGCGCCATAGCATTGACAGAGCTGTCAGTGTCATCTTAAGCGACAAAATATTATTACGTAAAGTCTGACAGACGACTCGAGTTATGAAGTAAAACGCCAGATTTGTAATTTGCTATGTTGTGAATAATACATGCAAATTGACACTGGAACATGGAGAAAACATTTGATTTTTTAAAAACATTATACACGCCCTCACAAAATTTAAAGTCCATTGTACCGGTACCTATATAAACACCATCTAGCGTGAAGTAGCCAAAAGAAAACGGTCTGAAAATGTCAGTTGTGTAAATAATAGTTTTGCTATTGCACAACAGATGTCGTTCAAATTATTGGGTTGCAAAATGAACTCTGCTGAATCGTATTTACGCTTACGTGATTGAAAATCTAACAGATGACAGCGGAACATTCGAGAAAATCTGAATCTGCCAGAATAATTCTACTACTCAAATACTATAATGTGGCACGCGCATCTCTCAGTCACATAACAATTCAAGGTTTATCTTTCTTCTATGCTTATAATAGTATTTTATGCAACAGTTGTATAAAAGGATTCAAAAAAGGCGAATGGTGTGGAGACGGCACGAGATTTTTTTGACTTACATATTACAACTTATTGGTAGTAAAAGTTTACCTAGGTAGCTGTCTATGGCTAGCTTAAAGTAACGATGGAGAACTTTAATAGTACCAACATTAAACAACAAGTGCAAGTCTTATTATGAGTGTTCTTATAGTGGTGCTCGTCATTACATAAATCACAAATAATAGTAAAGGAGTAGAAAAAAAATTATCTTACTGGCTATTGCCCGCAACTTACTCAGCGTTCCGTGGCAACTTTGCAGTTTCTCGGGACAAAAACCAACCTTTACTATTATTTTGTCAAACAATAATGATGAAGGAATAAATAAACTATAAACTTACCAATGTTATCGTTTTGTGCCCCGTTAGACCTTATTGATACAGCGTCGTCCTCAGGCGAGGAAGGCCGCATTGGTTCGTCAGGTGGCTCATCCTTGGGCAACGCAGGATGCGTAGGTAAAGGGGGTTCCGTCGAGGCCTCGCTGCGAAACCGTCGTACTGACAGCAGCGGAGATATCCTCGGAGGTGAAGCTTCCGTTGTCTCCTTGGAGTCTCGATCTCTATTATCCCTCAAATCTCTTGGAACCTCCCGTAAATCCCGTAACTCTCGCGGTTCCCTGTGTTCTCTCAGTTCCCGAGGCTCTCTAAGATCGCGTGGTTCCCTCGACTCTCTGGGCTCTCTAACTTCGCGATGATCGCGATGTTCTCTTAGGTCTCTAGGCTCTCGATCGGTTCTATGGTCTCGAGCATCTCTTAATTCTCGACTTTCTCTTACTCGAATGTCTCTGGTGTCACGGGATTCCTTATTTTCTCTATCGCGGGTATCCCGCATATCTTTTACGTCACGCCTCTCTTCCCTTTCCCATTTCTCGCAGCCGTCGAGTCTCTCGTGAGGCTCTTGACACTCTTTGGTGTCCTGAGATTGGCACTCTTCCATTGGTTCTGGTACGTTTCTTGTGTCGATGCCGGCTGCACTTAACGTAGTCATTTCAGCTAATCCTTTGACCTGAAACCGGTATTAATTGGAAGCTAGTATCATTTGAATACTAAGCTACTTTTCGATATTCATATTTGTGATATACCTAAGTATGTTGGAAAGTACAGGTAGCTTCAAAACGATTTTATTAGCTGGTACCTTTTAAGGCTTTGCCAAACAGCGGGCGCGGCGGATGTGACGAAGGGCATGCTATGCTTGCGTTATATTCGCTCTCTTTGAAGCTAAGACGCATCATGTCGCTTCCGCTATTTCACAAAGCCTTGAATTAAACGAAGCAAGTAGGTACCTGAAGGCTCTCCGCAGTCTTGAGAAGAGCGGGCAGTTGACAGTACTGGACGTTGACCTCACCCTTATACATGAAGTCAACCAGGGTTCGCAGCTCCTCCAAACCCACGTCCTTGAGGATAACAATGGGGTGACGTGACGGGTGGTCCACGAACAGCGAACGAAAATATGATGAACACGCAGACAGCACAACCTGAATTGTAGAGAAGAGACACCAATTAATGTGGATATTTTTACCTTTAGCCATTTACAATGTCTATGGAACTAAAACATAACCCAATCGTATAGTCATCATCATCATCATCATCATCATCAGCCTATGTTGCTCCACTGCTGGACATAGGCCTCCCCTAATGAGCGCCATAGCGCCCTGTCTTTAGTTTGACGCATCCAGCATCTGCCTGCAGTCTTTCGCAGATCGTCATCCCACCTGGCCGGAATCGTATAGTAATGGGTATTAATACCTAACAGCACCAAGGAAATAACTCGATAACGCATATTATATACATACATCGTCACGCCTCTATCCTACAGGGGTAGGCAGAGACTACCTTGTTCCACTTGCTACGATCCTGACATACCTCTTTCACTTCATCCACATTCATCTATCTTTTCATACATGCTCGTCGGTTTTGTATACTCCTGACCTGAACTTTTTTCTTCTAGGCCTTCCACTCCCAACGCATCCATTCACACTCCCCATATAGATCTGTTTAGTTAAACTGCTTTCATCCATCCTCTCAACATGACCAAACCAAATAAGCATAAGTACTGTTTTCTATCCTACTCCGAAATATTTTTTACACCAGCACGTTTCCCTTATCACATTAAATATTCCTTATTCTATCTTTCGGTGTTAAACCTCACAAACTTTTTAACGCTCTTATTTGTACTGCATTTACCTAATGTTGTTATACCCAACTTTCGCTGTAGTACATTAGTGTTTTAACGAACACGCCCCTGTGGACAGCCAGACGGGCCTTTTTGACACCTTCTCACTGCTCACAAAGGTGTCCGAGCTGCAATGACCATGTTTCCTGCATTCACTCTTCTTTCAATATCACTATTACACTAAACAAAAATATTTACCTTGCTACTCACGTGCAAGATAACAAAGCTTGTGCGAAATATATACGATTTGTACGTTGAGTACGACGTTGGTTTGCATGTGTAACTGTTATGCTCACTAAACTTTGATAATGATCCCGTAGAGGTATCGAAACGCGTCAGTGTTTGTGTGGTGTAAGGGATAATTAAGTTTGTGGGATTTATATGTGTTTTAATGTGGAGGAAGTGGAGGGATTGCATGAAAAACATAATATATTTCGCACAGGCTTGGTTATCTTGCAGGTGAGTAGCGGAGTAGCAAGGTAAATCTTTTTTGTTCATTGAAATGGTCCTCCGCAAAGTAACGCCTGATTCAATAAAACACTACCTACCTATTATACTTCTTTCGTGATCACCGAGCCCAGTGCTGCCGTTAGTCAACTTTGTCGACGCTTATGAGAAGCCAAGCAAAAAAAAAACAGTCAGACACGCGCAACGAGGGTTCCGCACAAATTCGCCAAGTGAATATAAAATCTAGTGTTAGACGGACGAACGGGCAGACGGACGGACAGAAAATTGATCTTATAAAAGTTCCATTTTTTCCTTTTGTGGTACGGATCTAAGAACAGTAGACTTATTACCTAACTCGCTCGCAATCGCCATCGTATTTTGACAGTTCTTGTATGAATGTGACAGCTAGCTCCGATGCCAATTGTCAGCCCATACATGAACTGTCAAAATGAACAAGATGGCGATTGCGAGCGAGTTAGGTAATAACGTTATAAGCCTACAGAACATCAAGTAAGGATAAGGTTCACCGATTATTATTCTATTTAATAACTGACCTTGTGAGCTCTAATGGAGGCGCCGTCCGAGCAGGCGAGCGTGACGTCTACCAGACTCTCGTCGTGCAGCAACTGGCTGAATACTCCCAGCAGGTTGCTCTGATGATTGTTCCACCTTAGGCAATAGTGCTCACTTCCCATGTCTGAGCTAGCTCCCGCCGCTACCGGTAAAAGAAGAAAAAAAACTTTCAGATAGGTATTTAATGGTGGATGTGGGTACATAAATGTTTTTTTTGCGGATCATAATTTAAGATTTCTAAAACTTATAATTATTGTTGCCTATAAAAAGCTAACATCACTAGTAGTTTCTCAAAAGGGGTCGAATTAAATTAAATTAATAATGATTTACCTACAGTTAACATGACTCCTAAAGCTACTTATTAATGATATAAAGGTTACTCGTACAGACCTACTTAATTTAGGTTTTAGGTTTAGAGATTATTTATTCTCATTAAGAATCTTACAATTCACTTAATATGAGAACTTTAAAATAAATATGTTTGTAATGAATGAGCGTATATAACATAGAAAGAAGGTAAATTTATGTAATGTTTCGACAAAGTTTTTGTGGGTATACTATAATCAAAATTTAGTCAAAAACCTAAAGTGAATTTTCGTGCTTTGTACAGTCATACAAAAGGTTCTCTGAGAAAATGACCATTTGTGTAATGTAGGTAAGTTATCTTGTGAGTTTACATTACATTGAATCACACCATCGATTGACAAAAATACTTTAGCGTAAAATTATAAAGACCAGCCAAGACGAGATCATGAAACTTGACAAGTTGTCGGCGCGTGTCGAAAAGAAAAGGTATTCATTTCGTTAAAAGAGTCCCTAGGTCCGTCACGACTCACGAGTACGTAAAAAAATGGTCTAGTCTTTTTTTTCTACACAAACCGACCAGCAGCATACGCTAAGAGCTAGTGATGATGTATATAAAAATGCCTTAAACTATTTCTGAGTGATTACCAATATGTCATTAGATGTTATAGATATAAATTTCTAATACTAAGTGAACGTTATTCACTAAAAAAATATTAACAAAAACAATTATAACTCCAAGATATATAATGCCCTGAAATATTTCTGAATAATCATCTTATGTCTTAGGATATTATAGATATAAATTTTATGACTTTTGCTATGTATGATGGTTCACTAATGTTTGACCAAAAAATTATTGACAAATACATCGTTTGACAAACACTTCATTTGACAACCTTTTATTTTCTACTAAAATATTGACTTTTTGGAAGACTTATAAAACAAACCTACCTAACCTAATATAATGTGAGCCACGCCTAAAGATTTTTCGATTTTTAAAAAGATAACGGTTTATCACTATCATCACTACATAGTATAAAATAAAGTCGCTTTCTCTGTCCCTATATATGCTTATATCTTCAAAACTACACCACGGATTTTGATGCGGTTTTTATTAATAGATAGAGTGATTCAAGAGGAAGGTTTTTATGTATAATTATACGCAGACGAAGTCGTGGGCAGAAGCTAGTCAGATAATAAAGGGTTGTCAAATGAGATGTTTATCAAACGATACATTTGTCAAACTTTTGTCGGTCAAATGATCGGATACCGGTCAAAGGTGTAACCCACTAATTCTTTAACAGCCACTCTAAGCCTCGAAACTTTTACAGTAAAAGCGAATCAAAGAGGTACCATCCCTTAGAAATCTTCTAAATAATTAATATACGAGTACTAACTAGATATTTACTATCCCTTTCCTTTGCGTTGCCGGTCTATTACATACTTGTATATTTGAAGTCTCTGGTTCACGTAAATAATTATTATGGATCTTATTCTCATTCAATTCCAAATTTACAGCAACAGCTTCACTTAGATATTCACCCAACCAATGCATAATTCCACACAGGTCTATAGGTATTATATAGTTGGTGTAGGTATACTGTATTCTTCTTTTGTGCCTAAAAGCATCTCATTATTAACAAAGTGGCCTTGGCTCGTATTCAGACGAACGGGGCTTGATTGATTCTTGGAACATTAGAAAACGATTCCTAAACTTCTTCCCTATAGCTGTCGTATAATTTTATTTTATCACAAATTTTATTATGAATCTTTGCAGTCTTATACCTATTAGAAAATAATACTGTGCAACGAGTTACAGAACAATATAAAATTATCACTGTTTTGATATTATCACCGGTGTACTGATAAGAGTTTCATTTACTTACAAATATATGCCCACGTACTAGTAAGTGCGATTATATTTTCTAGACATATGTCGAATGCCGGTAATTATCATCGCAACGGAACATCTGCTGCTGCTGCTCTTTTCATTGCGTATTAATGTCATTTCAAACAAGTCTACTGCCTTCACACGATAATAATGAAGGATCCCGGAAGGACGAAACGCAGCACGAGGAATAAATTCATGTTTTGCTACAGTTACCTACTAATCATCGAAATACAAGTACTTTAAAATCGTTTATAAATAATTTAGTATCAGTTAGTCACAGCTGATATTAACACCTGCACTATCCATCAATTTATGAGTATCGATCACTCTAATCGTACCTACGCGTCTTCCAATTGATATCATCTATGGTCCGCCAGTATAAGTCAGCAGAGCGCGCGTAAAGTGCGTCGTGACTTACAACAGACTCGCAACTACCTCTATGTACTATGTGCCTATAGCCAACGCTTATGTAAGTACGTCCACCCACCTACAGCAACATTTACGCACGTGTATCCATTATCAGCACTGAGGCCTATTTTGCACGAGCTAATACTTAGGCTTAACGAGCACTTATCGATTGTTAAATTTATGTCATCAGCCACTCATCAATGCTTTATCAAATTTGTAATACTAATTGATAGGGCGCTGTTTTGTACAAAGTTGTACACAGTTTGGTCAATTTGATGGCTTATCTGACTGATAATCCCTACACGTGTCTAAATCATACGTACCGCGACCTTCAAGACTGATGATTTTTTTATTGCAGGTAGCTGAGGCAGCAGATGACGTGGGCGCTAGAATGATGTTCCATATTTTTTATCATAACTGCCCAAAGTGCCCAACCAACGCGGAGCTAGGGAATCCCCATGTGTTCATACAAAGGATCTAATAATCGCCAAATCATATTTTACTGTGGTGAGTGCCAAATGTGCGTGCATTAGAGTCAGCGTAATAAACATCGTTATAGCGCCCTGGTAATCGAGCGATAAAAAAAGATAAGCCTATACCTACAATGTATTTTCAGACTGATTGAATTAATGTTAAATTTAACACTTTTATGTAATTTGTATTTGAAAAGACCTTGAATTACCCACTAAAGGGGATCAGCATAATCGCCAAATCTCTTATGAAGATGGACGGCATACTTTGTTTTTCATTGTGCTTCTTTATTCAACTCTCTGAGACTCTTAATCACGCTGTAGACTAATCCTAGTTGGATAATAAAGATAACCCTTATTTTTTTACCCGACTACGGCAAAGCCAAAGGAGGGTTATGATATACCTAAAAACAAGTAGATAAGTAGGTATACCGTAAGCAACTTGCCATCGGTATACACAAGCTGGAGTACCTACAGGAGGCGTCACTAACAACACGCAACCGGCGGAACTGCGACGGATTCGCTAATGACTCCAAGTTGTCAAAATGTGTGTAGAATTTACAAGTTAATAGATAAGTTTTTTTTTTTTAACCTTACCTACATAATGTAAAAAAAACCATTAGTGATTTTTAAAAGGTTTATGAAAATTTTACTAACAACAATACTTTGTAATCTAATTTTATTTTTACGTAAATCAATCACTTACGCCAAGCGGATTTCATCCTCATCTTCATAAGGCCTATGTGTAGTTTGGCTCAGTACGCGCGCGCGGCGCAAACGCAGTCAAGATCAAGGGCGTGCGATTGCGCAATAGCTGGCGGTCGCCGGTCGCACTGCATCGTGTGATGTCATCGCGTCGTCTGCGCCCCACTCCGGCCCGGCCGTTTGATAGGAGGCGGACGCGAAACGTCTATTTTTAATTTTTTGACCGCATGTATGTGACCTGCGCTTAACTGTTTTGTTCTTTTTCGACTAACGGAATCTTATCCCGGCTAGGGCCTCAGGTAAGGCGCAGACAATCGACAAAGCGCTACGGAGTAGGTAACAGCTAATCTTTAATAGAGGCACCTTAAAAGATCTAACTCTTAGTCTGTTTTTTTGCTGGAAATCACCGAGTATGTGGGTTAAATTTAAATAGGTACTTCATAATTGATGTACCTGAGTGCGAATAACAATACTTAAGTACCTAAATACCAATGTTCCTAATCCGGAAGTACGTTTAACACTAGATTAGACTTTGGTTAGTTTTATCCAAATGTCTATACATAATTATCTTTATGAGTAAAATGTTTTAAAGTTCTTAATAAATGTGTGAGGTTAGCAAGGTTGCGGTGATCTCAATAATTGCGTACGAGAATAGAATTTATTAACCATGTTAAAAAGTAATTCGCTATCACATGACAAAAACTGAAATGTATATATTTATGACGTCTTCAGCTCATTGAAATGTTTCAATCTTTTGACAAGACATTGACAGAACTGGTTGACCTTAGACGTAACGGTAAATTAGGAAGGAGTGTAATCTCAGAGTAATCTATATTGTAAGCATGGTGCGCGCATACGCGTGACTTTGTTGATATATGTAGACGCTAACATGGCGTCAGCGGCTCATGGGTGACCTTCGTTGCACAATAGTCATGTTAACGCGTTTTAAGGAGTGGGCACATCGATGCGACGTTGACAGATCGATGTTGATTTAGATTCATTTCCTCAACACCAGTTTATATGTATTAAAATACTGATCAAAAGTAGCATTACGTGATTCTGATTACACGATGGGCATATCCATTATCCACATCCCTGAGTCCGTAGTCAACTCGCGCTTCTCCGATTTTTGTGTCCGAGAGTAACATAGGTACAACCTTATTTTGGGACTTGATAACTCCCCTGAAGTGATTACCTACGTATTTGACACGTATAGAATCAAAATCTGATCCCATTGAAAAACCATGCTGCTGTTTACGGACGCAACGTACCGAATTACGGTCCATCCGGCTTCTTTTACTGACTGTACAGTGATAGTTTTGTTAAATCAATGTTTTATATCTTATCTTCATCTTACGTGTAAGTAAAACTCATATACATGCGTCCTGTCGTCAAAAGATAAACAACATTAAAGTCATCAGTCTTGGTTACATCTGCATGCTGGTCGTCAGACATGCCTACCTATATTTTCAGCCAGTGGGACAAGAGATGAATTTAAAGCACCCAAGTTGGAAAAGAACGGAACCGAGTCATTGCTAAGATCCCTCCTAAATTTGAGCATAATGATGGTCCAGTGCTGTACAGTACCAATCTGCCCCCAATCTGCAGTCAGTCTTCATTGCAACTTCGACCTCAACAAACTATTATTTTATTAGCTTTATAAGACCTATACCAATAAAGCTATCTCCACTAAAGGTTGGGAAGTGAATTTCCCTTCCTAAATCCGCTTTTTCTAAACACTACAGAATTTTTAAATACATAAAATATTTTTTTCTCGACGGGAAATAAGCATTCGCTTTAATTAAGTATAGGGGTAATATTTAGAAACCAATTTTGTTCAAACAAAACTTGGCGTGATCTTCAATTTAAGTATGCTCAAGCAAGGTCCTCTACTACCATTTGGAAAAGTTACTGCACGTATATAGATATTTAAGTGGTGTCCAATGTTTTATCAACATTTCGAAGCATTTGTGCTCACCTTCGCTTGTGTATTAATTCTAAACATGTCCAACTATAGTGCCTAAAGTCTAGAAGATCGTATCAGACAAACAAAACAAATTCTGTGGCAGATTCGTCCAAACCTGTTTAAAACTTACTACCAAAACTAATAGCTTCCACCACGGCCTTTCCAGGAAATTGGTATAATACAACTGTAAATATTTAGGAATGCGACCTACTTATCTAATTTAGTTATTTATTTTGTTGTAATTTTCTATTTGTATTTTTTTATTAAACGACTTCAAAAAAGGAGGTGATTTGATTGGACTGTAGATTTATAATTATTTTATGGATTACGGAAGAAACTTCGACAAAATTTGTAGTAGGTAGGTATTCGAAAGGGTTACACTCCCGCGGTTGAAACTGTTGTCCTTTCCTTTCCTTTTCAGCATAGATTAAGTACGTCCCACTGCTGGGCACAGGCCTCTTTTCAGACTGGGCTTGTGCTACAGGTCCCCCGCAATCCCAGTTCGGATTGGTAACTTAACTCACAGTTGAATTACTTTCCGGGTGCGTTCAGGTTTCCTCGCGATGCTTTCCTTCACCAAAAGCGGGTGGTAATTTCGCACATAAACTGCGAAAAACTCAGAGGTGCGCGCCGTTCGAACCCCGACCTTCTGCTTGAAAAGCCATAGGTCAAACCACTAGGTTACCACTGTTATAACTGTTGGGTTCTTAAGGAATAATTAGTACCTGATTATTTTATGCTTCAATTTCGTTTGCACCATAAATTTCATTTACATACGTTATTTACGATTCCTTTTTTTTTTCGTACGATCGTAGCCTTGCTGGTTTAGTGCTTTCTTACCTTGCAGAACGGTTGCAGAAGCTATGACATTTAAATCGCTGCTGTTCAAATAAAAGTTCTATATTCAAATGAAACTAAATACACGGTCGGTTGATCAGGTCTGAAGAACTATGGCAATATACTGGGACATCTAACACTGTTAAATTAGTAGCGGTTACGAACTAGGTTCATGAAACAAGTTAATATTGAATGATACCCTTGATGATAGTCCTTTTTACGCCAAACGTTATTTAGTCGGTCATGAAAATGGTTATTGAACTTATATACGACTATGAATATGTGGGCATCCTGTCCTGTGGCTCTTTATTATTTCATTGGTCCACGAATCTCGTACACGTACTCGCATTAAACCAACCTAGACATAATATAACGTAAGAACTGGTCACCAAATTGATAAAAAATAAGCTTATAAAACACATTCGTACGAAATTGACAGACAGTGGAGTACACGCAACATCATTACCATCCGTTTAGGTCAACAGTTTGTTATAATATAGCAGTGCAGTTGGGCATAATAATAATGTGATCTACAATAGACGTTAATTTAGAAGTTTGAAAAGACAAGGAAATAAGACATTTGTAACACTAATATTGGGCTGATTAGTTGTTGTATTCGTCGCTTCGCAGGCGCGAATTTTCGCGCACTGTATTTTGTTTTATTCCCAAAGGTACAGACAAATTAAAGAATCACAAACTATTACATGCTAAACGTGGCCTTTAGGTTTTGTTACCTCAGGCTCTGTCTACCCCGTAAAGAATTATAGACGTGATTTGTGTATGTATGTATGTACAAACTATTACATTTATACGTGCATCTGCCCCAACAAAATGCTGGCCAAATCTTTATAAACTAATGTTTTACACATACCTACCAACATGACAAAAGCCCACGACTACATCCGGATTCAGTGCGCGCGCCGCCTTATCCTATAGAGGATGCAGTTCGCATGCGCGGCCGTGCTAATATTACGAGTTACACGCGCAACTCGGACCGCGCTGCGTGGAGATCAAGGTCGTACGAACTGATGCGTACGCTACGCCATACATAGCACAGCTCGCGATATCTTTGAACAGTTGCCTCCCAGTAATGCGTCGGCTGAACATCCGTTTTGAGTTATCTACGATTGCCGAAACTAGCCTTCGTGTACCTATACGATTTAGTTTTAGGCGCTCCTCTCTTGCAGCGAAAAGAAACATCTACGTAGAAGTATTAGTTTAAATTCGAAATTTGGTCGAGACTTTAGAAAAGTAGTTAAGTTTCTATACTTGATGAACAAAGCCTTTCGTAGTCCTCTTTTTCATTCTACAATTCTGAACTGATTTTTTGAGATATATCTAATTTAATGCAAGAAGAGCTATGCCTCTATGTTTTCCTTTTAAAACTTCTGAAATTCGGCAATTATTGAGCTTTTCGCGGATCACTAGATTGTGATAATCAAAATTGAAAAAAAACAATCAAATCGTGCGACAAAAAAGACTCGTTCTGATGTGATTTGGTTATTATCTAGGGAGGAAACAAGTTTGTATGTTGTTCATGTTCACCTGATTACCCCTTAAGTTCAGTTTAGAACTATTAAAATTTACGAAACTATCGAACACAATAACAAGCAAATAGAAGTTCTGAAGAGGCTACTTTTATCGGTATCTCTATCAATAATCATAAACGCAGCTAAAAGAAGACAGTGACTTCGGCACTAGTAGTTTATATTGTCTTACACAAGAACTCAAAAAGATTTGACCCTTTTACATTTAGGAATAGAGTCGTGTGTAGAGTCGCGTGTGTGTCTTATTCTGAGATCTTAGCTGTAGATGTATCTACTTCTGATGCTGACTGTATAACATATCTTTGAATAATTTGCTCCCTGTTTTAGCTAAACATCTGTCTTGAGAGGTTCCCACATCAGCCTTCTCATTCTAATGCTTATTCGACTGTGTTTTACTCTAATTTTCCCTACCCCGGTTCTCTACTGTTGCTGACTCTATTTTAACGATTATTGATCATTTATTAGTTTATAACGTGTAAGTTGTGTATGAGCTTTATTTTCTAGAGAAATTATCTGCACTAATATTTTAAAGAGTTTTATGAATTTGTTACGTTGTAGAAGGTAATCTCTGGATTTACTTAACTATATTAATTCTGCGCGGACGAAGTCACGGGCCACAACTAGTTTTTGTATAAAAAAATAATAAGACACATTGAATTGCAAATGATATGAAATATGATATGAAAACTTCACTTGCGGGTAAAAGCCCATCGAGGGACTGGGCGAAAATCTTAGGAATCATGTTATAGACGATGCAGCTAGCAAGCAACCTATAACTATTTTGACTCCACTTTCCACCTATACGCTCACAGTCTTACTATAAACGTGGCTTGTAGGTCATGTTACATTAGGCTCTGTCTGCCCCGTAAAGGATAAAGACGTGATTTGTGTATGTATGTATATGTATGTATGTATAGTTTTAGATGTTTTAAGAAGTAAGTCGCATAATTGAAACTGAACCTTAGGGTGGTAAAAGAATTTCATAGATAACCATAATATGGGGCAAAAAATACACAAATTGGTCCGTAGAGAGTAGAGACTGTTGATTACTGTCATGCACTATCGGAATCATATGGGTTTTAGCAACGTATGACTCTTATGAACAAAAATTTTCCTTGCTACTCCGCATATTAGATGGCAAACAGACAAGCAGCAAGAAAGTAAAAATTAAATGCCAAAACTTTAAAATTTCCTGGTAGTAACCAGGTAGAATGAATGTGTGCTTAATATTTTTTGAGTAGCGGAGTAGCAAGGTAATTTTTTTGTTCATTGAAATGGACCTCCGCAAAATAACGCCTGATTCAATACAATACGCATGATCCTTTTATTATTATTTACCAAAAGTAAATTAAATTAAATATTTACACGAACGACGAGGACCTCTGAAAATATTTAAAGCTATGGTTCATTCACGATAACATTAGAATCCAGAATCAGTGAATGTAAACCTTTTTTCGTGAAATTATAGTATAATTTTTATGATGATGACGATCACCATAATTTTAAAAGTAAAATAAAAATTAGTATAATAATCTTTGTAAGTAATATAAGTAAAGATAATGAAATATACTGGTATGGGAGCAAAGGATAAAAATAAAATGTACTAGTTCCTTCGCTTCCCGCGTAGATTGTAAAAGCCCATCCAAGGAATGAGTAAAGCGAGCAACCCATCACTATTTTGATTCCCCTTTCCAACTATACGCCCACAAACACGCTAAAAGTTACTCTAAATCGTAGAGGATAAAGCAGTGATTAAAATGTATGTAAGTATGTAGGTAGTCAAATAAAAAAAAACTAACAAATACAAAAGGAAATTGTGCAGAAGCATAAAAGTGACAGTAATGTCACCTTTATCTTTATGTTAATTACCTCTGATTCTTTAGGTGTTTCATATGGAAACTATCTTTGATGATTGTCAATTACAACTAGGTTTATGTTGTACTCGTATTATATACAAATTATGATATGAAAGTCGCTAAAATGTTAGATTGATAAATTGGGTGAAAGTATTTTACTATTCTCTATTAGGGGACTCAAACTCAGAAATATGTTACTTATTAATTGTCATTTTAAAAATTGTACTACAAAGAACCATTTTTCGTTCTGTCTAATTCTATCCTGAATGGATCATAAAGTACTTCGATTCTGACGTAAAGCTTCATCATTTTATTCCAGACGGCCGTTAGAATATAGTTGTAAAAACGTACGAGTGAACAAAAAATAGTAAAACTTTGATATTGGGCTGAGCTTGCCCATATTTGAAATCCGCTATTTTTATTAATCTTTAAGGAAAAACAAATGTTTGAAGGTCAGTGCAATACAAGTTGACACTGAATATTTTTTAAGAAGTGTGTTCTAACAATGGTTTTGGATATTTTTTGTAGGTATCTATTGAAGATTTTTTGACAATAAACCGAAGTAGGCAGATAACGCGTCCTCAAAACTAGTAGCTAAAGGGCAAAGATCATTACCGTTGTATGTCTAGAATTTTGAACGTTTGCAGACGTCGCCTTTAATTTAAAATAATATATTATTAAAATGTGCAATATTAGTAAATCTAAAGAACTTGATAATTTCAATGAAATTTGCCATATAGGTTACTGGGGGCGAAATATTTTCTTTGGAAAAATATTATTCACTTAGAGGATATAGGTATTATATCTAATGATACAGGCGATACTGCTAGTAACCCATCACTGTTTTGATTCCTCTTGCCATTTAACATCGCTTGCTCTGCACACGCAAATATATCGTAAAACTATAGAAAACGTACCGTATATGGCAATGCGCGGATAGCGAAGCATGTGTAACCGCCTACACACGATTTTTGAACGAAACGGCGCCTATCAACTGTCGACATCGGTGCAATAAATTCACTATTATTGTTCGAGGACCATGTTTTAAGCTTTCCGTGTGACAATTCAAAATTATCGATTTATGTTCATTGTGTGATGCCGCAAGACAACAATGCATCGCCGCCTACCTGACGGACGCAAAGTAAGCTACAAAACAAAGATTCTAGATGAATTATAAGATGACCTACTTAATTTTTTTTGGTCGAATTTTATTCTATCACGAATAATCTATAAACAATACCTATGCCCGAATGAAAAATAGTCACCTATTAAAAAAATCGAGCCATATTTTAAATAATTTAAATATTGTTACGCTCTATTTATTTCGTTGTTATGGAAGATGATTTATGCAAGCAGTGGTAATGAACCAAATCACCATGCCGTGCTACCCCACGGGTGATTTAATAACGGGTGATTTCCGCTTGTGTTCCGAATAATAATAATATCAACTTTCTGCTGTAATTGTTAGCTAACACAATATGATGTCCTGTATACCTACAAAACGCTACAATAAGGGAAATACAGCTACGTGGTTGTACCAATAGTGCATTAAATATAACGATTATCTCACAAATTAGTCGATCTGACAACCCCTGTATAGTTACGTAAAAATATGAATGAAATGTCTCTGAAGTGTATGTGTATGTTATAAGTGGGTATAAGACCAATAGTTAAACGAGTGGTACGATTCTTTGCTAATTAGTTAATTGGTATTCGAAATATCTTACTTTTTATGACATGGTACATCAATGCTGGATAAGCTTAATGTTAGATTAACATTCGTGTCTTTGTCTGTCACTTTGACATTTACCTTTATAAGACACAAACTATACATTATTTTATTGTAATAAATAAAATATCTTGGGACAATTAACACCAATTGATCTAGTCCCAAAGTAAACAAATATTTATATTTTGGTATTATTAAGTATCCCTTTTACATTATTTTCTAATATAACAGTCAAACTTTTACACCTCTATTATACTTATGAAATGTGGCCATTACTTAATGGGCATTGATTTCCTATTCCGCCCTGTAGTCCCGTGGTCCCGTGGAAAACTAGAAAAATCTGTTCAAAGTGCAAATCTATGATTTTAAGGAACAATTATGTTAACGTATTTTTTAATAAATAGGCATGTGCTGTTTTCGTTTATACACCTTGATATATAGCGCTCAAAACTACCAGACTTAAGAAAAAACAAAACCAGCTACAAGGATTTAGGTGTAGTTTTTTTTTGGCGCGGCAAACCAGTTTTAGCCTACGGCCTAGAGAGACTAAAATTTGAAATTTTATTCTAATTCAATGTTTTTATTAAACTAATTTTATTTTAATAGAACTCGTTTTTGATTCTGCCTGCTTAAAATTTGTGATAGTAATAAGGATCTAATCCGCACTAACGTCAACTATTGGTGTTCGTCGTAAGCGCCGGTTGCAATGACGACCATACGGCATATTATATCAATTTCCCGCGACTATAAAATGTGCGCTTTGTCCGTGTCTAGTCATTGCCCATGTCATAAAATAAAATGTAAATTAGAATTTGCCTACCTGCCTGCGAATTTACTTCCATGCTGGTCTGCGGGAGTAAAGAAAAAACATAGAATTTACCCGTTGCTTCTCTTCCCGCGCAGATGGTAAAAGCCCATCGAGGGAATGGACAAAAATCTTAATAATCATGTTTTAGGCGATGCGGCTAGCAACCCATCACTATTTTGATTCCACTTTCCACCTCTACGCCCTCAGTGTCTTGCTAAACGTGGCCTGTAGGTCTTGTTACCTTAGGCTCTGTCTACCCCGTAAGGGATAAAGACGTGATTTGTGTATGTATGTATGTATGTACTTGCCTATCTATATATTCAAGATTAAACCCAAATCCGTATAGCCGTTAACACGTAATTTAACCTCAAACTAACCAACAGTCAGACATTTTCACAAATAGGTAATACTAAGGCACTATTTTTATCTATAATAAAACTTTATAAGTATCTAGACCGACCACTTAAAACAGTCCTCCCCCGGGCGGACCGAGAGCGGTGCGGGCGGGTAGTAGTGGAGGCAAAATACGTGAAATTTCCCTTAAGTCAGGAAATAATTCTAAGAACTGATAAAAACAATTGTTTTTGATTTGTATGGGTTAGAAATGGAATTTAATACATCACTTGATATATTCACCCCCCCCGGAAAGGGGTGGAATTGGTTGAAAATGGTGTAATAGTAATAACTAAGAAGAAAAAATAGGTGTAGTCTGTGCAATTTGCCATACGTTTTATTACATCTTAATCTATATTTGCACCCGTTATTTAGCTCAATTCAAGCTACGGAACATACAAAAAAAAAATCATATAACTAAAAATATACTTTTTGGCATTGCGGCCCCGGGAAAAATACAGAACGCGGTGCAAATTGAGGAAATGATGAGAATATATATCAAAACACAATACCAAATTTGCACCAGGGTGCGACACCCGAAAAGTAGTTTTCTATGTTTTACTGTCTTTGTACTTCGGGGGAAATTTTGGAATTAATAAAAATCGTCACAATCGTCTTAACTTGGTTTGATTTACATTCGCACCCCATAAAAAATTGACATTTCTACACGGAACATGCGGTTCTGTAATACTACCCGCTACCTAGCGTTCGCTGCTATTCCTTGCGTTTAGATAGAACTATGTTTACCAAACTTCCGGTTAAAATTTTCTTTTTTTTATTGAGTGCGAATGTAATATCTTTTAAATATGTGTTATTTATAAATTTTCACGACTATCTTAATTTCCCCCGAAGTACAATCTACAAAAGAGTGAAAAAAAACATGTTCCATACTTTGCACGGGGGTGCAAAGTTACCTGGGTGTTTATAATACTTTGAAAAGCTTAATCTAAGTTTGCACCAACCGTCTGAATTATCCTCGAGCCGCAATCAGAAAAAAATATTTTACCAAGATTCTATACATCGTACACCTTTTTAATTAACATACATTATGTACCAAAGGGGACCCTTCACGTGGCTAAACTTGCGCCTAATACCTTTTATCATACTCCAAAATAACGGCATTTGAAGTTTATACCTAATATTTTAAAGTGTTCCGTACATGATAGAAAGGTGCAAACCGAAGGAAACCATCTAGTCGTGCCCTCTAACGATTCCACAAAAAAACACGACTACACGAATTACTTCCATACTTTTCGGTAATTCGACTATACTATAGTGCGCCTGCCGCCCGCACCTCTCTCGGTTCCCTCTGCCGCCTTCCCCGCGCCCCTGTGCCGCGCGGGCGACGACTCATTCAAGCGGTCGGTCTATAATATTGGTATGAATGCAGATTGGATGTTAAGCCAACATAATTTTAAAAATGTTGTTTTTTTTTTTTAATTCTGTTCATATCCTATATATAACCTAACCTTTCATTGTAATGTCATTTGCATCATTGATACATGAGTGTAACTAACACTTGGTAAATTTTAAGAGATATTGTATTGAAAGTATTAATAATCAACTTAATTTATGAAACATGTCCGTTACAATAATGTTAAGATAGAACTTGGTATGCCACAAGATGACTTTGAGGTGAAAAATCTCTTTATTAAAGTTAATCTTTCTACGACCTCGTTGGCCTTATTCGCATATTAATAGGAATAAACTGATGATTAAAAAATATCGGATACTATGTGATTTAATTAAGACGCGCGCACAGTGGTGGCTTTTACACAAATATTTTACAGGAACAATAAAATACTAGAATTACTTATTATTACTATTGTGCCCCACTGCTGAGTAGAATTATTTATATGATTTTAGGAGCAAGATTGTGATTAGGTGATCACAGCATGAGACGTTCAATATTTTTTGTTACTCGTATTTGGATAAAAATAGATACTGTACCTACCAAATTAAATATTCATTATCAGTAGGGGAGTTGCGATCATAAGAAAATGGGAGTTATGGATTTATTGTAAAGAATGTTAATAACAGCAAGGCTTTAAATTGGTGTAATTAATGGTATCGATAGCTGGCGCCACACGCCGACATTGTTAGTTGTAATGTTGAATTGTCACACCATAAAGTAGTAGTAAAGAAGAAATTAAAACAGATCTCGTTTTTGTTATCTCGTATCCGATTTTAGGAGCGTCTGGCTTAGCTTTTTCACTACGTAAATTCGTAGTAAAAGTGCTCTTTTTCTTAGAAATGTAACGACATTTCTGAAAAGAACTTTTTGCTAATAAAACTAACGTTCACTTTTTTTAAATCGATTATCGATTGTTGAGTAGGGTTGCCATCATAAATGTTTCTAAATTCCGATTTTAGGTACCTAATGCATCTTGAACTTATTTAGTGATTACGGATTTGTTTTGCAGACGACATTTTTTGCTATCTTTCGGTTTTCTACTTAGGTATAACAATTTTTTGGGCGCTGACGAGTCAGTCAATAAGACTGGAATTTTCTTGTAATTTATACAAAATTAATAGGTTTTCTTGGTGGAAATATTATTTTTAAGCTTAAGCTTTTTGCTGACGGCACTTGCTCGTAATTTATTATTGTTTCGTCACCAAAGCTCATACGAATCCAAACACTAAAAGTGGGTCGAAATTAATTTCTATTATTTTAATCGCGTAACTCGTTTAAATACTTAAGCAGGTACACTGCAAGCTAAATAATCCAAATTGAACACCTAATCAGTCTTGAGCGACAAATTCTGGAAAAACTATACGATTACTTCTAGATATAGGTACTTATTAGCTTACGACGGAACGGTCGCGTAGACGGGCGTTTTTTATATTTTTTCTAATCGTTTTGTTTTTGAAGTCTTGTCATTTTATTAGTTAGTTGTTACATATCAAAGTAAAGAAGCAGTTCAGTTTCTTGGTATTCTCACTTGCCATCGATTAGGTATCCTTTTTTTTCCTCACATTATCATATAGTCCACACATCGTACTCTTCAGGAACGGAGGCGTTTTTTTCCATGACATTGAAGCCGTTCAAAATTCCGACGTCGTGTAACTTTTTTCGTTTTTTAAAGATAGAACGGTAGCAAAACACGACATATATTATACTCATGCCTCGTGTCGATGTATCGTTCAATCGCCCCGCGGGACGTTCGTATATACTCGTGGCTCGACTCATAGGGATTCCCCAAATTTCACGAACAAAAACTGACAAGTGCAAGAAAAGTTCAACGCTCTCTCACTTTGTTCGGCGTCTGCTTCTCTATTAGCTATGCCGCGACCGAGTACCTTCACTAACTGTACCACGTGTTAATAAGGCAATACCTTTTCTATACACCAAAACATAAAGGCTATTGTCCCGTGGCTGGCCTTCTGAAAACCTAAATTGATAGTGAAGAAAAAACGTATTGGAAAAACCGACAAATAATTGGCGTTAATGGTATCGCTTTTACTTATTTTGTCTATGCACTTTTTTACAGTTACAGTTTTTCTTTTATTCTGCTGTTGACTCTCCAATAGTTTTAAGCAGCATAAGAAACATATACTCGTCTTGCTGCTTTTACTTTGTGAAATTATTACTGTCGGTAAGTAGACAAAAAGCTGGTCACTTGGAGTCAAACAAAGAATCAATAAAATTATAGGCTCAGAAATATGAAAAACTAAAATGAATCTGTATCATAAACGTAATTAATAAAAAATGAAAGAGGTGCTGTAAATATTAAAAAAGGATAAAGTTAAGAAAAAAATACTCATCTTAACAAAGAAAATGCTATAAGGGTACCCTTTTTCTTTTATGATACACTAGCGACCCGCCCCGGCTTCGCACGGTATATTATGCATGTATTATACATACAAACCTTCCTCTTGAATCACTCTATCTATTAAAAAAAACCGCATCAAAATCCGTTGTGTAGTTTTGAAGATATAAGCATACATACGGATTTGGGGACAGAAAAAGCGACTTTGTTTTATACTATGTAGTGATTATGTACGGTCGGCCAGGTAAGTGGTCTATCACTTTTCATTCAACTTATATTATCAAACGAAAATGTCTTACCAACATTATATATTGTGACGTGCAAAAAGAAATGATTTCGTTTTCCAGCCCTTAATCGTGCTAAACGTGGCCTTAAGGTTTTGTTACCTTAGGCTCTGTCTACAAGGCCTACAGGCCACGTTTAGAAAGATTTGTGATATGGAACCCTAAAAATAAAGGGTAGCCATTTAATCGATGTGGATAAAGCAAATTTAATGACTGTTGCACGAATGTAGCATAAATACAGCAATGTAGAGTTTATGTGCATTACGCTCTACATTAAAATAGGAAACCAAATTTGTTTAACGAATGGGAGAATGAAACGACTAACTAGTAACTGGCTCATTAATACTTAGTAGACCCCCTGCTATCGTAATCGATCGTTTATAATGCCTACAAAATATGTCTAGATGCAATCGCTTCTCGTAAAAATGTCACGTTATAGGAATTAGAATCTAACTTAAGGGTACGTGTATATAATGACTTGCGAAATGATCTTTTTGGATGTATTGACAGAACATAGGTATGTTAACTTACTCTTTATGTACCCATCATGTACAGTCAAGGGCAATATAAATATATGTACGTTACCAAGACGTCAAAAATATCTATACACCTCTATGCCACATACAATAAGGTCGGTGACACATATATTTGATGGCTTTGGCTGTATCGATATTTATGCCCTTGACCGTACATACATTACAGTAATCTGACGAGCGCGCTTATCCTTCTATCAATTCTCTATTTAACTTTGTTTAACATATCTAGTCTATGAAAACTGCATGTATTACAACAAGAAAAATTAACTAAACTGTTTATATTTGCAGGAGTAAACAAGTCACGGGCCTCCGAAAGATGGCCGACTTAATAAATTCTTTACAGACTGTCATTTATTTCTCGTACCCAATTCGTCACTAGCGGATTGTTCACAAGGATTTGAGTGTTTAGACCGCACAATGTCATAAATGCATGTCGATGTAAAGAGGCAAGGCGAGCACTCGTGACTCACGCATACAAGCGCAGGCTGACCATCGCGTAATTGTGCCATTATTTGCTATAGATGAGAATGGAGCGATGATATGCGTGAGGGTTTTATGGGCCTCAGGATAAGTGTGAAATTGACTTAACTTAATTTGTGATTGAATGTTATAAAAGAAGTATAAAAGCAAGCTGATGTTACGTGTAAATTAAGTGCGAGTGCGAGTAGGACGATTTAAAAGTTGTAAACTAACTTTTGAAGTAATTATTTTTGCTAAAATGACTTTTTGATTTTTTTTTGCCTTTACTTTTGATGTGAGACCTTGCGCTGCGCTCTTATTACACTTTCGATCATATCTATAGATTTCAAATCTTATTTTTTACAGTTTCATCATACTAAAACCTTAACTTATTTCAACTTTTTTTTAATTATAATACCTACTACCAACTATTCTCCCATGGATACGGTTGTTTATTTTGACTCTTGTTGCATGATAAATTTCTATGTTTTCTATTTTAATTTGTTTCTATGTATACCTAATCTATTTACGTTGCTAAGTGAGTATTGTCGTATTATCAGTACTTACATACATGCATACATAAATCACGTCTTTATCCCTTAGGTAGACACATTTAAACTTAATATCTCTTTAATTATAATTTAAAATTGCGATGACAGTCTGATAGACGCACGCACACAGGTACAAACGAATTAATCTTTTATGAATTCTAATTTTTTTTCAACTTGAGGTACGAGTATGACTCGATTAATAGTACATTACTGCAGGAGCCGTGAAGTAAGGGATTGCTGGACGAGTTTGGGGTAGGTGGCCGAGTCGAAGACGAGGCCAGATAGAACGAGTCCTGCAATCCCTGTTCCGGCCAAAGCTTGTATAGTGCTTTTCTTAAACAATGTGAGGAAATATTAAAATTAAAAAGATTTTCGATTTGCCACCTTTTTTATTTTTTAAATGTACTAATTTGATCCAGCTATTTGAGCACCATGTTTAACCGCACATAAATATAGTACCATAGATTTTTTTTTTATGTCGCAATTATGCTTAGGTACAGATTGTGGTGGTGGTTGGCTGTATGTAATTTTTTCCTTTGCCAATTTAATTTTAGTATAGAAATTTAAAAAATTAGAGCAGCGGACAAAAATGGATTTTCATACTAACTTTTGTGGCCTAACCCAAGAAGTAATGTAGGGAGCCATAAACGAGAAACTTCATGTCCTCATATCGGGACATTAACGCATACATTTCCGAGCATGTTTAGGAAAAAACTATTTAAGGATTATCATAACATTTTTTTTTTCAAAAAGTCATTCGAAGATATTAAAATTAAAAAAAAAGTAGGTGATTGTCAAATCTTTAAAAAACATTTGTTTTATGAGGATAACTATTTTACTAATAGAATTGCTTGCCAGAATAAGTATGTATTTAGTTAATTTAATAAGTTTTTCTTAAATTTAGACTGTTTTTGTAATCATATAAAAATGTAATTTTATTTAGTAAATTAAAATTAGTCAACATCATTAACTAAATAAATAACTCCAAAAAACTTCAAACTTAAATTGTGTACTGACACGCAATATTGAAAATTATCTTTCACGGTGAAAGGAATATTGAAAAAACTCTAAAACGAATCAAAGTTTGAAAATAATGACACATTCTACTGTTATTTAATTTTTCTTTATTTTTGAATATTTTATTTTTTATCAATTTATTTATTTTTGATTTTTAATAGTTCTAATATGGACGTAAGTCTGGAAAAAAAACATTTCATTTCATAAAGACGTCATTTATGTATGTAAGTATTTATGTCTTCTGATGAATTCGGCTTCTATTGAATTCGGTTTGAATGTCGATACTGTCACTATTGACATTTAAAAGCTCCGTTAAACACGAATATCAACATACATTTTTTTGTAAATACACTTAGCAGGTATACATTATATTGAGGCGGCACTGAGCAAGAGTCCAACGTACTGACAAATAACACAAGTAAAGGGAAGGGCCCTTCAGTAGACATCAACGAGCAGATACAAAGTTCGTAAAAAGCCCTACCAATCATAAAGTACTTACTCGTAATTTTTTATGAAATAATTTTAATAAAAAATTATAATATTATTTTTATTAAATCCAGATAGAAAAATATAATAACACGGTAGACAGAGAAAAATTGACACTGAATGCATTTCGATCGCTTTTGTAATTTTGCACGCCTGTCTGTATGCTTGTTCACGATAATAATTGCGAACTACTAGCCGGATTTTAATAAAATTCGTTTTAGTAGATTAAGCTGATCTAAGATAAACTTCTAGACTTTGTTTCATTAAAATTAGATAGCGGTAATAAAAGATATCGTCATTACAAGTTTAAAAGGAATTAAAAAAATCGTCACTATTCTAAAAGTGAACACAAGGACAAACTGGATGTTAAGTTAATAAATTGATCACGGTATGCCTATTCAGTGAAATATATATTTATAATAGTTTTATTTATTGCGTGACAATTTAAATTCGATTTTGCGGATATTATGCATGGCCATATTGGCCATACGCGTGTCAAGTTGCACGCGTAAGATATGGCGTAGCAAGTTAGTTTGTTTAATGTGCCTTAAAGGCTAAATTATTCGAACAAGTATTCTTCTATTTACCCTCACTCATACGTTGGCGTCGTTTGCATTTTTTAATTTGGGTAGTGGGTTGATTTAGTACCCGGGGGACCTATTTATAAAATCAAAGCTGGTAAAATACTATTTTGAAATACTAAACAATTTCCAATAATAGTAGCAATCATTGTTGACAACTCGAAAATTTAATTACAGCGTAGATACTGTTGGAAAAACACAGATTTGTTCCTGTGTCAAGTCGAGTGGTGTATTTAAAAAAATTGGTGAACAGGGACGAGTTGACTTTGCTTTTCTTTTGTATAGTTTGTAAATGCGCATATCCTATATGACGGTTAGTAAATTACATCAACAAAATAAAATGTTTTAAAAGTTGTCGAATGAATGAATTCGGAACGAAAACTTAACTATAATAATAATAATAATAATAATAATAATATCTTGGGACAATTGACACCAATTGACCTAGCCCCAAACTAAGCAAAGCTTGTAATATGGGCACTAGACAACGGATAAACATACTTATATGTAGATAAATACATACTTAAATACATATTAAACATCCAAGACTCGAGAACAAACATTCGTATTTTTCATACAAATATCTGCCCCGACCGGGGATCGAACCCGGGACCTCAAGCTTCATAGTCAGGTTCTCTAACCACTGGGCCATCCGGTCGTCAAACTGAATTGTAATTGTCTCATGGATAGTTGAATACAGATAAGATCACATATTTTACCTCTATTTATAATATTAATCAAGGTGACAATAAAACGTTATTGAAAATCTGATCAAAATTCACTTTTGCGGGTTGCGTTCAGAAACGTGTGTAGTTAAGCCCGCGCTACACTTTTTTTATTGTAATTTCAATTAATACAGCCGAGTTCGTAACCGTTTTTGTTGGACTGTATAATTATATTGTCGTGGCTCAATTGTCTTTTACTCTGTGACGTAGGCGTACACGCACCAGACGCACGCTAATCTCACAATGTGTACCTTTATATCCACAGAAACCCATTAACCCATAGTAGTTTTTGTCAGACTTTTATGTTTGTATTTTTATTGAAACTGTGACTAGAGACATATTATTAAACTTGTTTAAATTACGTTGGATTAAAAAATCAGACAACTGTAATTGCTTTTTTCCACAGATTATGATCTACCTAAGCTAAAATAAAATATTTAAGACAATTTTAAACGCGCTGGTTCCATAATATGATTGTACAAGCATTTGGCTGTTTGCGGAGAATGATCATAGTCAAAACACATCTTTTTTTATAAATTTAAACTGTCCAATAATGTAATTCCCGGCCGCTGAAATACAGTAATGACTTTAACTTTTTACTATAACATATATATGCTTCGGTGGAAACGGAAATTCGTGATTCGTTTTTATTAACAGACTCAGCTACGCATCGTCCGTCAAACTATATCATCATATACGAATTGCTATTTCCCAGCCTCTGCAGTAATGTATATATGTGGAATCGGTTTGAGAAAGAAAGAAAGAAAGAAGAATGTTTCGATAGTATACGTCTTAGAGATCATCCTATATACTTATCTTAATCTTATCAAAATCTGATTTGTTACACAAACAACACAATGAACTGGCAATAAAATTATTTGAGTGAACAAAACGCCACCGTTACCTCGCCCTGTATTATATCATATTTATTTTGTGTAGGTCAAAACCGTCCAGTTTTATAGCAACAAAAATCAGGACTGTGATAATAAATAGTAATAAGAACCCCACTTCTAAATAGGTAGAACCCCTCTAGAGTACGCAGCGTTCCCTATCAATACAGAACAACACGTTTAATATTTAGATTAGGTACCGTTAACTGGGGTGACTTTGCTAATTTTGAGACTTATCTTATCTTAGTCTAGGGGTCCGTACGAATACATTTGGACCCATTCGTGGATTTTTGTGTAATTACCCCTCCTTCGCACTATTCCATCGCTTTTTCCGCCTCGTTCCCAATTCATGGTGATTTTTGAGGCTACTTTGATCATTTTAAAATTGCTATAAAATTGATATTGTCCATATGCGGTGAGTGATTGGCATTTAGACGTAAAGGGGATCCATGGAGACATCGTTTGGAAGCAGTAAATGCAGATGAAAATTAATGATTTCGTCAATATAAATACTTTTTATAGTCACCCTGGTTTACGGTCCCTAAGTAATGGCTAGATGTTCATTTCAAAAATGTATTCTCGATCTTGTTATTTGAAAAATTCCTCCCTAGCGATGGCCAAGACGGCTAACACACGGCAGTCTAACTCCAGTTAATTGGGTTATCACATTTTGTAAAATGTCTCCCAGACACTGATGACCAAGCTGGTTAAACTATTCATCTCTAGACATTATTTGTGTAATTATGCAACAGAATTTGTTTTTTTTTTCTTTTCATTTATTTACTAATTTCTTTGTTTTTAATATGTTAAAATGCTACGTGGCATTTTGTTGGCATTGGTGGTCTCTCGTAAATGTGCTGGTACAATCAAAAGAACACCATCAATCAATCAAGACACGCCTCTTTCCCATAGGGGTAGGCAGAGACTACTTTGTTCCACTTGCTACGATCCTGACATACCTCTTGCGCTTCATCCACATTCATCAATTTCTTCATACACGCTCGTCGGTTTCGGGTACTCTTGACCTTACCTTTTTTCAAAACGTGCCCAATTTGGTCACGGAGCGTCCGTCTAGGCCTTCCCCTCCCAACGCACCCATTCACATTCCTCATATAAATCTGATTAGTTTAGTTTTACAGAATAAACAGTTGGAATTTAAAATTTGTAAGCACATGACCGTCTAGCTCCGGTTAATTGGGTTATCACATTTTTTATCAATGCACCAACTTGCGGCACATGCGCTCAAGGGTAAAGTCTACGCTGTGCGCCCGCGCCGTCGCGTGTCTGCGTGTAGACGAGCTCTACGCTTTACGTGCCAGCCTATTGTGCTGTGCATGTGTTTGTGTGGCTTGCATGAGTGCGTAGAGGACGGCTGACTTTTTCGATTGCAGAAACAGTTGCCATGCCCGAAATACACGCGGATGGATTCTGCCTCAATGCCACGCGTGCTAGAGCGGATTGGATGGTGCACCCACCCGCGTACGATCTATGCTAGCTCCGATTCCAGTTTTAGTTCGCGAATCGAACGGCAGTTATGATATTTAACATATATACGTATATATCTTAGCATATAGCAATATCTGAAGGAGAACGAGTTCTTACGTAAAGTCACATTATTTTAACCGTTTGTTTCATAACGTAAAATGACATCAGGCACCGTTGGCGTAAAAGAGTAATCATTATTTATTGTTAACTGCATAAATAGTTGTCCATTTTTCATAAAACTATGTATGGGAACCGTTATGATTTGTTCGTCAGTGTATAGCTCAGACTATTTAGTTTTATTTACACTGATTAATTATCACTGAAAAGGCCTTGTTAGACGTAAAATTATTTTTAATTAAAATGTGTACAGAGAGCAAGAGCACGGTAAAAGTAAGAAGAAGGAAGAGGGCGCTAGTGTTGCCGCTCTTACCTTTTCTTGGTGTTGCCAACAAGTGTATTTTAAAATAAGAATAATTAAGTTTAAATGACGGATTACGACACGGCATACAGTTAGTTATTAAGATGTAATATCCACTAAGAAAGGTTTTGGCGACAGGGCCGGATCAAGGTGGTAGAAGGAGCTTCGGTACATATTTTCATTACGCGCGCGCGGACGAAGTTGTGGGCAACACCTATTTTTTTTTCTTTGTCTGCCAAAGGCAAATGTCCAAGGTATCAGTTTTTTTAAGAAGTAGGATGATAAAAGACAACTCGGTCATCTTATATGATTATAATATGCGCATCGCCGACCATGGACACCCGCAACACCTGACCATTGCGGATATATTCCCAGCCCAGAAGGCTAAGGCGGGAGATCACGTGTAAAATAGTGCTAGCGATCCGGGAGGACGTTCCACCGGGTACTGTACTGATACCCACAAATAGAGAAAAAAAATCAGCAACTACGTTTTTTTTATATATAAGAGGGGGCAAACGAGCAGACGGGTCACCTGATGGAAAGCAATCACCGTCGCCCAGGGACACCTGCAAGACCTGGGGAATCACAAGTACAATACAATACAAAAGTAAAGTACCTACAATAGACTGCAAAGGGCACTTTTTCGCGTCTTTTTTATTATTATTATTCCACCAGTGCTTTTGGAAACGTGGCGCAAATTACTTAAAAAAGGCCGAAAATATTAGGCAGTCAGTTCCTACTAGGTATTAAGTAGAATATGCGGCGAAGAGGTTGAAACGATGGAACACATTATGTGTGAATGTGATGCCCTCGCCAGACTAAGAACGAAACTCTTCGGCATCGGATACCCTGAACCAGGAGATTTCAAGGCACTACCACTGCACCCAATCACCCGTCATGAATGAGGTGGTAAAAGCGATAGAATAGTGCGAAGATTAATTACACAAAAGATCCACGAATGGGTCGAAGTGTATCCGTAGGGACCCCAAGACTAAGATAAGATACTAGGTATTAAAAAGGCAGAACCAATTTAGCAAACAAAAGAAAGAGCTCAAAGTTGAATTATAAAAAGTAACAAGCACTTATGAATAACTAGCTTCTGCTCGCGACTTTGTCTGCGTAGAATTATACATAAAAACCTTCCTCATGAACATAGGACATTTTTAGGACTTTTTTGCTACCCAACCCCAAGTTATAGGGCCAAAATGTTACTTGGGGGGCTATCCGATACTGTAATAGTGACTCTTTATTATAATATACTAGCTTCTGCCCGCGACTTCGTCTGCGTAGAATTATACATAAAAACCTTCCTCATAAATCTATCTATTAAAAAAAACCGCATCAAAATCCGTTGTGTAGTTTTGAAAATATAAGCATACATAGGGACATAGGGACAGAGAAAGCGACTTTGTTTTATACTATGTATGATGTGGTCTAAATCACCTGCCACATCTTTCTCACCTTTCATAAACCTTTTAACTTTTGGCTACCGGCAGCTCACCCTGCATGTCCCTGAGATTGTGTACAGTCTAGGTGTATTTCTATCAGCGGACGGCCACTGTTATTCATTGCCTGTTTGTTATCGTTCGCACCTTTCCTGTCCCACGACACTGATGTACCGCAATTTAAATATTACTACTAGATAATTAGTCTTCCGATGCTTCGATGAGGCCTTTCCATGCTTAAGAATAAATAATTTGTAATTAACTACTCTTAATTTGCATAGACATAACACGTAGGAGCTACGCGCTACACTTTTTCTGATAATGTCACGATTTGTAACGGTCGGGAAGTTTAATGAAAGTTGCACTCTTTATATGTAGTAGCTTCACAAGTGGAATAGGAAAAAAGAGACATAGGTAAGGGTAACATTTCTAAAGTAATGGTTTAAAAAAACACGCTAAAAGTGAAAAAGCTATTTGTTGCTCCCATAATGACTTAGAAACAGAAAATTAGAGTGTTGGGGATAATGTTTTTTTTTTGAAGTTCTACTTTATTGATATTATTGCGGAACAAAAACGTACAGACGGATAATGTTTGATAACCCTTTTGCTAGATTTTTTCCTAAAATGGTGGAAAGATTTTTTAATTCCATTTAGGTTACATAGTTTTCTTTATCTTTACGACAAAATCATTGTCAAAAATTTGAAAACCCGAAGTGATTTTTTTCAATAGGTAATTTATTTGACAACCTGATCACAGGCAAAATTATCATAGTTTAAAATACACCCAAATTTAAAAAGAAAAATACTTATCAGCTTGCTAAAGTCACGTGAGAATGAATCACACGGGACTTACGCGTTTTGTTACGAAATATCCCTTACGATAACGACATGATTACTGAATATCTTGTAATAGCGGCTTTATCGTTATTAGTCATAACCACAATCATAATCCTTAAATTTCATTTTGCTTTGCTCAGTTGGCTTTCTGAAAAATCAGGTATCTTTCCAAGTTCGCTGACTCATAAAAATTAAATCACTTTGTACAAACTGCGGCAGAAACACTGCACTTCCATGCTGGTCTGGGAGCAAAGGAAAAACATAGAATGTACCAGTTGCTTCTCGTCCCGAGCAGATGATAAAAGCCCATCGAGGGAATGGGCGTAATTCTTAGGAATTATGTTATAGGCGATGCGGCTAGCAACCCATCACTATTTTGATTCCTTTTTCCACCTATACGCCCACATTCATGCTAAACGTGGCCTGTAGGTCTTGTTACCTTAGGCTCTGTCTACCCCGTAACGGATGAACTCGAGATTTGTTTACGTATGTATGTATGCGCATGATTTGGAAATTGCATAAACATATATATCTGAGCTATTAAAAACCAATTGAGATAAGCATGTTTGTGTTAATTAGAATCTGTCTTTTTCAGAATATAGATTAGCTTGTACCCGCGGCTTCGTCCGCGTTGTAAAACTCTGTTCCGTAAGAATTTTGATACTTGAAACTCCTAGACGAGCCGTTTCGGCCCAGGCTTAATATGTCAGTCAGTCAATAATTCAGTGATCTTTTTCTTTTACAAATATAGATTATTAAATAGTAATTGATAGTTACTTCTGTTACTTCTAATTTCATATTTTAAAATTATAGATAGATTAAAAAAAAATGAAATTAGAAGTAACAGAAGTAACTATCAATGTATGTATTAGATTACCTACTACAATTTTTTTCGCAGAAGTAATTAAAGTTGAAAATTAACATCTGGGGGCGTATCGTAACTACTTATCTGTATAATAATAAAAGAGTGAATCCTCATACCTAGACGACGTCTCAATGGACCAGGAAAAAACCAGTTGTAGTAAACTAGCTTGCCGCATAGCGGTCTAACCATTCCTATATCTAAGAACAAAAGCGAATATTCCGTTTTTGTCCAGCCCTTAGAGCAGTGGTTCCTAACCTTTTCAATGTCACTACCTCTGTGAACAAGTAAGGGAATTGAGTTTACCCCTAGCTAATTTAAAATAATTAAACCACACAAATTCGAACGAAAATATGTTTATTATGTAAGAAATTGCACGTTTAGGTAACTAGTAAGTAAAGTAAGAAAAGCCGCGCGCATGAGAGCGCCGTGCTACCGTTTACCGTACTATTATTTTGTTTATTGCTATTTTAATACTATTTCGTGCCATCCCGTGTTACCCCCCTAGAATCTCCGTTTTACCCCTAAGGGGGTAATTACCCCCCAGGTTAGGAACCACTGCCTTAGGGAGACATAGCACTGTGATAACAAGGTAACACCTACATTAAAAACACTTTTCTCTAACTAAAACATACGTATACACATACATAAATCACGTCTTTATCCCTTACGGAGTGAAGTAACAAGACCTAAAGACCACGTTTAGCGTGATTGTGGGCGTAAGGATGGGAAGGGGAACAAAATAGTGATGGGTTGCTAGCCACATCGCCTAAATGATTCCTAAGTTTTTGCCCATTCCCTCGATGGGCTTGTGACATCTGCGCGAGAAGAGAAGCAACTGGTACATTCTATATTTTTTCTTTACTCCCAGACCAGAAAAGAAGCAAACTTTTGTCTAAAACGACAATTTATTTTATCAAATAATAATTATCAACTTATTTGATTGATATAGCTTTTATCAAGTCTTCTTAAAATTTATCATTGACAAAAATGTATCGACGGAAGAATTTTAAAAAATAACACGTTAACATGAGCTGCACATTACACTCATGGCCACGGCCATGTCAACATGGGTGTCTTTAAAAACGTTAGTGTCCCGTTTTTTTTGAAAGGCTGACAATTCACCAGCAGTGCCAACATAACGGTGTCCAAGGGCGGCGGTCATCACTTAACATCTCGGGTGGACCGCTTGCCGGTTTGCCGGCTAGTCGACATTTTATGTAAATTTCTCTTCCATCCTGGTCTGGGGGTAAAGAAAAAACACTGAATGTACCATTTGCTTCTCTTCCCGCGCAGATGGTAAAAGCCCATCGAAGGAATAGGCGAACATCTTAGGAATCATGTTATAGGCAATGCGAGCCATCACTATTTTGATTCCCCTTTCCAATTATACGCCCCCAATCATGCTAAACATGGCCTTTAAGTCTTGATGCCTTAGGCTCTGTGTACCCCGTAGGGGTAAAGACGTGATTTGTGTATGTATGTCTAATACTCTAAGGCCGTCGTATATAAGTAGGTAACTATTTCGGTAGCTACAGTAAAAAAATAAATATACGGAAAACAAGCATTTAAATTTTTATAGGCATATTATGTCACAGTCAGTTGCCTAAAGTTGAATTAGACAGAGTACTTTGTTACTAATTGCATCATGTTACTGATTTTTGTTGTTTTAAAGAATTGTGTTCATGTTGCCTTATTAATAAGAAAATAAATGTTGCAGTTTAGTTTGGATATTTATGTTTATTTTTTCTTTAAACATCTACATAGTTATCTCGGACTAAGTACGAATATAATGATAGGATTAAACGAACTTAAATCAATCAAAAGTTAGGACGGTTAATACCCTCAATAAATCCAATAAAAACTACAACTTTGGTTTTTTGACAGAGAATTTCCGCGGAATTCGTTTGGTGTGGCGACCTTGAGATGCCAAATTTTAAGAATTAATTGTGCTCACACAGCTCATTATAAGAATAATTATACATTTTAAACGCTATTGGGCACACGATTTTCGTTCCATACATTTAACTAAATAAATTGCGATAATCAACTGTGTAAGATACTTAATCCTTCTTGCAGCAAAATCTTCGCAAAAACCCATCAGACTCGAGACGACATTCGGTACAAGCTGAACCGGGAAGATTCATATGGTTTTAACCGACTTCAAAAAAAGGAGTAGGTTCTCAATTCGTCTGTATTTTTTTTTCAAGCATAAGGGCAGGGAGGGCGCCTTGCGTTTTTAACTTGCGTGACATTGCTATTTCTAATTACACAAACGGATAGCTCACGTATAAAAAGTCGAAACATGTCGAGCATCACTCGACTTTTTATGAGTTATCCGTTTATGTGTAATTATGATTGAGTCTCACGGTAGTTTCATGTTGAAAATTGCTATTTCTCTTATTATTAGTTGTGTGGTTATGCTACGACAGCGTAGCGCGTAACTGCCGGCGCGGGCGCCGTAGCCAGTTGCAAGTTCAAGCTAATCAGAACAGGAAAGTGCGTTATCTGCTATTAGTAACTCCATTTTATTACCTTCCTGCTACTTATCCTTCGATTTTACGTTTGGTGCCAAAAGTTAAGTTTTCTCAATTCAAACTTTCTAAATTTTTTATGAAACATGCCGCTTTCAACATGGAACCGTGAGAATTAATCCTAATTACACATAAACGGATAACTCACGTATAAAAATTCTAGTGATGCTCTACATGTTTCGGACTATTTCGACACTCACTCGACTTTTTCGTGTAATTTTAAAACATGCCGCTGTTTGTGGCCTAACTAGGTTTACTGATTTAACTAGTCAAATAGAGAGAAAATAATTTTAATTAGTGCTTTAAGTAAAGAAAGGAATTGTTTAACCCCTGCATTCTGTAAGAGTTCTATTTGGCTCTTAAATATCTAGCTGTCATCTTGAGAACGGCTCAACATATTTGGCAGTTTTTTTTGTTGTGTCAGTTAAAAGGTTTAAACTAGCAATCAAACTAGTTATTAATTAACCCAACATTTTTGTTCATAAAAACATTACTGGCCATTATTAATTAACTTTTCCATCATATCAACATCATCAATTTGTTGCAATAATTATTAGAATTACGTTCAATATTTTATAAATTGCGCAGGGTGGGTTTAATATTTGTACTAACTGCCAATTAACGTTACAGTTAAGGTCAACAACATATTATGGATCCGCGCGAAGTAGTATAATATGTAAGTATGTATGTACCTATGTATAACTCTTTATTGTACATAAAATACATGAAAAAGATGAATACAGGACAACACAAATGCACAAAGGCGAACTTATCCCTAAAAGGGATTTTTAACAGTTAACCTTTGAACGGGTATTAAGCAAGAGAGACACACAGAAAAAGTAAAAGAACTGATAGAAACTCAAAATAACCCTAAATTATTAGTAAAGTAAGCATTGACTCGTCGGCCTTATCACCACTATTTATTTACGTAATGTCTGTGCACATGTTTTTGCAACTATTTATGTGAAATACTTCATCAAGTATTAATTGGTATCTACGATTGTGCTGAACTCTTCTAAACTCTTACACAAGTTTCAAAAATATTTTTTTGTTAATATTATTTATTTTATAAAAAAAACAATTGTGTACGTAATAAAAGCCAATGGGTGGTCTCACATTGTAACTTGAAAGCTAATTAAACTTGCTTGTATTCAAATAGTGTACATATATACTCGTAATAATCTAAACAAAGAAAACTTCTCTACACTTGAATTTAACTATTGAAAACATCTACTAGTATACTAATAACATGCAATAACTCTACAAAGCCATTTACCTAATAAATATAGGGATATATACTTTTCAGTCTCTATTTATCCGTGGGAAGTAATCGTTTGCAAATTTAAAACGCGGAAATTCCTGTAGACGCAGACGCATTAAGTCCGGGCAGGCCTAAATTCGATTACAATCCGTCGCCGTCACATAGAGGCGGTACTCTACCCGGCAGTTTTAGCGAAAATAGATACCAGGAACTATTATTTATCTTAAAGTTTCACTATTATTAACACATGCATACTTACCATAATTTGAATGAACACGACAAAAGCTCGAAAAACTAAATAGCCAACCGTTACGGTCTGCGAATAAACAACGTCATTGCTCTCCACGTAAATTTTCGTTTTTACATACAGTCTAGACAGAATAAGCGGTGATGCATTGTACAGTGAAAAATAGAAAAGTTGCAATGTGATCGTGGAAATTCATATGAGTCACTCGCGCACCCTTTCACGTGTTCCGGGCCTACCTATAGGCAATTACGGTATTGTGGAGTCCGCGACAGCCGGGAGGCGAAGGGTGCGCGAGGGCGCGCTGGACGCCGGGCACAACACTCACAGTCAGACGAGCGGCTAACCTTGATGCGTATCGGCGCACTCGGGGTTCCATCCGACGGTCGTCGGGCTGAAGGGCTCGCTTCAGGTGTAACAGTGGGATCGACACTTGGGTTACGCGGCGCGGGGTACCGGCGCGGGCGTCGGCGTCGGGGCCGGGGACGGCAGGCGCATCGGCACGCCGCCACCGACGGTGGAGTCGCGGGGCTGAGCGCGGCGGCCGCGCTACATGTCACGGTGCGAGCGCGCTGTTCGCGCCTTGGTCACCGACTCGCAGTGGCGTCGCCGTCCTACTGTCTGCCCGACGACGGCCGGGCCGGCGGCGCGCGTTGCACCGCCCCGCTGCACTCCGCCTGCCCCCCTGCCCCCCGATACCCCCTCGACTCTGGCCGCCCCGCTACACCCGCCCCGCCCCGAAGAATTTTCCGCATCGGACGGGAAAAATCGATTGTGCAGCGAGCCCCGAATAATTTCGGCAAGACGCACGGCGCCCTTGCGTCCTCGCCGCCGAGGCGGTCAAGCGCACTGCCGCCGCCGCGGCTTTCACTCGCCCGCTTATTGAAAACTCTTCGCTGCACCGACGTTGCACAAGCAGAAATGACGCCGAATCTGGTGTCGCTTGCATACAATAACACTTATAACACTTACAACAACTTGCAATTTCTTAATTTAATTTTGAAATTAAATTACATCTTGCAGTACATTAATTTTCTAAGAATAAACATTGTTAATTTATTCAGTCTAAATAAATTTTTTTTTTTTACTATTCTTGACGACTAGGAGGCCTAGTGGTTAGAGAACATGACATGAGCTTGAGGTCCCTGGTTCGATCCTCGGTCGGTGCAGATATTTTTATGAAAAATACTAATGTTTGTTCTCGAGTCTTGGATGTGTAATATGTATCAGGTTAACTGGAAGAAATCCCTTCTTAGGGATAAGTTCGCCTTTGTACTATTTTCTGTGTATTTCTGTATTTTTTTAATTTTTATGTGCAATAAAGAGTTTACATACATACATACATGTATTTAAGTATGTTTATCCGTTGTCTAGTACCCATATTACAAGTTTTGCTTAGTTTGGGACTAGGTCAATTGGTGTTAGTTGTCCCAAGATATTTATTTATTTATTTTATATTTAATAATGCACTTATTTCTACACCACACAACAATTACATTCAACTAGTTCAGATTATAAATCATATTAAAACAAATATGAACCTTTCGTCATTGGTTGTCAAATACTTAGGGGCCGAAACTGCAACGAGCCGCCTTGTCTGCTTTTTCCAATTACACAAGTGAAAGTAACCCCGTATAATAACATACACCGCGCTAATTGAAAATTGATCGCTGAATAAAGCGAGAAACTACAAGCTGAGAGTTAAACAATAGAGCTTTAATTAAAGTAGTCGTTAGTTTCACTCGCCTTCAGTCACATTATTAGTTACTTTATGCTTGTAATATTATCCAAGAACACATTTTTTTTCCTATATTATTAAATTAAATTTGAAACATCTGCAGTTAACAATGCAACTAAGTATAATTGCAAATAAGAGATGGTAAGTAAGTAAATGCTTTATTGTACAAATATAAAGAAACATACAATTCACAAAAAAATAAAAATAACATTAATATATGCACAAAGGCTAACTTATCCCTATAAGGGACCTCTACCAGTTAGTCTTTGAGTAGATGAGAGGAGCATTAAACGAGGCGACAAAGTGTGAGTTTAAAATTCCAGATAGTGAAAGCCACAATAGATGGTCATCACACGTAGAGCCAAAAGTTCTTGTAGATAAACTATGTTTAGTCATGACGTTCCATAATGATCAATTTTAAATTATATACATTTAATCTCTCTCTCGTCTTCCGTGCTGGTCTGGGAGCATAGAAAAAACATAGAATGTACCAGTTGCTTCTCTTCCCGCGCAGATGGTAAAAGCACATCGAGAGAATAGGCGAAACTCATAGGAATCATGTTATAGGCGATGTGGCTATAGCAACCTATCACTATTTTGATTCCATTTTCCATCTATACGCCCATAATCTTGCTAAACGTTGCCTGTAGGTCTTGTCGCCTTAGGCTATATCTACCCCGTAAGGGATAAAGACGTGATTTGTGTATGTATTTATGTATGTATACATTTAAATTTGACTTTACATCGTTTTGACGTAAACTAGTGTATTTATTTTACCCAGCTACCGAATTTGGAGAAATCTAAAACTTTTACCGTGAATGACAAACATCACATCACATCAACAGTGATATCACCTCAAAACTATTCAAGTACGTAAACAAAATTACGTCTGCTCTACTTTAACATGGAATAAGGGCATTTGCCAGGAATTACCTCCAACCGATGTGATACAGTTAAACCAGCACATTCGTGTTCTCAGAATATTACACAAATTATCAGTTGGCCAGTGTTGCGTTTCTTGCACCTTTTTTGACGACGAAGAATATGTAATACCTAATAATTTTCTCATTAAATCTCGATTCATTACGTTTCATAACAAAACCGTGATTCAATCTGTAATTGGATGCTTATACGTATGCTATTGGGTTAGTTTTATATTAAAAAATCTTTAAAATTTCGTTTGTTTCTACTCTTAGTAAAATACCTTCATCAAAATACATTTTTTAAAAACATACCTATGTTTTACTTTTAAATGGTATAAAGCAGCCAGTCGGAAAAATCATCTTACTAATACACAAAATATAAATTTCAGTGTATTAAATACGACGACCGGATAGCCTAGTGGTTAGTGACTCTGACTATGAAGCTAGAGGTCCCGGGTTCGAATCCCGGTAGGGGCAGACAGTTGTATGATGAATATGAATGTTTGTGCCCGAGTTATGGATGTTGTATGTATTTAATTATATATTTATCTACATTATATAAGTATGTTTATCCGTTGCCTGGTACCCATAGTACAAGCTTTGCTTAGTTTGGGGCTAGGTCAATTGGTGTAATTTGTCCCAAGATATTATTATTATTAAATAATCAAATTAGGTGAATAAAAAACAGTTTGTTTGTTGATTGTTTTTATTATCCCTGCGTTTATCCTGTCTATTTGTTTCCTTCACCTACTTAAACTGTCTCCAACTTATTTCTTGCATTGGTTGTCTGGAAGAGATCGCTATTAAGCGATAAGACCGCCTATTGTCTACTTTGTTCTTTGTTTCTGTACTGTTTTGTACTGATTTGTGGTGTTCAATAAAGAGTATTTGTATTGTATTGTATTGTATTAATTTTATACCAGCGTCCGTATTTCTCGAAGCTATAAATTACAATCATAAAAGTCTAAACTAGCTAGACATAGGCTTGACCAAACAATCAGCGGTTGGGGTTTGACCAATGTGGCTAATTAGCACTTGTAAAATTGTAACTTGTAGCTTCGGGAAACAAGCCACTGGTTGCGGAGTAGCAAAATACCTACTTAAAAAGGTTATATTCATTAGCCTTGATCTACTCAAATTAACCTCTGAAACAATCAATTATAATTTTTTGCATTGGTTTTCGGGTTTGGTGGTAGGATAAACATTGCAATTAAATAATGAAAACTTTGAATGAAATCAATAAAACCTACATACACATACCACGCGACTATATCCCTTCCGGGGTAGACATAACCCAAGGTAACAAGACCTAAAATACACGTCACGTTTAGCATAATTGTAGGCGTATATAGGTGGAAGGGGAATCAAAATAGTGTTTTTTTTTTTAATTTATTAAGAAACAAACAGTCATACATAATCAAGTGATGGTAATTCCATGAATACAAATAGACCTATAGTTTCCTTAAAGAACAAGTTAAAGAAAACGTAGCCAATACGCAAAGCAGATTCCTAAAAATTTTGTCCATAAAACCTGAAATAAAATAATCCTTTTGAATAGGTGTATTGGCACAAAAACCGCAAATAAAATAGATGAATATCAAACCACGAACTTAAAACTAATAACTGTAACTTAAAAATGAATTTTAGATTAACGTTATTTTGATAACGGAAAGACTTCGACGTTGCGAAGCAAAAACGAGTGGATGGTTAATTTGCTTTGCTTATTTCAGCAAGTTTTAAAAGTAAACTGTTAAATACGGAAGTCATTGAAAAAACAATAGTGTCAAACTTTGCATATTGAATAAATAACCTTACCATTATCTAAAAAACGCGACAGCGCCAATCTTTGGATGTTGAAAAATTAACAAGTAACACTTTTTTATATATATATTGTGCTAGGGCCTTGTGCAAGGTCCGTCCGGATCGCTACCACCATCTTACTCGCTAATCCTGCCGCTAAGTAGCAGTGCTTGCTCTGCTGTGTTCCGGTGTGGAGAGTAAGACAGCCGGGGGAAATTACGAGCACAAGACGCATTTCATCTTAGTACTCTAGGTTGGCAACGCATCTGCAATCCCTCCGGGGTTGCGGGTGTCTATGGGCAGTGGTGATCACTTACCATCAGGTGACCCACTTGCTCGTTTGCCTTCCTATTCACATTAAAAAAAAAAAAACACAAGAATTTGGGGCCCTTTTGGAAATTAAAAAAAGCGTAATGTGCCGGACAAAAATGTTTTGAGAATAAATGTGAGAGAAATTGCCGGTCCTTCGGGACCCCCTGAGAATGGGGGCCCTGAGCACGGGCCCCGTGGCCCTTATGGTGAAGACGGTATTGTAAATAGGTACTGTACTTTTAGGTATTGATTTCGATCATACCAATTTATTGAGTATGTGCCAAACAATGTTCTCATTACTCACCGAAAACACACTTATCATGTTATCATCACATATACAACTTCAACTTTTTGTCATTCCTAATCTCGTGACGTCATATCTGTTGATAAGAATATCCCCGCCTCGCGAAACACAATTGCTGATTACTCGTTACATAGAGCAATCACAAATAGAGTGGAAATAACATAATTATAAATGGTCTGAAAAAAGTTAAACTATTGCGGTTATTGCTGCGCTCTGTCCAAGGTCAAATAGAACGCTAGATTTGGGAAAATAGATATTACGGTCGATACTGATAGCACTTGTTACTAAGGTACAAAATCTTAATAATAAGTAGGTAGGCAATCAAAATGACGAGACAGAGGATAAGGATAGAACTACAAGAAAAAGTAATCCCAATGCGGAAAAAGTCAAACATACATACATACATACACAAATCACGTCTTTATCCCTTACGGGGTAGACAAAAAGTCAAAGATCATTAAATTTATAGAATGAAAAGAATAAAAAGGGATATTATATTATCACTTCCATGCTGGTCTAGGAGCAAAGAAAAAACATAAAATGTACCAGTTACTTCTCTTCCCGTGCAGATGGCAAAAGTCCATCGAGGAAATGGGTGAAAATCGTAGATATCATGTTATAGGCGACGCGGCTAGCAACCCATCACTATTTGACTCCCTTTTTTTAACCATACACTCACAATCATACCGAACGTGGCCTTTAGGTCTTGCTATCTTAGGCTCTGTCTACCCTGTAAGGAATAAAGACGTGATTTAATATTATAATAAAGAGTATATATATCATCACTACATAGTATAAAATAAAGTCGCTTTCTCTGTCCCTATGTCCCTATGTATGCTTATATCTTCAAAACTACACAACGGATTTTGATGCGTCTTTTTTAATAGATAGAGTGATTCAAGAGGAAGGCTTTTATATATAATCCTACGCAGACGAAGTCGCGGGCAGAAGCTAGTATATTATAATAAAGAGTCACTATTACAGTTTCTAATAGTGACTCTAATAGTAACAACTCTGTCGTACAAATTGCTCTATGGCTCGTTACTGCAACTGCATTCGGTTCCCAAGGATATAGGTTAACGCGTAGTCAAATGTACGTGCCAAGTTCCCGGGCGGTGGGTGGCGAAACGTGGCTGCTTTATACGAAGGTGTAAGACGACTCTTCTCGGTAGGACTTGCGTGAGACAGGATGATATTACAATAAGGTTCCCATCAAATTGTACATACACACATAAATCACGTCTATCCCTTACGGGGTAGACAGAGATTAATGAGAGCTCTGATTGTCTTCTATGCTACTCGTATTTCAAATTCAGCACAATTTTTCACCACTTTTGAGTAATATTTTCACACAAATGTGCTTTTAAAAATCGGGCCCCTGGACCAATTCGGCATTTTTTAAATACATGTTCCTTACTGTCAACGGAATATTTTTTTTTTTTTTTTTTATGTTAGAGAGGCCAGACAAACGAACTAGTGGGTCACCTGATGGTAAATGATCACCACTGTCCATAGACACCCGCAGCACTTTACGCGATGCCAGTGCGTTGTGGCCTATTTTTACATTGTTGGAACATCACAGAAACAAAATTGGCTTTTCTGTATTTTTATACACGTTTCTGTATTCCATGCCTGCATATGTTACCTAAACGATACGTCACAAAAAGTGTTTTAAGCACGGATCAATGTGCATTTGGTAAGTCAGCGTGCTACATCTTCGCCTACCATCAGGCGTAACTGTGATCAAACGCAACCCTTGCATTCATTGATAAAACTCAGCTTTCAAAATTGCTACTTTTTTTTACAAAAAAAATATTCCTGAATTCTTTGGATATAAGTCCGGCTCTGAACACAAAAAGACCTTAAAGTTTTCACCAATGTGTGCAAGTTGATTTTACATCTAACGGACTGACAGATAGGTACATTCGCCTTTAGCGGTTCTACAATGTCCAAACTGAATACAGAGAACGACTAATGGAAACAATGCAACAGACAGCACAGTCGTAGGAATATTTTTTGTGCGACTTAAAGCGGCTTGCTTTTTTCGCAGCCGCCTGACTCGTGACCTCTTCTGACATTAACTAACTCGACCTGCGTGCGTAAAGGTACGTTAATACTTTTATTTCACAAAGATTACTATGTTCTAAAAATGTGATAGTTCCATTTTATGCATCACGACTTTTGTGATTCTCTTTTATATGACCAACGTTACAAGAATGAATAAGTGAATTATTTAAAACGTGGAATTTTAAGTTACCGTTGTCATTATAACAAAGTTAAAATAAGTATATTTTAACAACACATGGGGAGACAATGTAGTTTTCTGTTTCGGAGACATCAGACTGTTACCAAAAAACTGATCTCGTTGCATAAAAGGATGTAACCGTCAAGACTTTCCCACGAAGGTACACTCTTTTGTGTTTGCGACTTAGTAATTGCTGTAGTAAATATGATATCGTCATTTCTACTACTCTTTAATCCCTAGATCAACACGCATTTGACCGGCTTTTGATTTAAAAAAGAAGCATATGTAAAAAACAATCGATTCAAACCAGGAACAAAGTAAACAGTCGCCATTAAAAATTAGCCAGCAAACATTCGCTACAAAAAAGGAGAACATAACTTTTCATCCAAACTCGCACACCATGCTTATATTTAACGGCATTAATGAGCTTACACTTAAAAAAGTAATGAACGCAATGAAAGTAATTAGTTGTAATAAAAAATGAATGCCTTTACAAGCTGCGGCGTGGGCAGCGAGGCTAGTGCCCCAGACGACGCCGCAAAAAGCGACAGCCTGCGATCGTCTAGCAACCCCCGTGAATATGCTACTCGACTTTCCAATATGACTAACTGGTAAACTTAGCAATAGTATTTTCGGATATCATTAGACTCGTATTATCAATGTTTCGTATCCTACCAATATGAGAAATTGTGCGTGTGTGCGTGCGTGAGTGTGTGCGTGTGTGTGTGCGTGTGTGTGTGCGTGCGTGTGCGTGTGTGTGTATGTGTGTGTGTGTGTGTGTGTGTGTGTGTGTGTGTGTGTGTGTGTGTGTGTGTGTGTGTGTGTGTGTGTGTGTGTGTGTGTGTGTGTGTGTGTGTGTGTGTGTGTGTGTGTGTGTGTGTGTGTGTGTGTGTGTGTGTGTGTGTGCGCGCGCTCTTAAACCCTGGATTATAATAAACCCTTGTTCCGATATATTTCGACACTTTTCGACACAAATCTAATACTGGTTGGACTGAATGAAATGGATGGAATGGATTGATGGACTTTCTACTAGCTTTGGTTTCAGACGTACAGTTCTGAAGTTCATCTTTTTTGCGTTATCTTTTTTAACCTTCATTATTTACTTTAAAATATAATAGAAACCATGATGAATCTAACGACCCCTCATAGTACCTAAGTTAAAATATATTAAATACCACTTAGGCTACAGAGCGCGGTAAAGATATGAACACAACCCCAGTTCTGACGCAGTCGTGTAAAAATATTGCAAACTATTCGAGCCCACAAGCTAAAAACTATACAATGGTGTCCTGGGTGTTTTTTGTTTTTAAATAATTTAATTATAAATTTAAATTTTTGAACAAAAGACGACGTAGACAGCAGCAGCAAATAATAATTATTAATATTCAATCTTAGGTTTAGCACGTAATTAGCATAAAAAAACTTTTGACTTTGTCTAAAAGCGTCGCATATTATCAAGGACGTCTGAGCGCGAGATTATTTAATGAAACAGTTAAAATCGTTTAGAATCCAAACTAACAATTCGAATACTTACTGCTTCGTTTTCCCTTGTAGATAGGAAACTTGCGGGTGGTAGGGCCTTGTGCAAGGTCCGTCCGGATCTCTACCACCATCTTACTCGCTAATCCTGCCGCTAAGTAGCAGTGCTTGCACTGCTGTGTTCCGGTGTGGAGAGTAAGACAGCCGGGGAAATTACGGGCACAAGAGGCATTTTATCTTAGTCCTCTAGGTTGGCAACGCATCTGCTATCCCTCTGGGGTTGCGGGTGTCTATGGGCAGTGGTGATCACTAATCACTTACCATCAGGTGACCCACTTGCTCGTTTGCCTTCCTATTCATATTAAAAAAAAAAACAAATTTACCAATCAGGATGGCTCTTATAAAATCATGTTACAGTGCAGGTCAACTGACCTAGTTCCACCTCGAGCTTCACAGTCAGGGTCACTAACAATTAGGCTATACTATACTATAAGTACTATAACCGACAAATTTTGCTTGCCTCTTGGCTCGCTTGTTGTCTTATTTGAGATGAAAAGTTTCTTTTATTTACGCTTCTGCTATCTACATACGACGACCGGATAGCCTAGTGGTTAGTGGCTAGAGGTCCTGGGTTCGAATCACGGTAGGGACAGACAGTTGTATGATGGATACGAATGTTTGTGCCCGAGTCATGAATGTTGTATGTATTTAAGTATGTATTTATCTACATTATATAAGTATGTTTATCCTGTTACCTTAGGCTCTGTCTACCCCGTAAGGGATAAAGACGTGATCTGTGTATGTATGTATGTATGTATGTTTATCCGTTGCCTGGTATCCATAGTACAAGCTTTGCTTAGTTTGGGGCTGGGTCAATTGGCGTAATTTGCCCCAAGATATTTATTTATTTATTTATTTACATAGATAGTTAAGTAGATAATATATATAATTAGGTACTTTAAAACCATTTTTTACTGCCATGTACTTGTACTTGGTCTGGTTCTTTACGTTTACTATCTGTCTAGTGATTCTGTGATCTATCTGAGACCCCGTACTTGACCGACAGATGGGTAAACTTTTTCACATAAATACAGGACCTACATAGCAGTGGCGTGGCGTCAAGTATCTCAGAAGGCAAGCCGAAGGGAATTTAACTAGCCTTTTCCTTTAATTCTGCGCATTAAATAGCTCATCTGCCTTAAAATAGGCAAGCCGGTGGGAATCGAGTTCTATAGACGCCACGCCACTAATAAATATATTAAAAAAATGTTACATAATTCTAGCAGATATTACAACCGTCACACTGATTCAGTTCCAATAAAAAGTACTATAAAAAGGAAATAGGTACATCACTGTCCCGTAAAACCTCTCTAGCTTTTATGCAAATGAAATAATCACAAGAGTAAAATATTGCTTAAAACAACCTTAAACGTAAATTCATAAACGCTTGTTAATCTTGTTTTAATTTAACACGCATTTGTATTTTCAAATTGGCATTCGCATTTGCCTGACGCAGAGAAGACATAAATATTGTAAATAGTAACTGTCAAGGATTTCGACCTTGAAAAATTTAAATAAATATGACAAAAACTTATTAAAATATTTGTAGCCAATTTTACGAGCTAGTGTTAAACAATTTCCATTGACTGAGTCCTGGCGCGGTTTTAATGTATGCTTAACATAGATTCAATGCCAGACTTGGAAATGTATGTATAGACAGGTACAACGCCTGCGGCCAGCAAAGGTCAACGCACGAATATTTCGGCGTGTCTCGCCCGACTAAACAAGGATTCGAAAGCCTAGTCTAGCCTGGCGCTGTCTGGCTAGAAAGCGGTTTATAAGATCCAGGCCTACGCTATTAAATTATAAGACGTGACGACACCATCTAGTTATGTCATAAAATGTTTTCTTGCTTGCTAAAATAACCCAATCATTAAAAACAAAAAAATCATTTTGTGAGATATTTTTTTTGTCGTGAGAATACCGAATGTAAATTGCTGTCGACAGTAAGTCTCAATATTGTGTTATTATAATTATTTGGACGTCTTTTCAACAGAATATAATTTAGCTAAATTAATTAATAATTAATATTTAGCTGTCACCAAGAGAGTTTAAAAACATCTCACTTCCATAGGAAATTGCTTAAATAGATCCACCGGCGTTTTCTTTGAACTCCGCGTTATCTTTTACACTGCAAATTTGCTGGAGTCAACCAACTAGATAATTACGTATTCATACACATAAATCACCGCGCGTTAACCACGTGATTTTAGGCTTTACGCGAGCAATGTCTATAATTGTGTCTATGGTTTCAAAATCTAACGTATACGTAGGTACGTATACGTAATAGGTATTCTAGATGTATTCAAGTAGGCCGCCAGACTCATTAGCGTGAATTCCGAAAACCGAGTAGACATGTTCGAATAATTATGACTTGTTTTCTTAGGCCAATGTTCGGTTGGCGCGACGGCCGCAATGCCTAGAACATTCGCGTCATAGGGTATCTATCAAAATCGATTATGATCTTTTCTACAGGATTTATTATTTTACTTATATAATTAACGTATTAAGAGGGCGATTCGTTTCTAATTGGCAATTAGAGCACGATATTTCAGTAGGTACCATTCTCACTTTGCTATAAAAATCTCAACTAACCGAGTCATAGTCATAACGTTATATATTTAATGTTGATAAATGCTTATTCTTCTTAAATTCAATTTTTTTGTTCCAAACCTCTGCAAAAGTATTTTTCAAAAATGTTACGAATAATGAACAACATTTAATAATACCTTACCTCTGTACCATTGTCTATGGTCAAGGATTGCTATATGAATATTTATAGATAGCTAGATTAAAAAATAAACAGTCACTGGAAAATCGACAGTTAGAACTCGCTGGACGTGTTTTGCTTCTCCCAACAAATAATTAAATTCATTCATTGATAATAATTATATACATAATAACAAATCGCCTACTGCATTTTTGATACGTTATCTTTCTGAGCGAGCCGTCAGTAACTAAAATAACCAGAGTGATAACGACGAACGCGACACCTGCGTCTGAGAACCTATTTAAAAAAATAACGACTCACCACCATTCCTCTTTCGTGCTAAAGAAATATTCTTAAGGGCTGGGAGAATGGAGAAGGATGGCTCGAGTAGGCAACAAGAGGCAAAAATGTTCCTAAACAACAACCTCATCAAAGAGATATGGAGACTTAGATAGCACGGACAAAAAGCGTGCCAATTACACCTATGTATGAAACTCGCGCAAACTTGTGAAATTAAAGAGACCTCAGGACTGAAAGGAATTTAACAATTACATGATTTATAGAATATTGTTTATATAACACGCATGTACCTACTAATTTACTTCTATGTCTGGCGCATCAAATTCTGCGTTCCTAAATTGAAGAACTTTGAAATGCAGTGTCAAACCTAATGGTTTTTGTAGCACTGTAAGGACAAAATTAAATGTGCATTGCCAAAACGTCCTTTGTTTTGCCCAAAAAGATTTTTCAAGCGTCTGAAAAATAAATGACTATTGGACTACATCTAACATAGTGCACTTGCTGTCACCCTGGCCTTGAGGGCTGAAGTCGTGGTTCACCTATCACGACGCGACGCTCGGCATTGATATTCCCGGCGTTGAGACACAATTTTTTATTACAAAACGCGCATTTACTAGATTTTAACTATTTTTTTTCAAATGACTAAGTATTACACTACTATCTCTAGCAAATCGTTGATTAAATACAAAACGGACGCAATCCAAAATCATTTGCCATTGCATCTAAAAACAAAAGTCGGTCGTTATAAGGTATCAAATGCAACAGTGTCTGATTTTGAAATGTATCGCTTTTGTATTTAATCAGCGAAATGTTACCGATCGATATAAGTATCACACTTACCAAACTACCGTGATCTATTGATTACGAGTAGACTAAGTAAATGCAAGTCTACATTTTGTTTGAGCTTTTTCGTCCATTCAAAACTACGTCTGCGGCTGACTGTAGCTACGTGGTGTATTTACAGTTCAAGACAGGGAGTATAAGAATAGAATATCGATAGGTACGTGAGATATAGGGAAGTATAGGTGAAAAACTTAAGTAAAGACCTGTTGTATGTGTGAGTAATGTGTGCGAATAGACGAATTGACGTACCAAATTAGAAAAATGACTCAAGTCCCATATCAGTTCATATACAACGCGGGAATGCTGCCTGCGTGATGGGGACCCTACCTAAGGGTCCAAATTTATTTTAATTTTTAACATAAGTTTTATTTTACTACGTTATTTTAAGGTAGCCTATATTAGTTCTGTACATACTCGTACTACATACCTTTGCTTATTTTCCGATTTAGGCAAATTCATTTAGTGTCAAACTGCCCATGACATATTTATATATTTGGTCCAAATAACGCTTGTTATAATTGATACTAACAGAGAGAAACCGTAACCAAATTTAAGAAAATTAGATATAGATTTATGGTCACATTAACTTTCGCTTAAATTCCATGTTTATTGATAAATATTTACAGTTCGGTGAGTGACGTCATGTGAAAAAGCTGGAAACAAAATGCAAAGCGAACATGTGAGACTCGTATGGAAAACGAAAGTCTCCGAGTTTCATTCAGGCGAAGTTGGCTCCACGGACCGCGGAAGCACCTCACATGGACTCGACATTATAATAACAATGCTGCCAAATTACTTACTTCGCTGTCTTACTTGTGAACTTCTGTAAAACGGAATGAGAAGGGATTGCGGGGGGAGAAATGATAGAATATTTTGTGCTTTCACTTGCTACTTAAAATTTCTGGCTGTCTGCTCTAAAAGTAGTTTAGTTATATTTTTAGACATATTGGTAATTTGCCCTTTTTTTGGTAATTTGCTATCGTCATTTTTTTTTATTTGTTTCTATCACTTCTGACCCCACTACGGGGTGAGCTGTGAGTTTCCTAAATGTTAGTTTATAACTAAAATTCATACCGCCGGAACATTTTTTATCTAAAAAAATCAATTTTTTATCTAGATTTGAACTCCAATTTTGTTTCCCGTTTTGCGGTACCTACCTAATGGAAAGAGGAAAGAATTTGATTTTCGTATATTTATAGAGACTTAACTGACTGGACTGGACCGATTTTAAAAATTCTTTCACCTTCACTTTTCAAGGAAGTCGCGGACTTATAAACTATACTAACTTATACGAGCTAGCATTATGCACAAAAAACATTTACCTTGCTGCTCTGCTAGTCAGATGACTGTTTCGGCAGCGGAATAGCCAGGATTAATACTTTTTTAAATCAATTACGTCAATTGCTCGTAAAAAAAATACGAAATCTTAGAAAATCGTCGGACACAATGTCGGTTCATAAAATATTGGCATATTAGGCATGTCTAAGACGCCAACTTTTTTTGTGGTAAAGACATGTTTTTATCACTAACGTTTTTTGTTTTTCATTAAAAAACATAAGTAGGTACAGATATCTCAAAGGTGACGCCAGTATAATTAAATTTAGACCACAGCGATGCATTGAGGCGGTGGTTGAATAAAGAGGTGACATGGTTAGAACCTAGTATGCACCTACTTACTTACATGTATGACTAGCATTTTTCCAGTTCTGTTTTTTTTTGTTTCATAAGGAGGAGAAGGAGGAACCGTAACGCTCGATCACGAGAGTGGGTATCCGACTCACACGTTGTCAATACATATTCGAAATGTGTCAAAAAGGGATGACAGCTACAGACTGTTTTTGAGTTTTTCTTTAGTGAACATTTTGTTGCCCTTTACGCGCCAGGGTTTTATTTTGCAAAAGTGACAGTGTTACACCGCAAATGCGATAGGGACTAGGCAATAAACTATTTGACAATATAATTTCCTCTACGACGATGACGAGCTTGGGACGTTCGCTGTGACAAAAACGTACCTATTTTTAAGTACAGGATGAAATAGCACTTTTTACCCGAAAATATTGAACCGCGATTAAACAAAAATAGGTACTCGTTTTTTGGTAGATTAAAGTTCAGTCATCTGTATTCAATTCCTTTGCCTAGCCAGTCATTGCCTTGCATTGGTCATGTGCTTAATCAATTATTATGCTGATTAGCTACATCTACTTAGTCTATAGTATACCTTTTTATAAAGAATTTAACATAATTTCGTTAACGTTTTTTCCCAAACTATTGTCTCTGGACACGAAGTTATTTAGTTTTCAAACAGACTGAACTTGCTCTTGTGGCAGTTGAATATTGCAAAGAAAGTCTACGTACAAAAAATGTTGCATGAAAAAATAAGATATTAAACTAGACTTAATCCTAATTACCTTGGCAGTATCTTTTAAAGTTTTTTTTTCGTATTTAATTTCATCATTCAGGCCTTACACCACGAAATTTGATTTTCAAAGACCGTTTTGTGTCATTCGAGAAGGTAGTTTTGTTAGAGAGATGGTATGGTTATGAACTTAGAAATCGAATTTCGGAGTAGCAAAGATGATCAATGAAAAGTGCCGATGTGTCTGTAAAACTACAAAAGCCATCGTCAGTATTAACGGGGCAAAAATAATTTACCGTAACAAATGGTTACATTCTTTTGTTTTCGCCGTTTATCCCTTTATTTCGTACATCTCAGTGCTGAAAGTTCGCCAGACTGAACTGTTTAATAACGTCTGCAACAAATTACTCTGTGACTGAATGTACCCGCTGCTCTAGTGCACGATCCCCCTAGTAAAACTTTCTTTATTGCATCATTAGGGTTTGTTATTTACACAGTCTGTAGGACAAATACTTAGGATACTTACTTAAAACTAAAGGAAATTTACTTTTAGGGTATTTTGGAAAGTGGTATGTTTTAACATTTTTTTTTTGACAATACAAACATCAAAATGAATTTGTCTTTCTGTGCCGGACCGTAGCCAACAATGATCTAAATAATCTGAATTTACAGTCGCTGCTTTCTTTTTTTTACCTTCTCAAATAGAACATTTTTTTTGGATCATTGGAATAAAAAAGTGAGGCTCCATCGGTCCAAATCTCGCAACTGTTCAATTAATTTAAAAAAATTGAAGATAAAAAAATGTACTTATTATGTATTGTTTTGAAAAGAAATTCGTCTTTTTAATAGAAAATGGTAACTTAAATTAAATTATAAATGTTTTATTGAATCGTGTCTTTACACTTTACCCACTTTAAGCTCGTTTCTAATTCCTAGTGTGCAAATGTCAATCATATCGTTATTAGGATCTAATGAAATAATTATGAGGTAATATCTTTTATAATGATTGAGATCGTGCCTGTGCATATTAATGATAAACGCTCTCATGGACTTAGAGAGTGTTATACACGAGGTGTATTTTTTTGTAACGGCAACATTTAATTCTAGTTAAACATTGAATATATTTTTTAACATCATGAAAAGCCTGCACAAGATCTCAATGGTAATTTTGCACCGTCTAAGTTGAAAGATAGTAGAAGTCAGAAACTAGTAAAGCTTTTTACGTTTATATTAAGTTGCCCGACTCCGAGTTGTGTATGATGAACTGGATTAACAAGTGTGTAAAAAAAATCTTAATAGGTACAACTTTAATTGAATAAAAAAATATTCAGGATATCTGTTTTTTCTATTGTTGTGAGGAGATCAATCAAAGCAAAACACGACTGTTCTCAATTCGATGCATGCCATCGAATTACTCGTAATTCAGAACGGAACCAAGGCCTTAAGAACTATCGCCGTCGTCGTATTTAGATATTATGTGTTATCCATCATTAATACACGCAAACTAATGCATACTACCTAAAACATGTTAAATTTTCTCTAGTACAAATAAATATAATTTTGGAATTTGGTTCGGTATATTATCATCGTCATCATTTTTACTTAAAATGGAGGTAGTACTAGGCACAGGCTTCTTCCCAGAATGCGAGGGCTTGAGCTGTAGTTCCCACGCATTGCCGTTTCGGATTCAGAAATTTATACACATATTAAACTGCGTTTTGTTGGTGTGCAGGTTTCCTCACAATGCTTTACTTGACTAAAAAGCTTAGTTATAGTAAGTTTTCACATAAATAATGAAAAACTCATTGTGTATAAAATATATGATTATATGGCCACACAATCAGAATTGATTGAGATAGGTAATATAAATTATACAAATTAATAATATTTCTTTTTTATTTTAGAATCTGATTAATTTAAGTGTGGTGTATGGTTTGCTTTGTGAATTTTATCATTTTATAGTATCGCACACATAATTTTAATTTGATAAAAAAATCAAAGATTCCTTATAAAGAGATTAAAATTATAAACTTGTAAATGAATGTTAGACCGAGACGATAGATTATCGGAAAATATTGGCTCATAATAAAGTAATTATAAAATGGAACGGAGAAAATTGCGTGTTAACAACTAATTCAGAGTTATCTTTTCACACGAAGAGCCGGTAAGCTCCGCACCTACAATTGTGAAAGTAATTTACCAGTATATTTTCTTTGTTTACAACCACAGGAGAGACAGCTACCCTACTTGCTAGGGGCGACCGCGACGACAGTTTTCAATGTCACGGATTAGGGTCCGACTATACATTATGTATACACAGGTACATAAGCGTACATAGAAAAGCACATAGCACTATTTCTATGAGCGCACCCCACCGATTGTAATCTGGGCGAGGGGCGAGCGGTTGAAGCGAACGGACCAATCGCTGTGCTCCCGTGACCAGAAAAGGGGGAGGAGTTTCGCACCCCTAGTTTTCTAGGGGTTAGTGTGCTTCCGCGGCCAACCTAGTTTGCCGTAACCGTCCCCGCGCCCCGTGTCCCCTGCAACCCACTAATTTAGGGTTGATCAATCGGCCGGTGCCGGTTATGTAACAGACAGCAGCGGCCCGCCGCCGCGCCGGCCCGGCCGCCGGCAGCGCCCGCATCTCGTCCGCGTCTGCCATTCTGCCGCCGATGCCTTAACTTGTTTACATTTAATAAATAATACATACACATACATACACATACACACATACACAAATCACGTCTTTATCCCTTACGGGGTAGACAGAGCCTAAGGTAACAAGACCTAGAGGACACGCTTAGCAAGACACTGAGGGCGTAGAGGTGGAAAGTGGAATCAAAATAGTGATGGGTTGCTAGCCGCATCGCCTATAACATGATTCCTATGATTTTCGCCCATTCCCTCAATGGGTTTTTACCATTTGCGCGGGAAGAGAAGCAACTGGTACATTATATGTTTTTTCTTTGCTCCCAGACCAGCATGGAAGTAAATAATACTCAAGTATACACGTTTTTGTATGTTTCAAGATTATTCTTTTAATATGATCCTTTATTTTTGACCAGTTAATGTAAGATTATGAATTGAAAAATGTTCAATTTCTTAAACAACTAGGAAGAGAAACGAGCAATTGGCTCATCTGATGTTAAGTGGGGACCACCACTCATGAATACCCGGGATACCAAAGTATTGTTTGGTATACCTGCAGGACTATGAGTACGTATTAAATATAACGTCTACAATTAACACTTAAACAATAACCTCTGTTTAACTGGCATCTGTTTTTACTACAGATTGCAAATGCATTTCCAGTCTAGAGGGTTATGTAACCTTTGCTTCAGCTTCAGACTAATTAAGTTTACTTAATGTTAGGTTTTTGCCGTACTTAATTAGCAACTAATTTTTGTTCGAGGCCTTGCTTCGATCTTCTAGTGTCCTATTTAATGCTATTTATTTAATGCGCAGATGGTAAAAGCCCATCGAGGGAATGGGCGAAAATTTTAGGAGTCATGTTATAGGCGATGCGGCTAGCAACCCATCACTATTTTGACTCCCCCTTTTCACCTGTACGCCCACACTCATGCTAAACGTGGCCTTAGGTTTTGTTACCTTAGGCTCTGTCTACCCCGTAAGGGATAAAGACGTGATATATGTATGTATGTATGTATTTAATGCAATCTCTGGCTAGCAGTTTTCCCATAATTGATAATTATTTAAAACACAGTTATAACTGTGTTGTGTTTTGTTAAATATTAACATTTTATATTTCTTTATTCCAAATCGATGACCAACATGAGATAAGTACAAAATTAATAATTATTTAGTTACTTTATGATTTAAGTCAAGTTGATAAGTTTTTGCTAGAAGTTTTTGCTATAAATTTAAAAGGACCTTGTAGCTTCAGAGTCCAATAGTTTCATTTTTTAACTTAATTTTACAAATCAACTCAATTAAAACATTTTTTTGAGTACTAGTTTTATTTATGACTTCATTGTGATATGTCTTTCTCGGACTACCTAATTATTAATTAAGTGTCAACCACCAAACGCTTGTAAACCAATTAACAAGCAGGTAGCAACTTATTCATAATAAGTAAGACATAGTACAAAATAATTCCGAGCCAGTCACGATCCACGCCTACCTCTCGGACCATAAACTACGACATTTTCCTCAAACTCGACCCGTTACCGCCGAAAACTGACCAGCGCAAAAAAATGGCGAGCCCACAGCACTCGAGTCACTGAATCGTAACATCTCGAGTAATAGAAATAGTGTGCACATTGGGAATGGAGCCGGCATACCGATGTGTAGGTTCCAGTGCGAACGACTAAAAAACATTCTCAATAATATAAATTACTAGCTTCTGCCCGCGACTTCATCTGCGTAGTTATACATAAAAACCTTCCTCTTGAATCACTCCATCTATTAAAAAAAACCGCATCAAAATCGGTTGTGTAGTTTTGAAGATATAAGCGTACATAGGGACATGGGGACAGAGAAAGCGACTTTATTTTATACTATGTAGTGATTTGTGGAATCGATTCTTAATTTCTAAATGTCTGTGAAAATTAGAATACATAGAAAAATTCGAAAAGTAAAGCTATGGCCGCTATGGCTATCTGTTATGGGTGGTGTAGGGGTATAGCACGCGTCACGGAATGACGAGGATCCGGGTTCGATTCCCGGCCATGGCTTTACTTTTCGGATTTGTCTATGTGTTCTAATTTTCACAGACATTTAGAAATTAAATTTCTAACGGTAAAACCGCAAAAGTAAACATAAAAATCAAGAAATAAAATTTTCTTGATTCATTTGATAGTACGTATCGATTCTTAGTTTATGTGTCCAACTGTAACTTTAATAGATTAAAGCGTAGGCGACTTATTGTACAGTCGCCGTGGGAACAGTCTGAATGCGCAATAATTACGCCCCGGGGGTGGTGAAATAAAGAGTCATCGCAGGAACTTGTCGCACGAGACTAAGGCGAGGGCGACAAACATGCGACCTGAATCTTTCTTTCTTCGTCTTCCCCTAGTGAGGAAGTGTAAATTTCCGCTCATGTAACGGGCGGTAAATTGCTACTTACGGCCCGGGGCAACTTAAAACATCTGAACAGGCACTAACGTGATTAAAAATCAATTGTGTGCAGATACTTCTGAACACTTAAACACAGTAAGCTTCAATGATGCTTTTTCCTTTTCACGGGTCAAAAGTAGCCTATAGGTACTCACTTATTTTACCTGTTATCCAAAATTGCTACCGAAACTAGCTATAAGGTAGCGGCCGGGCTCATTCGGTGGTGGTACTCTACATTGCCTATTGAAAAGTGACGAGCAGAAATTATATATCACCTCACTGGTGGAACGTTACAAAGAGAACGACTAAATTGGAGATTGATTTATTGGTTAATTATCGATGGAATGTCGATGGTGCCCTATTTGACCCTAAAATTCGACTACAGCAGCTGAAAGACGATCAACGCCACTTTGGTGGCATAAATGTTATTTCGTTTGGCGATGTTATGCAGTATCCAAAATTACAGGTGGTGCTTACTGCTTTACACAACCGGCTTATTTGATAGGAGAAATCGATTAGTGGCAGATATTAGATTTTTGCAAATTGCCCCAAAACATGAGGCAAGGACTCAACATTTGTATATATATTAAATAATATTCGCGTTGGAGAATTGACGATGGACCAACTTGAGATCTTAGATAGTAGGAGAAGCTATGAGAATTTTTCCCACTACGAGACAAGTTGATTCTTGCAATTTATCAATGGCTACCAGAGTTAGGTAAATCAATAAAATTGTATCAAAGTACATGCTGTGGATATCTTTGTAGAAGCAAAAACCTATGGCAAGTGCCCACAAAAATAATTTGTATCTGAAGATCCAACAAGACATTCTATTACGGCCTCCAATTGCGTTTGTGAACACTGACAACCATGAGATCATTCAAAACCAAAATAAAATATTCAAATTGAAATCCTAGTTCCTGTCTTTTCGTCTCTAATAAGTCGGGTTTTTTGTTTTTTTTAATTGCTCATCAGTGTAGATACAGATTTTAGCAAAGTATTTAGACGACCTATTGGCTGGTCGATAGTAAATTTAAAAGTCGCTCTAGAGAAATGCAAAGCGTTCGAAAAGTCTGTCACTTGTAAAATATGTGATTGGAAAGCTGTTTCTGCCAGACCACTTAATGCAGGCGCAGTGCTCTTCTTTCTGTCACAATCACAACTGGGTAGCTAACATGAAACAAGTCATTTAATATATACAGGTACAAGTTCTGCCCGCCGCCTAGTGATGTTAAGTAAATAAGAATCATCCAAATCGGTTCACAAACTCCGGAGATGTAGACGCATAAAAAAGAAAACCTCTTAACCTTAGCAAGGCAACATAAATACATAGCAATAGGAATCGCCACCCAAAGCGCCAAGAATGAACTAGACGTCTAGATCTTGACTATAAAAAGCCAGTCACTTTCACTAACTCGTCTCAAAGTCGGATTAACGTGTGAATAAAGGTAAAATTGGCGCGTCACTGCAAAAAGCGCGGTCGGGATGACCCCACCGTCAGTGCGAGCTCGTTACGCACGGATAATTTTGGATTTCCCCCTAAAGAGGTCATTGACATCTTTTTTCGAAGTACATTAAGTATGTACTTGCTTTCTAACCGCAATTACGATACCTAAGTGCCGGCTTAAACAGCACCGTGATAAGGTACAGGATGAATTTACAGATTGACAGATAACTATAAACGTTTGGTTTTTGTTTTTTATTTGCTATACGCCCTATAAGTTTAGCGTACTAATAGTTCTTTCGAAAATGTCTTCATTGGTTTGGTATATGACTTATAACTTACGTATCCATTAAAGCATCTGTCTTCATCAAGATAAAGAATACTTCTGATAGCCATGAAGTTTTTAACAAACTTAAAAACAGGGTGCTACAGAAATGACCAGTAACGGAAATTCCAATAAAAGCGATGAGAAACGTAAACATAAAATGTTTAATGCGACTATCGCGTGATGATGGTACCTCCTGATTCAATAGATAAATTAAAAGCTACGTTAACACGTAGCCTTACGAAGGGATGTTTTTTGCCCATAAATATAAATACGCATTTTCTAAACAAGAATCTTGAGATTGCTTCGTTTCTCCTTGTCATTTTATATGAAAGATCATTGGTATTTAAACAAATAAGGTGATTATATGGCATGCTAGTTCTTACATTTCAAATGACACTGAAAATTAGAACACCTAGAAAAATCCGAAAAATAAAGCTATGGCCGAGAATCGAACCTGGATCCTCGTAATTCCGAGACGCATGTTATACCCCTACACCACCCATAGCAGGTGGATAAGCCTTTGAATTTTTCTATCTGTTACTAGCTATCACGTGACCTTGTTACTATGCGAATTATTGTCGCTAAGCGTCATCTGTTTGAATGATGTGTGTGTACGACACAATTACAAACTCCCGTGGAACATCTATTGCTCACCAGGGACAAGCGAAGGCGCTGTTTTTCAAATGATGGGTACTATCAAATGAATCAAGAATTTTTACTTCTTGAATGTTTATGTTTACTTTTACAGTTTTACCGTTAGAAATTAAATTTCTAAACTATTCCTATGCTAAACTATTCCTATGCTAGTTCTTGTCGCGAACATAAAGCAAATGTGCTTTTCAGATACTTATAATAGTAGTCTTTGCATCTGCATCAGAATATCGTGTACGTTCTCATGTCAACTTTTAGATAAAACATCTTAAATAATGACGATATTATTCACTGTTTTCTTAAAAGTACTATTATGTAATTCAGTGGCGGTAAAAAATAGTTTTAATCAGTTTTTTATTCCTTCCATTTTTGAGTAAAAAAATCGCACATTGAAAAAAACTTCCCGCTTAAACCGAACCGCTGCTTCAATATTAAACATTAAAATATGTCCTACTAAAAATAGTTCTTAATGATACAGATAGAGGACAATACAAACACAATACAATTCAATGAATCTTTGTAGTATACTTACTCCACAAAGTAAGCTATAGGCGGTCTTATAACTTCAACGCTCTCTTTACCAGACTACCTTTAGAAACTGTGCAACGCCAGTGGCTATGAGTAAAAAATGTTTTTGACACTTTCTTCATTTCCTATGGGAACTACTAAATGTCACCCGGCTCGATGTCATGAAACGAGTAGCAGTCAACGAGTGGCGTACACTGCGTGGCTACACACGTTTCCCTCCAAAACCATTACGGCCACGAGTCAATGTATTTGCGCGCCAAATTTTGCTCGCTCAGTGTTATCAATGGTTTAATATCTCGTCGAATGTATTGTACTGTGAATGACATCCTGTGATTATTTCGCGTTCGTCTGACCTGCGACTTGTTTTTCTTCTCAGAGTGTGTCGAAAAACTAGTCCATAGCGTTGTTTAAGTAATTAATTGGGTAATGTATTAATTTTGACTGACGTTTCCTTACCTATATGCGACCTTGCCAATATTTCCGGTCAATTGTTTATTATTATTGTATCCTATCTCATACTATTAAACAAACAATATCCTACTAATATTATAAACGCGAAAGTTTGTAAGTATGGATGGATGGATGGATGTTTGTTACTCTTTCACTCCAGAACGGCTGGACAGATCTGGATGAAATTTGGAACATAAATAGATTATAGTCTGGATTATCACATAGTCTACTTTTTATCCCGGAAAATTGCGTGATTCCTGCGGGATAGCGATAAACGAGTTCTATGGAGACGAAGTTGCGGACAGCTATTTGTTTATAATAAAGTAGATGGTTCTAGTTCTAACGTTTTAAGGTTTCCATCAAATTTGTTAGGTGGGATTTTTGAGGTGAAAAATCGGCGTAGCTAAACGAGACGAGACTTTTCTCGTCTCAGTGAAAACACAGAAATATTCCTGGAGATGTTTTTTGTCACTGCATTGCATTTGTCAATAATAAGGTGATTATAGTACTCAATTAAAGTGGAATCCAAAATATTAATATTCAAAATGTTCTTTTTTCTCTGTCTTTTTCTATTTTAATATGTACCTTGGAAGAAAACTTTTGACAACAAGGGCTACTGTCCTAACTTGATTAAAAGCCAATGTAACCATGATACGAGGGGAGAGAGCATAAGGTAACAGGAAAAATTTAACTATATGTGGTATCAATGTTATTGTATTTGTTCAATTGTTTACAATTAACTATCGAGCACCTAATACAATTAAAGACTGAATTTCGAGTCGTTTTTCATTGTTATCTTTACCTTAAGCACATCTTGCCAATTTGGCATACACGCAACCGAACGCGCCACTAGATACCGGCATGGAAGTACCTACGCTCACTCACGTGCGACAAGAATGAATGGAAGAGACATTTCTAACAACTTTGTTGAGATGCTGCTCCTCACAGTATTTTGTCTGTCTGTTTTTAATAAGTAAGTATGTTCATGGTTTTTGGATCACGGTTTTAAAATCTTTAAAAGACGAACTTATCTCGAAGTTTTTGTGTTGTGGATTCCGACTGTACGTTAATTCCAAAATTAAATGAAATGCCTGTATTTTAAAATTCCTATACGCTACGCGGATTAATAAAATACACCGGATTTTACTAAAATTTTGAACCAATCGCTCTTCCAGTAATATCCATAACGCCTTATAAAGAATAGTTAAAAAAAAGTATTGAATTCGTCTTGAAACACTCTTAAATGGCATTAAAAGTCGTTGCGTGGTATGATGACGGGAAGCGACTTTGTTTTTTGCAACGTAAAGACATTGTTGTATAGAAAAACTCTGCCCAAGCACAATAGTAGTTGGTATTTTCTAGAGGATAAGCATCTGTGTCGTCGGTATTCATTTATAAACGAGCTATAATTAATGGCTGATGAATATCAGAATTAAGCCATAATTTCCCCTTAAATCTCACGCTCTGCCTTGCAAATGAGTTCCAGCAGAATGGGCATGGATTGCTTTAGAATGTAGTTCACGTTTCATAAGATAAAAAACACTTGGCTAAGGAAGAACATATTTACTTGACCATGCTTAAAAAACCGGCCAAGTTCATGGCGCCATTCGCAGTAAAACTAATGAAAATAGGCACAAATGATTTAACGTATGCTTAGATAGTGTTTAAAGCTTCATATTTTACAAACTAATTCCTAAATTGAAAAATAATGATAAGTAAACGAGAAAAACATACCACCACGGTATGTACGGTACGTAGGGTATTTCTAAGGCTATTATATTTTTAGAACTTTTGAAAAAAACCGCGAAAGCCTAGTTGTCCAAAGCCTAAGTTTATCGTAATACACGTGCAAAGATACGTTTAAGTTTCGTGATAAATGTCATGAGGAAACCTCCACATATTTGCAGAGTCCACAAATTTGGCACCTCCATTTTATATTTCTGAGCTTTTACGTGGTAGTCGAAAATTAAGACTCTAAATTATTTTCATTTTGATAATTTTGGCAGAAGTACCGGTCAACTTAAGTTACTGAACTGCTATGAATGTTGTCATTTTAACAAAGCCTTTTCTGGGACATCGTTACTGTGTATACTTAAAGGAGTGGGCCATTGTCCTGTTGCTAACAAAACAACAATTTAGATAATGTAATAAAATTTAGGATTTTTGCTTAAAATCTGCAAACAACTAATAAATTGAAAATATGAACAAATTATAGTACCTAATTTGATTTCTAATAATACAATAATAATAGTTGCTGTGCAAAACGGTAGGTATAGCAAATAAGGCTTTTAAAAACCTGACTTTTAATTGCATTTAATTTTGTGTGTATCGTTACGGTCTGCCCTAAGTTTTTATGAAAGAAAATCATATTAAAATAAAAATAAAAATTCTAATTAAATTGAATTAAAGAGCACTGTTGTTAATTCCTTGCATTATCATTTTTTTTAAACTGCATAAGCACCATACTGAGCGCGCAAAATGGTAAAATCGTTTCCAATATCGCACAAATGTAATAATTCACTCCTACAATTAACAGTAAACTGATTAGATTTAAATGAAATAAAACACAGCCTGTATAAAGTGATGATTTCGTGCTCTTTTCCGTTCAGCGATCCAAATTTTAAGACAGAGTTTTCCTGTTTCTATTTTGCATTAAACACCAAACAAATTACACGTTTTTATGTAGAAGCGATCGTATTGTACTCAGCTGAGTCATAGTTGGATTGATAACCGAAGACTATAGACTATAGAGGTATATATATTTTGTTATATACTCGTACTACTCAGCTGCATGACTTCCTGACATTATCTTGTAAGTTTGAAAGTTCCGACATGTTTCAATAAGTTTAGTACGTACTATTTTGAAGTAGGTAAAGCTGGGTAAGATAATTTAACTAAACCAGAAAATGATCAAAAGTCTTAATAAATACCATGTTTATATTAAGTAAAAAACTTTTTTCAATATTTCTTTCGATCGAGCCCTATGCCAAGCTTTTAAAGATTCCGCGAGCCTTTGGTTGAGTTTGGAACCTTGTGGGATCGACGAAAAGCTTTTTAAAACTTTTGCCACATGGTATCATACCTTACCCTGCTCCAGGTACGACACGCACTTGGCCGGTTTTACTGTATAAACTCACAGCTGAATCATAGGATCGATGTTAGATATAGGCGATGCGGCTAGCAAACCATCACTATTTTGATTTCCCTTTCCATCTAAGTATATGCCCGCAATCATGCTAAACGTGGCCTTCAGGCCTTTTAACCTTAGGCTCTATCAACCCCGTAAGGGATAAAAATGTGACTTATATATGAATGCATGTTAAATACATATACATATATATCAGTAAGTGTCCTTACTTTGTCTTCTGGATTGAACTGTAACCGTCCGCGCGTCCCATTCGTCACAATCTCAAGCGAATCTCCAATTTGCCGCGATCTATATTGGGTCAAAAGTTAGCAAACATCGTGTGTACGGGTTGTATTTAATAGTATTATTATGGAGTCAATATCGACATCGGAAGATAGTGGAGATCGTGACGCGGAGACTGCGACGCGCCTTATCGGCGCATCGGCTTCGTGGCCGTCGTAAATAATGTGCAACTTTTCCCGACACGCCCCCACCGTGCGGGAACAAGGAAACAGTGAAGACGTAATCAGTTATAACTTGAGAGTTTTCTGAAGAGATCATAGATGGCGCCACTGAGCTTTTTAGGAGTCGGAGTTTTATTGTTTCAACTGAGCTTATCCAAATTCGACTACAATCTAACGTTAACGTTCAAATAGATTAGAAATGCAGTTACACGATAAAGGTTAGCTTTAACAGACATTCAACAGTAATATTCTTCGTAGAAAACAAAAACACTTACCTACTGACGAAAAAATAAGGTTACTATATCATGTCGCTCTCCAACCTTTTGTGAGCGCTTAAAAACCGTTTAAGAGAACAAAGCAGATAATAGTAGGTATTATATAAATAAAATAAGTTTGTATAGTACTCCAGTAAAAGATAAGCTCAGTTGAAGTAGTAAAGAGGAATGAACAAAAAATGTTTACATTGCTACTCCGCTACTTACGTGCAAGATAGCCAAGCCTGTGCGAAATTTTTATGTTTTAGCATGTAAAAAATATATATTTCGCTGTCTTGCACGTAAGTAGCTAAGGTACATATTTTTTGTTCATTGAAATCGACCTCTGCAAAGAATGTGGCTTATTTCCGAATATAGATTTCCTAATTTAATTTTAGATATTGATTGTATTTAAAAGTGAGGCAGTTATTGTAGTAGACACATCTACCATTTCTTTGTGTCAAACAATCGCGAAAGTCCGTGGGTTAGACAATATGGCCTCTCATCAGCTCTGTTTTACAATTTTTAAGAAACGTATACTTTGAGTACGTTCACATTCAATTACAAACATATCTTAGATAATGTTTGTTATTCTCCGACTAATTATGTTATCATTAACTAGGAGGGTTTGTTTTAGTTGCAGTCAAAACACTGAACGTTTAAACTCATTTCATTTCGCCTGTCTGCTTCTCTAACGAAAAATATTTAAGACTGGGTTTTTCAAGAAAATACGTTGTTTTTAATTTTGTTTCAGAAGATCTGATAATTTAAATATAGGGCTTTCAGCGACAGTTAATAATAACAAATTTACAGGACAGCTATTTCAAGTAACAAGTCATTAAGCAAGTTTCTTTTTTTCCACCACCTGATTTAACTACATTATTCGTGTTACTTATATGTCATTGAGTTGGTTGACAGTTGCGCTCAATGTTGAGGATATACTCGTATTAGCTTTGAAAATGAACTCCTATAGAGTTGGAAACGCCTTAGTCGTGATAGTTGGGTCTGTGCGACTTAAACATCCCATCCGGTAGCAATTAAAATTGAGGTGTTTAAAGTCAAAATTCAGAGCCTTTGGTCGCGTGTTGCCTTGTGTCTTGCCGACGTGCAGAGGTTTGCAAAAATCGAGTCTGGCATCCGAAGGGTAAGATAAAGATAGGAGCTGCGATCCCCGTTCTGGTTCGAGATTGTCCAAAGGGTTGCCGTTACAACACTGGTAGGTTTTTTGTGTTTAATTTTTTGATTTTCTTTTTAACTATTATCGTTATTATGTAATGTTTTTGCTTTGAACATAATTATATCACGCAAACGTAACTCTGGTATGTCTTTGTTAAATAATTATGGACTTTTACAGTAACGCCTCATACAATCAACTAAATAATTTTAAAAATGTTGTAAAGTAGGCTCCATGGCTTCGCTAGCCTAGCTGCAGCTAGACGGCGGTCGGGCAAACCGCGGCAACACTCTATCGCAGTCATGGCCGCGCCGTTGTTTTTGACTGAAAACGGTGCACGCGCGCTTCATGCTTTACAGGGCCACGAGACAAGCGGAATCAATGCTGCTAATACCACTACTACTAAACTGACAGTTTTCTCATTGAAAAATGTTTAGTACCTCATAGGTAAGTTATAAAACCATAAACATAGTAATAAAAATTACTCAGTTGTTGTCCTTTGTTTCTAATTGTATGACGTCTTAGTGCGAATCAATTCTGATTCAGTTTAGGCTAGCTCGCTGTCAAATCCATACTAAAAATGACAGCTAAAAGCTAAACTGAGTCGGAATTAAATCGCATTAAGACGTCATGGTAAGGCCCCAGGTTAATATTTTTCCTTTCAGTCAGTACCTACCTACTTGCATTAGTCCTTTTTAGATAACGTCATAAAGTTAATAAGTCACGAAACGACTTTACCTACTACTTAGCGACACTATTACTTAGCGAAGCTATAACTTTACACGGAATCACAATACACGTGGACGTCAACTACTCGAGCGATTATTATGCATAAGCTACCAAAAACGCTTGTCGCTTGTAGATCACACCGAAAGTCTATGGCCCCACGCATCGGAGACGGCTGTGTTTACACGAGATCCTGACCACTTGCCAGCGGCTACGAACAAAATCCTACGCGGATATTAAATTTATATCGACCACCTTATACAACTTTTATGTTCAGTCATCTATACTAATATGTTTATCTATTGGAGTGCGGATGATCCGAGATCTCAAAGTCATAAACGGGAATAGGGTTTCAAGTTGGTTTGTTTTCAAGCAGATAGAAGTGCAGGCCCTATTTTGTTCAAATAATTTTATGTCACTTTCAGGGAAAAAAACGTGCTTTACTCTAATTTAAAAAGGTACTAGTTCTGTTTTTATACAATATTTACTGGTAGACAGATATATATTATTTTATTTATTAAAAACAAATGACCTATTGGACCATTTACATGAATTGATATGATTTAAAAATCAAGGCTTGCGTTATGGGTGGAATCTGTGACTCGAGTATAAACATTCATGTTCATCATGCAAGTGGCAGCCCCTACTAGGATTCGAACCCAGGACTTCTTTACTACTTCACTTCTTCTTCTTCACTAGACTATCCGGCTGTGCAATGAGAATTAGAACCCCGTTTTTTCACGGTGTCGAAATACACTGAAAAATAATGAGTCACTTTCCATACAACTCTATTATGGCAAGTGACCCGTTATTATATTGTTATTTCTTAAAGAATTCTGAAAAACGACCTACTGTAAGTGGAAACTACATAGTTGATACGTGGATTGTTTTCCATTTTTCCACTTTCGAATGGCAGTTTCGTGTGATCACACACACACACACAAATCACGTCTTCATCCCTTACGGGGTGGACAGAGCCTTAGGTAACAGGTACCTGCAGGCCACATTTAGCAAGATTGCGGGTGTAAAGGTGGAAAAAGGAATCAAAATAGTGATGGGTTGCTAGCCTCATCGCCTATAACATGATTTCTATTATAATCGCCCATTCCCTCGATGAGCTTTTACCATCTGCGCGGGTAGAGAAGCAACTGGTACATTCTATGTTTTTTCTTTGCTCCCAGACCAGCATGGAAGCATACATTTCGTGTGATGTGCCTTAAAATTGGGCCCGTGTTAAAATATACGTAATACTATTTTTACCTTACTTTCCATTTAACTGAAAGTTGTCAGTGTATGGTTGACTTCGTGTCACATGCAATCTAACTTACCTTCGGTTATTAACTTTCATGTCGACATTAAGGTTTTGTTGGTGCTGTATTTCGGAAAGCAAAATACAATTCTGCAAAGTAAAAGTGCAATCTTTTCTCGTTTTATTTGAAGCATTTAGACCGAAGGATTATAGGCAAGCTTAGCATGTCACTGAGTTTTTCAGCACAAATCTATTAACCTATAAACCTGGTTCTGTATTTATTTGCTTGAACAAAACAGTCAACTGAAGGAAATATCCAAGTCAGGACTTTATATGCAAATAGCTGTTTTGCAATTTCGTCTGTGTCCCTTTGGAAGTTTAATCTTCATAAATATAAAGATGACTTACTATTTTGTCGCGCTAAAACTCGAGAATGGCTGGACTGATTTAGCTAATTTTGCTTTTGAAATATTTGTGGAAGTCAAGGAAAGGTTTAATCGGTAAGGAAACATTTAACGAAAACAGGGGCGAAGCTGCGGGAAATAGATAGTTTTCAATAACTATTTGTCAATATGCCAAACTTGACCGTTCTAGTGGTTTTCGTTCATGGAGTTTGTTTGTTTGTATGTGCTAAACTGATTACAAAAATACTAACGTAACTAGTACACTATCCCTACTGACGTACTACACTATCCCTGAATAACGTGCCCGCGGAATGTAGACGAAGTGGCGTGAAGCAACTAGCTTAGTCTTAATAAATAGGCCTTGAATACTAGGTTAGCTCAGTGGAGTAAAGGGTGCGACGTGTTGGCATTTCGCCACTTTGGTAGAACAATCGAATAAGCATACCTTTTTCAACTTTCGCAGCAGATGTTGGCAAAAGCCGCTATAGCCACGAGGAATTAATGACGCACAATTTAGATATAAATGTAGGGAACTTGCATTAAACATGGAATTAGTTAAATTTAATTTCTTTTTATGACTTTTATTTATTTGTAAATATAGGTTTTTTATAGTTATTTTTAGCATAGATATGTAGGTTTTTAGCATTAGTGTTTGTATATATATAGGTACCTATAATGTAAGTAGTTAATTCTTATACTAAATTATATTATTATTATTTTAAGCCTAAATTTAATACGAAAATCGAACTTGGCTCTGTTTACAATCCCGTAAGGGTTACAGACGTGATTTATGTGTGTGTAATACGAAAATCATAGTAACGACGTAGAAAACGTACGAGGAGAATATTTTCATAGCCAGTTTCTGTCCATGACACGTTTTTTTAGATTTACCTACCTGTATAAATTAAACTAGTATTTTGTTACATTATTTAACAGTTACTGACAGTCATTGCAAATTGTGTATCCGTTGTTAATTCGGAAACTTTTAAATTTATTCCACCGAAAAAAAACAAAATTAATTTATTGTATGAAGACAATTACAAGTTAGGTGCTAATAAGTTAAATACATAATAATTAGGAAAGTAGGTACCGTTAATTTCTTGACTAACCTATCTCTTTTAGTAGTTTCTCGTGAAGTAAGGTGTGGTGTGGTAAGGGGTGGTAGGGCCTTGTGCAAGGTCCGTCCGGATCGCTACCACCATCTTACTCGCTAATCCTGCCGCTAAGTAGCAGTGCTTGCACTGCTGTGTTCCGGTGTGGAGAGTAAGACAGCCGGGGAAATTACGGGCACAAGAGGCATTTCATCTTAGTCCTCTAGGTTGGCAACGCATCTGCAATCCCTCTGGGGTTGCGGGTGTCTATGGGCAGTGGTGATCACTTACCATCAGGTGACAACTCGCTCGTTTGCCTTCCTATTCATATTAAAAAAAAAGGTAAAATTACCGGCACACGAGGTATTCTACTTTAGCCTTCTAGGCTGGCAACGCATCTGCATTCCTCTAGTGTGGCGGGTTTCCATGCGTGGTGGTGCTCACTTGCTCGTTTGTCTTCCTTAACGTGAAAAAAGTGAAATACCTAAGGTGACAAGGACGCCCGTGAAGCCAGACGATGGCAGGTTCTTTTTAGCCTAGAAGGCTAAGATCTCTGCACCTTGAGCTGCAAATTTATTCTTACTGCTTGCTTCTTCACTGCTTGAATTCAATTCAGAACATTAATAAGTATTTATACGCATGCTCCCTATTTATTATAGCTACAAAATGTAGGCTCCCCTATTCGGTGGAAACAGCGAACGTGGAATATTTGCCTGTCATACGTTGTTATGGGTTCCTCATTAGGTACGCGTATGTAAGCTGTTCGTAAAATAAATAGTATCCAAACACCTGCATCGAGAAATATTTAAACCTTACAACTCTCTGAGTATAATTTTATAATAGAAATAGACGCTAGAATTGACTTCACCGCTAACCTACCCCTCATTTGACGATTAATTTGAGCTTTACTGTTAGGTAATTATTTTAAATTTGAATCAAGAAGTATGTTGAACCATCGCATATAATGTTTATAATAATAGGTACATAAGTACCTATATTACCTGCTAGCTGTTCCAGCAAAGTTTTGTCCGCCTTAAAATCAATTTTCGTCATTATCACAGATAGTGCTGCATAAGAAGAATATATGAGAAAACAAATTTCCTTCACGCGTTTTAATTCATGAATTTTTATGTTTTTTACCGTTTAGCAATAGTCTGCTATTCGCGAAGACAAATCCAATAAATTAAGGATCATAAAAATCTATCCGGCCGTCCATAGAGGGGTGCTCGTTCCGACAATAATGTACGGTAGCGATATTTGGGTACGGCAAAAGAAGCATGAAACTAGAATAAATGCAATAGAAATGAGAGCGTTAATAAGTATGGAAGGGGTGACACTGAAAGACAGAATAACGAATAGTGTTGATAAGGGAACGTGCTGGTGTGAAGGAAGATATGGTGACTAGGATAGAAGAGAGTATGTTTAGTTGGTTTGGCCACGTAGAGAGTGGATTAAAGAAGACTAACTAAACAGGTCTATATGGGGAGTGTGAATGGTTGCGTTGGGAGGGGAAAGCTTAGACGGACGTTCCGGGACCAAATAGGAGACGTTTTGAAAAAGGCAGGTCAGGAGTACCTGAAACCGGCGAGCATGTATGAAGAGATTGATGAATGTGGATGCAGCGTCAGAAGTATGTCAGAATCGTAGCTAGAGGAACAAAGTAGTCTCTGCCTAGCCCTATGGGAAAGAGGCGTGACTGTATGTATGTATGTATGTAAAAATCTGTGCGGAGTCCTTGAATTATTTAATTGTTTATGCAAGCAAATATAGATTTTGAACACACGAATATTGTATACCTAGGTATTTTATAAATTACTAGCTTCTACTCGCAACTGCGTAGAATCACACATATAAAACTTCCTCTTGATTCACCCTAACTATTTAAAAAAAACTGCGTCAAAATCCGCTGCGTAGTTTTAAAGATCTAAGCGTACAGGGACAAACAGACAGACAGCGGAAAGCGACTTTGTTTTATACTATGTAGTGTAGGAATAGGTTCGGCTAGTTTATGCTGGCAGGTTTTGGGTGCTGGCTGGTCTGAAATAGTTCAAGTTCCGAATATCGAACACCCGTTCGATATTTTAAGTGTTTTTGTTTTGGAACTTGGGGACGGTTCTGAGAACAGCTCGAACCGAAAGCCGCATAGGCGGAAAGCATTAATATTTTGTAATGATAATTTAAAATTGAACCTTTTTTCTGTTTTGGTTGTTATATGTGGTGTTCAATAAAGAGTTATTGTATTGTATTGTATTGTATTGAAATAAAAACAAGAATTAATAAGTTTGCGTTTTAACTTGAGATAGCTCGGCCTTCTGCTACAACAGTTTGGTTAGGAACTTTATATCTCGATTCCCGTACAGTTTGAAGTGCATCATCAGGGCAGCTCTACAGTAGTAACAAGTCTAGTCTATATTTGCGCCGTGTAATATACTCGGTATCCTGTTAAACAGACGACCATTTCCGCTGATCCATTATGAACGCACGATTGTTGCTCCACAAAAAACAGGCGCTCTTTCTCGTTATTAATTTTACTGTCAATCTGTATGCCTTTGAAAACTAACAAATGCAATTCAATAGTAGTATTCGTTACGCACTGTGGGATGTAACAAGTTTTTTTAACCTGCCCGTCGGTGGATTAAAGGAATCGTCCAGTGTAAAGACTTTAATTGTCTTTGAACGGTTATTTTTGGATACACGTTCCGTTTGTTCGCTACTTTTTTTTATGAAACGGACCGTGGACATGGCACTATCAGCCATGGACACTTGCAACACGACACGATGTCAGATGCATTGCCAATATATTGCCAATATGGAATTATTATAATCTTATGATTCCATGCTAGTCTGGGAGTAAAGAAAAACATAGAATGTGCCAGTTGCTTTTCTTCCCGCGCAGATGGTAAAAGCCCATCGAGGGAATGGGTGTAAATCTTAGGAATCATGTTATAGGCGATGCGGCTAGCAACCCATCACTATTTTTGATTCGCCTTTCCACTTCTACGCCCACAATCATGTTAAACGTGGCCTTTAGGTCTTGTTACCTTAAGCTCCGTCTATCCCCTAAGGGATACAGACGTGATTTGTGTGTGTATGTGTGTGCGTGTGTGTGTGTCACGTGTGTGACTAAGATAGAATACCTCATTTGCCAGTAATTTCACGGAGTGTCTGACTCTCCACGCCGGACACAGCACAAGCACTGTTGCTTGGCGGCAATATTAGCAAGTAAAACGCTGGTAGCGATCCGGACGGACCTTGCACGAGGTCCTACCACCCGCAACATCATCTCTTATAAAATGTCTAATTAAATTTTCAAATGATTAACAATTTCAAACAGAACCGATACTTATTTTCGTCTAAATTCGGCACAATTTTTCTCCGTTTTAAAATTTTAATCATACTTTCGAGTGCTGTGCTTTCAAAAATCCGCTGTTTTGATGTCGAACCCATTGGCAACATAAGGGTTTGGTTATGCCACACTAAAATCGAGTAGCGCCTGGCGAAAAAATCAATAGGTGGTCCCATGCAAGGCGTAGTCTGTATAATTATTGTAATTAGTGAATGTTGTATGCTGGTGCGACACGCCACGCCACTGCACGCAGCGTGCTTGCGTGCACGTCGCCTGCGACCGGGTCAAAAGTGCATTCGTAAACTAATACTTTTTCTAGCGAATCATTATTTATTAAGCTGTGTCCGCGACTCTATGTAGAATTATTTCGTAGCCATGTAAGCCATGTAAGGCTGAAAGTACGTGACGAATAAGCAAAGTTCGTCTGCAGATAAAGTCACTTACTTGAACATATTTCAATGTTATACTTTTTATTACGTACTAGCGACCCGCGCCGGCTTCGCACGGTATATCATGCATGTATTATACATTATAAACCTTCTTCTTGAATCACTCTATCTATTAAAAAAAACCGCATCAAAATCCGTTGTGTAGTTTTGAAGATATAAGCATACATACGGATTTGGGGACAGAAAAAGCGACTTTGTTTTATAATATGTAGTGATAGTGATAGTGATGAAGTGATAGTGATATTGTAGTAGGCCTACCCTCAAATAAAAGTTGGTTCATGAAAACAACAATGTGCACAGTTTAAAGGGATTTATTGCAGTTAACCTTTAAATCTTAATTTTAGCTCGACTTATCACCTTTACCCATTCAGCTCCTTATTTATAATCTTCTTCTTCTTTTTTAATATGGCCCCAACGATGCGATGATTTCGCCAATGTCAAAGTAATAACTACAGTATTCAAAAATCTTGTGACAAAAATGTCGGCAACGTTGCACGGTAGAACACGGTCAAAAGGCCTTTTGTCCCTCCCACCCCTGCCGGGCTCTTAGCCAACGGAAAATTATATCCCTCAGTATCTGCCAGCAAATCATTAACCGATGCCCAGGGTGCACCGGACCAAGCACTGCTCTTCCCCTCGGACGGATCCAAAAACGAACCGCAGCTCTTGACCACACGCGCGGAGGTCACCCGACTTGCAACCCTTATTTATAATCATTAACCCCAATTAATATGTAGTTTGGCATTCGTTTGTCTGTAACTGTTACTTTGACATTTATGCTTATGTCAAACACAAACAAAATAAATTTAATTTTGTTGTATCTGATGTTTTAATTCGTATGAATAAAGTGGTTACTGTTTTGTGTTTACGCAAAAGTAAATTTCGTTCAGTAAAAACGCAAGCTGCAATGAGATAATTGCGTCGCAGAGATGGGCACGTCGGCCATTATCAATTAGAGGGCGCGCGTGCGGGCTGTCATTACGGGCGCACGACGTCGGCGCGGGCGCAGGCCGTGGGACGGCTAAGGAGGCGGGCACAGAGTTTGCGTAAAAGTGTAGGTATTTAAAATAATTTTTAGATTTATGTGTGAAATGTTTTTAAAACTTTATCATGGGCTTTTTGGTGAAGGAAACTCGCATACACCTGCGAGGTAAACTCAATGGTGTGAGCAAAATTCCCAATCTGCACTAGGCTCGCGTGGGAATAGTCCAAGCCCTATCAATACGAGGCCTGTACCCAGTAGTGTTACGTAGGTTTATTATACTATAGGCTATAGATAATGATATTTTTTTTTTATTCTTCACTAGAAATAAAACATTTATCTAGTCAGCTATTAACTATGTAAATTAATATGGACTAGAGGTCCAAAGCAATTCAATCGATTTTTTTATTGAGATTTTTTGTGATGTTATTCATATTCTTATGTTAGGTAGGTACTCTTATAATTTGACTTATGAATTCCAAATCTTGCTGTCAAAACAGTTCTTAAAACTACTATTAAAGCAGTTCTCTTCTCAGTTACGCAAAACGATATTTAAAAAAAATCGCAGACAATGTCGTATAGTTTAGAGGATCTATAAATTTTCGTATTTAGTTCATTTTACTATTTTGAAACATCGTTTCGCCATAGGTGGTGGTGCGACTCCTCTGAAAACATTTCCCAAAGTGTCTTTAAGAATTATTGTTTTTCTAGCACACTCTCTAGCGAGTGATCAAGTGTCAGAATATCAGCGCTGTGGCAGCAATACCGACAACAGATGCCGAGCCGGCGCCTTTTCGCTTCGTGAAATTTTCATATTATATGTGTAACTTATTCAGTATTTCGTCGAGGATAGTGCAATACCGCCTAACCACGTATCTAACAAAAGTAGCCAAATTAAGATTTCCCGCCAACGAACGTAAAATCCTGATTAGAATATACCTGTTCAAACCAGTATAAAGTTGGGTGTTGTAGATCGCAGCATTTACTAGTGCTAGTTACGTGCTTTTGCACTATGGGTGTTGTGTAGATACGCAGTATTTACCAGTGCTAGTTACGCGCCTTATCCCCGACGGTTTGTTTCTTTTCATTGTCATGTCATGCTTGCCAAATTAAGTTTTTTATCTGTCTCTAGCTGACGCTGACGCTGCTCTACCAAATATTGTATCAGAAAGAAGCTATGGCATTTAAAGCATGATTTGGCCTGACGCCACCGCGAGGATGCAAATGCCCGATCCCGCGATACGCGCCGGAACGCGTGCGGTGGCCCTTACCCGCATCTGATAACTGCCTGCTTAAATTAAAGCGTTTGTGCGAACTATTTGATACTGACGTCAATGAAACGTAATGGCTGTGAGATAAATTGATGAGAAAATAAAATAAATTGCCTGGGGTCCAATTTTTGAAAGCACACCACTCGAATGTACGGATTGAAGGTGACGAAAAATTGTACTGAATTTGAAATACGAGTTGAGAGATTAACTTAACAAAAGGTTTTATTTGAGGGGTAGTTTTGTAGTAATATACGTATTTTTATCACTTTTGAGTGCTATTTTTTTTATATATATAAGAGGGGGCAAACGAGCAGACGGGTCACCTGATGGAAAGTAAATCACTATCGCCCAGGGACACCTGCAAGACTTGATTTGCTTTGCTATGATTGAGTGTTGTGCTTTCAAAAGTCCGAATCCTGTAATTTATTGGTGTGGGTGGTTTTCCGCGTGGGGAGGGCTTAGGCCAGCTCTTATACCTATGTATAAGAACCAAATAAGACAGTGTAACAAATTTGTGGTTGTATGAGTTATGTTACATTGCTGGGCCCGCACAGACGTAGATTAGTTAGTATAGTTCAATTCAATTAATTTTAACGCTTTTGTAAACAAACGAGTCCCAAGTTCATAAAAAAACACAATGTAAATTGTTATAAAATGTCGTGAGATATCAAGTTTGATCCTTCATCAATCTGGTGGATGGCGTTAAAATGGATTGAAATGAGAATAATGGAGAATAGTGCAGTTTGCAAAATACATCTCGCAACGTTAAAAACGCTTTTATCACCAAGTACAAGCACATGGACTACGCATAACATTAGTGGAAGCATTAATAATTTAGCAAAATATTTTTGGATATTTTTGCATATTTCTTTAAGGTATTTTGTTCATAGTTTATGCATAGTTCATATATAATAAATCATTAATATACATAAGCAAGGCGGATATCTAAAATCTACACAACGTGTACTATTAGCAGCCTAATCATTTTTCAAACTTGTTTAAAATTTAAATAATATGACTTTGACCTTCAAAATAAATCAGTAAATCTAGTGACGCGACAAAACGCAGTTCCTTTGTTTAAACGAGATAATAAACTAAGAACCTTTGGTGAACTTTATCCTAACAAAAATAACAAGATGCATGAAGAGTCATTCAGTAAATGAGATTAGGCGGCTATGTTTCTGATTGATATCATCCCAACTCCGCCTCTGCCTCACTTTACACATATCCCTAATAATCCACGAGCCTTTCTAACGATAACTCCGCTTCAAAATGCACAAAACAACGCCAGCGCACAGTATACGTATAGTATATCCTACAAGGAAAGCGCGGTCGTGCAACGCGCTGCGTGGTCGTGAGAGCGCGCGAGATAAGTGCGAGGTCGCGCGACGTCACGACTGCCGGCCCCCGTGGACCGATGCACGGCCGTACGCAGCTTCTATAGCCACGCTTAGCAAGCCACGAGCGGACGCGGAAGCGGAAAGCGGTGGCTCCCCCTCTGTGTAGTCGAACAAGAAACCCCTTTACCAGCTTAACCCGTCAAGCGTCCAAGCGACTACAGTAGTCCCTAACTTTTTCGGGACTTTTTTTAGGCATTTCCCGCCCGAAGTTAGGGACTGGTAGTCGCTTGGACGCTTGACGGGTTAAGGTTCAATGTCATTTGTACGGCTTCTTCTTCTTTTCTAATATGGCCCCATCGAACCATGCGATGATTTCGCCAATGTCAAGGTAATAAATACAGTATTCAAAAGTCTTGTCACAAAAATGTCGGCAACGTTGTACGGTAGAACATGGTCATAAGACCCCTCCCACCCCCCTGTCGGGCTCTTAGCCAACGGATAATGATATCCCTCGGAGACCGCCAGGAAATCATTAACCGGTGCCCAGGGTGCACCGGAACAAGCACTGCACTTCTCCTCGGACGGATCCAAAAACGAACCGCAGCTCTTGATCACACGCGGAGGTAACCCGACTCGCACCCCATTTGTACGGCTTAAAATATCAAAGCCTATTTTCATTCACAAGTCAATGTGACAATCAGCTTTATTGCTTTTTTTTTATGGTGGGACTGTCATAAAAAATGATAAATTTCTTGGTCGACTAGACTCGCACAAACCCTTTTTTCGAGTAGGTAACAATGGAAGGCAAAGAATTCATAAAACACCTCCGACACCAAGTTTAGTGAGAAAGATGGTAAAGACGAATGTTGTAGACATACAAGGTACTGCTCGCGCAAATAAGACAGCAATAGCTTACTCTCTCAATATTTTTGTGACGAAACCATCAAGGTTAGTAACTACGTCTCATCTCATCTATGTAGATGACATATCAAGGCTCTTCCTCCAGCTAAACCTACAAGATGCTAATGAAATGCGATACATATTTTATAAATTTAAGCGAACATGCTAATCTCGAACAAATGCTACGAGTTGTAACAAACCAGTGAATTTCAATATGGTTGAATGGAGCACGATTATAAACATACTGTTGAGCATGCTAACATAATGCTCGTGTGTCAAGACATTCATACAAACTTTGTATGAGTGAATCGCCAGGAATGTACACATCACCCACCATCATCATGTCCTCGACGTATCCGTCAACGGCGAGCCCTGCTAGCTCCGGAGGTGAGAGCGAGATGGCTGGCGAAACCAAATTTGGTTTTAAAGGAGCGGTTACACGACGCACAGTACAACTGGCCCATGGAGTTGTAGGTGTACGTGGAAAGGCTTAAGGCAGATCTTTTTGTGAAGGCATTTGGCTTCGAGGGTTTCAAAATTGTTGACTGATTTATGAACAGAGTTGCGCCATTGTGATCTCTGTTGCGTATGCTCTTCCCAACCATCCTGGAATTAACTGCCTTTTTAGGACGTCCTTGTAGCGCAAAAACTGACCGAGTACGCTTACCACCCTTCAACTCTGAGAAGAAGACCGCTACGTCTACGCCTGAGACGAATGTTATGCACCCACTGAATGCGCCCACGATTTGTACTAGTACGACCCTAACTGTACCAGTAGTACTAGTACCCACATAAAATGTTAATGATATACCCGATTTTTTTTGTTTTTATTTAAACGTTTGGCGCGGAAACCTATATAAAAGTTCTTATTTATTTATGAACATTTATGTTTGTGTTGTTTAATTTATGTTTAAATGTAAAACTAGAACCATAAATTAGTCTTATTCTTCTTCTTTTTTAATATGGCCCCATCGATCGATGCGATGATTTCGCCAATGTCAAAGTAATAAATACAGTATTCAAAAATCTTGTGACAAAAATGTCGGCAACGTTGTACGGTAGAACACGGTCAAAAGACCCCCTCCCCCCCCTGTCGGGCTCTTAGCCAACGGATAATGATATCCCTCGGAGACCGCCAGGAAATCATTAACCGGTGCCCAGGGTGCACCGGAACAAGCACTGCACTGCAAAACGAACCGCAGCTCTCGATCACGCACGCGGAGGTAACCCGACTCGCACCCCATAAATTAGTCATAGGTTTAAGCTTAAACTGTCACGTCAAGAGAATAACTACCCGTTAAACATGCAAAACTTGCGTTAACATTGCTGAAACTCACATATGGGGGCTTGTAAGTTTCATTTGCAAGGTTGCAACGTTCTAGCAACGTTTGAGAAATATTGATGCAAAGCTCTAACGGCTCCGCTGTATATATACCCTGTAAGTTTCATAGACCTGATCACTAGAACTTTACACAACTTTCAAATGCAACTTTGCTCAAATGTTTCAATTGTAACTTTCAAGAAAGTTTTCACGAAAACTTTTAATAAATTATAATTTCTATGTGTCTACAACGTCACATATGCAACTTGCAGAAAACTTTCATTTAATTAGTTGTGGCAAAGTTACATTTGTAACATAGAGGTAACTTGAGCAATTAATGTTGCTATAATAACGCATATGTAACTTGCAGGAAACTTTCATTCAATAAGTTGTGGCATTTACATATTTGTAACATTAACGTAACTTGTGCAATTAATGTTGCTGTAACGCTGGTACGGGTCGCGCAGGGGACAGTTGCGGGGAGGTCCGTCGGACGGAGTGTCGATACACGGTTGTTGTGTTCTGAAGTTATATTTTAAGCAAAGATATAAATGAACTTGCCCTTAACAGTGGGCTAATTTTAAAGCGCATAAAAATACAGGGGTAATGGCCCGAGGAAGCGACCGCCACTGCGACACGGCAACCCGTGCACACACCTGACCTGCAGAGTCTGATAGACCGGGCCCGTTAACGTCCTAACGAATTAGAAGCAGTAACGTGCACACTAGACTACTCAAACCCGCTCTTGTGTCTGTTACAAGATAATCATCAAAAATCATCTCGGGTATATATAGACGCTCGGTCAACCAAACGATAGCGCGATGTAACTTGCGCGCAGCGCCATCTGTTGGCGTATTTCGTAAGCTCAGTTGCTGTTGGCCTTAATACTTATCGTTTCTGTGTCGGCCATACGATACCGCGTTCTATTGCGCGCGGCGCCCTCTAGCGGGTTATCTTAAAAATAATGACGTCATGCTACATTGCTATAATAACGCACATGTAATTTGTACGAAATTTTCATTCAATTAGTTATGGCAGTTACAGTTACAAAGAATATTGCTGCAATAATAACACCATAAGTTTCAGATAACTTTGACTGCAAATTGCCTGTAATGTTTTTTATGAAAGTTTCAACAACGTATAAAATGTGTCGTTGAAGCAACATTAAAATACTTATATTTCAAAATGTAAATTGCTGCAATAATCATATTGAAAGTTACAATAAGTTCTGTTTACGAGGTAACTGCAATGTCTATAATGTTATTTCATAGCAACATTGAAACTGTGACGTTTTTGGTACTTTTAATTTTATAGGTTGCAAAAAGTATATTGCTGCAATAATATTGTGAAACATTTCAATAAGTTTAGTTTGCAACGTAATAGCAATGTTCCGTGATGCATGTTGTTAAATATAGATTGCTGCAACGTTTCATCTGCAATGTTATAAAATAACATCGTAGCAATTTAATAACTGAATATTATAATAAGTTAATACAGCAATGTTGCTTGAAAGTTAAGTAATAAACTTTCATATGTAATGTTGATATAACATCAATCGCAACATTTTTGAAAGTTTCAATGAACATGTTTAATTAAAATTACAGCAATGTTTACATGACCTTTCTTTAGAAACGTTCAAATGGTAAGTCTGTCAACTTGCTAGAAAGGTCCTGTAAGTTTCATGTTCAGTGGGTAGGTAGCAAACAATTTTCCTTTAAACTGTATCATAATTGAAAATATAAAAAAAAATGCGTTTTCTTACTGTCTGGCTCGCAAGAGCGCACAATTTAAGATAATAATAATAATATTTTTTTATAATTGTGAAATCTTGTATTTTAGTGGAAAAATAAATTTTATGTAACAAACTGCAAGTGTCGGCGAAATACGTCACATAGTCTGTTTTGTACGCTTAAAAAAAGTGGAATAATAACATCAAATCGACTGACGAATCCTGTGCTTAAACAGTTTGACAGTGAAGGCAGATGTCAATCGCCATGAACGTCAAAAACATAAAAAAAAATAAAACGTCAACGTCGTAAATTTCAAATGGAAACCCGTAAGTTATAAGTTTTTTACAACCGGTTGCCATGTACAAAAAGCAGAATCAGCCGTATGACGTCATTTCCCGTTTTACATATATTGCCCATTTTTCCAACAGATATTGTACAAAAAAAAATTGTATTCTACAAGCGCTTCTCTCGAAATGGTTTTTCATAGAATTATTTTTTTGAAATATTGTCAATTATCTGCTTGTATACATCGAACCACTTTGAATACAGATTCCATAGTACCTTTGATACTCACGACTGCAACATATTACTAAGAAATTAAATTATCTAAAATTCTTTACAGTAGTACAGACAGCAAAAACATATAATCTATTGTGTGTCAAGTTGTAAAAAATGCAGACGAAGCTCCTCCTTTTTGTAGTCGATGAAAAAGTTAAACTGTTTGTTGCAGGCACTCACGTAGATAGATACCTATGGCTTTGCGCAAACACTAGATTTCAGCGGACGAGGTGATTGTTAAGTTGTTTTTTGTATAAATTTGTTAGACCTGAATACCATTCGAAAGTGGAAAATGTCTTTGTATTGCCACAATGTTGCTGAAATTAAATTTTAAACGGGTTAACGAGATAAGTGAAATTTTCTCTACTCACTGAATTTTAAATTTAACGAAAATTTTTACCATTTTTGGTTAGTACTTACGAGTTCAAAAAACGGGCGCCTGGTCTGAAAGAAACTTTTTAAGTATCTCACTATTTTGCGGAGTTGTGAAGTATGTACACACAGCAAAGCGAATCGGTGAGCACCCTAGTTATCCATGTGTGTCATTCTATACACACATCCGCACTTATCCGCTGCCTTATTACGCACACAACAAAATGCCCTATCTGTGCTAATTGTGTTTTCTGACTACCTTCACGCATAGTTATTCAAACCTGCTGGTATTTTGTTCAATGGAAGCATAATTTTGCCACCAGTATTATAAGCGCGGTGGCTCAGGTGTATTGACCTAGGGTTATGAAACCTAAAGAACCGGGTTCGAATCCTGCACAAGTGTATCTTTTTTGTTTTCAATTTTAAATTACTAATCTCAAAATAAACTCATGTTTACCTAAAACAAGAAAAAAAGGACGTAAAAGAATAAAACAATAAAATGCAATTATTGGTTCAAATTGTTTATTGCAACATTTAATTTTTATTGTATTAGCCTCTATTTGTGTTATTATTATTATTACCAAAAGTAATTAAATTAGCTAAATAAAACTGCACACTTTTCCTTATAGAATAATATTCATAAAATAACACACACTTTAGAGGCCAGTATGATTTTATGTTTACTAAAAAGTCTTATGTCACTAACATAATAATTATCTTGCAAATTGAATACACAACCATAATAGGGCTATTTTTAAGATGACACATAATTAATATCTTAAATTCTGGTTTATTAGGTTTAAGTCTGATAAAGATGAACGAAACGTTTTATTTGCGGACGTGTAAGTCAGTGGTGAAATGAATAGACATGTTAAATGACAGCCATTAACAATAACATCATTTCACACTGGGTTATAATCTCCACTTTGAAGCGACTAAGCTACCTATCTCGATTTGGTTTGGATTTGGACACCAGGGCCCATCGATGAGATCCAACCCCATAGCCTAAAGTAACACTGCCACTCGTTCTGCACTGTAAAACATTACTGTGTTTATATATTTAATTAAGTTAATATATTTCGTCTTCATCACTAAAAATCACTACATTTGACTTTGATTGATGTAATAATCAAAGTCAAGATATTCACGAGCAAAGGTTTCTTCTATGCTGGTCCGTTAAAGCATGTTTTTTGCTGGTCTACGGCAATGCAATCCTGCAGCATGCAGATGGTTTCGCACAGGTTGCAACGTAGCATTGTGTCTTGTTGCTGTGAAATGGGTCACTAGCGGGTGCGGCAACTACATAATGTCCAAATCAAATGGCAGGAGATGAGGCTTCAGGTTTAGGCCCAGAACGAATATTTTTATCGTGTCCGAAGTCTGCGTAAGGGTGAATCCATAATGGCACAGTCTTCCGCTGCAAAATAAATGAAGTTTAAATAAAAACATTTTTTGTCAAAGAAAGTTGTTTAAAACATTACCGATAAAATAATAAGTCATTGTTTTTAACACCGTTTGTCTACTTACCCATATCAAAAAACGCCTAGCGATTCCTTATATAAATAGTTATATTGTTTTGCTCTTTTCAACAAAGATAAATGAATATCCATGTTTGCAAATCACAAGGTATTCGAAAGGCAAAATTAAACAGTTCGTAAGTATAACACACGGTTCATCCCGCAGCTAATAATGGCTGCCAGCGGTCAGTTGTTTGTTCACAAAATCATATTATTAGAAATTTGAGGGTAGAAAACACTTTATATTGTTTAAGACGATAACGACCAAAATAGCCATCAGCTAGCAACTTTTAAACTCCAGTAAAAAGAGTCATACCTATTAATAATTATATTAAAAGAAAACACAATGCGTTTGCGTTTTTAACATATTATATAAGAGTAAAATTAAACATACAATAGACTGCAACCACCATAAAATTAAATAGTTACGGAAAAAAATAAATTATAATTTCAACCTTATTTCAAAGCTCATAAAACAGCTATTTACACAAATTGCAATACAGTAGTCGCAGATTGAACATAATTCATACATTCACCATGTAACTTGCATACCTCGGTGGCCTAGCGGTCAAAGACAGGTCGAAGATTTGACTTCTGCTTTAGTGAACCGGGTTCGTATCCGAAGAAAACGGAATATAAAATAGTAATAATAAAATGACATTTTTGGATGTTATTTCGATGGCCGTGCTGGTTGTGAGGAATATTGCTTTGGAATTGGAATCTCAGACTTGTTGAGAAATAATAATATAACATCGTCGCATCAGTGAGATGGTAACTACTCTTCGCTAGTAATAATAGTTCAATGCGTGGGATTGCATAAATTTGAAGATTCAAGGTCGAAGGAAGCTTCGATTCGGTTCTCTCGCTTACACTGGGGATGACAATATCCAATGTAAGATTAGGTAAAATATTTTTAGGACAGTCTAAATAAAAAAAATACTTTTACATTATTTTTGTAGAAGTAACTGAAACCGGAGATATTGCATTTTCAGCCTTTGAGTGTGACACGATACCGGCGGGGATTATTTTCATTTAATTTGTAATTATTTTTTACTTAATTTATTATAAACTAACTTAAATAGTTGTAACTTTCTTCATTGTTATTTTATAGTTAGTTGTTGTTTATTCAATAAACAGGTAATTTACAGTGACATTGCTCATTCATCTTGTTGCTAAAAAATCTGTACTTAGGGGGTAGATTTTATGATCGAACTCACTCACACATTCACATGTCATAGATTCTACTTAACGTTCATGTCGATACTCAACACGCATAGACGTGTGCGTGGCTGTGCTAACCGCATTATTTTGCTGTGTGTACATTGTTATCCATTTAGTTTAACATGGACCTCCACAAAGTAAAAGTTACAATTTGAAAATTTCTTGTTCTGTCGTTCAAACAGCTGGTTTTTCATTTCAAACTTAGGTTCAATAATAAGACAATATTACAATATGCACATAACCACACACAGTAAACAACACTATAAAAAAAATGTCCGACCGTTCCGACTATTAAAACTATTGTGTGAAGTAATCAGTATTTGTTCGATGATAAATATGTACCTATGTGAAGTATATCTGTGTCTCACGGTTCTCTGATTAACAGGCAGTTCTACTCAACGGATTGCGTTACTACACGCTTTTCATCCAATTTCGACCACTCAAACATTTACAAGCAACTATAATATAAAACAACATAATATAAATTACACAAGGGGTACTTGAATTACCTATTTTGTAATACTTTACTTTACTTTTACTTGGTGCGGTTTAATCGGTCTTTTTTGCCACGAACTTGCAAAATCTGGAACGAGCTTCCCGCTGAGGTCTTCCCATCGCATCGTTTCCGAAAAGGACACTACAATACCTTGATCATTGTAATACACCTCCGTACTTGCTTGTCACGCATGCGTGCGGCGTGTCACGTAATTCGTGTAACTCGCGAACTGCAGGTCGCAGGCGCAACACGATTCATCTTATTTTGTCTTGACTAAGTCAACTAGATTAATGCCCATAGGACGTACTGAACAAAAAACCTAAAGTACCGGCCTTTGAAATGTAATTTTATTCATTTACGGTAAGTACACATTATGCACACCAACATGATATTTTTGGTTGTTTGCTCGTTAATAATTGTAAGTAGTGTCGTTTTCAAAGTCTCTGGTTAAATTAGATTAAAATAAATCGTTTTACTTTAGAAGCATTATCATATCACATGAACAGCAATTAAGTAAGGCCCTTTTCTATGCATCCACACAGAGATTGATGAAACATAAAGCTTACCAGAAGAACAAAATAAAAAACCTTGACATTTGAATTCAAATTCTATTGAATTCCACAAACGCATTATTCCAATTAGAAGGAACGAAGCACAATAAGCAATTACTAATGTTTGCAAAAACTGCCTGCGACATTTTACGTCTAAATTGGAGCGCAATTTGCTCGGACCTTTCCCCGATGACAATTTCGTAATTAGCTCAGAGTTATTTATTTCCCACACATAGTTTATGAGAAATACCAGAAACGCTCGCGTTTCATTACACAGTTTGTTTGCTCAAATAGTTTTCAGGGGCAGCCGCCGAAGAGATGCAGTCGTCTCTATTTCAAAAGAAACGGGTGTATCCTTGTAGCAACCACGCACACACACTTTTTGATTGGACGACTAGGTACCTGTATTTGTAAGCAAACTTAGTTATAATAAAGAAAATACTTTTGTGCTTAATCGCTTGACTTCATCTAAATACTAAACACACGTCATGCCATATAGTAGGCGTGTGTCAGTAATATGAAAACGAGGGTCCAATTAGTAGTTTAATTTAAAGTTGCCTGTGCGCACACAATCAATTTCGTTACTAGAATACAAATTAGGTAGCTTTATTTAAAAATGCCTGCCTGTAATATCGTAGTGAAGAGAACTAACGTCGGAAACGCTGAGGTAATTATGAGACGAGGCAAAGGTTGCTTTTTTGCGTATGCGGCAATAAAAAATTATGCGTGAGCTCATTTTAACTTGTACGAGGGATAATTAAGGAATTAAAGCTTGATGCTCGGTGCTTAGGGTTCGGATAGTAATAAGAGTTCAGTTAAACAGCTATAAAAGTATCCGCATGTAATTATGTAGGTAGTTGCATTTTATAATTATTTGGTCTACGGTGCATTCCTGACAGCTGGCAAATATTAATGTCTCAGAGGGCACCATACCCTTCGCGGCTATCACATTTTTAACGTAAAACTGAAACAAGGCAAGATAACAATTTTATATGGTAAATGAACAAACAGTAAGACAAGTAATGTACTATTATGCGGAATCCCGTAATAAAAACTTCCTGCGTTAAAAAAACTGGTGCGGGCTTCGTCGAAGTTCACTTGAGTTTCCGATTGCACTGGTTATACGATCGGAAGCCAATATAGGGAACCTATTCGAAACTGCCTCGGCGAGCCTGCATCGATTGCTACATACGAACATAATATTGCCATTCGATTCTTTTAATGCGAGTGTCACTCCCGTAAGGGGACAGGTACCACATTGAATATTCAATCAGAACATTGGTTGATACTGATCCGAGATTTACCTTACACTGCCGCTTGAATGCGGGCAGTTGATCCGTTTCATAAGATGATGCGTCAATGTACTGTGCGTCTGGGATAAGGTGAACTTTGAGAAGGTATCGAATTCAATAGTGTCGCATACTATGCCGCATCGGTACCATGAATCGATTGTCCACTGCAGTGACGGCCTCGACCGACCACCTAGCGAGCACGCAATCGTCTCGTTGCGAACGAACTAATCGCACAAGGACATAATTTTGTACCTATTGAAAATTGCTATTGTTATGTACGTAAAGGTACTTTGAAAAACAGTTAAAAGAATAGCACAAACGTTCAAAATTATACATCGAAACAAAAAAATGCATATTTAGTTAACGTTAGCATTTTGGGTTTTAAAGAAGTAGGTATTAATTCCTTACCAGGACGAAACTTACCAAATAGAAACCTATAGTCTTATAGTAAGTAATATTTAGCACAATTGCTGTTAGAAAATTTCTTTGTAGATTTCTGTGCACATTCCATTAGGATAAGTACTTTCCAGTAAGCTATTTTTTTTAAATAATTGATTTTGCGGATATTGCTCTGGATATGGGGATGTAATCGTCGATAGGGGAGGCCTTTATCCAGCAGTGGGAGAAATACAAGATTAACAAAAAATATATATAAATATGAACAAGCTACTCATATAGCTTAAACGTGACAACTTTAGCTTTTAAGCGTAAATATGTGCTAAATGAACGAATTTAAGTAACCCATTACTCGAAGAATAATGGGATATAGATTCCCGAACTGGTTTACACCCAGTCCAACAAGGCGACTTATCTCTTATCCCCTGCATCTTATCTCTCAAGACTAAAATAATGATATCATAACATCATTACGCCGTGTAAAGTGGGCAAATTTATGTTTCACCCAGAGGTGGTAGGCTTAACGCCTCTGAGAAGGCAATCTGCATACAATACCCGAGACACGAATGTGGCCGCTCGCATAAAGCCCACGATGTTTTTGCTTTGACTTATGTAAATCATTAAATTCTTAGATATTTGCACCTGTTGCGTGTAATACTACTACGATCATGAGAGCCGGGATATTCTTGGAAAATACTGTGTGCTGTTTTGATATGACTTCAAACATTATTAAATTTTATTTTGTGTTCACGTGTAGAGAATTCTCTCCTCAGCCTGCATCGGACCCAGTGCGGATTGGGATCTTGACACACACACACCATTGAAATGCCTTGCAGGTTTCCTCACGATGTCATCCATCACCGAAAAGCTCATGGTAAAACTCGAAGGTGCGAGCCCGGGTTCAAACACCGACCCTCTCCTTGAGAGGGCATAGGTCAAACCACTAGACAACCACGGCGTTTACTCTCTAATAAATTGCCTAGGCTAGCAATACATGTAGCTACACAATCCTCTGGCGCTGAGAGGGTCTATGGGTGGTAGTGCTCACTTATTACCCTCAGGTAGCTTCCTTATTTGCTAATACATTTCATTGCAAAAAATGCTTGTCTAAATTCGCTCATTTAAAAAGACTAAGTATCATGGCATCAAAGGTGGCTGTGAGGCGGCTGTCCACGCGGCGCGCACCTTCCTGAATCGCCCGGATTATGAAGTTTTCGTGAAAATTGACGTGAAAAATGCATTTAATTCAGTCGATCGCGGTGCTCTGTTAGCAGAAGTCAAGAAAGAGATACCAGAGCTTTATCCCTATTTATGGCAATGCTACGGAGCACCTTCAAAATTACTTTTCGGTGACAAAATTATTTTTTCAAGCGTGGGTTGTCAGCAGGGAGATCCGCTTGGGCCCGCCATTTTCAGCTTGGCCATTCACCCTATCATCTCTAAGCTAAATTCAAAATTTAACCTTTGGTACCTTGACGACGGTTCCCTTGGTGGAGACGCTTTAACTGTTTTACAGGATCTTCAGCAAATCATTTCAAATTTTTCCGACATTGGGCTCTCATTAAATTTCACAAAGTGCGAAATTTATTTACCTAATCACCTTTCCTCTGAAAAAAAATTGAAATTTTGACCAATTTTAACGCGATTTTGCCTAATATTTCGGTTCATACAAATTCATCCCTCACACTTTTAGGCTCACCCATTTTTGATGAATCCGTCAACCCGATCATTAACTGTAAACTAAATTTATTCAATAGTACATCTGACACCCTTTTCGAGTTAAATCCCCACATGGCACTTTTTATTGTTCGGTTCTGTTTATTCACCCCAAAATTTATGTATTTACGTCGCAGTTGTCCGCTCTGGAAATTTCCGTCCATCCTTTCATCAATCGACAATTCTCTCCGGACAACTCTATCAAAAATTTTAAACATTAGTTTCGATCCAGTGTCTTGGTCTCAAACGGTTCTCCCTATTAGATTCGGTGGCTTGAGTGTTCGCTCCTCGTCAAGTGTGGCACTACCGGCTTTTTTATCCTCTGCCTACAGCTCGCTTTCTCTCGTCGGTATCATTTTAAATAATCCACAGATAACCGACGTTGAGTTAGCGAGCCTGGCGGAAGCCGAGAAAGCTTGGTGTGACTCGTGCCCAGGAACGGATACCCCCACCCTCAAACACTTCCAGAAGGCCTGGGACACCCCTCGCCTTATTGCAACCCACGCTTCCCTCCTCGAAAACTTCCCGGACGAATCGGGACGCGCTCGACTCCTAGCCGTTTGTGCACCCGAGTCGGGACAACTTCCAACTCCTCAAGCGCCGCAAGTACTCCACCTTACTAAAGGATTATGAGTTTGCGGCGCTTGCGGTTGAGACTTTGGGGCCTTGGTCAGGCGACATGAAAGCATTTGTAAAGGCCCTGTCGTCCCGGTTGATCGACGCCTCAGGGGACCCAAGAGCTGGCGTGTATTTATCCCAGCGGATCGCACTTGCGGTCCAAAGGGGTAATGCCGACAGCGTCATGGGGACTCTGCCGCAGCCAGTAGGATTGGACGGGGTTTTCTTTTTATAACTTTTTTTTTATTTGTAAATATAGGTATTTTATAGTTATTTTTAAGTTTTAGTTTAATTAATTTGTCTTGTACATTTATATTTATCAATAGTCATTTATTATTGTATTTCCCCTTGTTTTGTATCTACGTGTATCGAATGTGTGTAAATAATAAAATTAAAAACTATCCAAAAAAAAAAAAAAAAGTACATACCTATATAAGTTTTAAGAAGCACACCTTGTCTTATACAGTTTTATGTTTGTGTTGATTATCCAATTCGGGTCTAGTTTTGTCAAAACACAATATTAGGCTTACTCGCAATCACCTTTTTGTAACTTTTTTTAAATTTTAATATGCTTAGTTATAACTATTTTTGTTTGAGTAGGCCATTTACATCAGTAATAAACACTACATTTTGAAAGGACACGGAGTTAAAAAAAAGTAAAGCAAGCATATATAAGCCGTCAAAGAAAAATTCCAAAGTAACTCGCTACCACAGACAGCTCTCACAAATCGCTGATTATGCTAAGTCCCTGTTCACACGGCCGTGAGTCACACACGCTAAGGACGCGTTCACAGTCGCACATGACCGATTCCCGATACTCCGCTGACTGGTAGCATTCTCGAGTCACCGAAGAATCGAATATCAAAACAACGATGCAAATAAGCAAGAGATATCACTAAATATAATCTTGCGAAACAAGTTGTCTCAAATTTGAAGAAACAGGTTTTTAAATACACTAGATTGGTGACTACGTAACCTTAAAATTTGGATTGCTTTTAAATTGGTGCTACACTAAGTTGTAGGTGGGTTGTTCTGTTAGAAACGACCTTACCACGTAAACCTATACCTGCAATTGACATAATTAATTTTCACTTTTCAGTTTGCGTTTACATATTTAGGACGTAGGCCGATATTACCATACAGTCGAACTTTTTTGCTCAAGTACCTACCTACATAAAGTAAACTTTTCGTCTCAGTCAAAGGCAAACTGTTCTAGTTTAAGTAAGTTTTTTTGGTCATATTTGTGTTGAAATTTGTTTTTATTTTACTCTTAAATTCAATAAATTATAGTTCTTCCAATCATTAAGTTTCTCGATGACAGCTCCCGTAGAATGTAACTGCGCTTTTTACGCAAAAATTAACTTTTAAATAAAGTTACATTCTATGGGATTAATCATTGTAATTGTAATCCCATAGAATGTAACTTTATGAAAACGTTTATTGTTTATCGCACTTTAAAAAAATATCAATGCATATATGGACTCAATTTGTCTTAGATGAATATTATATGAGATCAAGGAACAAAATTAGGCAGTTGTCATATTTTTTATACCTCGCATTTAAAAGTTAATTTTTACGTAAAAAGCGCAGTTACATTCTACGGGAGCTGTCATCGAGAAACTTAATGATTGGAAGAACTATAAGTAAATTAACATTTATTATTTGCAATCTCACTATTTAAATTCCTCGCAATCGCAGCGAACCGCAGAGTACAATACGTTCGTAAAACCTGTTTTGCTGTTAAAAAAACATCTTTTTAACTCAGTTCCGGGCCAAATGTTATATTTTATGCACTTGTTGCACAATCTACTATTAATAATTAGTTTTTAAAGAGAGTTTATTGTGTCCTGTTTGAATGAATGTGAAAAATGTAGAAAAAATATGCATATATGAGGTTGTTAAAGCAATTACGCACTTCTATTTATAACCGCTTTTCATTAATGTTATGGGTCCACCACACTCACGCTCAATCGTTACATCCAAACGCACTATAGAGTTCGCCAGCAGCTTTATTAGCGCCACTTGGCTAAAATACAGAGCAGTTAAAACATCAGCCAAGCTTTTTCAAAAATCTAACGCCGAAATTGAAGTGCCAACTATGGCAGTATTTAATAATTTTGAATCTCATTCTAACCTCTTAACGACTCGTCTTTCCCAAATCGCGGAATAAATTAGACCTCTGAATTAATATCACAACATTTTCATTGCCATACTATCTATTGTCTTACATCAGTCATCGTCATGAGGCTATAGTAAAGGCCAATATGATGACACACCTATTTTACGTATGGATTAATTCCAACGTCATCTTGGTTAATCAAAAATGCAAAATTTATATGCTACTTTCAATATATATTTTTTGTATCAAATGATACAGACTTTTTAACGGCACATAGACTACGTGCGACTGGCGGCGTGCCTTTGCTGTGTCGCGACACACGCTGCACAGTGATCACCAAACAGCACACGCAATGAACTACGCAAACGTTCGCCGCGCCGCCGATCGCGCATAGTTATGCCCGGACTGCTAACGACGGGTGTTAGGTATACTTGTTTCCCTTTTAATAATAATAATAATATCTTGGGACAATAGACACCAATTGACCTAGCCCAAAACTAAGCAAAGCTTGTAATATGGGCACTAGACAACGGATAAACATACTTACATAGATAAATACATACTTAAATACATATTAAACATCCAAGACTCGAGAACAAACATTCGTATTTTTCATACAAATATCTGCCCCGACCGGGGATCGAACCCGGGACCACAAGCTTCATAGTCCAGTTCTCTAACCACTGGGCCATCCGGTCGTCTTTTAGCATGAGTGTGGAGATCTACGACGCTCACTGTTACTTTTAAGTTAATTTCTTTCTACGCACGAGGGGACCCAAGGCCGCCCGCGCATAAATGTAATTGCATTTACAGAGAAATAAAAGGTTAAACCCATTAAAGTCAACCCCTACGTTTTTGAGTTTTTGCTGCGCCTATCAACGTGCCTGTAAGCAAACCGCCTTTTTCCAAGCTAACCTAAAAAATGAACAAAGTACACGTTCCATTTAAAGTACGTTCCTTCGCGTTAGTGAAGTTGTTGCCTTTATACTGATCATCTCCGTTAATGGCGGGATCACGTCAGCGCCGAATGCTTTTATTTACAAGCTTTTAATAATAAATAAGCAAAAGAAGCATGAAAGTAGAATAAATGCAGTAGAAATGAGAGCGTTAAGGAGTATGGAAGGTGTATCTCTGAAAGATAGAATAAGGAACAGTGTGATAAGAGAACGTGCTGGTGTGAAAGAGGATATAGTGACTAGGATAGAAAAAAGTATGCTTAGTTGGTTTGGGCATGTAGAGCGGATGGATGAAAGTAGACTAACTAAACAGATCTATATGGGGAGTGTGAACGGTTACGTTGGGAGGGGAAGGCCTAGACGGACGTTCCGAGACCAAATAGGAGACGTTTTAGAAAAAGGTCAGAAATATGTAGGGTCGTAGCAAGTGGAACAAAGTAGTCTCTGCCTACCCCTGTGGGAAAGAGGCGTGACGGTATTATGTATGTATGTATGTAATAATACAAAGCCTAATTTAAAACCAATTGCAAACATTTACATGAACAATTGATTTTATTTTTAGTTTTGGTTAATATTTAGGTTTTGTGACCGTTAAAAATTTTTTTTTTCGTAGTTAGAAATGTAGGTTACTACATAAACTTTGATTAAAAAAATATTTTACCCACAGTTTTCTTATCCTTCGGAAAAACGAATACATGAATAAATTATAAATTTCATCACTTCACTAGGTAAATAGTATAAAATAAAGTCGTTTTCTCTGTCCCTATGTCCCTATGTATGTTTATATCTTCAAAACTACACAACGGATTGTGATGAGGTTTTTTTTCAATAGATAGAGTGATTCAAGAGGAAGGTTTTATGTATAATTTTACGCAGACGAAGTCGCGGGCAGAAGCTAGTTAACTCATAAATTAAAAATGTTAAGTAATAAAAACACACACACAAAACAAATTTATCCCATAAACACTCTTCAACTTCCAAAGATACCCCTTAGATAAAAGTCAATTGTGACAGCCGGCCTTATTGGTTTTTCTTTCTGAAAACACACAAAAGTCATCGACAACATTTTTAACCAAGCTTTTACCCTTGCTACAACAGCAAGTCATACTTTACCAGTGGCAACGTTGTGACATGGCTTTTAATACATATATTTGACGTTTGGTGTTTAATCATGACTATATTAAATTAATGACATAAAGCAAAATATGGATAGCAACGTTTGCTGTATTACAAAAAGATAATTTATCCTCGTAGATGACTAGATGGCAGTAAATTATAGACGCCATAGATAGTGTGGAGCGAATTAGATGATAATTTTAAAACCGATTAATCAAACCAATTACGCTGCGTCAGCTTAATTCTGATTGCTAATATAGTCGTTATTTGACTGCGTGTTTGTCATCATTAAAGTGATGAGACGGTTTTTATACTTACTTTACTCACAAGGTGCGCGGCTGCGTATACTTTGTAAGACGCATGACGTATACACGTACTATTTTGTGAGGGACGCGCACACCTCACTAAAAGGCTATAAAGCGTTTTTCCGATGAACCGTTCTCTCACATTGGAGCCGTGGTTGATCATGAAAAAAAGAGCTGATTTACATTCAGAATTGCTGAGGATAGAGACGGTAAACTATCCTATCGTATCGTGATGGTTGAGGCGTGCCGTAACAGAGCAAGGCGTTATAAGTATCTAAAACTATGAAAAATTGTTTTTGTTATGGTGGGATGAGCTCTCTATGGATGTCAGAGAGCTCAAGTTCATTATAATGTACTGTATCAGTAGGTACCACAGAGAGCGGCACATATCGTTTACAGGCGGTTCTGGCTGAAAATCATTGCTGCAGGTATCTAACCACCTCAGCGTAATGCTGAACCAGCGACCGTTTCGTTTTTGCGATTGCGAAGACACACACAGCGCTGATGATCTAATTTTCATGTCTGTGTTTTTTTTTCTTTTTTTTTCTATAAAATTGTGTATATTCTCGTATATTTGTGTCTTGCAAAAAGGAATAAATGTCTTCTTTCTTTCTTTCAGATTGATGGGGTTTCAAATTTCATCCGTAAAATGTTAAATCTAATAATAATACGATATAACGCATACCGACTTCCGAAAGTTTAATTAATTGATTACGAATATGCAGACCTCAAAGTTTATACCTAGTGTCTAGTCTAGATTTATATCTAGACTACTCAATCATTAAGTCTACTAAGGTTGTCTGCGCAATTAAACTGCACCATTATATTTTGTATATTTTTATCTCCGTTCTACCTATACGCCCACGAGCATGCTAAACGTGGCTTTAAAATCTTACCTTAGATTCTGTCTACCCCGTTAGGGATAAAGACGTGATTTATGTATGTAAGTTTTTACAGATCAGGTGCAAATGGCATGATGTGGGATCAGAGGTGTAAACAAAAAATGTGAAATTTTACGATTAAAAACGCCTTATTGGGTCGAAGTTTATTGTATCCAATCCGAAAGACAATTTACAGACGTGTTGTGGCCAAGCGTTCGTTAGGTAGGTACCTCTGTAAATAGTTCGGTGGTATATTATCTGAACCTCCTGGCTAAGTTTGAAATTGGAGAAAAAAACTGTCATGATTATAATTATTTATAAACAAAATTGAGTTTAACTCCTACAACATTATAGGGCGATAAAAATTATGGTCAGCTGGTTAGAAAAGTCTCATCGAATTTTGTTAAAACTTAATACTTTTAAGTGAATGTGCCATCCTGTTGCTTGAATTCTCTATTAACCTTTTTCCTGTAAACTCTTTACCACGCGGTAGATATTCAAAAAAGAGTTGTATTATTAAAACTGATTGCCGAAAACCTGTTGCAGTTTTAATCTCACATAAACGTAAGAATTGTGAATGTTAGAAAATAGCTTCTTCAATCGGCTGAAGAAAAACTAGATCAGCCATTGTCGTCTCACCTGAACAAACCTTTGTGAACTGAGCCGTAGCATTTAGAAGCTGGCGGGGAAGTACATAGCGTTCAGCACGACACCATGTCCTTTACATTTCAATAGTGACTCAATCGAGTGTAAGGAACGTATGAAGCACAGTTTCAGATTGATGTGTGCGGGCGTGCGCGGTTGCACATACGTAATTGATACATCCGTGTGTCGTTAATCGGGCGGAAAACCGCTTTTACTAGCCGTTGCACATTTCGATTTTTCTCCTTTGATGTGTTTAATAATGCATGCGCCGCGGCCGCCCTGGGTCGCCGCTTTCATACTATTCGTGTGGGAACAGCATATAGCGGTTGTTTATTTCGATCACCCTGCGAAGAACTCGGTGGCAGAGTGGCTTGATGTACCGCCTCTTATATATAAAGTCATGGGTTCAAATCCAAGTTTAAACGTCTTTGATTAAAGGTATTTAAATAAAAAATATTACTTTATACTTTACTAGCGACCCGCCCCAGCTTCGCACGGTATATTATGCATGTATTATGCATATAAACCTTCCTCTTGAATCACTGTATCTATTAAAAAAAACCGCATTAAAATCCGTTGTGTAGTTTTGAAGATATAAGCATACATCGGGACACGGGGACAGAGAAAGCGACTTTAACAAAACTTAGTGAATGCTTAAAAGAATCTATCTTCAACATTCAGTGATATAGCAATCTGCAAAATAAAGAGGTCTTAGTGTCTAAAGGTAAAAAGTAGGCCAGCATTTACTAGTCATAATATTTATTAATCCTATATCTCTAGAACGTGAGAAAAAAAGATGACGCTACTTCATCAATATGCGGATAGGTGTATCAAGAATGGATTCAAGGTGCTCAATTGAAGCGTACATCCATATTCCATTGCCCTACTTCAGTATCATATATTTAGGTCAGTAACGCAGGTCCGGTGCACTATACACACCGATGGGTGACGGACACGGGATTCCAATCGAAGTTAACCGGGTAAATGTGAAAACGGGTCATGCATGAAGTAAGTAAATAAATGCTTTATTGTACAAATATAAAGAAGCAGAGACAAATCACAAAAAAGACCTTAAATATATGCACAAAGGCTAACGTATTCCTATAAGGGATTAAGAGATCTCTAACAATTAACCTTTGAGTAAATGAGAGGAGCATTAAGCGAGAGACCGACAAAGAATGAGTTTAAAATAGGTATCCATATAGTGAAAGCCACAAGCTTACATCTCAAAATACAACAAACAATTCATAAATAAACTACTAAATATCATTAAAACACATGCATACATACAAAATGAGCACACACATACAATATTCAAGGAGATGGTGTGAGCCACATCTTTAAGTACACACATGTCACGTGTGAAGTACAGTGGGTAGTTGGCTAATTTATTTTAAAGCCTGAAAATAAGTGAAATAAACCAACGCAAATGCATATATATCTACATAGTAGTGGGAAAATTGTGACTCATTTAGATAAGCTGCTATTTATATTAAAAAGATTTTCCATGTCCAATCCAATAGACTTGGAACTGGCATTTGTTTAAAATTTGCAGACGAAACTGCTTTATTTATAGAGAATTGCTCCAGTTCCAATGCACCGGGTCAGCGTTTGTCTGTTTATTGATTCGCTAACGGCGCGGTTAATTTTGGCAAGGTGGCAGCGCTAAATGGGGTACCTGGCGAGGATGAATTGAAGTTCTCCATTACCGTTTAAAGTAAACCTTTTCAATATTATGAACGTGATGGATCACTTGAATATTTTTTGTCCACTGTCCTAATGAGTGGGAAAATAGCGTAAGCCCATGTATGTAGGTAAGCTATGCGAGTCTGCTCGCGTGCGTTTAGGCCGTGCGTGTGCGCAGGCAGCACGCCTATTCAATTACGGAAAGGTCACGCCGTTTGCGGCGCAGGCGCTGCGTGAGATTATCGCCCCTCACCTGTCGATGCGCGCGCAGTGGATTAATAAGACGGTTTGCCCGCAACACTAAAAAAATTCATGTAAGACGCAGAAAAAGTGTATTTGCATTAATTACTTAGAAGGTGTGAATGCTTATGTTGGGTTACGATTAATTTGTCATCCGATCGAGTGGTCGCGGTAGTTTTGTCGGCTAGTCATACAAAAAATCCTCGGCCTCTTATTAGATAAGTATGTTTTTACGGAATTTGTCACATTAACTTAAGAGGCGAAGATCACTCGACATTTTGTGCCTTAGTGGACAGGTAATTTGAAAATAAGTAAAGCGAGGGACTCTGTAATTAAATCTTTCAAGTAAAATTTTACCAACTTCTAGTAGTCGGATTGACTTGAAGTTTGGATAGATATATGATAGATAAGATAGATGATAATGCAATTACATACAGTCAACAAAAAGTTAAAGCAACTTTTATTAAAACCGCTTTCCGAACTGAAGTATTGAAATAAAATCAAACATTAAAGTACTAACTACGATTAAATCTTTCAAACGCTCTTACCTCAGCAACTACCCCCTGCATTTGTAAGTGGTACAATGTTTCAATTTCAACATCAAATTATTCAAGCATTATAAAGAACTTTCTACATTATCTTCGTCTGAAAATCAGTTCCATTTCACATAAGAGTTGAAAGTGACGTGCCTCACGCTCGTTTTAGCTTAAAAATCATTTTAGTGCACCAAGTCATTTAGGTCAAGTAGCTACATCAGTTTTAACCCTTGAAAATAAAGAATGTTTGTCGTATCCACATTTACATCTCAGCTGATCAAGATTTGGTGTTTACTAAAAGTTTGTATAAATTAAAAGCTTCAGCAAACCGTTCAATGTTGGTCTGATTAAGTTTTTGTTGATATGGTGGTTAATAAACAACTGAAACAATAAAACTATCTGCAACATTAACCAGCTAACGAGATGACGAGTAGGTACGTAAATAGTAAAATGTGTTTGAAGATAATTGAATCCCCTTTGAGAGATTCTATCCAATACAAAGAATCATCGAAATCGATTCACAGCCAACAAAAGACAATAGATAGACGTAATATGGCATAAAATAAAATCAATCGAATAAAAAGAAATCGAATTAAGAAACTGAGTTGTCCCTTTTTAAGAGTTAAATCATCACACAGATGTCGTTCAATGAAACGAGTCTAGTTTCTTACCGCATTCCTTGCGTAAATATACTAAATAACTCTCTTAACTCCATCTTATAATACATCACAAACCTTATTTTACAATGCAAACTTTATCAAATTATACACAGAGATGAGTAACCGCAATATATTACTCAAAATATTAATCATAATAAATTCCTTACAAGCTTCATTAATTTCAAACACATACTTAAATAAAGTTTTATATGCCCGTTCACTCTCTCAATCTGAAAGTGCTTCAAAACATGTTTACATCAATTAATTGGAGTCAAGTTAGTTCATTTTCTACACTTTGTGAAATTGCAAACAATGAAGCAAATTAATATCGTAAAAGTTGAGATAAAGTTTTGTGTAAGGCAAAACTGCGCCCAGAAAGGCGAATAATTTTATACCACTTTTGTAAGTTTTGTATTGTTATGATTAAAATAATATTTTCAACCTTGAAATATAATTTTAAAAATATTCCTTTTCTGGTTTCGAGATTATGCTATTATGCTATAGCATATATAATTCACTATAATTATTATTATTTTCAATAATGATTCTTGTAAGACCTAATATTAGGTCTTACAAGAATCATCGACAATTATCATAATAGTATGTGAAATATTCCCTTATTAAATAACAATACACATACGACAATTAACTTAACAATTTAATTTAATTTATAGTTTAAGTTAGGCTAGGTTTAGGTTAATTTTGTACCATAGTATTTGCTTAATTTTTTAGTTTTAATGTACAATTTTAGTGCAATTTTTCTTTACTACAATAAATGTTAAAATTAATGTAAAAATCAAAATAAAGAAAGCAAATATAATAAATATACAAGGAAAGTCCCAGTCTTTATGATCATGACTGTGAACTAAGCATGTAAAAAAACAAATCAATATTTATTATTTTTTATTTTTGCCAATACGGTTCCAAGACCTTAAATGATGATTTTGATACTTGTAGATTTTGCCATCAGATGATAACGTGATTCTTTCTATATACCTATCTAAGACTATTTAAATTGAATCAGGCATTACTTTTGTGCAAGATGTGTTTTATTTTTATAGCCCTAGACAAAAATACAATTAATTTTACTACCTACATGAAATGCAGACGTAGCTTGCGGGATTCAGCACAGACGTCCTAAGAATAGTTTTTGCAAAGTTGGGTGCGATTGTACGCGCTCTCTGAAACCTGGAAAGGTACCTCATCAATATTTTCCACCGACGTAATAAAACAAAATGCGGGTTTTTTTTTGGTTTCGAAGATCCAAGAACTTTTTAACTCGATGCAGTTAATGAAGCGAAAACAATTAACAGATACATGCATTAATTAGCAGCGCTCTCTATGTAAATACGACCCTGGCATCAGTTGGCTGGTTTAATATGAAAACTTCATTTTGCAAGGCGTTTCACGCTGCGTTCGGTGCTCGGGGCGGGCGCGATGACCCGAAATAAGGCTCTAGAGGGTGGTATTGCACTCACCCCCTGTACTGATGGCACTCCCCCCTTCTCCCTCCCTTTGGGCTCGTGCGGCGTGCACCAACCTCTCATTCATTACGCAATAAAAGAGTTCAGTTAACATTATCCACATAAGGTTGTACCTATAGCAACAAGACAAGATTAAACAAAAAACTTGTCGAGATTTATTCCTTTTTATTTTTAAAAGAAGCCATCCTTGACATTTTCTGATTTTATAACGGACCTCTTCACAGTCGGAAATACCTGGGTAAATAGCATAAAACCACATTTATACACGTATTGCTTAGGTACCACTATCAATATTACAGTTTCGTCATACTCATTAGCAATTTTATTGCTGTCCTTGGTCGGACTAGCATAATGATTACTATCTTGACCAAAACGACCAGTTCTTGGTTTTTTTGGTTTTATGATGTGTTTTTTTTTTATTGCCACACAAAAAAAGCTGCTGTAGATTTAGTGGTTTGGCCTAAGCCTATACTCTCTCAAGCAGGAAGTCGTTGGGACGACCCGGGCTCGGACCTCGGAGTTTTTCGCAATTAATGTGTGAAATTTCATTTCAAATATAGCTTTTTGGTGAAAACGTCGTAATCGTAAGTAAACCTGCATACAATTGCAAGTAAGAAAGAAAGAAAGAAAGAAAGAGAAACATTTATTTACACATATTCGATACACGTAGATATAAAATAAGGAGAAATACAATATACTAAGGAATAGTACCGATATGGTGTAAAATGGACCCCACTCAGCATAGTGTTGCGGCAAGCCACTCAAGTCAAGTCAATTCAGTAGGGGTGTAAAGTTCTCAATCAGCACTGGGCCCGCGTGTGATATACAGCCCAAGCCCTCTCGGTATGAGTGGAGGCCTGTAACAGTGGGACAAATTAGCTAGAAATATAACATGCCGTTTTTTAGGGCTAGTAAGTACCTAAGTACTTACGATTATAACTCGCTTTATTGATAGAAAACTGAAGAACTGATTGAAAAGTAACACTTTAGAATCAAATATCATCACACATTTACATAAAAAGTCGGTATATGCGGCCCATTCATTGCCATTCGCTCATGATTTTAAGAGGGTACATACATACATAAAGAAATCACGTCTTTTTCCCTTATGGAGTAGACAGAGCCTAAGGTAATAAGACCTAAAGGCCACGTTTAACATTATTGTGGGCGCATATAGGTGGAAAGGGGAATCAAAATAGTGATGAGTTGCTAGCCGCATCGCCTATAACATGATTCCTAAGATTTTCGCCCATTCCCACGATAGGCTTTTACCATCTGCGCGGGAAGAGAAGCAACTGGTAAATTCTATGTTTTTTCTTCACTCCCAGACCAGCATGGAAGAAACACATTACACTAGACATTACATTATTGCATGGCTATTACATAATAATAAATTAAACATTTTTATGAGTGAAAATCGCGAAAGTTTAAAACATTGTACATTCAGAATAGCCGTGGTAGCCTAGTGGTTTGACCTGAGGCCTCTCAAGCAGAGCGTCGTGGGTTCAAATCCCGGACCTCTGAGTTTTTCGGAATTTATGTGCGAAAATTACATTTGAAATTTGGCATGAGCTTTTCGGTGAAGGAAAACATCTTGAGGAAACCTGCACACATCTGCGAAGAAATTCAATGGTGTGTGTTAAGTTCACAATCCGCTCCAATACACGGAGGAGGCCTATGCCATGAGGCACGCCGAATTACGCGACAATTTAATAATAATAAAAAAAACAACAACAACATACTTACTGAAATTGTAGCGAATTCGGAATAAAAAGGCCATATTATATTATATATTATTACATTCAGAATAATACATTATTGCTTTTTCTACGATACAAGACAAAGATCAACAAGGTAAATGGAGTGTCAAAGTTCTTTTTAGCGTATTGGCATTTTGACTTTTCTACCCTCCTATTCCTAGTATATCCCACGAGTATTCCCTACTAAACTGGACTACGCTTGTTCCATGTCATTCACCCTTCACACGCAACTCAGTTCAAAATAGCCATTCACCCCGACATGCAGGAATTTTGGATCTGCCCCCCTAAAGTCAATGCCTCCGTGATGCACGAACGTCGTTCTACTAGCAGACTGGCCGTTGAACTTAAAAACTATAGCTGTGCAGATTCTATCTACGCAACTCAGCCTAATTATTCATCGTTTAATATCGTAGACTAATTAATATGTTGGCTACATTTGAGTGATCGGACGGTGGGGTAAAGGTCGCTGGGAAACGTTGGATGCGTAACACAAAACCGAACATTGTGGGAATCCTTGGGGTACCTCATGCCCAGTAATGAACGTCGTCGAACAGAAATGATGGTGATGATGATTTTTAAGTAAACGTACTTTATCTAAATCTAAGCTATGTTCAAAGCGGTGCACTGATTTTTATCCGGAGTTACAGAGTTCAAAGTAACCGTTCCGTTTAATTAACTTCTAATCTTTTGTTTTCTCAGTTCTCAGTACATGCTAGATCATAGTTTTCTTTTTACCCTGTTCTTGTTTATCCAATTTATTTATGAGGTTAACAATTTCTTGACATAATATGAAACAAGAAATTCCATGTCGTGCACCGCATCGCCTTGAATCTTATCTTAACTTTTAATAACAGCCCTCAGCGTAGATATAAAAATGCATGTAGAAGTTAGAAGTTAGCTAGCATTATTACCGCGATTATAGCTCGCAGACAGGACATAACTCTGTTTATACGTCTTTAACGGTTTTAACATTCCTGCCAGTTGGGTCAAATGTAATAAAACAAACATAGTTAATCGACCCGAAAGTATGTGTGTACGTAAATTTCTTATAGCGCAAAACAGTTTAAACATACAATAATGTACCAATACCTAATATAAAGGTGAATTTTGCCTTAAAAGCTAACGTGTAAAAGAGAAGTTAACAAAGAGAAGCAAGCAGTCACAGCTTATGTGCGGAAAATTACTAATAATTTGATTACATACTAGTACCTTGCGCCTGTGGCTTTTCCCCTTTTAACTTTCCCGTAATAAACGGCCCAAATTAAGTAATCGGAAATAGTAGGCATAAGTGTCTATTAGTTTAAGAATTTTTAGAATAGCCCTAGTAGTTTCAGAGATTACTTCCTATAATTAACAAAGAATGCAAAGTAACCTCTAGTGTTGCTTAAGCCAGTCGCATGATTTATACATACATACATACATACATACATAAATCACGTCTTTATCCCATACGGGGTAGACAGAGTCTAAGGTGACAAGACCTAAAGACCACGTTTAGCATGATCGTGGGCGTATGGATGGAAAGGGGAATCGAAACAGTGATGGGTTGCTAGCCACATCGCCTATACATATACAGTACATATATGATTTATTATGACGTTTAATTTTGTATTATTACTATTACTTAGTTGCAGGCAAAGGAGTGTCGCGTCTGCCGTTTACCATCGTCAGCAAGCAGTTGGACTCAGGGCTGCAGGGTTCAGATTGGGCGCGGTCGTGCGGCAAGGTCCGCGACCCTGCACCCTCGCTCCCGATCCAGGTTATCAACATCCTCCCACTCCTCAACCCCCCTTAGAAACGCTGCAGAAATTTTCTAGAACGTTCGCGGCAGAGTGCGTTGACTTATATCTGCTTACAGATTGGAGATATAACGAGCGTCTATAGAAAATTTGTGCTAATTTGCGGCTATTTAGCGTCAGGTACAGTTTTTTATCTTTATCAAAGTTTCTGACTAATTTTTATTAATATTCATGGAGTTATAAATGATGACAAATTGGAACGACGTAATCCTTATTTGCTTTTATGGGATGCTTATTTTTTTGGGATCCAATCATGCTAATCTGCTATCTTAAAAATCCAAGAACCTAATCTAATAAAATAATTAGGAACGTTTTGAAAAAAGTACAGGTCAGGAGTACCCAAAACCGATGAGCATGTATGAAGAGATTGATGAATGCGGATGATGCGAAAGAGGTATGTCAGGATCGTAGCAAGGGGAACAAAGTAGTCTCAACCTACCCCTATGGAAAAGAGGCGTGACAGTATGTATGTATAGGTGCAAAAAAAACGTTTATAGGCCGCCAAGAGCTCTTTGAAATTCGTCTTTTGAACCCCCGACTGTCTGTGGCAACATAGTTCGATCATCGATTTCAAAGCGGTTTTTTTCAGCAAGCAGACTGACAGATACACACAAAGAACAAGAGAGAGAGAAAGAGAGAAAGAGAGGCGTCGACGTCAAACTTATAATAGGTACCTTGTTTTTGCGTCAGGGGTTAAAAAGGTCACTTCCCATACAAAGTTGTATGAAAATTAAGCCGATTTTTCCCGTTTAGTATTGTACACGTTAAACGCATAAATACGAATACTATCGGAAATATCTAAGCACCTGGCTTTTTGTCAATGCGGCGTTTTTGCATACGTAGTACCGACATCAGCGCAAGCACGGATACGCGAGTGGTATTTATTGTTGTGGTGTAATTTGCTGACCCCCCATTTTCCATAACGTCAAATAGTCAGGAACAGGTTGAATTTCGAGAACCGTAGTGGAACTTGAGTCGTGAGAAATTGTGAAGAATGCCACTCCTACAATATTACAACTGTGAAACTTTGTGACTAGGTATATCTGTATATTTTTAACTTTTTCACGCTAAAACGGCTAGACAAGACAGATTTATATGAAATTTGGCGCACAGTTTAATCTTTTTAATAATATATAGCTGAGTTACCGACTTTTAACCCGATGTTTATCATCTCAATTTCTCAACGTTAAGTCTACAGACAAGATTTTTTGCATGAATGTTTTACATAGAATATACCAGTTGTTTCTCGTCCCGCGCTGATGGTAAAAGCCCATAGAGGGAATGGGCGAAATTCTTAAGAATCATGTTATAGACGATGCGGCTAGCAACCCATCACTATTTTGATTCCTTTTTCCACCTATACGCCTACAATTATGCTAAACGTGGCCTTTAGGTCTTGTTACCTAAGGCTCTGTCTACCCCGTAAGGGATATAGACGTGATTTGTGTATGTGTATGTTCTACATGCAACATAAAGGAAGATTCCGGTAAGATTTTTGCAAGTTTACTAGTTTATTAGGGACATCAAGAGTACACATATAGTTACATAAGAATATAACATTATCGTTACCTACATTAGTAGTACAGTATGGTGTCTTTTATGAATTACGTACCTATACACCCCAATACCCCCAATTACAGGATTAGGCACTACCTTATATAATTTGTACCAGTTTGTCATTCATACTAGATATGTAAAAATAATATTTAAGCAGTAAAGTACAAAAGTTTAGCAATAAAACACATTTTGACCGCCAGACTTGCTAACATGTTACCCGTCTGTCTCTCACAAACCGATTTCGTTAGAGAGAGACAGGACACACCTGTGCAGTAAAACACGGAATGACATTTTACTGTATTAGAATTATATATAGCAATAATTATTAATATTTTCAGTTTAGTGCAACGTGCACGCCGTAATTGCGGCATTGCATGTCGAGGGACGCGTGACACCGCGTCCTATGCTAACGGTACTAAAGTGCGCATTTTACCTATTATACTCTGAAAGTTAAAAACATGAGCTAAAGCTAAACAAAGATTACCTAACGCAGTCACTGCCACCGACGCATATCTGCGTTTTCGTGTCTTTCCTTTTTTCTGTGCGGCAGTGCCACCTGAAGAAGTCTCAGGTTTGTCAGGTGGCAGCGAATGCGTTAAAGTACTCAATGAACCGAGTTGAACTTGGAAAACAAAAGATGTAGTAATAGATGGCAGTAGGATGTAAGCATTTGTCTCATCTACTAAAAAAGTATACGCGTCGAATTGAGAACCTCCTCAATTTTTTCTTTCGTTGGTTACAAGGAATTTTTCTTCTTCTAAGTTGTAACACTCTTGTAAGAATAGCCATGGACGTCGTTAAAGAACTGAACTATAATGAAGACTTCAATGGGAGAATATTGCAGTTGTATCTTGCCTTCCACACCCTACCATTTTTTTGAGAAATTTGTTTAGCTGTTCGTGGTGTACTCTGCTATAAATATTATGTTGATCCATCTTTTCCCGTGGCGTTGTCGTAAAAAGCGCTTAAGGCACTTGAAATTATGAGAGAGCCAGCAGTGCTCTCTATTGTAAACTACAAACTCCAAGTTCCAGCGCCGCAGTATCCATGGGAGGCAACGGAAGACTACAACACTCTTTTTCCAAGATAGTCGTCATAAAGACTCAGCCCTTCAGTGACGACAGTGACCACTGTGTCAAGTCAGTTTATTGCTCGGTCAACATGCTAATAGAAATGTCGCATATTTGACCACACACGCAATGTATTAAAAACGCTCGCCGCACCGTCTGACCGCTTAGGCATAAATGGTCAATGAATGCACAAAAACTATGGTGATTACAATACGATAACTACCACAATATATTTGTTTCATTATGGCAACCAATTGACAAGTGTGTAACAATTGAATGTAGAGGTGACTGAATTCACACGGACATTAAAATTTGCAATCTGCCATGTACAACTAACGCAGCTGCAACGTCTATCTAAAGTCGTCACCAACATTATGAACTATAGCCTCGGTCTTATTTATTTAATTGTTGTAAAAACGTGGAAGTACCTAATAGGTACTAAAGTTTATTTTTATTTTTATCAGGAAGGTAAGGATGTCATTTTATAAAATACCTTAATTCATAATTCATGATACCCAAGTAAATGGTACATTTATACAGAATACATTACGAGTATTATAATAAGTTTATCATGCACCCTATAGAACTCACCACCTTGTCTACTAAACAATTTTAAGTAGGCAGACTGAAAATAGAAACAATAAACTTCCACAAGAAATCCTATATAAGGATAGCGTCGAAACCTTCCGAAAGCTTGCAATAAAAGCTCAGGCGTTTTTCACGAGTTGTGAAAAAAGTATAGCATCCGTGGTCGCACGCGATAACGGTAGAATTGCGTGACGTATCCGCCATAGCCTGCAGGGTTGCCAGTCGCCAAATACCTAACAAATTTGGAAGTAACTCGAACAAAGAAAAAACAGCAAAAAACCGTTCATTTTTTATTAATTTTACCATTTAGCTCTTAATTACAATCTTTGCTCAAAATGTAAGCTAAATATTAAAAAACAAAATGTGTTTTAATGTTTTGGAGTAAATATTATTATTACACTAGTAACCCTATTGACCGTTTACTTACACAATCTCCTATCGACACGGATTTCCCGGTAACAAAATGATCACTGGGCTTTGTGGCTTAAGGTAGCTTTTGGCACTGAAGCACTCGATAGGATACGTGGTTCTGAAATTAAAAAATCGCCTGCGTGACTAGCTGCACCAAATGCACTAGAACTTTTACGCTTTTTCGTAGTCCTTTTTATTTTTTATCCACGCTATTGTGAAATGGATGGTTTCTATTTATGTTGAGTTACTTATTTATTTCAGTTGCGCCAGCTAACAGTTTCGGCAATCTAGTCTGTTACTTCTTTTCAGTATTTTTGTACAGTTAAATGAACGCGACTGAGTTGATTTCGGGGATCAATGTTGTAAAGCCTTGTTCTGCCGTGTCACGCATATGTAACGTATCTCGAAAAACGACGATTGGAGAAAAATGCGATCAAGTTTTTTGTTTAACGACATCTCATTACTTCGTTACTAATTAAGTTGATAATTTGAAATTTACATAGTAGGCTTGAAATATAATTGTGATAATGTATTTTAAATTTTATAACAATGCCACAAACCAATTTGAAGAAAGATGGTTTTCAAGATTTTGAGGACCTTAATTTTTATACGAATTGCTGTAACGCGAATTTGCGTATCTCCATATACGTTAGTTAAGCGTGACCATGCTATTTTACTACCCAAGACTGTGTAATGGCTATGTCTTGTATCTTTACATACAGCAAATGAGCACGGAAACATATTTTTTAATTAATCGTTAGATAAACATAGTACACTCTCTTTTCCTTCAATCCTGTTCAGTTTATGTTATTTTATTATTATTATATATACCTATACACAAATAGGTAAAAAGGTTAATAATAATAAGTCAAGTGTAAGTAGAAAACTTTTTATTATTATATGTTTGTTTGTTGTCATTGGTTGTCTGGAAGAGATCGATATTAAGCGAAAAGACCGCCTATTAAATAGTTTTAGCTCTAACAGAGCTGTACTAGCTGTACAAGATCTAGATCGTGATTTTGATAATTAATCAAAATCACGATCTAGATCTTGTACAGCACTGAGTCTCGTCGCCAATTTTTCCAAAACCTAAATGTCGACAGTGCTGCGCTGTACAAGATCTAGATCGTGATTTTGATTAATTATCAAAATCACGATCTAGATCTTGTACAGCACTGTCGACATTTAGGTTTTGGAAAAATTGGCGACGAGACTCAGGCATACTTTGAATCAGTTTCAATAAATCATTTTTTTTTGGTAAGCTGATACCTCGTGGCTGACTTTGTCGAGGTAAATCTTGAAGCTTGTCTGTAGTCTGTTCTTGCAAAACCTTTTTCACTTGCGGTTTTAGTGCGTCAAATTCTTTAAAGTGTTCATCGTTGTAAGATTTTTTCAAAAAAATTGATTGCGATCCTTTTCTAAATTCGGAAATCTTCAGACTCGAAATATTGTACTGCTTTGGAAAACTTCTTTTTAACTCATCTTTAAACATGATCATGTCCCTGTGTACCATTTCCATTATCTCCATCTTCTTTCTAGATTGTTTTATTTTGTCTACAAAATCGTTTTTATCATAAATGTTTTTGCTTCGAGCTAGCTTTCTGGATATATTTGCATGTACCGTATCAGCGGCCATATATGTGTGTCCCGGTTCCAAATAGACGATCCTGATTTTTTCAGCTGATATCAACGCGGGAGAGTTAACTAGTCGAAGCAAAGCGGAAAACAAAATACGGTTTTTATTTTGTGCTGAACAATTATCAGCATAAATTATGACTTCTTTTGAATCTTTGCAGAATTTGATAATAAAGTTGACGTATGCAGAAGCAACGTTGTTTGCTTTTCGTCCTGCTTCACCTTCGTGCCATAATACACAATAAGCTGGTTCGTTCCGTCCAGGGCTTACAAACGTTTCGTTAAAAAGAACCAGTTTACGGGAAAAAAATGCTTCTTTAATGGTTAGTTTTGGCATGAGTATAACTTTCTGCATGTCTGCAGTGAAAATTTGTATGTCAGCGTTTTTGGCATCCATATCTTTCTTTAAGCACTCCCTTGAAAGTTTCTTGTTTTCATTGTGTACTAAAAATGTTTTGCACGGCTTGCAAGAACACTCGTTGCATAAATGCTCTTGAGAATTTTGGGGATGACGTTCATTATGAGTTGCACATAACGAACACAGGTCTTGTTGAGGATTTGAAGTCGAGAGATTCATTTCTTTCAAAATTTTGTGGAAGAATGGCCAACTGCTGGCTTTCTTGTTATTTTCATTGCAATGTCCGACATAGTCTTTGTAAATATCTGAGAATGTAATTCCGCTCGGCAAATATTTGCGATGAGGGGCATGTTTAAGGTTATAATGAGAGACACATGGCTGTAATTTTTGAATAAATTTTTTCACGTATTCTTTCTCTTCTGTTGAAATTTTATTCCATGGTGTGCCCCTGCCTCTCTGTTCTGGTGCAGCCGGCTGAATTTTGGGGTCCGTAATACCATGCCTGAAGTTAGCTTTTAGTATAGTGTTAATGGTTTGATCATGCTTAAATCCTAAAGTATGCAAGAAGAATGTTTTGCACACAACCACGTCATTTAGAGTCCATATCAGAGTGTTATGACGCCGTGATTTATTTTTTGTAGAAACTAGCTTTTTCGTCTTTAGAACGTTTTGTGATATAAAATTTCTTTGGTTCTGTTTATCCCGATTTCTGAATTCTTGCCATATTTTCGTACGATCTACGCAGCTAAACTTCACAGAGCATTTTCTGGGGCAGTCTGCACGGCAGGGTTTTAGTATAGGGTACTTTTTTTTTTCATTTTCTAACTTCTTCATTGGATCTCTTATTCTTTTCTGTTTATTTGCACTATTGTCTTCAGATTTGTTTCTCGATTCGTCAGATTGTTCTTCATTTCTTTCAAAATTATCGCTGTTACCAAGATTAGGTCCATTTCTTGAACTCTGAGGCACAGGCAGAGCATTTTTTTCTGAACTTACATCTCTCTTTTCTTGATCGCTCTTCTTAGATTTTTCTATAATTCCATCGGCACTGTCAGCCAACTTATCCTTAGACACTTGTTCGCTACTTAAATGATCTATTAATTCTTCTACACTACGATCAAAATCATCTGTCTCCGTTGTTTTTGTGACGTTATGCTTTTGTTTTGGTGTAGATTGGTTATTGTTGCCAATATTGTTTTGAAAGGTCTCATCACCAAGAAATGCAGAATGGTCATTGACGGAACCGTGGATCATAATATCTGCAGAGTTCATTGGTCTCTTATCAGAACATATCTCAGTTTCGTTAATATCGTCGGAAGTAAATGGCTCCTCCAGTGGTAGAATTTTACGTTGTGGTATCACAAATCCAGTTTTCTTAGGAGGTATCTCAAAAGCAGTGTTTAACGTTACATTATCATTTTCTGGCTCATAATTGTTGTAACTGTTGGCTTTAATTATATTACCTGATATATCCTGGTAAACCACAGGTGATTGGGGGCTACTGGATAGAATATCTTCAATTCCAAACATAACTGGTGTTACTTGTAATAGGTCGCTGGCACAACTAAAAGGAGAAATTACTCGTTCGACTTCTTCATCATTCTGCTTTTCAAAATCTGGTACTTGATAGTCAGGCTGCAAATGATCCGAATAATCGTGTTGGTTTCTTCCCGTGACACCCAATTCATTTTGCTGATGAACTATCTCTTGTGATATCATCTCGTTGTCTTTTTCTTGAAACTGGGCCTCGATTTCATAGTAAACACTGACCGGGTTAGTAATTGTACGGAAATTGCTGTCCATAGTTTTCTGTCGCTTAGATAACTGCATTATCATGTTTCTGCGCAGATCACTCATTGTTCTAAACAATAAAATGCACTAATTCACTCAAAAAACATACTCAAAACATATTAATTGTGACGATCTGATGTGAAACGTGCGAGATTTCGGTCCGAACTAACTAGTTCGAGCGTGATTTACGCACAGGTTCATTCGTGTTTGTAACGCCAATCTCGCGTATCAAGAGATACCGCAGTTAGCCAACATTCGAAGTTCGATTCTGCGAGCAGACCCTGTAAGACGTATCTAACGTAACTGAATTACCGGAGATATCTGTTACAAGTCCATACAAAAATCTGCGATACGTTAGTTTGGCTACTGGTGTTTCTATTAAATTACGGCTTAAAATGAAAATCTCCGTCATGTATCAGATAGAACACCACTGTAAATGACGATTTAGCACTGTTAAGCGTATCTAACGTATCTCAATTTACGTTACTTAGGCGTGACACGGCAGTGTTAGGCACTACATCAAAAAGTTTTATGTCCCAAATAACCACTTAAAACTAGACGCTGATGTAGTTGCTTGGTTCTTTCATTGCGTGTGTTTTCTTTACCTGATTTGCCGAAACCGACAAGCAAATTGTCTTCAAGTTTTTTTTAACTTGTGGTTCGGATGCTAAACACCATAAGCCTAACTGGAACTTGTCTTATTTTTGTTAACGGATTTTGCCAATGCACCGTAAAAGGTCACAGTATTGACATACTGACAACTCTTTCTACAAGTTGAATAGCTATTGTGCATGGTTTATACTTTTACAGTCAGTTGCAAAAATTATGTAAAGGTAAGACACAACATAATTTCCCCGTTCAAAAACTATAGTCCCTTGAAACGCCATTTTAAGCGATCAAACGTACACAATTTTGCTGCTGACTGTACTACACTGACCACAGACCTGTGACAGAAGGTTGACTGGAAGAGATCCCTTAAATGGGAAGTTCGCCTTTGTGCACGTATCTCAGTGTTTGTCAATTTTATTTGTTTTATGTTTATTTTGCATCAAATAGTTTACATACATACTTAAGAGTACGTACCTACCTGTATTTAAGTGGATGACGCAGTTTTGACCTATCTTGCGTATAGTAAAAACGTCCTACGATTGATTTTTTTGTTAACGTTGAGTTTGCCTAAACCAGTCAGTCTCGCGCTTACGTTTAAAATAAGCAAAAACGCAGAATTGTGCAAATCTCATTAATTCTGATACTGACGGCAGACAGAATTTGTATATCTTGGACTGAAAAGTGGCGATGACGTACTTAAAAAAGAAAACGCTCAGTATTGTAACACTAAATTGATCCATACGTCATCCACTTCAATGTAGGTCTGTGATATTGACAAACTGATAGTTCTTAACGTTATACAACCTTCGTGTCCCATTGAAGTTTCAGAATGCAATCCGTTTAGGTGATTTCGGAAGTAGATTCATGAACAAGAATTATATGGCCTTAAAGCTTAAAGCCGGTTCTTAGTCTGTAAAGTTTAAAGAGAGCCAGTTTTAGAGCTGGTTTTACGGTTCACATTCAGGCCATGTTGACATGCTTTGCTGGTTCAGTTTTACGAGTTTTCAGTTTAAAATACGATGCCAGGTCTAACTGTAACCAATCAGAACACGTACTACCTATTTAACTGTTGTATTTTTAACTTAACTTTTTTTTGTTTTTTCTTTAAGGCCGTGCAGCTCCTGCGCACACTCACCAAAATGTATCCGGAAAAAAACAGACAGACATGCAACTCTTCGACGGTGTTCGAGACTCTGCAGCCTGGGGCCTGATTTTTGGAAAGCACATGTATGAAAATACCACTCGAAAGTGGTATAAATCTGTTTATATCTTCAAAACTACAGCTCTAATCAAATTTTTGACTAGGTCACAAGATTAATGAGAGCCCTAAGTATTTTCTAAGCTACTCGTATCTCAAATTCAGCACAATTTTTCACCACTTTCGAGTGGTGTTTTCACACATGTGCTTTCCAAAAATCAGGCCCCTGTTCTCGATTAACGAGGCATCACCAATGAGCCTACGGGCTCGCCGCCCTACCGAGTCCAGCGCGGCCAACTGATACTTGGCAGACCCGTCCCAAAGGTGGCAGCAGTACTCCATACACGATCGAACTTGTGCTTTGTACAGATTAAGAAGCTGTTCCGGCGTGAAGTACCGCCTCACCTTATATAGGACACCAAGCTTTTTAGCAGCAGTTTTCGCTCTGGACTCGACTTAATTCTAAGAGTTCTTCGTTCTAGGAGGTAAGGGGTCATCCATTAATCACGTGAGGCTCCGAAAGGGGTGGGGTTCGGCAAAAATCACGAAATATCACAAGAGGGGCGGGGGGGGTGTAGTAAGATATCACGTGTATTTATTTATTCATCAAGCGCGCGATTTTTAAACCGAAAAGCGGCGTGCAGTGTGAGCTTGACTCGCCGTTCCTCGACAACGAACCCTTTTATAATTACACATAAACGGATAACTCACGTATAAAAAGTAAAAGGACTACGAAATAGTCCGAAACATGTCGAGCTTCACTCGACTTTTTATACGTGAGTTATCCGTTTATGTGTAATTATGATTGAGTCTCACGGTAGTTTCATGTTGATAACCCTTTTATATCTGTATTTAAAGATAATATTTAAAAAAAAAACTTTGTAGGTACTAAAAATACACGTGATTTTGGATGGGGAAAGGGGGTAGTTTTAAACCTCACCGCGTATCACCAAGGGGGGGGGGAAGTAAAAGTGCTAAAAAAACATCACATGAATGGACGGCCCCTAAGAGGTAGTTTGGTTTTACAAGTTTTATATAACTTGCCGTGTAGTGTGATTGGAAGCCGCGTTGTCGGCCGTGTCAATAGCTCGATATTGGCATCAAAACACTTGTAATTAGAATAATTCCATACCCACAATGATTGAATTTCGCTCGTATTCTCGTGATTTTGCTTCTACTTGGTTTTTATTACATAGGCTACGACTTCAAAAAACAATAATAAATCCATTGCCTTGAATTCCATTATAAACTACTAGCTATTGCCCACTACTTCATCTGCTATTTTTGTACCGCTATCCTGTGAGGCTATGGAAATTTCCGGGATGCTCAGTAGCCTCTTTTATTATTCAATATTCAAGTAATCTTCTTGCCAATTTTCGTCAAGATCACAGCAGCGGTTATGGCGTCAAAGGGTAGCAAACAGACAGGCGGAGACAAAGAGATAGAGCTGCCTTCTCATATATACATAATAGTTTTCAATTAGTATGCATAAAATGAAGGTGTACGCGCAAAGTCGAGCATTTTTTGTGCTCAGTAAAGAACTGAAGAATATTAGTTCGAGCTTGTATCTGCGTGGAGACACATTAAAATGAATAAATTATGGTCAGAAACAGAAAATGACAGCTGTCCGTTTTATTACAATTATTTCCCTTGCGAGCTTTTTTCCGCTGTTAAAAAGCACTGGCGTTAACCTTCTATTCGGAAGTGGCATCACGGCAAACATTTAATCTCGCTTAACGTTCGTACTTAATTTATCAACTCTTGTGTTACGAATAAGTGTCGTTCTTAAGCTTTAATCCGCTCTTAACTCGCCACTGGATCACCCTGGTTAAAGTCTACTTTATGGCACAGTAAAATGCTCTGAGTTAGAGCTGCGCGACTCTTTCCAAATGAAAATTATACTTTTGAAGTTGAAATATAACGGTTGCATGCGATGATTGCAGCATTGCATGACACCGTCGGCGACACCCATATCGCGCTCTAGCGACAATAAAGATAAGTAGTTGGAAAGTTCCAACACACCTACACACAAACCGGAATGTAGCACGCCATACTGCGTCATACGTGCATGAAAAATATTATTTTATTACTACTTTAACTAAAAGTAAAAAGCGAGATTTTAAAAACTAAAAGTCTCGCATAGATTACCAATGCACTGGAAACCTGACCTAAACAAATTTATACCTACATAATTATGTGTAACGATGGTCTAGTTCACAATACAACATTTGTGAGAAACTTTTGTTAAGGACATTTTTAAAGCAATAGTATTTTTTTGACTAGTTGTGATCCAAACTTGATGTTTTTAAACAATGCACATCGAGTATCTATCGTATCAAATATCCAGGAGTTAATTTTGGAAGAAAACTCAAAATTACACAAACGAAGTGAATTTTCTAATCCGCATTATCTCAGTAAACAGAACCGACACGCACATTTTCCTCGAAAAAGACGCATATTATTACGAAATATTGTTCCCTCTTGCCTTATTGGGGTGACACCAAGCAAAGCCTCTATTGGCAGAGTGCAAAGCGGGTGGAGGGGGTAGCCTAAACGATCACAGCGCTCGCTACGGCTAAAATTGTTATTTTTGTCGCTGACTTGAGCTGTCAAATCCATATTGCAGTAAACATTTTCTAATCGTTTTTGAGATAAAATATGGTCCTGGTAAGATGTGTTGTTGTGAATTGTAATAACACCAAGAAGAATAGCGACTGTAAATTTTACCAATTTCCAAGACCATGGTGGAAAAAAGACCAAAGAAATAAGTGGATATTAGCCGTAAGAAAAAAAAAGTAAGTTACCTAACCTCTAAAATTTCACTGAAAACAACAATTTTAATATTATTGGCAATAATGTTACTGACTACCATTGTCCAAAATTGTGTAATATAGTAAAATAACACAAGATTTCATTAATATTTTTCACAATATTTACTTACTTCTTGTTTGACAGCGGTGACAATAATGTCCATAATGGCCGCCTTTCACGTGGCGCTGTCGTCGCGCACGGTCCCACGCTAAAAAAATACATGCTTAATAAGTATGCAACTTGTAGTCGCTTTAATGTTTTATTTTTATAGGCATCAGCATGTTACCGCAGCAGTTATGGAAACAAATTATGCATACTATTACGCTAAAAAACAACATGGCATCAATTGACAACGGACAGCTTCCTTTTTTTGAGCCACACAGCTGTTAGTAAAACTAGTCACTGTCGAACCCCCGCAGTTTCTAATAGTTATTGCTCACCTTACCCACTGGCAAATTGTACTACAACCAGGCGATAAAGTTTTTTGTTTTGGTAACACCACTTTAATGTATTCATTCAGAGGCGCAATTACATAAATACAATCGGAATAATCTAATCTATCTATCTACACCTATAAACAAGCAATTCTTGTATATACATACTGTAAAAATACCTTAATTTTCTAAATCTGTCACTGTACTCTGTTCAAGAGTACAGTGACACTAAACTTGACATTTAATTTTGAATGAGTCTATATGTGTGATAATTATTATTTTGTACCATTCTAGTACCTCATTTATTATTATTTTTGTTATTTAGTGTTCTGACAATATTTTCACATTTTGTGTTTTTATATTTACTATTTGACATTTTAAATTGATTTTAAAATAGGTTTTATTTTATTTTAATTATTATTATTTTCTCATTTTTATGTACCCATGACGATCCTTTTGTGAATCTACATTGACATATTTCATTAAGCTTTATTTTTGTTTGTTGCAATTTTGTTTTAATTTGATTTCAGTTATTATTATTATTATTATTATTACTATTTTATTTCAATTGACGATCCCTTTGTGAATTACTTATGTTTGACATTTAATTGTACTTTTAAAAGGGTGAAAAAAAAAAAAAAAAAATGATTTTTGCGTGACAGTTTAGTGATGAGTAAGATTGTATGAAATAAAAGCCACAAACCTGTCAAAAAAGGAACATAAGTATGACAACAACACACTTACATTTCGTTACAAAATGTTATAGGACCTACTAGCTGTTGCCCGCGACTTCGTCTGCGCAGAATTCGCTTATCGCTATCCCGCGGGAACTATGCAATTTTCCAGGACAGAAACTATCCTATGTCCTTCCTCGGGACTCAAACTATCTATATACCAAATTTCAACTAAATCGGTCGAACGGTTTAAGCGTGAAAAGGTAACAGACAGACAGACAGAGTTACTTTCACATTTATAATATTAGTAGGGATATTATTCTGATTAAAATAAAAAAATCTCAGTGATAAAAAGTACCTACCTAAAGTATGTATGTATGTAACTCTTTATTGTGCATGAAACACATTAATTTTACAGGTAATGAGATAAATGAATGTGGCGAACTAAAGTCGAAGTGCAGTCGTTTTAAATTGAAAATGCCCGTCAATGTATATACGTAATCTCTTTGTCACACAGCTAGTTAATTAATTATTCCTTAATAGTTGATGATTAATATTAGGCTTTAGTCATCGTCGCGTTTAAAATGATTACGTGAAACACTTGACCATAACTCTGGGCTCGGGTTTTTCAAATCTTACATTACATCTCTACACTTGTTATTTTTAACAATCGATACATGAATCAAAGTAACTGTTTATCATCATTTAGAAAATTGCGTAGAATAGGTAATATACTAAGTTACTTTATTGTTATTTAGTATCTGGGGATCTAACGAGCATTCCAACTTTTAATTAAGATCATAATTGGCAGTGGCTTTATAGTACTTTGTCACATTGTCATTTATTTAGCTTGACAGCGTAGCGTTACATGGTGATAATAATACAAACCTACCTGTAAATCACTTACATTTTATTAACTTTTAATTGTAAGTGGGGCTGATATAACTAAATTTATAAAACTCTTAATAGCATTTTGTAGTTACGTATGTAGACAGGTAATATGACGAAACTGCTTCTATTAGTTTTTATGTTGCTAGCAATTACTGTCTCATTTTATTATTTTGTGTGTAATGGAACGCATACATACAGTAGGTATATAATGTAGTAAATAGTGACTTATTGAAAATCAAGACTATTCAGGTAATCAATGGAATTCGAAAAAATATTTGAGTGGGGGACTCTAGCATTCTGTTGCACGCTGCAGCAGTTTGTTTAGGATTCATTACTAGAGGTCCATGTAGACGTCTAGATGACGCCGTATCGCACGCTCCGGGTGCACCAGCAGACTTATGATTAAACCTGTTTACAACTTTTACAACAATGTGGCGTGTGAATTAATTATTTACAACTGCGAGAACTTCGTTCATAAAGTCATACATTTTTAATTGATGACTTATAATTTAAATTTCTAAATGTCAGTGAAAATTAGAACACAGAAAAATCCGAAAAATAAAGCTATGGCCGGCAATCGAACCCGGATCCTCGTCATTCCGTGACGACATTTAGAAATTTAATTTCTAACGGTAAAAGCGTAAAAGTAAAACATAAAAATCAAGAAATAAAAATTCTTGGTTCATTTGATAGTACTTATAATTTATTAGTCTTTCGTCTGCTTGGTCAATTAAGTTGAAAACGAACTGCTAACCTAATTTAACTAATTAATTAGATTATCAGGTAAAGAGATGCAATTTCGTTGAAAATCGTCACTCTTGTAATGTCTCTGACACATTCAAGGCAACTGGAACCTCTCAGCAATAGGACATATTTACGAGCTGTAACGGTACATAGCGTATTTTACCGTTAATTTCACAAATATATGATTGGGCGATGCCCATAGTCAATTAATAATATTGGAATTATCCAATTAATATATTAAGAGGGACCTTTTCTAAGATAGAACAAATAATAATTAAGCTGGGAATTCTGTACGAGGGCAATAGGAACATGATCAAATGGATTGCGCAGGAAGGTACTAAAAACTGTGTGAAGGTCGAGTAAACTACAGTTTTACATATACTACATGTAGTATATGACACCAAAATGTTTGATAATAAAATTGCATAATCAGCACCATACGTGCTTCCTCGCAACTAGAATGAATTGACGTAATTTTCATTGATCGTGTTGTTTCATGTTATTTGTATCTGAGGTGCATTCTATCTCTTTCACACTCTAGCCTAACCACAAAATAGGTATGCATGTTGTTGTTTGTATACGATGCGAGACTCACGGGGAATAGCGTAATTCGACCTTATTGTGTTGAGCGTAAGGATCGTTTTGGTTTGGCGACGTTCAAATGATGCACGAGATGCACGAGAAGCTCGAGACGCTCGAGACGCCGGAGAGGCTTGAGACGCATGAGATGCCGGAGTTGCACGAGACGCACGAGATGCACGAGATGCACGAGATGCAGATAATGGGTATAAATAGAACGGTTCTTCAAGGAATCGGGATTACTTGTTTTCGGAATTTCTTCAAGCGAGGTCTTGCTGTTGTAAGCGATATCGGTTCGCAGTTTATTTACTTTGACAAAGTTTAATTATTTAATTTAATTATTTAACTTAGTTTAATCGTTTAATTATTTATTGTGCTTCGCAATCAGTGTTCGTGAACCAATTACCATACCAACCTCACAAATATCCTCGATCCTTCCCTAATCCGATTTCTCTGTGGCCAGGACACCTTTAGCCGTCAGTATCATGATCGGTGCCCTGAGTCCGGGGTATCGGCAGAGAAATTACCACCATCATCGCCATTGTCATGACGTATGATTATTGGCCATGAATTCTGATTGTGTGTTTTAATCTGTCACGCTTGAAGTAGGGACTTTACGGGACGAGGTTCCCGGCCCCAAGGCAACCTTGCGGTGTTAACAAAGCTTGGGGTTAAACGTCTTTCGGGACGGAATCAGGCGTTGGGGATCGACCTGGCGCTCGTCTGCCGTGTGGCAGTCGAGAAACTTCCCCCTAGCGTTATCAGGCTCTGGGTATCTGCTGAGTTCCTGATTTACGCAGCTGTCACGGAGGAAATACTGAGTGAGTGATTTCTTTTGTTTTGTGTTACTTTGTTTGTGATATGTGAGCTTAGGCTGATATTATACAGTGTTACTTATTCATTATGTCTGTATTCAGCGGTCATATGAATTACTTACTTTTGAATCATTTACTTTCAATAATTGTTGAATTTGCCTTAGCTGGATTGTTTTGAGGGTAGATTAATCAACACCTCATTTGAAACCAATTTTACGTCGTCAAGACTCGCATGTAGTTGTTTTACCTGGACCGGGAAGCACTACAAATGCATTGAGAGTCATCACCATCAATATCATCTGAATTATGATCAATTAATAGTGGAAATGGAATCTGCTATTATCATCATCACAAGATTAATTTACCTTGTAAAACTATTCTCTGCTATCGCAAAGTTACTACAATAACAGTGTACATGTTATTTATTAGACTTGTGAATTGAAGTCTTTATTAAAGTAAGTAATGGCATATCGCTTTTGAATCATGGACGGGGAGACCATACCTCATCCGGTAGCGCATTGGTTTGGCTAGTTGCCTATATTGAAGTATAGTATGAAGTCATACAGTAGTGAAAGAATACTACTCGAAATCAAACTCAGACTTGCTGTTCTCTATATTGAAGGGAACCCAAACTCATGCCTATGAAGGTCTACTGTGACGGTCGGGGATAAGGGGGGGAAATAATTAATATATCACATATCTTTTATAACTGTGTTTATAATGTGCATTTCTATTTTCCATTGACAATCTGATTGGTGTTCATACTTACTTTCTAGCAGCGGACTTCTTTAAGTTGATCATAAGTTGATCAATATCTTAGCTTTACATGTAATAGACTAATTTACAGGTTCTTTACATTCCATATATCTCCATGAAACTTTAATCATAATGTGTTTCCTTGCTACGCTATTAGCCATCGACTTGCTTACTTTTCCGTATACTACTATTATGACGAACTTCATAATTTATTAAATAATGGTTGACTTGTTTCCATACTTGCCCAAATGATCACTTAACTATTATACTTTATGCTTCATTAACTATACATAAAATACCTTCCAATCAGAAGACTTAATCGCTATTTTCTTTAGTTAGCGCAAACAAAATCCTTAGGTAATGTGTTGCTAGCCGTCGCGTATGTATGTTAGTTTTAATTTGTAGGTAGATCAATCTTTACTCGTCACTAAACGTTCCCAGGGTTACGTAGGATGCGGACACAACGAAGGGTATTTAATTTAATTACTAGACGATTCACGCACTAGACGATCACATGGCCATTTCTTCAATATATCACGTATCACGACCAGCATAGTTGGTTAGGCTTTCACGACATATATAACTTATTAGTAGGCGTCTTTATTTACCTCCTATATTAAGTACGCGTTGGATTGAGCTATGTAGTTTAGGTACGTTAGGCGAATTAGTTAGAAATTATTTGAATTAATTTACAGTTTTTTTTAATATATCTTAGAATTTTAATAAAATTTAGACTAGGGGGGGGGGGGGACGTTTTGTTACAGAGCAAGTAAACAATTTAAGATACATAATTTTATTGGCACGTGTAAGAGTAAAACAAAGTAAATCATTGCCCATGCGTGACTCACGATCCTGAGACAATTTTAGTTAAACAGTGCCATTAAAAATGTTTTAATTTGCGTGACATTCAGTGAATATCATCAGAATATGCTTAGGAATACAGTAGGCCAGGATTCAAGTGATTCAACGCGATCTTGCCCTCTTAGTTACGTTTCAATATCTAAATTCTCGCTTTTTTTCCCGCAAATTTGAGATGTGACTCCCCCGACAGTTGCTGCTATTCTTGGAAAGCTCTAAATAGATAATTACTGTTGTTGATAGTGATATGCGCAGGCGACTTGGAGGAGTAAAAACCATTTTGAATCGAATGAAAAAGCTGGCTCCTTTGCTCGCTTAAGTAGGTAATACTAATGGTCACGAACTTTTGCTTATTTTGATTATTTTTTCCAATCGTGTAATTCCGTACAGTGTACAATCACTGACAGGAAGCAAAAGTAGTCATCAAGTCGTATTAAATTTATAAAAGTGCTTTCGCATGTCAGTTACACCATCTCCTTAAATATATTGTATATGTGTACTCTTACTGCATTTAGTTTGTATGTATGCATGTGTGTAATGATAATTAGTAGTTTATTTTATGAATTTTCGTTGTATTTTGAGATTCACGCTCTATTGTGGCTTTCCTATATGGATATTTTAAACTCACTCTTTGTCGGTCCCTCGCTTAATGCTCCTCTCATCTACTCAAAGGCTAACTGGTAGAGATCTCTTATAGGGATAAGTTCAGCTTTGTGCATATATTTAATGTTTTTTTGTGATTTGTGTCTGTTTCTTTATATTTATACAATAAAGCATTTACTTAACTTACTTAATTTTGTACCCGTATTTCGGCAAGATTTCAGCGCATAGTTACTAATTTAAAAAATAGCGGGTGGTAAGACCTCATGCAAGGTCCGTCCAAATCACTACCACCGCCTTACTCGCTAATCCTGCCGCCAAGCAGTGGTTGCGCTGCTGTGTTCTGTCGTGGAGAGTAAGACAACCGGAGAAATTACTGGCACACGAGGTGTTCTATCTTAGCCCTCTGGACTGGCAACGCATCTGCAATCCTTTAGTTTTGGGGATGTCCATGGTTGGTGGTGCTCACTTACCATCAGATGACCCACTTGCTCGTTTGCCTTCCTTGTCACGACTCACGTCGACCCGTAATATGTAGTAAGCATAAAGGGGCAGATGTTCCACGCGTTTATTTTCTATCTATTATCCAAACGTGGTCTTTAGGTCTTGTTAACTTAGGCTCTGTCTGCCTTGTAAGGTATAAATACGTGATTTATGTTTGTTTTTGTCCATGTTCTCTTGGCAATTCAAAATAATTGTATCGCCCATTATTTATTTACGTTCTCCAGTTTCGACGACGGTAATTAGTGATTTGCATGTAGCCAATGGTCAATTAGTCGTCTCCGGTTCGCTCGCCTCCTCCGTCTACTTAGTTATGGTTTGAAATTGTGCACTTTTAACACAACGTCACAGAGTAAAATCTCAACCCGATACCCGAGCAGTAAACGTGTAGAGCACAAAACTAATTTCAAATACATTATTTAATCTGGATTCCGGTTAAGAGTTAGTGAGGCATTGCAATCGAGACGGGGGTAAAACCGCCGGATTTTACGAGTACGTAATTGCGACTACTAACGACATCCATCTGCCATTAAGTAGGGAAATGCCAAGGATAATGCCTGAAAGCGCTGCAGTTTGTGTAGTAGGTACATAATTAACGGCAGCTTTGGTACGTATTTAACTAAGGTGCGTATATATGTTATACCTATTTCGCCAAGCAAAGCCAACTAATGATCATAACGAATGGAGGCAAAGATATAATATAGAAAGGACATGCGGTATTCACATTCATAAACGAACGAATTTGTAAAGCTCCAAGTTTTTGTTAAAAACAAGTGCGAGTCGGACTCGCGCACCGAGGGTTCCGTATCATTATCTATAAATATATAAAACCAGTGTAAGCAGAGCCCTGCTCCAAAGCAAAATGTACGCAGTGTGGGGTTACTTTATATTGGTCACTGCTATATACAGACATACATACACATTTACGGTTTTCGCAATTATTCTTTAATCTGTGCTATAAGACCTACCTTCATACCAAATTTCAAAATTCTGCGTTCACGGGAACTACCTTGTAGGTTTTGATTCCCTTGAGAGTTGAAAATTTGCGGAAATTTGCGGCATAAACGGCTGTATCTTTTGATTGCGTTGGTTTAGAAGTTTGATTTTTTCACAGCTTCAAGGGACAGTAGACCTGAGTAATTGATATAAATTTCAGCTTCATACCTCCACGCGTTCCTGAGAAAAAGGGTCTTGACAGACGGACAGACGGACAACAAAGTGATCCTATAAGGGTTCCGTTTTTTCCTTTTGAGGTACGGAACCCTAATGATACTAATTTACTTCTCTAAATGCAATTTCTAAAGAATTAGTGACGCCCAATTTGTCGGTTATCCAACATGACAACGCTATAAACCGCAATTGTTAATTTTCCAGAGGTAGGTATATTGTGTTGTCTTTTATAAGTATATAAAAACTAACAAACGGCCATACGGTTCATCTGGTGTTAAGTGATCACCGCCGCGCATATACACTTACACTACCATTAGGACTGCTGGGTGCGTTGCCGGCCTTGCGAATATTACACTTCGTGATTTTAATGAGATAGGTATTTTTGTAGTCTTCATACCCTGAATAGTAATATTATAAGTACGTACCTAGTATACTTATAGGTATGAATCGTTAAGAAGTAAGCAGCTATGGTGGAACATTTGTATCATTTCCAAGAAAACCACCATCCACCATCTTACTCGCTAATCCTGCCGCTAAGTAGCAGTGCTTGCACTGCTGTGTTCCGGTGTGGAGAGTAAGACAGCCGGGGAAATTACGGGCACAAGAGGCATTGCATCTTAGTCCTCTAGGTTGGCAACGCATCTCCGGGGTTGTGGGTGTCTATGGGCAGTGGTGATCACTTACCATCAGGTGACCCACTTGCTCGTTTGCCTTCCTATTCATATAAAAAAAAAAGGATTCTAACGCCAGTTCATGTTCTATTCATTATGAAATTTAAAAATAGGGCAACCAAGGGCGTTGAGAATGTGTTCCCGGTACCTACTTAAGAAAAGAATAGGCTAAAGACTGCATATAAAGGTATTGTCAGGTAAGACTTTATTTTTCTTCGTTTCTTTATTGCTTTTATGTAGTTTTATTAAGCATATTATAACGCAACTTATAGTTTAATTAAGGTTATTAATGAGATTCAGAATAATGTTGGCAACGCTTATTCATCGTATTCAATGTATCGCAGTCCGCGACAGTACATTAGGCAGCGAATTTACTCCTTGCGGCAAAAAATCTCGTTGCAGCCGGACAAAGGAGTGTCATTCAATTCTATAGGAGCACACCGAGAGCGTGCTGCTCATAGAAAAATACAGGGTGTAAGTATATGAAACACCCTCAGCGACAATTCACTAGGATATAGGTAAAGCTAGTCATATCAAGCTACAGGAGACAAAAATATACTTACCAAAAAAAAACAAGGGTTTTTGGAAAGGTTGTGCACCTCTGCATTTACTTGTACTTGTAAATATTTATCGTATTTACTACCTATGTATTGTTAGTGTCCTTAACCTAGTATGTCTAGTACTTAACCTTTTTTGTTAAAGTTAGTTTTTCACTTGCAAATTTGAATAACAATAATTTGGTATTTTTAAGTTTTTTTTTCATAATACATTTTTAGCTACCAATGCTAAACAATAAAAACTATCCAGATAACATAGCTTTCTCGCCACCAAAATAAATTAAAACCTTTTCGTACGTATCTTGGTTGCGTTACTAGTGAGATGATTTATTTCTACGTATAATGAATAAATAAAATGCTTTTATTTCTGCAACGATTAAGCGACATTGCTCCAACAATCGCATCGACTTTAAACAATTCAAATTCCCGCGGATGGGTAATTACGAACCTCCCAGTGTACCAGAGGGCAGTTTATCGTCGGAAGTTGGGCAATGGTGTAAAAAGCGCGGCGTGTCTAGGTGCTCAGTGGCGCCATCTAGACGTCTACATTGGCGGCGCACTCGCGCCACCTAAATTAATCTAGACTATTCTAGACTTTCTAGACTGTTGCTAGGGTTCCAGACCCGCAGATATCTCTGGATATCCAGTGACGCTTTGCTCTAATGGTGATGACGTCACTGATACGATCTAAAAATAGCGTCTGGCTTGGACGTGTATAAAGCTTTGTAATCTTTCCAACATGGGCTGTGGCGCAATTTTCAGATTTTAGCTGTCGAAAGTAGAAATAAAGCTGTGAAATGAAGTCGAGTGATCGAAAGACTGTTTGCCGTATGACTGTAAACACTTTTAAGTCTAGATACCTACTTAAAAGTCTTGCCTTGCTTATCATTTATAATAATAAAAAAATATGAAACGTTCCATGTATACGTAAGAAGTCTCAGGCCAATTAAAAAGTAAAATAATATGCAAACGGCAAAGTACGGTAAACTACGTTTCGTCGTGTGTTTCGTCTGCAATCTTTTGAACATACATAATTTCGCGGTCGGACTTTGTACGGGGTCCGTCCGGATCGCTACCATCTTACTTTCTAAACCTGCCGCCAAGCAGCCAGAGCTTGCGCTGCTGCGTTCCGGCGTGGGAAGTATGACAGCCGGTGAAATTACTGAAGTATTTTATCTTAGCTGTCAAAGCATCTATACTCGTAATGCTTCTGTATTGCGGATGTAACTTGCTCGTTTGTCTTCCTTGATATATAAACCGAGTGAAATGCAAACGCAGATTTGGATATTTTTGCGTATTATTGTCTTCTTCTTAACACTACCCACTGGCATCGCAACTAATTTGTACGTACACGTCACCTACACAACTGCACGTGTTTACAATAAAACTTTATGCGGCCGTCTCGCACTAACGATAACTCTTAAAATAATATAGGCGATTGAGGTGTGCGTGAGAACCATGACATCACAATGCTCGCCGTTATGTCACTTTGTATACACACATTAATGCACATATTTCATTACACATTGGCAGGTTAAAACCCGTGTGCATCTCATACGTTTACACACACATCACGTGTAGATTCTTTATCTCTCTCATTCGTCCGTTATAAGAAAGAGACGGGAATGTTTTAGCAGCCTACTTGAACTCAGCTTCAACGTGGTCATCATGAAACATATACGATATATTAGATGAAACTAACGAACAAGCTTCGCGTAGAGGTCTTTTTACAACTTAGTTTAGTACTATTACGCTGTAAGGAACGGTTTGAATGACGGTTAGATGCCGACTTGTTCTTGTTCCTCGTTGCTTGGGAACCATCCGAGAAAAAATAAAATCGCAATCAAATTAATCGAAGACGTATTTTAAAGAGAGACTGGTTAATATTGGCCAGCTGTCATCAGTTTCTGTTGGTATTATCATCATCAGCTCCAGCCTATTTACGTCCCACTGCTGGGGCTAACAAAAGGGCTAATTGGGCTAGTAGTTCCCACGCGGGCCCAGTGCGAATTGGGAAGATTGGGAAGTGTAAGCAGGTTCCCTCACGTTCCGTTCACCGAAAAGCTCATGGAAAAAAAAATTAAATGTTATTTCGCACGTAAATTCCAAAAAAGTCAGAGTTGCGACTCCGGGCTCGAACTCAGACCCTCTGCTTGAAAGGCCATAGGTCAAACCACTGGCTAGGCTACCACGGCATTTTCTGTGGTTTCTAAAGCAGTACTTTAGCCCACTTTTGTGTGTATATGCATACATACATACATATACATACATACATACCGGCACGCCTCTTTCTCACAGGGGTAGGCAGAGACTACTTTGTTCCACTTGCTACGATCCTGACATACTTCTTTCGTTTCATCCACATTCATCAATCTCTTCATACATGCTCGTCGGTTTCGGGTACTCCTGACTTGACCTTTGTCCAAAACGTCTCCTATTTGGTCTCGGAACGTCCGTCTAGACCTTCCCCTCCCAACGTTACCATTCACACTCCCCATATAGATCTGTTTAGTTATTCTACTTTCATCCGTCCGCTCTTCGTGACCAAACCAACTAAGCATACTTTTTTCTATCCTCTTTCACACCAGCACGTTCCCTTATCACACTATTCTTTATTCTATCTTTCACTGATACACCTTCCATACTTCTTAACGCGTACGCTTGTGTGTACTTAAGTACAAATCCATTAAGTGATGTTGTAGTAGTTATATTGCCCAATTCGCCAGCTTCAAACTGCAACTATCGTTTAGGAAAACCATTCCGGCTTCCTCGTCTGCGTTTGGCGCCGTGAGATCCGGAACACGTATTAGCAAGACAAATGTTGTTAAGAGAACCTTTTTGTTTGTCGCCGCCACAGCTATCCGAAGAGATAGCGTCCACGGATTTACGTGTGTCGCCATAAGTAGGCGAAACATTACAATAGACAGGTAAACGAAAACTACGCCATCAGAATATTTTGTGTACAATGTTCGGTTAATAAATGATGACATTAAACTGTATTTTCATAGTATTTCTTTTATAAAAAATAAGTGTAACTACAATCATTGCGTAAAAGGTCTGAATGGTCTAAATAAGGTATATACAATACTTTAAGAAACAATTATGTAATTACTAGGCCGACAAAAAAATCTACAAATAAAAATTATCAGCAAGTTTTTGTGCATGATTTCATTTCCTAAACATCGTTATTTGGTTACTGCATTTTCTTTTGCGGAGTTCTTATACATTTACTAAATTTCAAACCGATCGGACCTATGGAACATGGGCAAAAAACTAGTTCCAAGGTTCGATTAAAATGTTATACGAATAATAAATGAGAGCTAATAATAGTGATCAACAGTATCCTGGTTACCAAAATAAATGAAACGCGAACTACATCTTCAAAGTAACGTTTCATAATGGAAATAAAAAAGCACACATTATACCCATTTGAGGCTAGTTGACAATGTTGACATGCTGCTTTATTAAGAACTAGCTGTTGCCCGCAACTTCATCTGCATAGAATTCGTTTATCGCTATCCCGCAGGAATTACGCAATTTTCCGGTATAAAAAGTAGCCTATGTGTTATTCCAGACGATAATCTATGTATGTTCCAAATTTCATCCAGATCTGTCCAGCCGTTCTGGCGTGAAAGAGTAACAAACATCCAAACATACTCACAAACTTTCACATTTATAATATTAATAGGATCTATTATATTCCTTACACTGAAAAACCTCGTTTTGTCATTCTAAAACTACAATCAAAATGGGAACCCTGCCGCAGCAGCGGGAGTAGGGTTAGAGGGGGTTTGTTTTTGTCTTTTTTTTCATGTAATTTCTTATTCGTGAATATAGGTTTTTTAGGATTAGTGTTTGTATATTTCAATTAATTGTGTGTTTGAAAAAATAAATCCAATTAAAAATCAAAATGTAAATTTTCTTCTTTCATGTATACATAAATACTATATTAGCCTCATAAAATATCCAGGTATCCAGAAAGTGCAGCGTGAGAAATTTCGCAAAAACACTTCGATATTTCAGCCCGCTTTCAGATGGCGATGGCGAGGCTTCTTGCTGCACCTGCATCAATCAATGTCACGCAAGACGGGGGGGATTATGCCGCAGAAAAAGTGGGGGGGAACATCCCCACCCAATATTTCTTACGACTTTAAACTTAGCTGTTGAATATAGGGGCAGTATCAGTACAACCTGAGAGGGAATAATGTGCGTCGTGATATTTTTTCACGCAAATGGAGAACTGACTAACAATAACACAGACTTTCTTTCTAGACTATCAAGAAGACGCCGAAAAAGCCCTGCTAAGCCTTTTCATCAATTTTCATTTTTAATTTAATGGCGCCACGCATCTTCTACGATAAACATCATTATTGTAAAACTATTTCAAATTTTCCATGACAACACGCGTGGTCTATTTTATTTCCCAACGAACTATTAAACCTAATAAAATATACATAAGTAAAAAAAAATGCAAAAACAAGAAGCATTAAGTATACCTAATGGTTGTAATAGGCAAACTTAACAAAATTACAAATATCAATAACGCTTAAAAAAATTAAGTACTGGCAAGTTTCGAGTTTTTGTACAGCTATTGGCTTTTGGTCAATTTTATAACAGTACCTATTGTTTAATACTAAGGTCAATTCTTCATAAGTAGAATTATCTGCGAATAACTTAACTATGGTGTTTTTTTTCCACGTATCAGCGTTGACGTTAGTACACAGATTTATTATTTTGCAATTGAGTAACCCTGAATATGAATACAGACATGCCATAAAATACATATTCAAATACAATTACCTTTACAATATACCGTTATACGGTAAAAAGTTGAAAATGATACTAACACATAGAGCTGTGATAAGTGAGTTCACAAAATGTAAAATACTACCTTGTACAGCTTTAACGTTTAAATTTGCTTTAAGTGTTGATATACAAAATAAAGTTTTACAGCGTTACTTAGTTATAATATTCAGTAGAGTTTTAATATTCTGTTTACGCACCTTAAGCTTTCGCGCGTCTCTTAACAAGTACATAATGTACCTACGCTACTGGGCTGTTTAACTCATACAATAACTCTAACACGGAAAAATCTCTTTTACAATTTTTGTATACACACATATATAAATCGCGTCTTTATCCCTTACGGGGTGGACAGAGCCTAAGGCAACAAGACCTGAAGGCCACGCTTAGCATGATAGTGGGCGTATAGGTGGAAACGGGAATCGAAATGGGTCGCTAGCCGCATCGCCTATAACATTAATCCTATGCTCATTCCCTCGATAAGCTACAAATTTTGTATGCCTCTAAAATTACTCGAGTTCTGCATTAAAATATGGGCTGGTTTCTATTAGTCTGTTTCTGGTCATCAGTACATTAATTTCATTAAGTTAACTGTTCATTCTCCAAATCTCACGTAGCGGTAACGTGAGGTAGGTTTATTTGTGGTCCATTCTTCTGTACAAAAGGAGATGAGGTACGTTCGGCTTTGTCAGCGGCTCGGCGACCATTGTGAAAGACTACAAATTCGATACTAAGACGCAAACTGTTTAAAACAGTCTAAATCTCAATCATCTGTTTGTAGAAAATGAGCTCTGAGCACAAGTTTTTACAACATGTTTTCAGTTAGTGAACTATTTTGACTTCGGCCTTTTTGGAGCTATGTCACGAAATATCTGATACCTTCGGATATTGCGAAATGAATGGACGTAACGAGATTCAATGAGTGAGTATTTTATTGCTTTAACAATGACTCGGAAGTTAAAGAACTGTTTAGTGGAGGAAAACTGAAGAATGTTGTTTACGTACCTATACATCTTCTTTCAAAGTTGTTAAAAAAAACTTAATTATGAATTGTCATCCTTTTACTAGTAATAATTTAAATAATAATAAATATAGTCGTATTACTTTAAAGTCTAGAGAGCCGGGATAGCGCGCGGTCGCTTAAGCGGCCAGAGCTACGAGCATCATTACAGTTTAACGAATTTAGAACAACAAAGTTTTAGGGCTTCCGAGCCACTCTACGTACGTGTATTAGCTTCATTAATCTATTCACTTTAACAACTAAGCAGACCGCTCTGAGCCATGTACGTGCAGGCACGACTAAACTGGACGTCCCGTGAGAAATCGTTTTAATACTCAAAATCCGCTTGCAGTTTCAGCGTTTAATGAATTACGTCGGGTGCAGCCTCCGGCGCAAGACGTGCATCGATCAACGTCGGGCCCCCTCCTAACCTCCTAACCCCCTTGGCCCCCTTTTTGGCCCCCTTAGGTCCCCGCTGTAGATAGGCACAGGGAGGCTACGACACGACATCCTCGCACTGCCCAAATAAAATATTCGCTCGGCGTCTGTGCTCACTTGCTCAGATATGACAGTGGATGCACGCCAGGACGCCACGTCAGGCGGACGAAAAAACATATTTTGGCACCTAAACTGCCGTGCAGCGCTTCAGTGCCTCCTATGCTTTGCACTAAGCAGAGAATGACAAGTTCTTAAACGCTAAAATGCTACTTTTGTGTGAAAACACCACTAAGGCTCAAGACGTAATAAAGGCTCCAGGAATAATCTAACACTTCGTTACAACTCCGCACGTAACCAGAATTTTAATTCGAAGTGAAGATTTGTTATCTCCTTTTAAAAATATCACCTTTCTTTAAATCCAATTTTCTTATCCTGTTTTATAGGTGGGACCGTGAGATAAAAAGAGGTAACTGCAAATTCGCTTGCGTTCTTGTGCAGCTAGGCTTTCGTCCCTGGGGCGCGGCGGTGGCTACGTGACGCTTCTGAATTATAAGAAAAAGCATTTACGGTCCGCTCCGCACCGAGCGTTGCATTTCCGTGCCTAGTGCCGCTCCGTGCCTCTGAAATATGGATTAGACGAATAATAGCTACTGACATTTATTGAACGCCATTTTAGGAATTGGAATTTTTAATAGCTACGTTTTTGGAGGCATAACTGTAGGAACTAATTAAACGTATATGCATATAAAGTTGTATGTACACACGCCAAAACTTTGCTGCTTTACTTTACTTTAAGAAAAAAAGTTTTGATGGTTGTGCTATAATTAGTTGTAATGTTAATAGTTCTAATTGATTCAAGTTTAATGTTTTGACGTCTAAATTGTCAAAACTACAGCGTTCCTTAGTTTTTAGAGCGTAAATATTAAGTACAAATCTTAAAACAGAGACAAGTCAAAGGAAGGTGTGAGGATCACTCTTTATTATGAATCCTGGCGAATATGGTACCTACTGATGACTTAATGATTTATGTACATTTTCACAATAAGTATGCACGAGTATATATGCGAACAAGATTCCTAAAATCATTAGGTGTAACGTTTCCAGCGGTCGCGTAAAAACCGTGAAGATTATACGAGAAAACTGCAGCAAGAAATGTATGCAGCTTACTTGCATCCGAGCTTATCGCATCTATCAACGTCCGAAGGCTTTCATGGAAGGCTTTGTTCGCACGGGGCCGCCTCCCCCAGACGTTACAAACAACTTGAGCTAACTCAGACAACCACCCAATTTTCTTTGTCAGCTGATAGCGCTATAAAATATTGTTCAGATCTCGCTGTAATTAGCGTTTTTTGGATTTCTGTTTGAGAATACACAAGTTTGCAATGTCAGATACAATAGTTACTTAAACATATATTATAAATGCACTAATACGTTTAGTGCTCTTATAATATGCATTAACATAATCTAATACGTCTTAAAATAGAAAGTAAGTCAGTAAGTAAGTAAATGCTTTATTGTACAATTATAAAGAAACAGATACAATTCACAAAAAAAATAAAAATAACATTAATATATGCACAAAGACGAACTTATCCCTATAAGTAAATACACATGAAAGTATATACACATGTAGAATTATTTTGACTCCTAATTCCTCTGCCTCAACTTAGTTTACAATATAAGTAATATTAGAAATTGTACAGTGCCTGGATGTGGAATAAGGGCGAATCTTAAAACAGCGTTAAGTTTGGGTACGAAAGAGTTAATTAAGGTACCTCTTATTAAGAAATAAGACAAAAAAACATACAAAATTATTCAGCACGCAATGTACCTACAGTATACAATGCAGGTAAGGATAATGACAGTTTAACGTCAATTACATTGCTGCTCGACAGCATCTTTAAAAATTAATTACTTCAGTTAGTCGGAGAAAATTAAAAAAATATGATTGAATATCGCGTTTGTACCGCTAAAGCCCGTCTACTTAAAGGTTCCGCCCGTATTCCAAATCCACGCTGTGTAATAGCCGTCCATTTCAGAAGGTGTACTCGAAGGTGTACGGTGAGTGTATGACGTATGTATTAATTCTGTGCATATACATACACATCCATAAATCACGTATTTATCCCTTACGGGGTAGACGGAACCTAAGATGGCAAGACCTAGGCCACGATTGGAAAGTTGACAGGTGGCATAAAATGGAAAAAATAATAATAGGAACTGTAGTTACTTTAAATGAAAATCTATATTAAAGTTAGATTTCTTATCAGTAAATAAATTCAGCTGATTGCAATATTGAAAGTAACGCCCATCTTTGAAATACAATAAAAACCAATAAAATAAGTTCTTCGTAGAATATTCTACTATGTATATTCGTAATACATAATATATTATGACTTACGAGTACTACCGAAATGTTTATAGACTTATCTACCATAATTATTGAGAAACATTGTTAAGGAACTTTAGGTGCCAAGATCTCGCACGTAGATAAAGGCGAGTTACAAAACTAAATTTCTACGTACGAAGATTATTTACAAAAAGTGCACTAATACCTTTAAGTGCATCAGAAGTAGGGGCTGCATCGATCAACGTCCAAACGCGTAGAGCAGTACTAATGGTCGCTGTGAAGCTGATTGAACAGCCACATACCAAATTTCCTGGCAAAGTTTTGAACGTCTAATTTTTCACCCTTAATTTTGAACCCCTGAATATTTTATCATATTTTTCACGGCGTGCGTTTCTGTACGATATTGTATGTATGTATAACTCTTTATTGTACATAAAACACAAGAAAAAGATGAATACAGGACAGGACATTTGTGAGCAGGTTTGTTAATTATAAATGTATATTTTTGTCGCTTCTGGATATTTCGCAAAATTGCGTAGCCATGTGGAACGAAAACGTAAAAAAATGATATAATTTGGAACAATTTATTAAGCTGTAAATTTTTGTCCGAACTTTTATTTTATTAGAGACGCTACTAATCTATACTCGTAACATGTTTTGTGGAAGTCACTTTACCGACAAGGGCACACGGATCATATTGGTTAGCAAAGAAACCCGTAATAAGATACTGGCGAGTGCGAAAAGTTCAACAATTTGAAGATTCTTTGTTCCTAAATTTTGGATATCTACAAGGTATGTATGAATATATTTATCGAAATACCAGCATTTCTTAGTTTGTGGCTAGTGGCCATTTGCTTGAAAAATATATAAATCTAAATTTACGTCGTTAAACTTGATCTCAGCTTGAGTTTCGTACATTTCAACACCACTAATTGAAATTAAAAGTAATCGTGATTTTTTTTTTTGCTTTAAGATAGACGTGCTAAATCTTAGATCTTAGAATATTTCTTTATTTTTATTAAATATTATAACTAAGTGAATCAAAATACGTATCTATACTCGTTTCCTTGGAGTACGTACAATCGCACCAAAAGTGTATTATAATTAGGAGCCGATTAAGCAATTATTAAACCGTCTATCATTGATATTAAACGCACGCCTAACTTTTTGCCATAAGATGGAATGCATTCATGCGAAACTATGAAACGATGTGCATTCATCAATGTCATAGTCCAGACAACTAAACATCGGTTTAACGACAAAAGAAACAGGTTAAATGGCAACGGAAATCGCTTAATTAAAATATGAACTGGCCTAACACAATAGAATCTCATGAATGTCTAAAATTAAACGGATGAATCGGATATTTTTGTTGGTCATTAAAAAGGTATACTTCGTTTGTTACAGTATACTGATAAAAATGTTGCATCTTTATCTGTCAACTGAACAAAATGTCATTTTAAATAAGTCACTAAGATTACAAAAATCCGGCTGATTGTTTAACAAAAACTTGTCGGAAATTTTATTTTTTAACAGATATGTTCTGATTTTCTTGGAAAATAATTGAACTGCCATAAAAAAGTGGAGAATCCAATCGACTGGGAAAATAGCTACTGCTCAGGCTGCCGCAACTTCTGTATTTCCAGGAGTTATGATTGCGGCAGACTTAGTGGTGGTAACCTATTTTTGGCAGCCATAGTATCTAATACATTTATATGGTACATATGATGCGGTAAAAATGAAATGAGAGTGTTAAAGTACGGAAGGTGTAACACAGAAAGATATAATGAGGAATAGTGTGATAAAAGGGAACCTGGTGGTGTGAAAGAAGTTTTACATACATACATAAATGACGTCACTATCCCTTACAGAGTATACAGTGCCTAAGGTGACAAGACGGCCACGAGTTTAGCATTATTGCGGGCGTATAGGGGGAAAGCGGAATCAACATAGTGATGGGTTGCTAGCCACATCGCCTATATAACATGATTCTTAAGATTTTTGCCCATTCCCTCGATGGGCTTTTACCATCTGCACGGGAAGAAAAGCAACTGATACATTCTATGTTTTTCCTTGCTCCCAGACCAACATGGAAGCAAACTTAAAATAGCAAATGTCTTCCTACGCTCTTTGACAGACGCACGGAGAGACAACAGCGCCTTAGCGTTGTTGTAGCACCCTTTGCGTACCTACAGACGGAAACATAAGCCCTTGACGATAAAGAGCCAAACCAGCGCACACACAGGAAAGTACTGATAAGCAACAGTCTCATTGCAATAATACGAGTAATGCTCATAATGCCGGCCATTAGAGCGCGGCGCGGCCAGCGCATCGATCAGCCAGATACCATCGTCCGCACTACACGCTCGCGATATATTTTTATACAACGTAGGGTACCTACATTAAAAGTATAACCACGCTGACTGGTACTAGACCCCCTTGATAAATTTTCGTGAGATTCTAATTATTCTAAAACCTAAAAAAACGTAAAGACCACGTTGTTATATAATTTGAATAATAAAAATATATATTTCACGCGCATTAAAATATTCAATGCAATGAGATTTACTGAACTTCTCTGTAACTTTTCCCCACTCACTCCCCTATCAAACATCATGTGATTTCCAAAAAAACACTAACCTGGTTGCTTTGCCTGGATATCCAGTCTTTCCAAAATACACCAACACGTGTTCGACTTTTCGAAAACCGCGAGTTTTGGGGAAGCGACTTTTATTCACTTAGAGTTATGCGCGATGGCTCTTTGCGTGTGATCCGCTACGCTTCAACAAGAAAACTTATTTAAGGACGTATACCTAATCTAGGACCTCCGCAGCATATAATCTGCTAAGACGGAAGGCTAAAACTTTCATCTAATGTATTCCTCAAAACGTCCAAGGATCAAACTTATATGAAATTCTATAATTCAATGATCCCTAAACACTTTGGATGTGTGCATCTGTGAATATACATTCCATAGAAGCCATTCATTTTAATTAATGATTTTCATTTACAGTCCAAAAGCAAGCATGTACTGTGACAAGCATAAATATATGTACATTACCAAGGCGTCAAAAACATCTATACACCTTTCTATGCCTCAGACAATAAGGTCGAAGACACATATATTTGACATGATGGCTGTATCGACTAATGCCCTCGACTGTAACTACTTAAAATGTTGAAAGTTAGTATTTAAATCAATTGAAGCTAGAAGCGCCGTCCGTTTTTATTTTCAATCATACTTACTAAAACCTAGCTGGTTTAAGTACTATTTAGAATTCAGTTCGGCTCTGCAGGACGTGCATCGGGCGCCGGAACCACGGCCTGGCTTACTAATAATGCATTTTCGTTTTTCGTCTACGACGCCCAGTATCACTAGCACACACAGTGCCGTGTGCACTGTATATCCCAATTAACAGATCTGAGAATTCTAGTTCATTCGTGTCTATGTTGATATAATAAAGTGTAAAGGATTAAAGGAGAGCAGTTACATAGAAAACGGTACTTTCATTTCATTTTATTTTTTACTCTTTTAACACAGGCTTCTAATTATCCTGGGACAGAAAATTCTCGGACCATAAAATAAGGAACATTAAACTAAGTTGTACTAGTAGTTAGTAGTAGGAGCACCATAATTAATGAACTACAAACTTCTAGCTTGCTGCTCCGCTTACGCTTGCCGCTTGCCGCCTCGTACCCCTGCAGGTCGCGGACGTACTGTATGCTAGCCTTCCCAAAAAGGTTCGGCAGACAGTGTGACGAGAAGCATTAGTCACCCGACGGATATCTCTGATACAATTTGTATACAAACCTACTGCGCGTTATGTTCCTGTCTGGGACTCTTGTTCGTTAGGGGAAATGAAAAAATATTTGCTTTTATTAAAATTTACTTCGGTGTCTGGGCTTTTATTCGATATTGATTCAAACGTTGATGAATGAAACGCGTTGAAACCAACGTCAGCCATATGAAACCACTTTGAAATACTGCATAACCTTGTTTTTTTCTTCTTTAAGCGCCTGTTCATAGTGCTACTTTAGTATTGAAGGCTGCCGAACTTTTATTTTATTTTATGAAACTTTAATTATAATTCTGGTTAAGATTTCGAGCTGTAATAACAATAAGTGGATAGTAATAATTACTTAACCGCTGGCAAATTCTAAGGTCCTGATATAGCTTTCCAGAGTATTGTACCGTATATATTTCATGAACTACAAAACACAAGTTAACAGGCGTTGCCTTTTCAGTGTTTTGAGTTTAAAGCACGAAGGTTGTTCTCGGTCAAAGAGATCTCGTTGGAAAGTTCGTTTCATCCTTTACGTCAACGTTAATATCCGCGCCATTCCAGATCTCCTTTTAGCTGCCGAGCGAAATATAATTGATCGATTCCACCGGCGGATTAATGGCAGTATGACGTGAAAGGAAGACTCGAACAGACGCCGTCCTTACCTGCTTTTTGGAACGCAACCTGGAAATGCAATTTAGTAGTTAGCCAAACGATTCCTCGCATACTATGTTGCGTTTGCTAGATGTAGATCTTATAAGTAAAGGTATAATTAACATTTTACATAGTTGAAGTAACTATAATATGTTTTAGTGTTTGTCCCAACGGAAGACTCATGCTGAGTTGGGACCATTTTTTTTTTTTTTTTTCTGAATTTTTAATTTTAATCTTTAGCTACCGTACATTTGTTGTTTTTAGGAGCTTAAAATTAGAACTCCTAAGACCTACTAAAAAGCAGAACTAAATTCAAATTCACTTCATATTTATTCAGAAATTAATACCTTAAAAAGTAAGTAAATAAAGTAGAAAATTATAATTACATATATGTAACGCTTAACAGACTTATCAGGATCTTGCGTTACCCTAATAGGGTGCGGTTCAAAGATTAGATGAGGCAGGGCAAGACAGCACTGTCCCTATGTATACGGCCTGGCCCCCATTTCAGAACGTGGCAGACGACGGGTGACGCCAACGAATCGGTCTAAGTTTCGTAGCAAGAATGGAGCCTGATTTTGCAAAGATTTTTTTAAGTCAACAATGTAATTGGTAATTGAACATTGTCCTCGAGAGACCACCACAACTCAATCCGTTCACCAGCAGGTATTATATCACGTATCTTGATGTAGGTGCATGCGGTGACGTTGACAACAAAACAGCTGATTCCAAATGCCTACAAGCTAAAGAGTCAAGTTATAATAGTATGTATGTATGTATGTATGTAAACTCTTTATTGCACATAAAAATTAAAAAAAATACAAAAATACACAGAAAAGAACACACAGAATAGTTCCCCGGGCGTCTGATTATCTAAGCGAGGTTCTTTCAGGTAACCACACTACACAGCTACCTACACAACACCCGGCTTGGCACATCGGAAAACAGAAAGAAAAGTTTGGATCGATTCCAGTTTATCGTCTCCCATTTCTGACATCCACCTATAAATATGTACCGTGTTCCACCCCCATCTCCCCCTTTTCTCGTAGTGACAAACACCCACTTATTTAGGCACGCACGTATTAAATTTGATCTGATGTTAGAGAAAACGTTTGGTGTGAAACATTTTCTCGCGTTAACAATATTCTGCAATCCTCAATTATAGCATGTTAACTGGCTCGTGCCCCCGGCTTCGTTCCTGAAGTGGAATTGTCTTTCCCGTGGGAGTTTCGAAAAACTCTTTTTTTGTTCCGTGTCTACATCATAATCGAAACCTTTCGGAAATGTTTCAGAATTTCAGGTCAAAGGCTGGATCTTGTTGAGCCAGTCACTTAGAACTTTTCTTCTTACATATTAAGCCTTTCTTGAAGACTGACGGAAGACTGAGGATAAAGTTGAGGTGCCTATAAAGGAGAAAGGAGCCGCATCTCAGAAGTAGGGTTACTACGGTACCCAAGCTTGCTTTCTAACCTTATTCAAAGTTCTTCAAACAAACGTAAACTCTTTTGCCTCTTTTCTTATAGCGCCTCATTAGCTGAGAAAACTATAAACAAGTATAGGCAATTATAGACAATTAGGCAAGTTTTCCTAGTATTTATTTAAGTAAACTGCATCGATCAATGTCATTGCAGTTTCACCGAGCGAGAGAGTTTCCGCTTGCAATTAATTATTATCGATAGGGTTTAAAACCGGGTCTCAGCCGCCGCCAGAAAATGCTTTCAACGCAAACTGATGTTACTAACGGCTTAATACCAAGTTAATACCAGCTAATTAGAATGTACAGCATTCCTTCAGGAATTTTGCTAATCGCTAATCCTGTGGACTCATGTGGACTGCAATTGGCATTCCATTGGCTCGTACAAAGCGGTTCGCTTCGTCCTTTCTAATACGAACTGCCAGGGAGTGGAATTTGCTCCCATCGCCTGTGTTTCCGGACAGATGCAAACTAAGGCTCTTCAAGGCCAGAGTGAATAGGCTGTTACGGAACCAGTGAGCTACACCGTCGGTTTCATCAGGAGTGATAGGGGTCAATCACTGGCCAGTCCTACGTAAAAAAAAATAACGCGCTAACGAACACTATCGCCATCACCGGTAGTTTCTGTTACATGGTAAAAGGTGGAGGGAGAAAGAGATGAACAATGTGGTTGCAAACGTTTGCGCCTTAAACAAAAGTTTTTTCATATATGATAAACAGTGATTGATTAATGTAAATTGCAGAATGAGACCGACGCGATGGTAACACTCACTGGTTCAGTAACAGCGTATATACTCTGGCTTTGAGAAGCCCTTGGGCGTATCTTTTCAGATACAGATGATGGAAGCTAACTGCACTCCTTGGAAGTCCGCTGTGGAGAGTGCCACAATAGAGAGATCTCTGTCCAAGAAGATGTTATGCCTGGGGACCGAAGTCCGAAGGAAGAGAGTTGAAAGTTGTATTTATGCAGCCGCATTGAGAAACTTCGTAAGCGGCATGTAGAACGATGTGACAGCTGTCATTAGAACAGGCGCTAGCTACTCGTGCGTCGGATTTCGCTCGTTGATGCGTTGGTGTACACACGTGCCCCGGTGTCATCACGTTAAATTTCGTGAACTGTGTAATACCTTGGTAGTTTTTAGTAATATTGGTGGCGGTTTATATAAAACTAATTATTAGGTGGAGAATTGAGGTGAGTCTTTGGGGCTTTTAAGCATGGACGACAAGGATCCTCCCGATAAGGGAGGTCCGTTGCCGCACACATTAAATCCAAATGAGGGTTCATCTACACAAAATGTAGACGCGTTCGATTATTCGTTCATACCACTTACCCAAGAATCACAAATGCAAATTGAACCTCAAATTACGGCTAGAAAGCGAAACCAACCTGATATTGTCAGTGATGATGTATCAATTCCCCCCAAAAAAAGTCAATCTCCTGGTGATTCAATTCAGAATATGTATGTTACCCCCGGATATGGCGCCGACGACCCACCTCTGAAGTACTCAGACGTAGACAAGGGACCCTTTGTAGTACACATTAGTAGAACTGAACCAGACCCATCAGCCGGATTAACGTTGCGTGTCTTGAAATTAGCTCAACTTCTACATAAAAATCAAACTAAAGGCATTTTGGAAGGTTCTATCAAGTCCTTGGGACGCAATAAAATTGCGATTAGCTTTAAAACAGCAAATGATGCAAATAGTTTCAATACCAATTGTGAGTTTTTAGAAAAAAACAAATTAACTGCTTCTATCCCAAGGTACCAAGTTTCTAGGATGGGTGTGGTGAAAAACATACCGACTGATTGGTCATTAGAGGAATTGGTTTCTGGCATTGAATTCCCTACATGTTTTGGTAGCACAGTTGCTCAGATAATAAAGGCTCGTAGATTATTCAGAAAGCTACGTAGAGAAGGTCAAGCTTCAGAATGGATTCCATCAAACACAATAGTGCTGACATTCCACTCTCAATCTCTTCCAGAGAGAATTTACATCTACAATACATCCATTCCAGTCACTTCATATGAACTGCCAACCATCCAGTGCCGAAATTGTTGTAAATTTGGGCACATTGCAGCAAAATGTAGGTCAAAGCCTTGTTGTTACAATTGCTCCCAACAACACACAGGTGATTCATGCTCCGTTCCACCAAACAAAATAAGCTGTTTATTCTGCTCTGGTCCCCACAAAGCCACAGATCAGAAATGTCCTGAACATAGTCGCCAAAAAGCTATCAAGCTAGTTATGTCAGAAGAAAACATTGGTTATCTTGAGGCTGCCCAACGCTTTCGTCCTGTTAGGACAAGTTATTCAGAAGTTTCCCAAAAACTATTTGAACCTCCTCCTCCCCTCACACCCCGTCAACCTCTCCCCACCTCTCCCCAATATTCTAGAGCTCCTATCCCAAATTATACTGAAGATGCACCGTCTTCAACACATAGGTCTTACAAAAAAACCGTTTACACTGAACGCCGACAAGCACGCCAAAATTCGCCTGGTAAAATGTATGACAGGCAAACCCACCAACAGATAGTTAGAGATCCCCCATCAACCATGGCTAATGGTTGTGCTTTAAATAACAACCCCTCAAGCCCCCTAACTCCAAACGATAACTTGCTGGAGCTCCTCACTGGACTCTTAGTTAATGTGCTTTGCAAATTTGGCGACGCCCTACCGAACAATGTCTTATCCCTGCTTCAAACAATCCTTCCACTTATCAGAACTTCTAATAATGGATCAGAAGGTCCTTCAATGGAACATACAGAGTGTTAGAAATAAGAAACCGGACTTAATATATTTATTAAATAAATTTAAACCTGTTGCTTTTGCCATCGCAGAGACATGGTTAAAACCAGGATCCATTTTTAGGATTCCGGGGTATGCATGTCTCCGGGATGACAGAATCGATGGGTATGCAGGTTGCGCTCTTCTGGTTAACAGATCCTTTGTATATAATCTTATTCCCATTCCTAATCATAGTCCCGGTATTAATATTATTGCTGTAAAAATACTTAACTTTTCATTTATATCTGTATACATTCCTTACCCAAGTTTAGTTTTATTATTAGAATTTAATTCTATTCTTTCTAATATTTCAGGTCCCTATATCATTCTAGGAGACTTTAACTGCAAACATACCTTATGGGGCTCTCTTACTTGCGATCTGAATTCATCTGCTTTGTTAGATACTCTCGATGATTTTAATTTATGTGTTTTAAATGATGGTTCTCATACAAGAAGAGCCTCTCCCCTTCAAAATCCCAGCGCACTGGATCTGACTCTTGTCTCTTCAAATTTAGTATCCTGTTTTAACTGGAAGGTGCTAGGTCGATCGTTTGGTAGTGATCATTTCCCCATCCTTTCTACTATCCTAAACTCTTCCCCTACTCCTATAATTTCTCGTCCTCTTTTAAAATATAGAACTGCACAAGCAGACTGGGATAAATTTTCTAGTTTTTTGGAAAATGAAATTCACAGTTTGGAGGATCCTACGAATGATAACTTTCTCGAATGTTACTCAAAATTTGTGGAATTACTTATTAAATCAGCTGATTCGGCCATTCCTCTTAAAAATACTGCTCGCCATAAAATCCCCTCGCCTCCTTGGTGGGATTCAGAGTGCACTAAAATCATTCATGCACGAAATCTTGCTGAGTCAACATATTCTAATAGTCTTACCATGGACAATTATGTTTTATTTAAAAGGACCCTGGCAAAGTCGAAAAGAGTGCTCTCGAAAAAAAAATCTCAGGGTTGGGCTAATTTTTGTGAATCACTGTCTCCCAGATCTCCTGCCTCTCTGGTTTGGAGCAAAGTGAAGGCGTTTCGTCGAGGTACTAGTTGTGATAATAATGTAGCTTCTAATAATACAGACTCTTGGTTGCCGGAGTTTATAGATAGATTATCTCCTCCCTTTGTTCCATCCGAAGATTTATTTCCCACACCTACTCCTCACCCCCTTCCCTATCAGGATACTATGGATGAACCTTTCACATTCTGCGACAACCTCAAGGACTCGTCACCAGGGATTGATGGTATCCCTTATTCGTTTTTAATTAACTCATCATGTGCTACTAAAATGTACTTCTTGAAATTGATTAACCAGGTTTTTATCTCTGGAGTAGTACCTGATGCCTGGAAATCCCAAATAGTCATACCCATTCTTAAACCTGGTAAAGATCCGAATGATCCTTCTTCTCATCGACCTATAGCACTTTCTTCGGTCCTGGCAAAGATTATGGAACATTTGATCAAAAATCGGCTTGAGTGGATTTTAGAAAATCGAAATATTCTTGCGAATTCTCAATTCGGGTTCCGAAGAGGGATGGGGACCTTAGACAATCTCAGCATATTAACATCCGATATTCGTATCGCCTTCAGCAAGAATGAAAGTCTAGTGGGAGTATTTTTAGACATAAGTTCTGCATATGATAACGTCAATCTCTCCATACTCAGGCAGAAAATGCTCCAGCTGAGTATTCCGATGAGGCTGACTAATGTCATATGTAACTTGTACATGGTTCGGTATATTTGTGTCAGAGTAAATGGTTCTATACTTCCCCCCCGTCCTGTATGGAATGGCCTCCCCCAGGGCTCAGTCTTAAGTCCGATATTGTACAGCCTCTATACGTCTGATTTAGAGTCATCAGTGAACTGTTTTTGTAACATTTTACAATATGCGGACGATATAGTTTTATATAGTAGTTCCCCTTCCTTAGAAAATTGCGCAACAAGACTTAATGCAGCTCTCCATTATCTGAATGAATGGTTGGATCGCCATGGTTTGTCATTATCGGTCCCTAAGTGTAACGCAGTTGTCTTCTCCCGTAAAAGAAATGTACCCTTTGTAAATACGAGTATCTCTGTGGAAAATCAACGCATAAATATTTTGGATAAAGTTAAATTCCTTGGTATTTTTCTTGACTCGAAATTGTCTGGGACGCATCATTTAAGTTACATAGTTAGTAAATGTGAAAAGAGTTTGAATATAATGCGGTCTCTGTCCGGGGTCAGATGGGGAAGTCACCCCTATAGTCAAAAAATATTATATAATGCCATAGTTCGAAGCCATTTCGACTATGGCAGCTTTATCTTAGAACCTTGTAGCAAGATAGCGCTGGCAAAACTTGACAAGATACAGGCTAGGGGTCTACGAATTATAGCAGGTGCCATGAAATCCTCCCCGATAAACGCGTTGCAGGCGGAATGCCTCGATCCCCCACTCTGTCTTCGGAGACAGTATTTGGCTGATAGATTTTTTTTAAATGTAACCCAATTCCCTAACCATCCCATAAATAAAAAATGTAAAGTTCTATCCGAATTTTCGAGGTCCTCCAACTATTGGACACATAAAGATTTGCCTCCCCTTATTAAATCGTTCAATAAATTTAAATCCGTTCCAGTCTTTCACTTTAGCAAAAATCCTATATTCTGTTTTGATTATGAAACATTAATTTTCCAACCTACTATAGATTTTGACTTGGGAATACGTAAAAATTCTCCTCATGCAAATTATGAGTTTAACGAGGTCATGGATAGAAAATGGCCCGGGTGGATCAGGATATATACGGACGCATCTAAATCTCCTGGGGACACAAATGTTGGCTCGGCTGTCTGGATTCCCCATTCCTCAATTATCTTGAGCTATAAGTGTCCTGCACAGTACTCTGTCTTTACCGGAGAGGCCGTAGCTTTGTATGAGGCAGTTTCATTCATAAAATCGCACCAACTTGATAAAACAATAATTTTGTCGGATTCTTTGAGCTGTTTACAGGACTTAGTGAAACTACCTTTTCATTCTAAAGATAACTTCTATCTAACCCTAAAAATTAAAGAGAGACTAAGACAATGTCATCAGAATAATCTTCGGGTGGCTCTGGCTTGGATTCCAAGCCACAGCGGCATTACGAATAACGAAGTGGTTGACCAATGTGCAAGAGATGCTGTTTGGATGGGAACCAATTCACATGTCAAATGTTTTAGTCGAGATCTAAAATCAGAGGTCCGACCTCAGTTATTTGAAACCTGGAATGATTTGTGGCATAACTCACAGCAGACCAAAGGCAGACACTATGGTAGCTTACAACCAGATCTTCCCCCAAGGCCATGGTTCTTTAAGAACAGAAATTTCAGCAAGGTCAACACGTCAACAATAATACGGCTGCGCCTGGGTCACTTTTGCTCACCAGTATTTTTGGCCAAGCTTAGAATCAGGGACAATTCTATATGCGAATGTGGTATTGGTGAAGGAACTTTGGAGCATATATTTTTTGAATGTCCTAAAATATGTGTTCCTTTATATGATCTATTACCCCATAACATTAGCCGGCCAGTCAACATTAATTTTCTTTTAACTTTAGTTTTCTCCCCCTTTGGTAGTATTTTAGATTCGTTTTTGTCCAAAAATAACATAAAATTATGAAATAACTTAAAAACCTCAATAGTTTCCCCCCCCCTTTTTTTAATAACCTTCCCCTCATATTCCACACCTTTTTTTTTTTTTTTTTTTTTTTTTTTTTTTTTTTTTTTTTTTTTTTTTCCCTTTGATCCGACCAGTAGTACAATAGTTAAATAGTTAGTTATAGATTTGTATATGTAGCTCTGTAGTGATAGCTGTAGCTAGTTTTAATATTTTGTTTTAGATTGGTTGTGGCTGGTATTTCACCGAACACTGTCAAACTTACCGCATAAGATCAAGAGTCGTCTGGCCGTGTCTTATCCAACCTCGACATTGGCGGAATCATCGCACCGTTCGATGGGGCCATTATTATCCCAAAAATTGATTGATTGATACTCGTGCGTCGTAGTAGTTATGTAGAGGCCAACTAGGTGGCGCTAGGGTCGCTACGTCCGCATTAGACCGCCAAAGAAATGCCAACAACGTACGGGTAAAGATGCTCCTTCCGATATTTAATGATTACAATTTTATTCAGGGACCAAATGCATTCCATACTACCCATAGCCACAAAAGTTCCTGGTACCTATATATTGACGGCGATGATAACTAATCATTATGATGAATCGCGTGCTCATTTTCCTTACTAGTTTCAACAAATCACTTGCAATATTTTTGACGTAAGCAGCTTGCAAAAGTTCTCGTAATGCTTGCGGTATGTAGGAGATCAACTACTTTTTTTTTCAGTGCCAACAAGGTTTGAAACTTAATGATTTATTTTTTCCCATACAAACAAGCACCAATTAATGCGCAGGATTCTATTTCTAAAGCCTTGATCACACTACTAAAGCTACGATGCTCTAAACAATGCACCGATACGGGCATGCTACAAGCTAAGACCCGAGCTCCCGGCCTTTTGAGAGATACGCGGCTATTGTCGGCCCATTGTCAGAGAAACAATGGCCATTTCAACACCTCACAATAGGGCAAGTTAGCGCTTGAAAAATTAACGCGCAACCTGCGTGCGATGCGCCGGCTCTGCAGATTGACTGTAATTGGACGGTTTGCTCTGACTGAGAGACTGGGGAAGTGAGGATCAAGCTTTTGACGTTTAGTTCTTCGATATGTGAGAGTTGTGTAGGCAGTTCTCATTTGGCAGATTCTTTGATAACGTCCATGAGTATTTTCATGCAGCATATTTTTGACTTTTTAAGTTTTGTTCGTTTGGCGCGAGTTTGTAGCTAATTTACTTGCAGTTTTCAAGAAATTAAAAAGTATTTAAGGACCATGTTTTAGCAGCCAAATGAGTCAAAGCCACAAGACTACACAACTAGTTACTCATATTTTCTTCATAACATCCGATTTGATGAAACAAAGCAGATTTATTATTTTGCTTCAAACTAAGCTTAATGTGTATGTGAAAACCCGTTCAGAAGTTTCCAAGAGTAGCAAACAAAGAGACGGACAAACAGTGTTAGTTCTTTGGATTTCCAGGTTTATTCCATTGAATGTACGAAAACAGTTTCAGGTAGGTAAATGTAAAAGGAGAGACAAAAACTGTAACTACATTTAGTAGCAGTTTTTGTCACTCCTTTTTATTACATTTACCTACCTGAAACTGTTTTCGTCCACTTGCTTATTCATGATTTGACGAGACCGTATTTATCATACATACACAAATCACGTCTATGTCCCTTAAGTGGTAGGTAGAGCCTAAGCTAAGGTAACAAGACCTAGAACATTGTGGGCGCATAGATGGAAAATGGAATCAAAATATTGATGGGTTGCTAGCCGTATCGCCTATAACATAATTCCTATGATTTTAGCCCATTCCCTTGATGGGCTTTTACCATCTGCGCGGGAAGAGAAGCAGCTGGTACATTCTATGTTTTTTCTATGCTCCCAAACCAGCATGGAAGTGAACCAACGAATTAATTAATCGAGGTAGGTAATTCAAGAATTTACTCATTAGGTGCAATTGCCTATTCGGCCATTTTGGAGAGAATATTTTAGATAGCCAAAATTCCCAATTGACCGCAACCAACGCGGTATTTAACCACGAACTAGCTCTTTATATTTCTATCATAAAACGACTGGAGTCACCCGTCACCTTCTCGTTGTTGTATCACCTCTATTAGTAGTACGACACGTCGCAATTTTCATTGCACCGGGAACTAAAATCCTTTCCTCATTACAGATACGTACTCGCATTATGTACCCAGTATCTGTCGAATAATGCAATTTAATGAGCCAAAATAATGTTAAACAAAATGAACAGAAGGAAATAAATTTAAAAAGCGCCACTATAAATATTATTTTTAAATTTTGCCTTATGCCACCTTTAGTCTACGCGGTTACAAAAAACTATTTTATAATAGGTAGGTCACAACCGAACGGTGGATGAACGATGTCCGAAATACAACCAAAACGGAATGAAGCCCAAATGAAATCTTTTTGTGGTTCCAAATATTGTGATACAGTATCTGCCAGGTTATTTTTTTTATGTACTTGCCGCCAAAACCCAATTAGGAAGTGTTGCCAGCAGGCATAACGATTATTTGAGGTAATGTTATTCCTGTTGCACATGAATTGACCTAACAATTGGTATTTGTTAAATCAATCCCTTGTCTCCAGTAAACTTCTTCTCTAATTCCTACACCACGTATAATAATATTATCGGCCTCGTGGAAACTGCCAGCGTTAACCGAATTAGCAGAGTAGGTATCGGACCGATAGGGCCGTTCTCAATACGTCCCAATTAGTCGGCTCAGACTTCCGCACGTTTTTGAACGCCACTAATAGGCGTCCCGGTGAAAGACCTTTATAAGCATTTGTGTAGGGCAGAAAGAAAATATAATTATAATGCATTGTTTGTTTAGTTCAATACTAGCTTTTGCCCGCGACTTTGACAGCGCAGAATAAAAATTTGCGCTAAAAATCCATCCTCTCCCTCATCGAAATGTAGAAAAACCAGCCAAATGCGAGTCTTTTAGCACGATTTCGTAAAACTTCAATGAAATAAACGCGTTTCTTGTATGGGCACCTATCTCCATTTTATCCCCTTCCTTTGTTCTGTGGGAAATTCGAAAAATCCCTTCTATATCCTAAAGTACCTCACATAGTAAAGTTCAGAAATAATTATTGATCTATGAGAGGATATTCTGCGATAAATAACAATATCAGGATCGCTAGGTGCCAATAGTTGCCTATACATAAGTATAGGTGTTATTATGGTTGTTACTGATGTTGAGATTAAAATTCTTGCGGACCTATTTTTTCGTTGTGTAAGTATGGTGTTATTATATAATATGTATGTACATATTATGTTCACGCGGATATGACCGTACTTATGTCTAATGGATCGAAGAGGTGCTGAACATGAAGTCTAATTTGTTTGTTGAAATTATTAAATTAAAACCATTGTGTATAAAATAAAACAAATTGTAATTAATGATTGTGAAATCATCCTCATCCTAATCAATGCATTTATTATAATAATAATAATAATGCATTTATTGCATGAAAAGTTTTGTAGGTACAATATTGAAATAAAATAATTAAATATTACATTTTTCAACTATAATAGTACTAAGTTACAATATTTAAAACTACATTAAAAATTAAAATAGTATGACTATCAATAAATTACAAATTACATCAAAATGTGTCTATGGGCAGTGGTGATCACTTACCATCAGGTGACCCACTTGCTCGTTTGCCTTCCTATTCATAAAAAAAAAAAAAACTAAATTCACAATAAACCAAGACTTTTAAATCTAAATTATTAATTTATATTGTTAGTAATTAGAATTTACGTTTATCGACCTGACCTGGGTCAGTTTTTTTTTTTAATTTTAAGCTAAGTGTTCCGACCACAGTCGTGACGTGTAAAGTGCCACGGAGCAGGATTATAGGCCTGGCGCACACAATTACACGGGTCAAGCGTGCTCGCCTTGTACCACCGCAAAGCTGACGGTAGACGACTATATTGTACTTTTATCATAATAAGTAGTTGTCTCGATTGGTTGCCAGTTAGTTGTAAAATTTACTTTGACAGGGTGTTACTTTTGAAAGAACGGACTGACTTTTCATACTGTTTTTTTTCAATTATTCAAGACTAGCTGTGGCCCGCGACTTTGTCCGCAGAATTAAGTATATGGCCTATGTTAATCAGGGATTATGGCGACACAATTTTCTAAATTGGTCCAGTAGTTTTGGAGCTTATTCAATGGAAACAAACAAACAATCTTTGCTCTTTATAATATTAGTGAAGATTGGAAAAAGTTATGATACCTACTAGGTACCGGACTTCTGTAATATGTAAAAAAATAGTACCTCGGTGTCTGTAATAAAGTTTTAATTACTTGAAAGCGTATCGAACTTATGTCACTTAAGTTTACCTAGGTGAATATGTCTCCGTGTCAACTCAATGGGTGTCAACTCATAGAACTCGGCAGCCATGGGTACGGCCATAGGTGGTGTTCAAGTCAGGAGGCGAAGATCAATAGTCACATGTTTTATTATGTTCTCCATCCCCTAACACCGTGAAAACTCACCCAACTTTGCTGGTGCTTTCATGCTGGTGTGGGAGTAAAGAAAAAACAAAGAATGTACCAGTTGCTTCTCTTCCCGCGCAGATGAATCCCCATCGAGAGAATGAGCGAAAATCTTAGGAATCATTTGTTATACGCGGTGTGCAGTGGCGGATTTACCATAAGGCTGAGTAGGCTCGTTTTTTTTTATTTACTTTTTATTTACAATTTTTTTAACTCATAGAAATTAAAAAAAATTTTAGAAGTCTGCAACAAATTTTGCAAGGGCGGCAAAAATTCAGCCTATACCTTGAAAATTTGTAAATCCGCCACTGGTGGTGTGGCTAGCAACCCATCACTATTTTAATTCCCCTTTCCACCTACATATGCGTTGCGTGGCCTTTTGGTCTCGTTACTTACCCTTGGCTGCGGAACATTAGTGTGCAAAGCAATTATTCCGGATGGCTCAAGACAGAAGTTTTCAGAGCTAACGGCCTACCTCCAATAATAGAGTGGCACATTCAGAAGAGAAGAATATGTATTACCCAACTTTCCAGGAAAAAAATACCGTGAGAAAAGTAAATAGTGTTGTTAGTTCAGCGTTAACGTCATAGGCGCGATCCATTTCACTTAACTGTAGTGTACGCATTCAGCTTGCATATACCTACTTGAAATATGCAAAGCGCACTCACGACCGCGACCCGGCGTTGGTAATAGCGCGTGAGATGCTCTGAGCTAGCCAGTGTTGCCATCTTAGCGATTTGGGGACAGCTCTAGCTTAATTTAGGGTTCCGTGTCTCAAAAAGAAAAAAGGAAAGTTTTTTGGGGCAGGGTCGCTTCATTGTTTGTCTAGTCTTCCTGTCAAGACCCTTTTCGTCAGGAACACGTAGAGGTATCAAGTTGAAATTACATAAAACAGTCCAGATTAATGTTTAGGTACCTGTTTATGTTTTTGATCATCACTACATAGTATAAAATAAAGTCGCTTTCTCTGTCCCTGTGTCCCTATGTCCCTATGTATGCTTATATCTTCAAAACTACACAACGGATTTTGATGCGGTTTTTTTTAAAAGATAGAGTGATTCAAGAGGAAGGTTTTTATGTATAACTCTACGCAGACGAAGTCGCGGGCAGAAGCTAGTTCAATATAAAATTACATCATAAATCGCTTAAAATTGAAAAATGAAGTTTTTGTCTTTACGCGATCCAAAGAAACTCGTTTGGAGTAGATCTCAAAAATAGGCCAACAAATCTTTTTTTAATTATTTAGCTCACAAAATATAGTCCAGCGTCACAATTACTAATACCACGATCTATGCAGCTGAATTATCAAAATGTTATACTTAGGTAGTAAAATTTTCTCAATACATTTGGTCAAACATACATGAACCTTAGGCAATCAATAATTATTAACGAGTAACGTTACAACAATGAATGGGTTGATAATAGAATCGCCCAATCTAAACCTTTCTCATTAAGAACCTAGCGCAATAACCTGACATCGTGCTGGCAACATTGGAGCTAAAGGATGGAAAAATCTAGACTCTCATCGCAGCCGCACATTACGGACTATTCATTGATAATGCACTTTACCCTTCCTATACAACTTGTTAATAGCTTCAAAGCGCTATTTCTACTCACTTAGCGGATTGAGCTTAGGAGTTTCTCACTTAGATTTTCTTAAGGCAAAAATAGCATGATAGTTGTTGGCCAATTTACAGTTTTGTGAGAGATTTATTATTTGTTTTGTGATCGTATGCATTCTGTGCTTTATTCGTGGTTGGTAAAAAAAAAACTTTCTTAAGAGACTTTAGTTAAAATACCTAATCACGTTGACTTAGTCAAAGTAAAATTACATTGGTAATTGCGAAAAATTATAATATGATAAAGATAAACTAAGAGTCGATAAGATAGCCTCGTGGTTAGAATAGGTACCTGACTACGATGCTTAAGGGCCCGGGTTTGATTCCCGGTCGGGGCTGATTATTATGTATCAAAGACCTCGAATCTTGGATGTTTAATGTATTGTTTATCACTTGTCTGGGCTACTTAGGTCAATTGGTGTCAATTGTCCCAAGATATTATACGTAGTTTCATTCATTGTTATTTTAATAGTATACGGAGTTAAACAAATGTAACGATATAGTTGTTAATTTTATTTTCTGTTAACCCTACATGCTCAGAACTTGACTTTATTTATTTTTTTCAAATCAGACGCCATATATTATACCAAATACAAACTTAATTACGGTCATATTATGACGTAGACCGTTTTCGAGTCAGGGGGCATATATATATGTGTATGAATAATAAAAAAAGTGTTTTCATTGTATAAACCATAAACGAATCAAGGTACGCGACATGGTTTTTTAGGTTACTTCAATAAAATGTACTGTGGGTACTTCGGTAGTTTGGCAAACTTTTAGTTTTGAATATAAATCATGACACACTGGTCTCAAACGTGAAATAAAGTCAAGATGTACAGATCTTATTATGATAAAAATAAAAGTTACAGGCGAACTACCAACGGGGTAACATTAAGGATGCAACTTATGAAAGCTCTAACTATACTTGAAACTGGCCAAAGCCTTAGGTATAACATTTTTGCGACTGTCATGGTAAATGTCAGTATTTTATATTTCTTTTATTAGCTACAGGTTACGCTTGATTGATTAATTAAAATGTAAAAGGCGTCTTACTAGGCAACCTGAAATGCCATCTAAAACTCTTTATTACACAAAACACACCAAAAAGTCTAATTTCTAAAGTCTTACTTAAAACAAAAAATACATTGAATCAACCACACGCAAAACTAAAAACATATTTTACGCATTCATCATCACAAAAAAGATTTCTCGTATTCATCTTTACAACCTGAAGTGCCACACGATAGTTTTAAAAACATGTGTTTTATTACAATGCGTTTATTATCTGACACATAAAAAAGCCATAAGATCACCCTAGCACTTATACACCATTAGATATGCATATATATAATAAAACGTCATTACATCAATACACAAACGCGAATCGTAAGTAATCGTAATGGACAATTATTATTGCTGGCGCGTACCTTTTAAGATAATATAAATTCAATTGCATAACAAGCAGTGAGATAGCAATAAAGGATATAAATTAATAAGCCCACTAGTCGGTAGTTACCGGTGTTATCGGCTAAGTGCCGCTGGACGAGGAATTACGAGCGCGCCGTGAGCCTCGGGGATACTGTACTGCATTTTATACTGTGTACTATTGCGAGCTTATGCATATTATTTTTGGGCAGATGGCTACAAAGAGGAATGGTGCCGTTTCGAATCCAAACGGCTTCCCGTACATTCTGCCCTGGTGGAAAATGCCACGAACCTTTTTTTTAAATACAGTTTTTAATTACATTACTAGAAAAACATTTGCGAAAATTAAACTTTTCAAGTCCACATTGATGCATTGGTACAAGTATTCATGGGAATTAAAGTCTACACACGCGAGTTAAACAATTGATTGAGTCCAGCACTTCCACTCAGGTAACTATTAAAGGTGCTAACGAATTCATCCTGCCCAACCTAAATGCTACAGAAATAACAACGTCAATTTCCTATCTTCCAGTCATGTCAGTCCACAGTTTTGTCCTTCACATACTAGTCGTGGTTATTTGGCGTAGTACGGAAACGATAGTTTTGTTTTTTTATTGCGTGGCTACTTTTCTATTTCTAATACGTGCGCTTAAGCTAATAATTTAGTGGCCAGTGCTATCTAGTTGATGCGCGTGAGTCGATAGCTAAGGGTGGGGCGGGGCGCGCCGTCGGGCCCACGATGCGCCTACGCACGACGCCCGCGCCGACCGTGTACGTTATTGTGTACCCGGCAATATTTGTAGGATATAAATAATATTAGTACAGTTTTTTATTTTGCTTCTTCGTAATGTGTTTTTTTTTTCATTATTAAGTTTCTCTTTTTGAGTGTCTAGTAATATATTTTTAATGGTAATATTAAATAAGAAAACTATGGATTGGATTTGGTTTGACAATAAAATCAAGAGAGTTTTTTGTTAATCGCCATTTTCGAAGATATTTTAGAGAGTAACTTAAACGTAGAAAAGCTTTAGACAGAAAGATGAGGAAAGCCAATAGGAGATCTTTCTACCCAACAGTGGGGCATTACAAAATAATTGGTTTGATAATGGTTTTGAGTACCGTAGGTGAGGAAACGATTCATGGCAGTAAAGCTAAATAAAAAACAAAACATGTTAAAGTTTGGCCACGGAAGTCAAAATAGTATTTCTTTAATTATTCTACAATTTGACGCTATTACACAACTATTTAAAGCCGCAAAAAAAGCATTACAACGTAGGAACTGTATAAATAAAGCACTTGACTATGTGTGAATACAGGAAGGATAAGCACCTAATAAACATAATAATAGGCACTGAATTTTTAAGTTGTCCTTTTAAATTAATCTTAATTAGGACTTATAAGGACTTTAAGGAAAACGAAAATGGAAACTATATTTTTAGAGCACCTACATTTATGTTCCACGGCAGGATCATCATGTTAGTTCTAGATCACTTATAAATATGTATTAGGCTTTTTCTTGTTGTTTTACTACCAGAAAGAAATGGATAGTCGAGGATTGCGCGGATACGGCGGTTGCGGATTAATACTAAATTATTATGCATAAAAATTAAATAAGACACCACGAAACCAACAAAAGTACACACATGAAATATCCGCCCCATCTACGACGCACTCGGCCCCAGGGTGCCCATGAATGACCAGTGTTGCCAACGGAAGAAATAGCAATCCGCCAGACAAGGCTCCTCAAACCACCAGAAAATCACTAACAAAAACATGTCCCCCTCTGAAAACTGCAAAAATTTCCACTATATATATGAATATGATTAAAGCAAAAAAAAGAAAAGTGAAAGTACGTTTATTATTAAAAATCTTATTGTAGTTATTATAATTTCTTTACTTTTAGTAATTAAAAAAATCAAGTTGCTTAGGATATTATTTATATTAATAAATCGTCTTCAGATGAATCTGAATTTTCATTTTCAGCCTCACTGTTATCAGACTGATATGACTCCTTCGTCCCAATTTGTTTTATAACATTTAAAGGAATTTCATAGTTGTTGCAGCTTTCCCATCAACTGCATACCGCAGCGTATTTTTAGAATTGATTTCAAAAGAGTTAGCTTCATTCTGTTTCGCTGCTTGTTTATAAATATTCATGCTACTAAAAAGTCTTTCCACATCGGCATTCGAATGGGCCATGACTCCAGCAGCAGTGCCCCACTCTATGGCCAATGACATCGGCTGGACCACGTGCGACCCGGGTCGGGGGTCAGCACCCCTCTCCCGCCCTTTTGAGAATAATATACCCTCTCATATTAAGTCATGGACGTTCTTTTTCATACTGCAGTCATATTGTTGAAATTTACATCTTACCTTTTATTTTTATTTAAGTAACCAAAAACTCTATCAGTAAATAATAATTAGAATTACTACACAAATACAATTTGATTTGTTTTGTTAAATGTTATCAAGCATTTACGAATAAGGTACTTATACTTTGTAATTATGTCGTACAGACACATCATTCAAACAGATGACGCTTAGCGACAAAAAATCGCATAGTAACAAGGTCACGTGACAGCTAGTAACAGGTAGAAAAATTCGAAGACTACCCACCTGCTATGGGTGGTGTAGGGGTATAGCACGCGTCACAGAATGAAGAGGATCCCGGTTCGATTCCCGGCCATAGCTTCACATTTCGGATTTTTCTATGTGTTCTAATTTTCAGTGACATTTAGAAATGTACCTACTTATATCCGTCAAACTTGAAAAAATCTAGGCAAACAACAGAGGCAACATCTTAATGTGTGGACACTGTATAATGTTTAATCCTATCCCACCAACACACTTAATGCTTGTAATTATGTCTATCTGCCTGAATGTTTGTTACTCTTTCGCGTTAAAAGATTGGACAGACTTGGATGAAATGTGTGTGTAGATAGTTGGATCTATGGATAATAGGCTTTTTTTACCTCGATTATTTCAGGGATTCATGATATTCTTATTTTATTGTAAACAATTGTATGCTTATTCAGCAAAGTTTTAACGGTTGTTGCGAGTGAAGCAGCGGGCAAAAGCTAGTAGTTTTAGTGACCACAAACGTGACCATTTCATACTCAATCAGCATCAATGGGAGGATCCAGAAACCGTTACAATTCAGTTCAAAGCCAAATTTTACTCTGAATTTAGTCCCATTATCTGATAGTACGGAAATGTCACGTATTCAAAATGATTTCAGCTGTTCAGCATTGGATGGAGCCCCTTGCCAGAGCTACATCATGATTGATTGCGATTGATTAAAAAAAATCTACAATCACAAACTACTAAAAGTAGTTTGTAATTTGACTTTTAACTGCGCATTCGATTTTCGAAGTTCGTTTAGTGTCGTTGCGCTAACACTAAGTCATTAATTAGAGATTAAGTAGGATGCTATGATATGAACTTCAACAATCGAACTTGGGAGTACACCCCATGGTTCCAGCAAACACTAAGCAGCTTAGATTAAGCAGATTACTAACGATAGAGATGTTAAAAAATCCACTGAAGATGTCAAAAGTCTAACTTATAACTTGTATTTGTAAGACTAACTTGAACAGTTCAAGTTGATCTGCAGCTATTTACTTGGTATCACTGCTCCGCTCTGTCGACTGTGAAAGCAACCGTACTGTAGCTTTACTGCAGTAATTCGGGCTATCTCGACTATCATTATTTTCGATACTAGACGTTGGCGTCTATCATAATCGATATCCTATCGAGACAGTGCGTTGGGTTGAAGAATCGTGGCGTACCGTTCTGCCAGGGGCCGTCAACATTTCGTATCAATCTCCAGCTACAGCAAAGCTGTCTAGCGCAGGTTCAGACATCGCAGAATTAAAGAAAATTACGTAAGTTGACAGTAATTCGCAATCCAACGTACTACTTTTTTCATATGAAATAAAAATAGAGGTAACTTTAAAATATTTTTAAAAAGAGTAAAAAGGTTGGTGACCACGATATCTTGGAGGAAAAATTATAAGATTGCTGTCATCGGAAGACTTTGTTGAACATCACTAACTGCAATGCCGTCAACGGAGCTAGGGCTGTTCTCTTACAGTTCATTCCGTTAGGTACAGAAAATAAAAATAAAAAATAATACCCATTGTACTTTTTTTATTGATATAGATATATACACACCCTGTTTTACTTAATTAAAGAACGAATTACCACTTATTTTACCATTAATCCTTGCATTTATAGTTAAAATTGATTAGCTCTTAACAAGTCTTGATGATTTCTTTTCTTGTGTTTTATGTACAATAAAGAGTTATACATACATACATAATGTATATAACAATAAATGGGAAGTCTAAAGAGCCATCAAACATCCCAAGTGACTTCAAATGAGTTGCAAGAAAAGTTTGTCACTTTTCATTTTTTTTAAAAAACCTACTCAAAATATATTCACACATTTATTACATTACGTGACAACGTTTACGAAAAGATAAGTACCACAATACCACCCAGTGTTAAACCTACGTTAATAATAAGTTAAATTCGCTTAAACTCTGTGAGCAATTTTAATAAAGCAAAACAAAACGATCTGTCAAAAAGGAATGAGAAGAACCGAGAGAGTACGCTTCGGCAAAACAAACTCTGCCCGGGGAAGGGGCGTGTCGCTAGCACGGCACGCGCCCGCGCAGATATTGTACCGAAGCCTTAAACCTCCACCGATCGAGGAAACTATTATTTCGTAGCGGGACCCAAGTACAGTAATAGCCTAATAACCAATAACAATATGCCATTATGATATCTAGGTGATGCGCCATCACATCGCTATTATAAATCTGATTCTTACTGTCTTTATAGCTTCTTCAAATATTGGCATGCTAAGAAACGCTCTCCTCGTTGCCCTTTTCTCCTTTAATGGATTATGTACAGTCCCATGTTTTTGTTCAAAATGCCCAAATTTGAAGCGGAATTTTGAAAACCCCCGTGTTTTTTTCTTACATTCATTTTTTTATAATTTTTCTAACTCACCGATATAAAGAATTAGTTTACCCCTTTTCAACTCTTAATAAAATAGCACTTAAATTGTATTGTGTTTGCTTATTTAACTCGTAACTTGACGTAAGTGTTTATTATTTTATTCTTGAACAAAAAGTCGTGACATGGCGTCTCGTTCAGCATATCATCGATTTCTGAAAAAAAAAATGATACCGGCGAGATTTGCATCACTGCACTCAGCACGTGAATGGAACCTACCCTATCTAGGCGTTTAATTACTAATTATCATAAAAACGCACATTCAATAGAATAATGTATAAATATTAATTCAGCATGCCAAGTGCATGAAGCTAAGTGCAATCACTAATCAAGATGCAGGTGCCCCACACCTGCTTTTCTGACACTCATTCCGTTAAGTGCTCTACGAGCAGTTTAAATAGCGCAACGCCATTTGACATAAACAAAATTAGTGCTTAACCAGACCCTGTATTAAACGTGTCACATTAAGAACACAATGGGTTCATATCAGTCAATGTCGTTTCACGTTTTTTACTGCTGCCTCGGTACCAATTAATTAGTGCATGTTCTATCAGCGGCCCGGCGCCTATAATAAACGTTACTTTTACTAAAGAACAATTTGAAACGATCAACTTTTTACCTACATTTCAGATACCAGACAGCTACACCTACACTTGAGTGTAAATATTCTCAATGTTCAACCCTCATTGCGTGAACATTATCAAGTCAATATCAGATAAAAATAATTTACAAATTAAACTGTTCTAAAGAAAACGATGAAGACGTTCCATAATATATCAATCTCAAATCGTGTTTAAACCGAATTAAATCAGTCACTGGCTGCAAAGAATCGTTCCTTGGCACGAATGTACAACAATGCCTGTTATTAAAAAAAAGAGTGGTGATAAAGAACGTGTAATTTGTTCCTTAATTAATACGAAGCGGAGCGACGGGCGTGAGTAAAGCTTTTCGTTTCGCATGTGGAGCATCGCAGATATACGATTTCGGAAGTTACATTGATACAACGATAAAAAGGGTCGTAACGTGCTTACTTAATAGGGAGTAATTGGAGGACATGCATGTGCATTGCGATGGCATTAAACGCGAGCAATTATCTTGTAATGATACGCCCGTCGTGTAAGGTACATCGCTTTAAAAGGGGGTGTGTGTCGAGATAAAATCGTCAATCGGCGGCGAGCGGCAGTCAAAAATCCCATCTTGCCAGTGGTCTCGGGTTGACGTATGAATTGAATTGCGGTATCGGCGTCCGCTGCTCCCGCTCCCTCAGCTGCGCATGTCACAATTTCTTATGATATTTATTTCATGGATTTCATTTGATGGTTATTGTTTGTGATATTTCAGTGATGGGCTTAAAACAGAAAAGGATGCAGCCATTTTATTTGATACCCGTAGTTAAAGTTTTTTTAACTACCAAATACGAGATGAAGTGACGTAGATTTGAATTGGCTCAAAATTATTAAGTGTTTTTTTCTCTGCATTTCTTTCTTATTTTAAATACTAACAACTTTCTTTGGTACCTACATAACATTAAAAAGCTTTATCCTTATCTACGCTGCAAGTATTTGAGAAGAAACAACTTCCAAAAAATTACTATCGAACCGCAATTTTATTTTGAAGTTCAATTATCCATATCAGCGCGGCAACCTCTGATTCAAAGGTCTCGTATCCTTGGCGGTGCGCTTACGCAGTACGCACGAACATCAGTTAGGCCGGTTCCCGGCTGCACCGTCATTTGTTACTGAGAGTGACGTTCCAATAGCGGACGCTGTTTGAGACCTCGTGCCGCCTGCCCGAACCGGCCCTATGTTGTGTGTAACTTTATGAATGAACGTGTAAATCCGTAATCGCCGGCCTGTTTCGCTCATGGAATTTCTATCGGTTAATTAAATCAGCCGCGCGGTATTATAATATCTGTTAGTCAGGAAATAGGGAGGTATTCCAGTGCAAACCTAATTAAGAGACTCAGCAGTGACAGGTGTAATGAGTTTGTAAAACGTCTGAGTAAATCGTATAAATAAGCGCTCCTAATTAGTGTGTGAAACTATAAGCCGTAGTAATTGGAGGTTGGAAAACAAGGCATTACTCGTGTATTTAAGAAATAAAATTGTTAAGCAGCCTCAATGACGACTTCACCCGTTTGTCAATCGCATTTACGTAACTGAAAGTGATCGATGATAATGTTGGGCCCGAGTAGGTATATATTAGTGATGTAACGAATGTCATTTTTTAAACATTCGCGAATGCGAATGCGAATGCGAATGTCTGCCATTGACATTCGCGGATGCGAATGCGAATGCGAATGTAGAAGTGTTCAAATTTGGCGCCAATTGTCTATGGCTTTGCTGGCAGTTACGAGCTGCGTTCCGTTTGTATTTTGTTCCGAGAATTGCCGAGTTGATTGCCCAAAGTAAAATAATGAATAAATAATACCAAATGATAAAGTGAAGACTGTTAATATGCTTATGAGGTTAAGTTACTTTTTCTTGCATTAAAAACATAGGAAATGAATGGGTTTTTGATTTTATTAACCTACCATTACCTTCAAATTGTTTTTTTTTTCTGATATTCATATCCGCAAAACATTCGCAGAAATTTAGCGAATGCGAATGCGAATACGAATATCCAAAAATATGCGAATATTCGCGAATGCGAATGCGAATGCGAATATTCGTTACATCACTAGTATATATATATATACCATAAGAACCGATTGTTTTGTGACTCAATTACTTTCCTAGCAAACCATTAACGCGTCAATTGAAGCTGCATTGACAAGCTGTTAACTACTTGATAATGGCAATAATAATACACCATCATGAAATCATAATTGACCGCTCAGAGTCTCCCTAGAGAGAGCTTGGACTACATTGCATTAAAGAAATCCCCACGTAGTGTTGAGCTCAACGTGTTTTAATAAGCGCTACGCTAATTTGATCATATTTACAGTTTTTATACAAGCTCAATTTATGCTACGTACCCGACATCCGTTCTATCGCACTGGCTAAGTTGATATAAAATCGTCGATTTACATTACAGGCGAGTTTTTTTACCCTGTTTCTGGCTTAAATCTGGAATATTTTTGCATAGCATGAATCGGAAACAGGGTTCCTACGTATAGGATGCAAGACGAGGGCAGTGTCCTGATTTAATAAAATAGAAGTGCATAGATAGAGGGACGCAGTGTCCGTGCTCCTTTCCTTGCCTTTAGTTTGCTGAAGTGACTCATCGCTATTATTCGCTTTACATTGGTGTTTTTAAACGCGTCTGCGAATTATCTTGGGAATTAATTGGTGATTAATACGTGTTCTTTCAATACTAATTATACTTAAACTAAAGGATTTTTATTTGAAATTCGCATACCATTATTTTTCCACTTAGGTACCTAGCATATGTTTGAAGAATAGAAATAGGCCACATTTAGCAAGATTATGGGCGTATAGGTGGAAAATGGAATCAAAATAGTGATGGGTTGCTAGCCTCATCGTTAACATGATTCCTATTATAACCGCTCATTCCCTCGATGAGCTTTTACCATCTGCGCGGGTAGAGAAGCAACTGGTACATTCTATGTTTTTTCTTTGCTCCCAGACCAGCATGGAAGACCTTTGACGTGCGTGTCATTTATAACATGTCGCCATAAGGAGCTACTCTGAACCTGTCCATAAAATTTCACGACAATCGGTTGAGAAATGCGACCTGTAAAGAACATACCTACAGTGAGCCAGATAGTCGGACATACACTGTCGTTCAAAAATATCGGGTCAAAATTGTATGAAAAGCGACCGCAAGTAAAAAGCCAGTATTGCACAGCAACGCCTGTAGACTCCCGCCGCCCGGCGAGGTGTGGTGCGCCAGGCCGCGCATGCGCCGCGCGTCGTGACTCCGCGCGCGCGCCCGTCACGCCGCGCCCGCGCCGGCGCACTATTTTATCGCATTAATTATTTGGAAAAGGATTCCCGTAGAGCCAGCATTCTTGCGCATGTCAGTTGTGGGAACGTCGTGGGTGAGGGTAAAGTATTGCGAACGTTTGAAGTTCTTAATTAGAAAGATTAAGGCGAAAATACGAGGGCAGAGCCTTAGCCGTAATATAACATAGGAAGAAATCTTAATTACATGAGATACACAAAATTAACTGTCGCGTGAATGAAAAATTCTCAATTGAAACCAGCTCGATTGGAATAGCTCTTTTTCTTTTCGTGTTTGTTCATCAGTCTCGGGTTTGTAAGAAAATTAAGTTTTGGAAATATAAAAGTCTGCAACGGGACGATACTGTGGGCCTTAGCTAGTTATTACCTACATCCTACTAATATTATAAACGCGTAAGTTTGTAAGTATGGATGGATGGATGTTTGTTACTCTTTCACGTAAAAACTACTGAATGGATTTGCATAATATTTGGAACGGAGATAGCTGATACCCTAGATTAACACATAGGTTGTGTTTTATTCCGGAAAATTGTATAGTTCCCGCGGGATAGCGATAAACTCATTTTTTGCAGACGAAGTCGCGGGCAGCAAGCTAGAATTGGAATAATTGGAATTTGTACTATGGATACCAGATAATCGGTTTTAATATTTGACGCAAACAAATAGACATATAACTACATACTTAAAAAAATGACAGAGTAAATAACATTTTATACAAACTTGATTAATAACTTTATCTGTATTTTAATGTACATACATACATCACCACGTCTTTATACCTTGCGGGGTAGTCAGCGCCTAAGGTAAGAAAATCTTAAAGCCACGTTTAGCATGATTAAGGGCATATAGCTGGAAAGGGAAATCAAAATAGTGATGGGTTGCTAGCAGCATCGCCCATAACATGATTTCTAAGACTTTCGCCCATTCCCTCGATGGGCTTTTACCATCTGCCTTTTTTTAAACTGGTATTTTAATATGTCTTGGCAAAAAGCGCATTCCAAATATAGTAGGCATCTAAAAAATCCATGCACAAAATTCTATTCCAACCGCACAACAGTAGAGATAACTACAGTTTACTGAACTGGATATATCGTTGTCTAAAACCAGACCCGCGGAAATTAAATTATGTTTGCTGCGCGGTTCGCGCAATTTCCGAACCACTCGTGACATTTATCTGTGACTGTGACCTCCACAGGTCACAGTTGGGAATATATTCTGGATTTGTTAAGCGTCTGCCACGTTGTCGCTCCAACGGTCAGATAGAGGTCACCTTTGTTGAGTAACAGCTAAGTAATATGAAGTTTCAGCCTTCAACATATTGTGTACTGACATTTTTTGATGTTGAGCAGTTGAGCTAGTATTCTGGTGTACAGTCAAGTGTAATATGTATTTAAACAAAGATTCAAAAATAAGTACCATACGCTCTTACACCGGCGTAATAAGGTCGTGGGACATATTTTTGAGAAGTTCCTATCAATACTTATTTTTGCACTTGACCGTACTTACCATTTATTATTTATTTAAGTCCAACTTCAAGTTAAGTTATTAAAGAAATTATAAACAAATCTCACCAGTACTCACAAAAATGATTTCGGTCGGAATATTACCATAACAGTAAAGGAATCGAGCTCGCGAAAGTAAGTACTAAAATTGTAGTCAAAATTGCAAACATCTATTGAGACGGCCTCCTTCCTAGTTTTATCTATAACAGTTTACGCTAAACGGTTGTTCCCATAGGCAATTTGGAAAACTATTCCGGGTTCTTAAACACGGAATTACTAACCTAACCTAACCTAAAAACAAATAACGGCGAACCGCACTTGTAGTGCGCAGGTATAATGTTGCTAGACAGTTGTCCATATTTATCATCTATTGATTGTTGGATCATCGTAGGGCTTTGGCACACTGGCGTACCTTTCGCAGTCAGGTGTGCCACTAAACGTGAAATTAAATTCCATGAATGACAGCTATGTATACCACTATAACTACATAGTATAAAACAAAGTTGCTGTCGCTGTCTGTCGTCCCTACCCTATGAATGCTGAAATCTTTAAAACTACGCAACGGATTTTGAAGCGGTTTTTTTAATAGATAGAGTGATTCAATAGGACGTTTTATATGTATAATTCTACGCAGACGAAGTTGCGGGCAGAAGCTAGTCTATAATATAAAAATGTATGGCTGAATGTGTTGCTAAGCGCAAATCTCGAGAGGAGCTGAACCGATTTCGCTAATTCTTTTTTTAGAATATTCATTGAAGTACGAGGATGGTTTTTACGGAGAGTAAATTGAAAAAAAGAATTGACTATTAGGCGGTACGAAGTTCGCCGGGTCAGCTAGTTATAATTATAGTTATAATTAAATTTAAGCTGAAAAATAATGTTAACGCTGTGGCTGTATTAATTCCAACGAAACCTAAATATAGATATTTAATTCAATGGTCACTGTCGTTGACTCACACACATCACCGAATCCCATTCTCAACTTCTGATTGGATTTAATACATACATACATACATACATACATACATATATCACGTCTGTATCTCTTTCGGCGTAGACAGAGCCTAAGATCACAAAACCTTAAGGCCACGTTTAGCATGATTGGATTTAAAACGGTCATTCAAAACGATTTAGAAATTGTTCAAAATATATCTGATACATATTATTAGATTATTAAACATGATTAAATAAAAAACTCATCTTTGCAAATATGTAATGTAAAACCGCCACCGTAAACGAGTCCTTAGGTATTATTACCGGAGATGAAAGCAAAAAAGAGCACCTCCTCGCTAAAGATAATACCGCCGCAAAGTAGAAGCAAGAAGACGGGGTAATCGAGTGAGAATATTAAGGCTTTAGTAACATTCATCTGATTTACACATTGCAAATAACGTAAAAACTAAATAAGTTACGTTTAAAATAACCACTTCATTTTAAAATAAATAAAAAAAACCGGTCAAGTGTCAGACTGGCGCACCGAGAGGGTTTCGTACAAATTCAGAAGTTAATTATAAAATTCAGAGTTAGCAAAGCTCTTTAAGAAAAATGTAGCCAATGTGAGGTAATTTTATATTGGTTACTTGCATAGACAAGTAGACATAAGAAGATAGATTTTTAGACGTTTAAGTTAGATTTAATTTAGTTTTGCTATAAGAGCTTTCTTCATATCAAATTTGGGACAAATGGAAAAGGACAAATGGAAGTACCCAATTTTTGGGAGCTCTCTGCCTGTATCTTTTAATTGAGTTGACTTAGAGGGTTGGTTTTTTCACAGCCCCGCTAGCACGAGAGCGCGCGAAAGTCGCGTCGCGCGCGCGATAGACTACCCGTCTCTTTCTAGTACGAACAGTAAGAAAAGGACGGGCAATCTATCTCGAGCGCGACGCGACACTTGTGCGCTCTCGTGCTAGACGTGCAGCTGTAAGGAAACGCAGAACTAGTATTTGGTACCTATCAATTTCAAATTTATACCTTTACGCGGTCCTGAGAAAAATAATCTTGACAGACGGACGGGCAACAGTGATCCTATAAGGGTTACGTTTTTTTCCTTTTGAGGTACGGAACCCTAAAAAAACCGGTCAAGTGCGAGTCGGACTCGCGCACCGAGGGTTCCGTATCATTATCTATAAATATCTAAAACCAGTGTAAGCAGAGCCCTGTTCCAAAGCAAAATGTACGCAGTGTGGGGTTACTTTATATTGGTCACTGCTATATACAGACATACATACACATTTACGGTTTTCGCAATTATTCTTTAATCTGTGCTATAAGACCTACCTTCATACCAAATTTCAAGATTCTGCGTTCACGGGAACTACCTTGTAGGTTTTGATTCCCTTGAGAGTTGAAAATTTGCGGAAATTTGCGGCATAAACGGCTGTATCTTTTGATTGCGTTGGCTTAGAAGTTTGATTTTTTCACAGCTTCAAGGGACAGTAGACCTGAGTAATTGATATAAATTTCAGCTTCATACCTCCATGCGTTCCTGAGAAAAAGGGTCTTGACAGACGGACGGACGGACGGACAGACAGACGGACAACAAAGTGATCCTATAAGGGTTCCGTTTTTTCCTTTTGAGGTACGGAACCCTAAAAATGGCAAATTTAAATAAAATTAAAATAATAAAGTTCATCAAAATACAAATCAATCGCAGTGTATGTAGTTTTATAATTGTGTGAAGAGTTTCTATAATTATTATATCTTTTATCGGATCAGAAATTGTTAATTTTTACCATCCCTATAATCAGAAAATGAAATCATTCTCACGCCATTGACGCATCCTATGGACACCACGCCGCGTTCGTGAGGCAGAATGTTATCGGTAAAAACGGTTTTTTCCTACGATATGTTTAGATCAATAGGTATTGCGGTCTTTACGCCAGTTTCACGTTCGATCAGCTGACAATATTACAGGTTACCAAAATACGCAATAAATACATACGTACATAAATCACGTCTTTACCCCGGACAGAGGTAGACAGAGTAATAACTTTAGAGCTAAATAAACGGAGCAAATTTTGGTTTGATGTTTTTATATTGCAGGTTGGCCACAGACAAAAATAAAAGAGTACAAAAACAGAAGTATAGGAGTTGACGTTCCAAATTTAAATTCAAATATTCAACATAGAGCCTGTAACAAATACCTAATAGTATTATTATTAAGAAGCAATAATCGGTGAACTTTTCAAAATAAATCTAAACAGGTTCTATTTGCAGGCAAGCGGAAGTTCTAAGATGCACTTCTGCCGATATATTATGCATCCGCGGATCATTTCCCCCGGTCATATCCGGGTACCTAGCTCAAGTTATAGCATCCTCATGCAAAACCTTCCTATCCGTCTTCCGAATAACCGTGGCAAGTCGCAACGACAATCATAAACTTGGTACACACCAATAGTTTTATGGTGCACCTAACTTAGGGTTACCATGTATCAGGATTTGTCCAGACTTATGATCTCCCGTCCGGATGTCGTCGGGTCTCTTAATTTGTCCCTACTTGGCTACTTATGTGGAACAAAAGTCATACCTCTGTGTTCGTATTACTACAAAGTTACGGATCAGTTTTTTTGTTTGAATAGGTACATACACAAATTACGTCTTTAACCCTTACGGCGGTGTAGACAGAGCCCAAGGTAAGAAGACCCAAAGACTACGTTTAGCATGATTTAGGGGGTATGGATGGAAAGGGGAATCAAAATAGTGATGGGTTGCTAGCCACATCGCCTATGACATAATTCCTAAGATTTTGGCCCATTCCCTCGATGGGATTTACCGTCTGCGCGGGAAGAGAAGCAACTGGTACATTCTATGTTTTTTCTTTGCTCCCAGATCAGCATAGAAGGAATATCAATTCAATATAACTGATGCTAATCCCGGTCATTCTCTCCCATGGAACAAAATAAAAAGAAGTGTAGTTCCCTATCCGTAAGAATTTTGAAAAATCCGATCTTATAGGAATACTAGCGACCCGCCCCGGCTTCGCACGGTATATTATGCATGTATTATACATAAAAACCTTCCTCTTGAATCACTCTATCTATTAAAAAAACCGCATCAAAATCCGTTGTGTAGTTTTGAAGACATAAGCATACATAGGGACATGGGGACAGAGAAAGCAACTTTATTTTATACTATGTAGTGATAGTGAAGAGGATAAAGCTATAATTTTAACCTTATAAGACCAAGCGTTTGAGCTGAGCATTGAAAAGTCCGTCAGTGAATTGGCTTTCCCTAACTAAAATATAAAATATTTTTTTCAAAATGGCAACCCTAACTAACGTTACCTTACTCTTATCTCAGTTGTTACGAAATTTTATATCACTGCCATCCATTATAATATGTGCTCCGCGTAAAAGGTAACGGAACTATTTTACAACGTAAAATACGTATTTGTTATGCCTGATAATTAATACATACATACATACACAAATCACGTCTTTATCCTTTACGGGGTAGACAGAGCCTAAGGCAACAGATACCTACAGGCCACATTCAGCAAAATTGTGGGCGTATAGGAGAAAAATAAAATCAAAATAGTGTTGGGTTGCGAGCCTCGTCGCCTATAACATGATTCCTATGAGTTTCGCTCATTCCTTCGATGGGCTTTTACCATCTGCGCGGGTAGAGAAGCAACTGGTACATTCTATGTTTTTTCTTTGCTCCCAGACCAGCATGGAAGAAGCCTGATAATTAATAAATAGCTGAAATGAATCCAAGATGAATCTTAAGCAGTAACTTCGCTATCATAACGTATCTACGTTTGGAGTACCGTTGTAAAGTTAAAGTTAACATCTGGAAATAACCAACCGAAGCTGCAGGGAACAGAGGGGGGAAACGAAAACAATTTACGTGAAAGTTCGTTACGGTGTTCAGGGCCCGACTCTGACTAGCTGCGGTGTAGTTAGGTTCGGACTTAGAACCTTGGTTAAGTTCAATCAAGGTCATACATCAAACAAATATATATAAGTGTAACTGTCAATTTTCAACGAAAAATTAAAAAAACAGCTGAGCCGAGTTGAGCAAACAAATCTTAGTCATTGCTAAAAAACCTGCTATCAAATAAAATAACTACCTACACCAAATCAGTTTACCCGTTCAAGAGTTACGGTGTCATACACACATACATATCGGTCTGACTTATAACACCACTCTTTTTGCGTCGAGGGTTAGCGAGATAAGAAAATATAAACTTTTTCAGGAAACTCAAGTTCAATTCAATTCAAATTAAGCGAGCGGCTCCATCAACTTTTTGATGATTGTGCCAAAGACAAAGTGTAAGCTTAAAATTCCAGATAGTGAAAGCCACAATAGAGCGTACATATGTAAGTACAATAAACAAAACATAAAATAAACTACTAAATATCATTACACACATGCATACCCAACAAAATATAATAAGATTACACACATACAATATCTAAGGAGATGGTGATATATGAATAAGATGAAAATAGTTTACAGTCTACGGTAAGAAACTCAAGTTTAAAAGACTTTTTGCCATACGCCTCTGTAACGGTTCAGTCTAAGACTAAGTACTACGACGACTAATCAAATTAAGTCTGTGCCTCATTGAACTTGTGAAAATCACGTCTACGGCGTAGCTGCGTAGCGCGTAGGTCTACGCCCGGCCGTCGACCCCGGCCCGCCGCCGCCGAAATCGCACCCGTCTGAACTTAACAACCCCTCCTTTCCCACGTAGATTAATGCACCTAGGCCTTTGCCCTGGCAAACGAGAATTAGAAGGGAATGGCCTGAGGACGCTTGGCAAATGTTTCAGGACTGAAAAATATTGTTTTAATCAGCACTACAGTTTTCTCGTTTTAGGTATTTTTTGGAGTAGTTTGTAAAAAGTTGAGATTAAGCTGTCTAGTATACCTGAGTGTGTTGACTGTGATAGGTTATGTAAAGATGCTACTACGACTATAGGTAAAAAAAATGAGAAAAAATATAAACCTTGAAAGTCATCAGTAAAAAAAAAACTTTTACATGTATTGTGTTTTAATAAGAATGTATTACTAAAGTGCACATCGATCAGGCCCCATGTAGCCTTTTCGTACCTACCTTATTTTCAATGTAGTACATTAGCTCAATAGCTGATTTGCCATTTTTGGCCGAAACTGAACCAAAAACTAATTCTACACAATTTGTGTTTAAAAACTTAGGCTTTTACTAGAACAGTAAAAAGTAACTAGGCAGGGAAGAACGAGTATTGCTTCCACCAGCATTGCTTACTTCCGATGCAAAAGCCGTCGCCAATTCGGGAGCCGAAACCATAACGTTGCTCGGTGCATGCAACACCGAAATCGATTGTGAGTATGGTCTAATCGTTCATTTTTATCGAGTCGGGCCTCAGGCGTGATAGATTATCCTTTAGCTTCCTTTTTCCTTTTAGAGAGCGTCGACCGTCGGCTAGGGGGGAGGGGGGAGGGGGTTAGACGGGGGGGTGAACTGCACCGAACCGCCGACGTCATCGCCCTGTCAACTGAACAATACTAAGCAGACGACGTTACGTAGGTACACCGTACTTGCTTGGTCTACATTTACACGAGCTTTGTAGGTATCACTTTCGGTACGGCTTGTCACGAAGGGATGGGCGATGGTCGCTTCAGAAAATGGATTTACACAGTCAAAAGAAGTTATAAACTGTTATAATTGATCGAAAAAATAGCTCGTTGTCAATACGTAATGAGCGCATTGATAAAAAGTTAAAAGTAAAATGGCAGGCGCGAGTAATTAAACGTCGAGACATTTTGCCTGACACGTCTCTTCTCCCATTGTGCAAGACTGCACAACCTTTTTAGATCGTTTTTTACCTTTTTTAATTGTTTATGGTTTTTTAAGATGATTTTGATGTATTAGACTTTTGTTTCTACCGAAAACCAGTGCCTTTTATTTTGCTCCCAAATACCCATCACCATGCCGAATCTTGTGAATACTAGTAACTATGATAAATTTTCAATATGTCACATGTTGTCTTTCATTATTTAGTATCAAATTTTTCCAAGGCAGATATATCTTATTTAATGCCTTATTACAGCTATGCAGAAGTTTTTTTCAGATATTTTTCATAGCTCGTGTAAACCTACCGCAACATATAGGCTTATCCAATAACGGGCCCAGTGCGGTGAGATAATGGGAATTATTCGTCACTCAACATTTACAACAATTCGCTTATCTGTACACATATATTTAAAATGGAATTTTACCTTAGAAAGGTTTACCTATAGGTAGTAACTTATTATTTTGTGTTTTTTCATCTATATTCCTAGAACTGATTAAGCGAAATGTAATTTATTTTTCCCAAACTGATAATCTTATTACATACGAAGCTATATTATATGTAAATCAGCCAAAATCTATAATTACTCTGTAACAATTTTACTAATTTAATTTGAATTTCTCAACGACGCGTCTAACATGAGTCACATGAGTGTACTAAACGTCAGCTCGTTCTTTGACATTACGACAGAATCCGTCACACAAAAAACCGACTGACAAGCGTGCAATTATATCTTGATATGCAATTAATTAAAGCTTAATGTTAATGCGGTAAGCAGGTAGCTGGCAGCTGCGGCGCAATGAGCCGAGGACGCTCGTGATGTTATGCCCCCGTCACCCTCTATTCTGCGCAGACCGCTTTGTGAATACGCGTGTAGATATATTTTAAATTACCTTGGATATTTATTAGATTATAGCTGCTGTTATTTTTTTAAATTTTAATACTAAAATGAATTTCTTATTATTAGCAACTAATAGTTATAAAACGCAGCCAACGCACTAGTAATATCTACTAATGTACCATAATTCTACAAAAGTGCTCTATTTCTTTTTAGCTATGACCTACCTACTTATAATACCTATGTATACTCAATTCAAAGAAAATACTTGGACTTGTAATTAAATTTGCTTATTAGGTACAATAAGAATAAGTCGAGTAACCCGTTAACCGTCACAAATCACAAATCGATTCCATTTTCAAATGTTTGCATGAAACGTCGCTTATAAGTTGCCACGCCACTCACAATCACAAAATTCATCCGATTTGAGTGTTCTAAAAGCGTAATTCAAATTTCTCTCCCAGATATGTCGTCGACACAAAACAGCGCAACGCCAACGGCAACGTTAGCAAGTGTAAGTTACAATAAATTTTACTTGGCAAAACAATGGAGAAAATCCAGTGCGTCATAACAAATTTCTGAAGCTCTAGCTTACTTCGTGCAAGCCCACGAGACCGAGAAGGGGGGCGCCCACCACCCCCTATTTCCCACGCAACGACCTTTGTGCCTCGGCGATGCACTTTGACAGACTTTACTAATTCAATAGATGGACGTTGCGGATTTTGGATCGTTTGGTTACGTGGTTATAATTAGATTACTTAGTTGACAGCTATTTAGGCAATTTGGAATGTACCTCAGCTGGATTTCGATGTTTGAGTGCCTCGATACGATAACGCTGTTAAACAGGGTGTTCAAATTAAATGCTCAATTTAGACAAAACGATGATCTAAACTTCTCCGAAATGCTATTCCGAAAAAGGAAGGTGCCGTAAGTTATGTCTGTTTAACTTGCTTGAGTCGCCGATTCTAAAAATAAATACAAACAATTGTGCATCCCTTTTAACTGAAAGCGTTGAGACAAAAAATATTTATTGTAAAAGTTTCATCACAGTACCTATTTGACCACATATATATATATTAATTTGCTATATTTGGTCAAGGCGACATGAAATACTAACGTGGTGCGCGTGGGCAGTATACCTCGCCAATAACTGTCCAGTTGATGATTTAATAAATAGAGAACTCCTTTGTGAGTTGGGCGCCGCTCCCACCTCCCGGTTTAAGTAAACAAATAGCTGGGCCCCAACGTAACAAACAGAATACCTGTAACGTACTTAGCGCCAAGATACAACCACGGCGCCGGGAGAAACAATCTACAACTGGGTAAGTACACAACTGAAAACATGAGTAGACAAGACAGGTACGAGTCGACATGGAATGGAATACAATACAAATACTCTTTATTGAAAACCACAAATCAGTACGAAGCAATACAGAAACAAAGAACGAAGTATACACGGCATACTAACTTTTAACTATGGTCAAAAGTGTATAACATTGAATATATCGGAACGGCGCAGCTACCGTAACTAGGAAGGATCCAAATCGCATTTATGATCCTTTTCTTGCAAATATTTAAAAGAAAACGAATATAATTTGTGAGGAGGAACTTGACTAACATGTATACAGATACAGATACACATATCACGTCTCTATCCCTTACGGGGCAGACACAGAGCCCAAGGTAACCAAACCTTAAGACCACACCTAGCATGACCGCGGGCGTATAGGTGGAACCTTCGCCCACTCCCACGATGGGTCTCTACCATCTGCGCGGGAAGAGAAGCAACTGGTACACTCAATGTTTTTACTTTACTCCCAGACGAGCATGGAAGAAATAAGAAAAATGTATAAGTAGATCAAATACACGTTACACTCGTAAAGGGAATTAAATGCGTAACCACGTGATTGGCTGATTGTGCAGAACCGTCTAGAATTGGCTTGATACGGGTAGCGAGTTATCGACTTAGGGGTACAATAGTAGAGCTTCTATTCGATTCCGTATTAGGGATCCGTGCTCAACTCTATTAGACAAGTGGACTGCAGGCATCGGTTCTATTTAGGAATCCTCGTGCTGAGCATTTCAAATTCAGGCAAGGTCCAGTATTCTGAATGATTTGCATAAAATTAGAGCTAATAACAATTGAAATTGTACACTTTGTACAAAATACGCTTTATCATAACGAGTTATGGTTAATAACGTAATTTAGATTTACTAATGATTCTAAAAAGCGGAATAGAGGCCGAGTAAAATAATTTACAGTAAAACTACAAAGAAGACTACGTTAATTGTATTCAAGTGTAGGTTAATTCAAACTTGTCCAAACGGCTAACAGATTTACATTAATTTTACTTATATTCCTGGGAATTTAGGGCTTCTTAGAAAAGGGTACATAAAGAAGAAACAAATTTGTGAGCAGTTACACGAGCACGCATTCAAATATTATTTAGCAATAATTCTAATCAAACCCAACTGAAACAATTTCATGTACACCTAATTTTGCTTAAAAGCAAAGCATTCCAGACTCGCAACGTTCGTATCTAGAATTAGGATCAATTCGAATCTCTGTAGTAAGTATGCTAGCAGATGAAGGCTTTACGTAGTAACGGTTGGGTAACGACGGGCGCTAGTGGGCGGGGGGGGAGCTTGTTTTGGTCTGTTTGGACGTCCTACGGCCTCACAAAGACGACGAGCGATCCGCACACTAATTCAACGGAGATCGATAGTGCACCCAACCCGTGCCCTTTCACGCTGGCCTTATCATGCCGCCATAATTAAAGTGCTTTTCAGTTTTAGTAATTTGACGTTCTAAGTTAATGAGTATTTTCGTCGCTAAAGCTTTGGCTTCACGACATCGAGATATTTTCATCGTGATAGCCTGAAAAAAACGTACACTGAGTGTACTTAAGTACGTTTTTATTGCACCAGACGTCTCGAACGCTACGTTTACGTCTCAATATGTACGTAGGTACTACGGGAATTAGACGACGCATCTGACAGCGCGAAACCGCACCAACCTGTTCTAACAGTAATTTTTTGTCATTTTAACGCTAGAACGCCTTCGAAACGTTCGATAACATTTGTAACAAACTTACACTTAAGGTTATTAAGATAAATTCCTTTTGTTTTTCTACTGCCTTCTACTTCTAGTTTTATCTTTATCATTCGCGTCCTAAAAAGGATAAAGCGTGAGATGAAAGTGTTTCAGTAGCGAATTCATTTCTTGCAAGAACTTTCGAACGACCTTCGAACAGGGTGGCTCCAAGTTTCAGTTTCAGTCGTTGAGGGCGCCACCCACTCGTCTTGGGAAATTTGCATGATTACGCGAGATGCATCAAGATATAAAGGATTAAGTAAGTTGGTTACGTGCTGCCAAGGTAAGCTTGGGAATTTGTAAAAAAACTTAGCTAATTTAAATTTATTTGGAATTTAAGACTAGCTTTATTAAATAGGTACGCTCCGTACTCGGCGAGCTTCCTTCAAAATGAAAGGCTCTTGCCGAGCCAAATAAAACCTATCAAAAGGCAATAATCCGGGCTCGTAACCTGCACATAAAATTTCGTAATAAAATACCGGAGTAGAGTAGACGTACCGAAATTGGAATCCTCAACAAAGGGACGTCAAAGAAACTAGCAAGTGCACGCGTGCAAGCCAGCATAAAGAGCGACGGCACAACACGGCCGAAGAGCCTCGTGCGTCCATTACCCCCCTTTGGAGCAGGGGGTAGGCGGTTGCCGAAAGTACCTAGTACGGGGTGCAATCGTCTCGCTCACACCTGAAGATGCAACGTTTCTGGACGAAACCGCACTGCCGCTGCCATCCCAAGTAATGCTGAAGTAACGTCTTTTATTTGGTAAAGCGACTAACTATTAGGCTCTCGATATATTCTTCAAGATAATTGGTTAGACAACTGTTGCTTTATGCATTTTACGAACAACAAACAAAGGGAAGGTTAAAGGTTACTCTGATTGAAAAATCCATACATACATACATATATCACGTCTTTATCCCTTACGGGGTAGACAACTTAAGCTTAAGCTTAAGGTCACGCTTAGCATGATTGTGGGCGTAAGGATGGAAAGAGGAATCAATTTGTTTTTCCTTCGATGGGCTTTTACCATCTGCGCAACTGGTACATTCTATGTTTTTTCTTCACTCCCAGACCAGCATAGAAGATTGACATTGAAGATACACATTACAACTTTAAAAAATTCAAACGTGATACGTGAACAAATAACGTACGAACGGTTACGTAAATCTAAGTACCTATTTACTTAATCCTTTGCACACTATCACATCAGATTATTAGTTTCTACCTACTACAAAGGTAGTAAATCTAATACTAGTTCAACTACCCCCGGCGATGGATAAATGGCATTATGTATGACCCACGTGCAGCGAATACATTTTTAATCTTGTTTCCTTTATATCCAGCTTAGGAAAGCTGTATTTAGTCTGCTTTCAAAGACTATCCGCAGCCCGTACGAGGCAATGCTACAGAAATCCGGTCTCAAAAAATAGCTTATCCATCTATTTACTGGTCATCGTTAATCGGATCAGCAAATTAGATTTCAGTATTTACGTGTATTTATCCGCAACGATCAAAGCGTTGTTCGCTTTTAGTTTCACCTAGCCACGAAACTGGTCTTTACTTGATAATTAAGAAACGAATAATGATAAAGATAGCAAATACCTAGCAAATTACTGGCACAAGAGCACCTATCCTAGCCCTCGAGGCTGGCAATGCATCTGCAACCTTCTAGTGTAACATATATTTATAAAAAAAATAACTAGGTACTTATGTATTAGAATTATTTGGTTTTGGTTTCGAAAGCCTTTATCACACACCCATAAAGACAAACTGCATTTCAAAAATAGTTATTTACTAACCCATGTCATACGAACACGTACCATTATAGCTGGAGTCTAATTACCAAAAAAGCCGCAAAAAACCCTAAACGCAGCGATACCACAAACGTTGCCAAAAAAACAAACACAGCGCGAAAACGATAATGACGCCCACGTCGCCATCCATAGCTCTTTTCATTCGGTACGAGCCCGTGCAGGCTGTGTCAAAGCACGTAATTAGTATTTAGGAAGGTGGTAAGAAAGGAGAGGTCGTGGGCCAGACGTCGGGTATCGATCCGCCGACCTGCCCCACCATCCCCTCACAGCGGGTGGCAGGGGGCCACGCACATCGAGCCACCAATTGACACACTTAAGGTAATACTTGGCACTTACGACGTCGCCTCCGTTGCACTTGCACGAAGGCAACTCGGGTCTTAAGGTTTCAAAGAACTCGCGCAAGCCCTCGGGTTGCGAGCGAATGAGATTATTTGCACTAAATGCCGGTGGATTCTGTTTGAGATTTCTAACGGAACTCTCTGTAAGACGATTAAAATAAATAGGCGAGACGAGTGTCGTATAAATATCTGTCTTTATAAAAACTTGATAAAAATTCCAAGGAATGACACGAAGTAAGACATAATGATGCACATTAAAAAGATATAAATAATAATTAACTAGGTTATAAAACAAGTGTTAGGTAATTATCTTCGCAAAAAACAAGCGCTAATAGTAAACCGAACTACCCGCACAAGTCCGATAAAAACAGCTGAAAGTTGCAGAACTCGACCCAGTTGGCTCCGCTCCGAGCCAGTCTACAGAAGGCTTGTTATTAAGACTACCTACAAGACGCGTTTTTTTTTCTATTATAACCTTTAGGAATCTATATTTAACGTGTAGGTAATGTACCACTATAGTAAGAATTTAAGTAGGTGCCTACTCATAAATAAGAAGAAGGTTGACTGGAAGAGATCCCTTAAAGGGATAAGTCCGCCTTTGTGCATGTATCTCAGTGTTTGTCAATTGTATTTTGTCGTGTTTATTTTGCACAATAAAGAGTTTACTTACTTACTTACTTACAAATAAGTAAGAAATGGTTCAAGCTGCTTGTACCTGAGCTATACCTACAATCCATGTAGAGTAGATATTATTGGTAACACGAAAGTACAGTAAGTATATTGGAGTTTCTACACGATAAATAGATTGGAGCTTCAACACAATCTCAATCGGTATGTCGAAACTACCACTACACGTAGAGTCGTTGGAGGAACAAACAACTCCGTAAATGTGGGATCTTTAAAACAACGAAATTATGTAAGCACTCCGTAACACAGTAAGAGAGCTATCTAGCCACTTACCTCGTACCTGTCCAGTATCTACTAACAACCATGGCATAAAGAACTTTGTTACAATACAATACTTAGTGCAAGAGGAAACGATAACGAAAGGGAAATAAGAGTAAATATGACTACGTTAACTGTGTTACTCTCTAGTTCAACATTTAACCGACTTGGCAAGCTCAACGAAACACAAATTGTACGATCGCGAGCCTTTACCAACAAAAACTTGAAGCTTAACAGTAAACGGAATCTGAAATTCGTAGTGTGCACTTCCTCTATTATATTCTATAAAAATAAAAAAGTCTGTCATGATGGTCGGATTCACGCATAGAGGGTTCCGTACGTACACATTTATAAGATAGCAACGAACGAGTTTGTACGTCATAGGCTCATAGCTAGTAGATATTTCCCTGATAGACAAAGTTTTTTCAGGATCTGGGATTTTTCGACTTTTTCACCTAACTACTTGAGTTGTGCAAAATTCCACAATTCTAGGTATATCAAAGGCTCGTTTTGATTCTCATGGTTAGGTAAGTACGAAAACGAAAATACGTTTCCAAAAGGTTGTGACTGTTAATCGCTCTATCTGCTTAGGATTGGAAGAGACCGTAGCCAGCCGTAGCCCTAAGTTTTTCATATAGGTAGGTACATAGGTAGGTCTTGTTATCTTAGGCTCTGTCTACCCCGTAAAGGATAAAGACGTGATTTGTGTATGTATGTATGTACGTATAGGTACCTAAGTATTTCAGCTTGACACCTCCACGAGATTGAGAAAAATGACAGACAAACGGACGAACGGCTAACAGACAGAAGGATAACGAAGTGACTATAATTAAAGGCGTGCTTGTGTGTTTGTTACTATTTTACGCTAAACCGGCTGGACGAATTTTAATAAAATTAAGCACACACAAAGCATAAAAATATACAAGGCGACCATTTTCAGAAGGAACAATTTTATGTGGCTCTTTAAATTTACTGCAGTGACTATTCCAAGGAAAAGTCAGCAGCACTAATTCTTCAAAACAAAAACTTTGTCACGATATCTTGGACAGACATCTTTCGAGTTTGTTCAGTGCAACTGCAGAACGAAACAAGCAATTCACTTTTATCTTACTAACAGCGTGCAACCAAAACTAAATTCTACGTTCTTTATAAAGGCAATTTCCGGCAAAGGAATTAGGAGGGAAAATAAGCAGAGCACGCAGATTGTCCGGAGCGACGTCGCGTCGGCGCTGCACTTTAGGGGGCTCCTCGGCCGTGGTGGGGGGGTGCATCGGGGGGTGGGAGGGTGGTGTAAAATCACCCGCAATCAATTATACCCGAACTGCCTGCGGAATTTCTAGACGTCACTAAATTCGAGGCGTCTCCCGCTATGCACACCTACAGCACCGCACGGCATTTTGCAACTTAACGGTTTAAGGACCTTCGTTGGCAATGTTGGCATGATGTCAAAATTAACTTAAGTAGACTTAGATTAAGTATGTCATCAATTGTTATAACATGATTGAAACAAAAATATTTTAATGGGGAACTTCATTTCGATGGAAGGGATTTACGAGCATTCGTCTTATAAATAAGTAAGTTTCATTTAAAAAACAAAAAATACAAGCTTTTTTGCTCACTGTACTTCCATTGTTTATCCGTCCTACGTATATTTACCAAATTTAAAGTCAATCGGAACAACCGTTGAAGTGTTCTCTCCTACGGATACGATCCGCTGGCTGGGTCATCAGAACTCCGCTACCAGATTATTGTACCGTAATCCGGCTTACTCAAGTATGCAAAATTTCAGCTCAATCGCTTGAAAACAACTGCAAGTTACCTAAATGCTTATAAAAATATTCAAAACAGAAAAACGGAAACAAGTAGCCAGTCAGATCTCACACTTTCATCATCAAGTATTGGTTTTAACTGTAATGCCGTGTAAATATATTTACAATAAATAAATAAATAAATAAATCAATCCTGTAACATGAAATAACCGAGCAGCGTCGAATAGTCTGATTAGGTCAGAACTCGACTACATAGACGCGAAGTATTGAATTGAAGAGCACCACGTGACGAGATGCGGCGGTATTTGTGTCAGGAGCTGCATCCGTGACCCACTTCGCAAACACCCCTTCCCGGACCCCCTAACGCCGTATATTTTGGTCTAGGTTGTGCCAAGCACTAGTTACAAATTTTATCGAGCAATAAGCTAAGTGAGATTGTTATATTAGGTAGTTAGGAGTCATTATTATAGTACTTAGGTAGTTAGGAGTCATTATTATAGTAAACTAGCTGACCCGGCGAACTTTGTTCCGCCTTAAATTTGAAAAATTCCAGTGGTTTGGGCTGTGCTATCCCGCGGGAACTATGCAATTTTCCGGGATAAAAACTATCCTATGTCCTTTCCCGGGACTCAAACTATCTGTATACCAAATTTCAACTAAATCGGCCCAGCGGTTTAAGCGTGAAAAGGTAACAGACAGACAGACAGACAGACAGACAGACAGACAGAGTTACTTTCGCATTTATAATATTAGTAAGGATTAGTAAGGATGTACTAGCATATTTTTCTACATTTGTTTAACTTTGTGCTAGCCAGTAATTGATTGACTTAGTGCCTAGGTACGTCAAGGTTTTTTTTTCAAAAACATTTTGTAAGTGAAGACAAACATAGCAGTAAGTAGTAGGTAAGTGCGATTACTTAATCTACATACCTATAGACACAATCATTTTTCGGACTTTAGTCCTAGGCCCTCAGTCTTTATTGAGGACCAGTAGGTATTTATCATTCCCAGAAACAGTATTTTGACATGACTCACCTATAACGAGACAGGTAATTTTACGGTAGGTACATCAATAACAAGCTCACTATTTTCACGAAATGGCTAACCTCACATCATACGTTCCCTGTCGAAAACCCATTAGGAGAAGATTTTTCCAGAGATTAGCGATTTTGCCAGCAGTAGCAGTTTGAATTAGCATGGGTAATGAACGGTACGCGGCGGCGGTGTCACGATCGTCTACTAACTATATCTAATTAAACAGAATACATATCATAATTGCATGCGGCTCACACCGCAATTCGCGAAGCTAATTAGACGCATTCGCAGTATGAGTAATATATTTAATGAGACCGATTGGGTTACCTCGGTACGAACGCTGTTTATTATAAGTCGGAGATCATGATATTGATTGTCTTCAAGTAAAAAAGTGATAATTTGTTCTGTCGTGTTAATTGGACAAACAATCGGCCTGAATTCGAAGCAGAAATCAGTGGCGTAACTATAGGGTGGCAGGAGTGGCAAAATGCCACGGGCCCCGAGCTCTAGGGGCCCCGAACTGGCTTGGTTTAGAGCACAGAAGGGACGCTGATGCACTTGTTTATATTGTGGAAGGAACCCCATCTGACGAATTAGCTGCTAGCTACCAGACGTTATAGTTACGCCACTGACAGAAATGTATAAGTATTACCTCGTAAATATTTATAAAACATGTTTGAGTTTCCAATTATACCATTTATACCTAGTATTTTAAACAGTTATGAAAGTAAGCCAAACTAGTATCAAATGAAAGCCCTTTCAATGTATCTTTCGCACCACACGTTATAAATAAGGTAAATTCGATAAAACCCGGGATATTGGACATTAAAGCCTAGCGGTGCCCTTTTCATGCGTCACGTATAAATATCAATTACAATTTTATGCCAAAAATGCCACACACACAGACACAGAGAGAGAGAGAGAGAGAGAGAGAGAGAGATCGCCGTCAAACTTATAATTTAAAACAGGGCAAGTACCTCCCAGGCACAATAAATATGCGGGTTTTATTTTTTTTACAGGGTGCGTTTTGTGTTAAATGTGACATTTACGGAAATTATGATTATTTTTTAGTACAATTAAACCCTGCAATTTCCACAAACCACGAATGTTTTTCTTCGATATCAAGAATATTTACAAAGCCTGGCGTCTGGCCAGTGGCGTCTTTTGTTAAGATACATACAGAGAAATGGCCCATTCGATCTACCCTTATATAGTGACGAGGAAGAATCACCACATTTGCCTTTTTTATTTTTCAGCTACAACATTTTCAGTTCTAGTGAATGGTCGACCAGCCTTCTTGGTCATCGATGAGCCACACAAACACAAACATTTAGCCAAATCTAACCTGAACAGTCTTAGTTTTTGCAGCGTTGGTTCTAGTTTCAGTTCTCTAACTCTTCGTTGAACTTGATGCCAATTCCGAAATTCTGACATTTAATTTGGATTGTTAGAGTTTTGCTTTGTTTGAAAATAAGTCGTAAGGTCCAAACCAAACAGTTAACTTGAGACTTTTATGACCGACTTTTTTCTGAATCACTAGGCTAGATTCTTCAGAGACCCGATTGATTGCTAGATATATCCGCAATACTTATGTCAATGTTAAAATCACAATCTTCTTCCAAATAATCCAGATCATCTTCATTTCTAACTGGTATTGATCAAAAATGCTCTATATCCGCATTTCGTAAAGGTTCCTGTCGCATCATCCAATAACAACTTATATCTAATTTATAGTAGGATAAAGTTCCTCAAAACCATAATAAACTTTCCTATAGCTAAGGTGAAATTAAAACTTATGCCAACGACATAAAGACTCACACAAGTGCAAGAGTTCCTCACTACATTTGTATTAGCAATATGAACCTCAACGCATCGAGTGGCATATCGGGAACGTGTGAATAATGCTACTCGACATTATCTAAATATCGCAATACTGTAAAACCAAACAGTCTTCTATTTAGCACAGTTTTACAGTCACATAGTATTTTTTCTAGCTATTTAATTTAACTCTTAAAGTTATTTTTTTATTGTATCAAAACGGGTTTTACCGCAGACTATTGAAATTTGATCGATCGCTCGACGTCATGTGCAGTTAACGCTACCTAGCGGCCACATGCGTAACTATGTAGTAGCCTGGTTATGTTAAGTTTAAGTATCTTCAAAAGTGCAACAGATGTCGCTGCCCTCTTGACTGCAGTCAGACACAATTTGCAAATATTTTGGTTGTACTTATGTGAAACTGCATCTATGCACTATAGGGTTAAAACGATTTCAATCAAACAACAAACAAGTCAACAAGACACGAGCGGGAAACAAAAACAACAAACGACAAGATTGAATTGTTTATGGTAAGTAAACTTCGTAAAAGTAGTTTTTAATTCACCGTTACTATTATTATAGCCTTGCGTTCTTGGCGCATTTAGCCAAAACGTTTACCAACTGGCTAGTGACGTTGTTAAAAAGTCTTGTTTGTTATATTGGCAGCTATGCATTTAGTTGAGAATGTTTTATCATTTCTGACTCTATCCCGCCGAGAAACCCCGAGCATAGCCCTCTTCATAGCCCCCTGAGTGACTGGAGCTTTCCCATGAGGCACACCGTTAGCGCCCGTATCTCAGATCCATGTCATCACTGGCAACACACAAGTGTGAAAGACTGGACTTCAAATACTGCGGTAATTTGGACGAAAAGACACAGCGAAACTTCCCGAACGGTGCTCAGCCGAGTCGGATTTGACGAGTGATCTCTTTCTCAAAGTTGGACTTACCTTACTGGACCGTTTGTCCCAGGTATACATACGCTTATTTTTATTAAATGAACACACGATCTTGTTCTCGGAAATCAGAAATTTGAATTTAATAGGTAATAGCGCCGTCTCGATCGCTGGGAGAGGGACGGTAGGATACGAGCTTCCAGTTTAGGAGCGACCCCTAGAATTTTGATCACTCAGACCAGATTTCTGTATAAATTTATTTGGCTTGTTCTGTTTGTGCATTAACTGAATTAAGTGAAGTGCGCCACTAAAGAGTAGAGATAAACCCCCAATATTCATAAGTTTTGGGCTTGTAAAGCTTCCGGTAATTAAGCGTTCATTTGTCTTTATCTGTCGGACAGACTTGACACAGACAACAACTTTTCTCATGATGCTAGGTCGGCAACTTAATGATTATTTCATTTTTTTATTTTGATGAGCTATTACATTTTTATACAAGTTGTTGCCCACAAATTTGTCTGATCAAAATTTGAAGTTAGTACCTACCTTTAACCGGGGTGACTGATTGGAAGCTGCAGTAAACGCAAATAAAAATTAATGATTTCGTCATTATAACTACTTTTTAAAGTCGGGGTGACTCAAAACCACCAAATTTGGTTCTTGAAAGGGCCGGCAACGCACCTGTGATACCCCAAGTCTTGCAGGTGTCCCTGGGCGATGGTGATTACTTTCCATCAGGTGACCCGTCTGCTCGTTTGCCCTCTTATATAAAAAAAGTCGCCCCTATTCACGGTACCTAACAATAAAGAGGAGCCAACCCGCACGTGAAGCCATCAATGAATAAGATTACCCTCCTATGGAGTAACAAACGTGTGGAAGCGCTCCCGCTACGCAACGCTCTAGGCAAGGCAATCCTTCAAATTTTCGGGAATAAAAAAATATCCTATATTCGTCTCATGTCTTTCATTTTATCCAAATCAATGCAGCTGTTTACGAAGTGATTGAAGCACAAACAAACATACTAACCAACTTTCACAATTATAATAATTACCAGAAAGGATTGTCGGACTTACGTGAGAATTTCAAACAGTTATAAAATTAATAAAGGTCAGTGTGTAAAATGAAAAATGTTGTTTGAAAAAGAATGTTTTGACATTTGCTGTGTCCAGCACAATTGAATATTTACAAAGATGTCTTATGTAACAAATTTAAATCTTAATTTTATAATAACTATAATTAGGTACAATGTTATAAAAATTATTTAATCATACAATTATTGTGTATGTGTCTCACACATATAAATAGACTTTTCTCGATCAACACTTAAGCATATTATAGTTTTAGTACAATACACACTGCTACCAAAACCGTTTAAGAATAACTGCATACATCACATTTAGAGATACGCTGTCACCACCGTATATTGAATGTTTGGTTGTATTTGCAATGTCACTTTACTACAGTTTTGTGCCGTCAATTAAGCTATATCTTGCACTTGATAATTATCTTAAATAAAACAAGTCACAATTCAGACCCTTAACCAACACTTACAGCAAATATACATTTATGGCCCATGTAGTCTACTAAGTACTGTTTCTATGTCCAAGTTTTTTATTTCTTTCGAATTTAATATATACTGAGTTTCTGGTTTCACTTTTTTTACAGCTTTATGATCGTTTACAGACTCTTCTGATCCAGAACTACAATACGATCTTTTTCGTTTTCTTTTCTCAGTTTTTTCTATTACTTGAACTAGTTCTTCTTCCAAAACAATTTCGGTTACTGTGCAGTCTTGATTCCTTTTCGGGCTGTCGCTTTTTAGAGGTGTGTCAATGCTTGTAAGAGTAGAGTTAAAAATATCTAAGCATTGAGATCTGACGGATTCTTTAAATGGCGAGTACAACCTATCAATGTTAGAAATCGAACTAACAGCGATTTCAGTTTCTCTATTTGTTTCTGTGGGCAGCTTCAAATCTTGATTATTTTGTTCAGGAAAATAATTTAATGCAGTAGCTCTTAACCTAACAACAACACCCTCATCAATAAACACTTCCATTGAAAACTTATCTTTTAACTTTGGTAAGTCATTCCTAGGCGGACTTTTAGTGTCATCGTGTTGAATAACAACATAATTGGCACTTTCTTCGTTACACTCGTGCACACTTAATTCAACATATTCAGAATCGTTTTCTTCATTAATATCAACTCTGCTAGGTAATATACTGGAATCCGACTCAACAGATCGCTCTAATACCTTATTTATTTCGGACTTTTCTGTACTTGGTTCCAAAAAAATTACTTTTTCACTGTCATTTTCGTTTGCAGGTGTATGCAACAAATCCCGCTCTATTATTTTTGCGGTCTCTACGTCAAAGCCTCGCTTAATTAAATCATTTTGTAAACTGCCATCATTTTCGTTATTGCTATGCAGTGCCGGTACCGTTTTACTGATGTATTCTTTAATTTGTGATATCTCGTCAGTTTCATTCGCCGAAAGTCTCGTGTCTTGAGAGCCATCGTCTGACCAACGAAGCCGTAGTTGTTCTGTATCAGAATCGTGAATACAACTGACGCTTGAATTTTGAATTTCTATCTGCGTAGTTTGTGCGGCTTCTACTTCGGGAGACTCGTGACCCGAACTTTCGGAATTTAATGTTTTAGTGCTGTGCAGTTTTCGTGGGGTGGATGACTTTCTTCGTGATTTCGTTGGAGCGGGAACAGGCAGAGATGAAATAGACGGATCTTTATCTTTACTAGTCGCCCTACTTATTGATTTTCTTTTTGTTGAGTTTTGATTTGTTTCAGGTAGCTTTCTATTTGTTTTTCTAACTGTATCTTTAGTGGGTGTTGGTCGTCTAGGTTTAATTTTCATGAAGGGTTTATGGCTTGCTTTTTTAAGTGGAGTTCTTATCGATCTAGGGCTTTTGTTATTTCCTCCTTTCACTGGTCGCTTCGTTTTTTCACTTCTTAATGTAGCTGTGTTAACAGCTTTGTCAAATGAGCTATTAGCACTAATGGTATCACTGCATGAGGATACATCATCCTTTTTATCTATTTCGTTCGTTTTGTTGCTAGCTGGACTATTGTAATATGAAACATTTTTGGTGCACTGTCTAATTGGTCGAGAAGACCTATTCTTTTTAGTTTTTTCATTAGGCTTACTTTCGTTTAGCTGGCCGATTTCAACTGAACTTGATTTTGTATTGTCTTTCAAAAGAGTTGAGGAAACAGGACAACCTATATCATCCATAATATGCATATAATCCTGATCATCAGGTTTATAGTAAGAGCCGCCACTTGAATAGTCTGTTGGTCTGGATGAATAAGATGATGGTGTGATTTGTGCAGGTTTTGGAGTATAAGGCATGTTTGAATTACTTAAAAACCTTGGAGTAGGTATATCCATTATTTTTATATCTGACATCGGATCATCTGGTAAATCTTGTCCCAAAAATCTAGGAGTTTCGATCTGAATATCATAGAGAGCTTGTTTGTAAGGAGTTTCTAGGAGATCAGAAATATTTAACTTAACACCGATCTCATGGTGCAAAGATAACCTTTCCACTTCAGGTGTATCCATAGGATCCTCATCATTAGATTTATTCTTATCTTTTTCGAGTTCCGTAGTACTTGTTAATGGATTTTCTTTATTATTATTGCTAACTGAAACCGTTAATTCAGGGCACGGAATACCAGTTTCAATATTTTTCTCAATGGACTGTTTTCCCTTTTTCTTAGAAGTTTTGGCATTTGTGTTTATATTACTTTTAACATTACTTTTTTTCTTCGTTTTGCTTGCAATTGTTGTATCGTTTGCCTTTTTTTCCGGGTCTTTTTGTTCCACAGTTTTTTTAATATTTTTTGACTTTACTTTCGGTTTTGGTGCGGGAATAAGTTTGTCGACTGACGCACTCGCTATAGCCAGAGCACGGAGATCAGCATCCCAATCTTTTTCTTTGCGTATTATTTGTTTCTTTTGATCTATATTTTTTTCTTCTGTTGTATGTGCAATGCTGTTACGTGTTACTGTGGTCTCAAATATCGTGTCTGAATTTTTAGTATTTTCTGCAATTGATCCCTGTGGAAATGACACATTAGGGCTTTTGCTTATGAACACCTCATTGGAATCGTCATCTGCGTGATCCTGATTGGGGTCTTCGGCAATTGTTTCATTAATAATTCTTCTGGGAGTAGTGAAATCCAAAACCCTAACGTGAGACGTTCGCCGTGGTGTAGACGAGGATCTTCTTTTAGGAGGAAGCATTTGCGGCGTATTTGTTGCATTCAAAGTCGGAACGATACTATCTTTGGGCACTGATGCATTTTTAATGGCTTCCGCAGTTTTCACTAACCCTAGCTTGTTCACAGCAGTTTCATTGCCAAGAACGGGCACATTGTGAACATTTGGTAAACAGCTATTCGCATTCGATAAACTATTCGAGACATCGACAGAAAGTGGTGGAAAGGATGGCGCTAGTGTACCGGTTGCAGTTGTTGCACTGGAGCTTTCTGCATTTATGGCTTGTGGCTTAGTACTGACAGAGGAAACTGATTTCAAAGGACCTGAAAAAAAAACCATTTTGAAAATATTACTAAGTATTTACAAAATTCGAATAACAAAATTATGAAAACAGGTGTTAAACACCTAAAAAAATTACCTGATGCTGGTACTAAAATGATAGTTGGCATTGCCATAATCTCATCTCTGGTAAACGTATAGTTTTGTTCACGCGGCTTAGGATTATACACAGGAGTTCCATTTATGAAGATAGTTTGTGTTTGTAACAATGGGGTTGATGCATTTTTTTGTGTTGGAGCAAGACTAATTAATTTATTGTCAGTTCCAACTTTAACATCTGAAATTATAGTAACTTTCTGCTCTTCTGGCTTAGAGGTTGGTGGTTGATCTACAGTTTCAACATCAATTATTTCACTACTTATTTCAGTAACATCATGTTTCACATTCCCGACTCTAAACATACATTTCTTTGTCTGTCCTGTCTGTACATTTCTTGTATTAAATTGTGTCCTATCGTTTTCTTGATGTGGTACCCTAAGAAAAGAAAAAGTAAAAATATTTTTTTCAATGTTATTTCGTCCTCATCAATAAAAAAAATTACATAATAATTCACAGAGTAACGTAGGAGTGACGACATAATTTACCTAAATTTTATTTCGTTACTCATAAAGTTTTTTTTTAATTGATGATTTACAAGACGAGTAATTGAAAGTAAACTTACTGCACATGCATGTTCTCAGAAGTACTAGAATCTGGTACATTTATATTAGGTTTTGTTACCCCTGTAATAATAATAAAAGCAAAATTATTTTTTTAATCAGCTAAATCAAAATACAAATATGAACAAGCCAGTCAGAATATTTTACATGAAAAAATGTTGAGTGTGACGTCAAACTGAATTTTCGGCGTGTCATTAGGACCCCGTGGGGGAATGTGAAACTATATTTTGCAAGCAGGAAGTTGTGTTACCTGCGATAGGTGAAAACTGTAAGCACATTTTACACTTAAATGAAAAGTAACGTAATATGAATGCTAATTTCTCTCTTAGCATGAGCGGCTGAAAATATAATGACTTATATGCAAAAATAAAATTACAATATTTTTGTAAAAAATATATGACTCAAATAGTAGTACAAGTATGGAGCTTCTGAGTGAGCTTTTATGATCTCATCATACTAAAAATTAAGCTCATTACAATTTACGTTTTCAAGATTATTTTTTGTACTGGCTGGCCTAGTAATAACTAATCAAAACTTACCTCCAACCCCATTGGAGAAATCTTGAAATGTATCAGCAACGGACATTCTATTTGTACTACTTCTTTCTGGACAAACAGTATTGCTACTATCTTTCATACTTCCAGTGACAATACTGTTATTATACACTTGTTTTAGTACTGTGTTGAACTCTGCAATATTTTGTGAGCACTCTAGTAACTGTGTGTTTCCTAGAGCCTGAATGTAAAAGAAAATGTTAAATTAATAGCATATTGTATATAATCCACAAAAATACGTTATTTTAACATTCATTATTGTTACTTACATTTGATTTTTGTGCAGCAGACAAAGGTATACTACTATAAGTGTGTGACTTGATATGGTGATTGCCAATAATACTGCTTTGTTCATGGCTTCCTTTACCTGTATTTGAGCAAGCCGGAAGAACCTCATGGCTCTGTCCACCTATTGGTGTAGAATGGCTTAATTGAGGCTCAAGTACTCTTATGTGTTTATTATCAGAAGATTCCTTGTTCCCTGTAACATACTCTAATTTCAAGTTTTGGAATGTGTTAAAAAATATTGCTTGCATGGAATACAATCTTTTCTTTCTAAAAAATTATTAAAATGTTCACTGTGGCCCATAATATGCATGGCAAACTAGAACCCCAAGTCCATGTCAGGAAACCAAATACTTTAATAGTGTGTAAATTTCAAGATGACAGTTGGGGTTTTCAAAGACAAATAAATTAAACATTTTGGATGGGGACATACCTGGTAAATCTGACAGAGATGTAGCTTGAGCAAGAGATTCCATTGTATCAATAGAGTCTGTGTTACCAAAAGATTTACTTGAAGACACATTTCTCTTATTGTTACACACACAGCTTCCTAATCTTAGAGAATTACAGGCATTACATCCTGTTTTTGATGTGGACACATCTTGTGAATCAAAACTGAAAAATTCAAACACAGCATTTAATTTTTTAAAGACAAATAAAATTTTCAGGAAACAACCAAAATAGATTAAGTGAAAGATGATTTTGCATAGCTCGAAAAATTTGTTTGATGTGAAGTATACACATGGGTTAATCAAGGGTTACTACCTGTCTATATACTGTAAAAAGTATTCAGTTGTTGCTACAGAGAATAGTTGGATTATGATTCCTTTGTGCACAGTTAAATTTACATAAACAATTCAGTTACAATACTTATAATAATTGCAGGCCCATCAAACAAAGACTCGCCAAGTCAAAAAAGCTGATACACATGATGGGACCAACGGTGTATAGCAAATTTCCTGTTCCGGTCAAACATGCATCATCCTTAAATTCTTTTAAGAACCGGCTGAAACGCTGGCTTTAGCTGGGTTTGTGACGACTTGTTTATAATTTCTAATTGACTTTTTATTTGATTTTATTTTGTTTTTTTTATATTATCTTTAGTTTTTTTTTTTTTTTTTATATGAATAGGAAGGCAAACGAGCAAGTGGGTCACCTGATGCTAAGTGATCACCACTGGCCATAGACACCCGCAACCCCGGAGGGATTGCAGATGCGTTGCCAACCTAGAGGACTAAGATGAAATGCCTCTTGTGCCCGTAGTTGATTGTTATTTGAATTGTTTTTTGTTTTATTGAACAAAAATATTTACCATGCTACTCCGGCTACTCACATGCAAAATAACCAAGCCCGTGTGAAATTTATAATATATGTTTTTGAAAGCTTGGTTATATAGCATAAGCTCGCTTAATGTTTTTCTTCCTCTACTCAGCGAGTCGACTCAACATAAAATTAAGGTAAGCCATTTTTTTCATTCATTTAAAATTTGTATTTAAATACTTCCATAAATGTCCGCAGTATGGGTTAAGTTATATTGGTCACTAATATATACAGATATACATACATTATTCTGGTTTTTAGTACTTATTTGTTGTTATAGCAGTAACAGAAACACATCATCTGTGAATATTTCAAGCATCTACCTGTTGCTGTTGTTAATATCGAGCAAAGACCGCAAAAAAAACTCATTTGTGATAAGGGAGCTCCTTAAATATCAGTTTTAGTCTGTTTTTAGTATTTGTTGTTATAGCGGCAACAGAAATATCATCTGTGAAAATTTTAACTGTCTAGCTATCATGGCTCAGAGATACAGCCTGGTGACAGACGGACAGGCAGTGAAGTCTTAGTAATAGGGTTGCGTTTTTAACCCTTCGGGTATGGAACCCTAAAAAGTTTCCATCAATGATAACAGTGAAATATATAAAACATAGTTACCTGATTTTCTCACTGCTAGCGTCTTTCTGGAGTTTGTTAACATCAATGTGACGCACCAAAAATGTAACTATTTCCAGCAAGTTATTGCATTGTAATAATTTTTTTCTTAGCGCAATAGGTTTGCAGGATTCCACTGCAACAAAGGAAAAACTTAGGCTTACTTACACGAATAATAAGTAGTCCAATTTATTAGTTTGAGTTATACAAATTTACTTCTACTTTACATTTCTCTTACATACTTAAATTGATTGATTTTTCAAGCTACAGCTAGGTGTACTTATATCTAAACATAAAAAATGAAGCACACAACTATCAATTTTCATAAATGTTTTCGCTTGCAGTTTAGTAAATAAATTTCAACATATTGGGTATTATTATTATTTTCTGTAAATTTATTTTTACCTTAAGTTAGGTTCTTACAATATTCATATAAAAAGTAATGAAACAATATTTATACAAAATATAAAAACATTATAAAAACCTAACCTAGGGTGACAGAGAGAGGAACCTCCTGACTATCTACTGTATCTGGCCCTTGACCCAACCACCTAGCGAGAGCCTTTTAAGGTGATGGTTATTACTATTATTGTCAGAACCGTAGCATGTGGAACAAGGTAGTCTCTGCCTACCCCTATGGGAAAGAGGTGTGACTGTATTTATGTATGTATTATGAATAAATTATTATTATTATTATTATTTTTTTTTATTTATTGAGATGGGAAACAAACAGCATCAAATTACACGTATAGTTAAATGAATATAGTAAATACATAAGCCAAAACAGTTTCCACTTATAATTTATACATCAATTTGCTCGAAAAGTGGCACGTGCCAAATAAATTCTAAATTTTAACTTTTAAATTTTAAATTTTAATTATAAATTAGTATATAAAAAAGAAAACAAAATACAATCTAGGAAAACAAAAAGACAAAAAGACAACAAACACAGGAACTGTGCCAATCGGATTTCAAGCACCTGAGCTCAACCAAAAACATCCACAGACACACCGGTTTACTAATTCAAAACAACTCTCCTGATTGCAGAAGCAAATTTACGATGGTTGAGTTGAAACAAATCAATATTAGAGTATTTATCATTATAAAACTTGCACGCTCTTACCAAACATTTGTTACCTACATATTTAGTGCGACTCAAAGGCACTGAGAATAGACGAGTGGACCGAGTTCGAAAACTCGGACATCTAAATGAAACCTTGCTCAGAAGATCTTGAGAGTCAACTAAATTATTCAGTAATTTATACAAAAACGCGATATCTTTTTTCTCTCTTCGCAGTTCAAGAGACTCGACTTTTTTGTACTCGAAATGCTTAAATTTGTACTTCAATCTTTTCATAAATTTATTTTGTATTCGTTCTATCGAATCAATATGCACTGAAAAGTGTGGACTCCAAACCGTAGATGCATATTCTAAATGCGATCTTACAAAGGCATTATATAAAAGCATTAAAGTACTAGGGTCTTTAAAATCCTTACTCTGGCGAAATATGAAACCGAGCATTTTGTATGCTTTAGATGTAATTTTTGCAACATGAGACGTCAGCTGAACCTCGCTATCAATAAATATGCCTAAATCTTTAACCTCATTAACCCTTTTAAGCATTTGGTTCCCAATCGAATAACTAAATTGAATAGGATACTTCTTGCGAGTGAAAGTTATTACAGCACACTTCGCAACATTCAAGTGTAGTTTATTCTTTACACAATAATCACCGAGTCTATCTAGATCGCTCTGCAGATTTACACAGTCGTCCACGGATCTTACCATTGTAAAAACTTTTGTGTCATCGGCATACAACAAGATCTTGGAGTGCAAAAAACAGCTTATAACATCATTAATAAAGACATTAAATAGTAGTGGGCCCAAATGTGACCCTTGTGGGACGCCAGAGGTTATTGGAACAAAACTAGAGGTGTAACCTTTAACAGTTACAGCTTGCGTCCTATCCCTTAAGTAAGATGTGATCCATCGCAGTAAATCCCCATGAATACCCAAACATTCCATTTTCTTTACTAATATCGAATGAGAAATCTTATCAAAAGCCTTAGAATAATCCGTGTAAACAGCATCAACCTGACAGTTCTTTCCCATTGCATTTAAAACATAATCCAATAATTCACACAAGTTTGACTCCGTAGAGCGTTTATTGATGAAACCATGTTGTTGAGAAATAAGCATAGGCCTCATGGTTGGGTATAATGTATCATACACAATTTTTTCCAATAATTTAGGCAAAACAGATAATTTAGATATACCACGGTAGTTTTCAACATCATGTTTATCTCCGCATTTATAAATAGGTACTACTATGGACCTTTTCCAAATTTTGGGTAATATTCCGGACGATAATGAGCAGTTAAACAACAGATACACGGGTAACGCAAGGCTTCCACTACATCGCTTTAAAAATACAGGATGAATACCGTCCGCACCACTCCCCTTAGATTCGTCCAACGTTCTAAGATATTTTTCCACAACTGGTAAAGTAACCTGGATATTGTTGATGGCACAGCTTACCGAACTATTACCAGGCTCAAATGCATCGGCCGTATTATCAATGGGTTCAAATACCGACCGAAAGAAGGTATTAAACAAGTTAGCCATATGTTGGCCCTTAGTGGCCGTGACATCACCAAAATACAAGGTATCAGGAATACTATTATTGTTAGTTTTCGATTTAATAAATGACCAAAAACACTTTGAGTTAAATTTAATGTTGCTTTCAGTCCTGGAAATGAATAAATTATAACATGAGGTCGACATGATTTTAATTTTAGAACGAAAGTAAGAGAACGCGTCATAGTCGGATGGCCTTGCATATATTTTCCATCTTTTATGCATTTTTTTTTTTTTCTTAATTAAGGCAATAAGAGTATGGGAGTACCAAATGGGAAACCTGCTACTACTAGTCCTCACAATCTTAGTAGGAACAGAATTATCAACTATTTCATTAATAATAGTATAAAAATTATCGACAGCCGTCTCAACGTCCCTAGAAGCTAAACGCGACTCCCAATCAATTTTAGCTAACTTTGAATTAATTAAGTCGTAATCGGCCACAAAGAAGCGTCTAACCACACGGGACGCTGGCAATAAGTGACGTTCCGCGGAGACAGAATCAAAAGTCACAGTAAACACGGGGTGATGAGCATCAATTGGCACCAATGGGTCCGCAATATCCACCTTACATATAAAATTAGCCAAAACCAAGTCTAATTGTCTACCATTTTTGTTAGGAATATGATTGAATTGATGCCAGCAGGTAAAATGCATGAATGCCGATAATTGCAAGGTGAGGTGGTTAAAATTTGAATTCTCCAACTTAAGACTCTGAGATCCACAGTCCACCGGGGTCCAAATGGCTTCCCCAATATTAAAGTCACCCATGACAATAAATTCATCATCGGGAAAGTCGGTATGTAAATTAGACAAAAATTCAAAAAATAACAACTGGGAATCCTTTTGATATTTACTTTGGGGAAAGTAGCACGTAAATAATCTCAGCTTTTTCTTGATGGGGCCCTCCGCAATGTGAACATCAAGACACGTGACGTCGGCGTCGGGCAGCGCCACCACGGGGCGAGCGCCGCGCGAGTCGGCGCGCAGCTCGCGGCGCATCGCTATCAGCGTGCCGCCTCCTCTGCTCATCCCTAATCTCTCGCAATCACGATCCGTCCTATAAACATTATAGCGCGCATCGAACAGTTCGGAATCAAAAATACCAGGAACCAACCAAGTTTCAGTAATACATATAAAATCATAATTCGAATTTAAAACATTTAGTTGAAACTCTGACGTCTTAGTTCGGAGTCCACGTGCATTCTGATAATAGATACTAATAGACATCGAAGGTTCTTACAAAACATTTCTTATAAATTGTGCTTTCGATAACCGAATGATTACTGTGACATAATTTAAAACCAAGATTTGACCTGATTGTCGCAAAAAATATGTAAGAACAGAACCAGTTACAAGTTCTACAAAAAGAAGTACCCAGTTTATATATAAGAAAATTTAAGCCAAACATAAATATACATATTTTGCTTCTGCAATCGAAGACAGCAATAAATTCAACATGAAGAGAACAAGTACAATGTAATAACAATAACCAACAGCAAAGCAACAGCGACATGAGCAGGTCGGCTCTTATGCTATCTTGTTTAAAGCATCTTCCGAAGTAATGTACAAAATAGGGGACTTGTCAGCCTTCCGGACCATGACAGTACAATTCCGGACCCAGCAATGCTCGTACTGCTTCTGCTTTCTTCTGAGTTGAGCTTCTTTAAGCAAGTACTTATTATAGCCGGAGAGGTGGTCATTTATATAAACACGATTCTCATTGCCGGAAAAACCCAAATCAGACGCTTTTAGAAACTTTAATTTACGCAAGGATGAGATGAAATCGTCTTTCGATTAGGTTAATTTAGGTTCAATTCAGATGAGAAACAATTCAAAGCTTTACAAATGATTGATTTTTACTTGATGCAAATATCTGCTGTTATTTAATTTTGTAATCATGTTATTTGGTACTGCCACAGGCAATAGTACAGTATCTTAAGTACTATGATGTAAAAAATATACAAACCATGTATTCTTACTGCCCTATACTCTGCAAGAATCTTTCTAAGGGAGTGCATAAATATTCTGTCATATTCATTCTTTTGAGCATCCAAGAATGGACTTGTGTGAAGAAACTCATCGTACGCAGTCATTAATTGTTCCTCAACGAGGTATCCTGAAACATTACGGAACAAAGGGTAAAGAGTGCTTCCCAGTGGCCGTTACATTACATCCCCTGCCTGGTGTGATGGATTCCCGCCAAAGAAAAATCTTACCCAGTACGAGTTTGGCCAAGTCCTGCGCGGGAAACGGTGGGATAGCCATTGTATCAGGATTCTAGGTTTTCTTAGCAAATTTTATTGCATAATACACACTTAATAGCCCAATTAAATGGTAAAATCTCAAAATCTGAGATAAAAATGACATGTCAAACCACGCACAACAACATCATAACTAACACCACAGAGCGAACAACTTCTAACTAACTAAACTAACTATACATACAATACATGCACACGTACGATCCGGTATTCATTATTAATTTATCTTAATTAGTGTTTCAGAACTTTCATGGATTTTTTCAGAGTAGTGAATCAAAAATAAATGAAGTCAAATTTCTGCATAATAAGCCAAACAGTTAAAATTTCAGAAATTTGGACTCATAGGCTAGGTTCACACTGCGCAATTTTTCCCGTATACGGTACACGAGATTTTATCGAATATCGTAGTGACAACAAAATTTGTATGGCAACTTTGAAAATCGGGGTGCGAGTCGGGTTACCTCCACGTGTGGTCAAGTGCTGCGGTTCGTTTTTTTTATCCGTCTGGGGGAAAACTCAGTGCTTGGTCCGGTGCATGATTTCCTGGCAGTTTCTGAAGGATATCATTGACCGTTGGCTAAGAGACCGACATAGGGGGACCTTTGGTCTTTGACCATTACCGTACAACGTTGCCGACATTTTGTCACTAGATTTTTTTAATTATATTTTTGTTACTTTGACATTGTCGAAGTTGTCGTCGCTATAACGACTTGATACGCCACAAATAAAAAGAAGAAGAACTTTGAAAATCGTTCACACGGCATCTATGCGGGAAAATATATCGGAAAAATATTTTTTACCCTATATGTATATTGTCAGGTCATGCCACTGGCAATGCGAGATTCTCGAAACGATTTTATCGAATGCAATGCTCAGCGGCGCTTGTGTTTACTTTGTTTCGTTCACACGGACAAACTGGTTTCTCGTACATGAGACTCGCCCGGAACGGGAGGGCAGGGGCTTGGGAAAACCGAATACGTGTAAAAAACAGCCGTCTCGTATACGGTAAAACCATATGCGAGAAAATATCGAATTGAATAGTCGCCGTGTGAACCAAGCTATACGATGTCAGATAACGGACTACTACAAAAATCGAAATTCGAAGTTCGTAATATACCGCGTCTCATGTTGACGGCTGTATATTCATTCGTGCGAGCGAAATAATAAAAACCGAACTTTGGGGTAGGCCTGCCCGATAATAAGCGTATTTGATAATTTAGATGTTGAAATTCTCTCAAAAATAAAATGTCGCAAAAAAAAATCACAATATGTTAAACGGCTACGGTAGTTATCAATTTCACTAATGGCAACTCCAACGTTGCAAACCGACAGCTTGTATCCAGGGTCATGAAATAAATAAAAAAAAAACCGACAGCTGACGTGCTGACGCCATTCGAATACGAAAAACAATATGGCGCCGATTGATAACTTCAAACCCTACGTCGTCATAATCAATTTTTGAATTAATTGCAGTGTGTCATTCATCAGTTTGTGTATTGTTGTGATTTTTCTATTTTTCTTGTGAATTTGATTATCGAACTTATCGATCATGAGTTCCGCTGCTTCTACTCCCATGTTCGCTTGTTCCCGTTGCTTCTCGAGACACCCTTTCGAGGAGCTGTCTCCTGGTGAACAACTTTGCAAGGTAGGTAATGGTGTCAACTTCATTAGTGTAGATATTAGTGGCAAAATGAATTAAATACTGTAAATATCACATGTTGTAGTTTAATAGGTTGATGACGTACGCATAATATATTACGTATTTCACTGTATTCCAGGAATGTCGCGGATCTTTTCCTGTAGTCAAGTGTACGTATTGCCGGTCGGAGTTTCAACAAACAAGGTCAGTTCCAGAGCAAGTTGCCAAAATATACGATTACTAATGGGGAAAAAATTTTTACTTTCATTCATTATAATTCTGTGATCGACTGATGTTTTTATTTAGAAATAATCAGAAATAAAAAAGACCAATTTTTTGGTCTATCTCACGTACTTCTAGGTGGTATCGTTTCGGAGTTTTTTTTTTGAAAAGTGATTCAACTAACAGCATTTCGGCAAAAAAATCGTGCACATTTATATACATATATCAAGCTGTAACCCCCTTTTTGTAATTGATCTAAAGGCGATTTTCGTGTTTTGTGGATTTCACATTTTATTTTTAGGTATTTTGGGAAATTATAGTTATATCACTTTTGTACCAACCCCTTGACTCACAAACCAGAATTTTTTAAATCTTATGTCCACCCTCCTGTAAAATGTCGATTTTACACTTGTATTACTTGTCACAGGAGGCACAGAATTAATGTTCATTTCATCATAGATCATTGGGTCAAAAGTGACATTACTTTTTCAATTTCTACTTATTGCAATAAAAAGAAGTGTTTTAGTGATGTGCTTTGTATTTTTGTTAAATTTTATACCTATTTGTAGTAAACTGTAAGCTTTAAAACTTAATTACAAATTGTAATGTGGTGTTGCAGTAAATCAAACACATCTTCAATATGCAAGAAGTGTGAAGCCAGTGTAAAAGCCTATGGAAAGCCATCGGCATGTGAATACTGTAACATCATTGCTGCATTCATTGGTAAGATATTTGGATTAAATGAAAATGAATTGCTGTTCACTTGTCTCGCTAAAACTCGAGAATGGCTGTACCAATATGAATCATTTTGTTTAGGAATATTTGTGCAAGTCCAGGAAAATGTTTAAATGCTGGGAAAACATTTAAAAAAAACAGGAAGGGGGTGGGGCCGCGGGCAACAGCTAGTTTGGATTAAAATTATACTCATAAATTATTTATGTGCCTTAAGAAAATCTTTTAAATTACACTCATAAACAACCCTCACTACACAGAGCATGTAAGGTGACTAGCCGACTCCCGCTCACTGAGCATGTGAACATTTGGTATCGTAAAGTATTGTGCGGAGGGCCACACATTTAGTTACATCCATTACTAGAAGAACACGATTTAAATGAAATAAGTGCTGTGCACACAAAGCTGCCAGTTAATTTATAATCCAGTTATTATTAGTCCATCCATATGCAAAATACTTGGTCATGTGAGTGAAACAGTTGAATTGGTTGTAGTATTTTCATTACCTAAAAAACAATTGTTACATTACTACAAGTTGTTCTGCTAAATTTATTGTCATATTTTCAGGTAACAAATGTCAGCGCTGCGCTAACTCTGAACGCAAGTTTGGTCCAGCTGGGACCTGTGAGCAGTGCAAGCAACGCTGCGCATTCGACCGTCATGATGATAACAAAAAGGTTAATGCGATTTTTTATATCGAAAAGCGGTAATTTAATAAATAAACAAACCCTCTCAGATAACATGGTAGATGTGCGATTTCAATCATTTTGCTTTAATTGGAAATAAAACATGGATGATGTTAATTTTTTATGCAAAAACTACAGAACATTTTTTTTTAATTTTAGCACATGGATAGTTCTTAACAAGGATTAACAAAAGAAAAATTTTACTCTAAAAAATTTCATAGTGATTAAAAAATGTATGTGCCGAAATAATTATGTTGTGTTGGACACTTAGTCATATGCTTTTATTTTATTGTTTAATGGTTCCAGGTGGATGGGAAGTTGTTGTGCTGGCTTTGCACTCAATCTCTCAAGCGCGCACTGGCTCGGACCAATCAGCACATCTCTTCAGTGGACAAACACAAACACAGATCACATAAGTGAGTAATAGTTTCATAAACTGAATGTCGAATACTACTACCCAATTTCTAACTGCAAACACCTACATTTTGAATGGTTGTACTAAGTAAAATAAAGGTAGCCAAATGTTTAATACTTTCCAGATTAAAAAGCAGTCACAAAGAAAAACGTAAATCTGATATGATGAAGTCGATGAATGCATCAGATTCCTCTTTGAATGATTCTCAACCGTTAGAGAAAAAATCAAAGATGAATCCCATGCAAGGTAAGAAAGGTAACTATAACGCTTTTATTGTTTTATTTTTATTTGCGATTATTCAATTTATTAACAGAAAAAGTGGACTTTTATAATTAACTAGCAGTTGCCCGCGGCTTCGCCCCAGTTCCATTTTTTTTTACGTTTTCTCACTGTTTAAATCTTCCTTGGGCTTGCACAAATGTTTCAAAATCAAAATTATTAAAATAGCAACAGCCATTCGCGAGTTTTAGCGAGACAAACGAACAGCAATACATTTTTATATAGGTAAATAGATTTGTTTTTATACTACTTCAGAAAAAGAGGAGGTAAACCAACTAGACAAATCCTTTTTTATTGTAAAGACGTATTAATTTGGTCTTGTAAAAATTTCATTAAACATTTGTAGTTTGGATTTATTTGAACTTGAATTTTTGTTAAAAAATATTTCAAATCTGTATATTTATATTTTTGATAGTAAATAAACTCGTTTAATTTATAAATTTCTAGGTGAAGTTGACCCGAACAGCTCCGACCATGTGGTTGCCATGACACAGCTCAAAGAAACCATCGCCAGTCTGCAGAAAAAAGTCCAGCAAAAGGATAATGAACTCCTGACAAAAGACAAACTGGTAAGCTTTTGATAATTTTGGTCGTATCAATTGTTGTTGAACTTAAACGTTAACCGCTAATATAATCTTTGATTACAGATAACTGAGCTAAAAGCGCAGCATCTTAACAATACAACTGATATACGAAACGAGATGAAGAATAAGGACCGTCTCAATGAGACCAAATTCAATCTAATGAATACAAAGATTCAAAATCTATTGAAAGAAGTCGCGACTCTGAGCAAGTCGGCGAAGAAGAACAACAAGAATTCAAAAGTGATTCTAAACACTGAGAATAGCGGAAGCGGCACAGACAGCCCCAGCACCAATTAGACAAATTCTGTTATCAAATCAATCGGACGTGGAAACTATTTTCCTCTTATTTTTTTACTCTACAAATGATTTTATTTGTAGATTTTTTAAACCTAAGCTTAAGTAGGTTTCAATGAAACGATATTATATTTGAATTTTTCAATGCAACGCAATTTGCACTTTTATCTAAAATATACAAGGATAAACAAATAATTAATCTGTCTCATTTTGTTCTGATAGTACTTTCTGTTTCTATAGTGTCTGACAAGTGTGTTTACAATATTATTAGGATTTCAATTTTAATTTGACATTTTGAAACTCATGCGGGTCAGTTGTAATTAATGTTCAACTTTACTTAGTGTTATTTGGGCGATACCAGGTGTTGTTTTATTGGTTTATTGGAAACTATTCTATTGCTGGTCCAAATGTCGGATTCCGCCTCTGTGTTACATTTTACTTTCCTGATCATCGTTAAATGATGTGAATGTTTTAACTGTTGACATGCGATCATACAGATTTTCATGCTTATTAGGAGCATGATAAAAATTAAACACAAATCATATGTGAATGAATCAAACTTATTTAGATGCAAAATACTTTTTGCCCAAAATTGGCTATTATGGAATGTGGTATCAAAAGAAATGGACAAAATATTTTAACAAACATAGGTTTATTCAGATTTCTAAACAAATCATGTAATGTGACTATAAATTATTAAGAATTATTGTGCGACGTGAGAATGTAAGAATTACTAAATTTGGTGATTATTATTCATCTATGCATTATTTACCCTTTTAAATGATAATGTAATTGTGATTGTTGAATACAACATACTCTGTCTTGTAGTAATCATTTTTTTATAAACTATTCCAATGACAGTCATAGATAAATCAAACTCATTACATTCGTAGACATTTTCTATTTTTTTAATTACTTATGTAGATAACTGACACATTTTTAGAGTTAATTTTAAGCTAGCCTTTCAAAGACAATTCGATAATACAGTTTAGTTGTTGTAATAAGTATTATTGTCATATCAGTGTAAGTGTGTAATGTGTTAGACGATTTAATTTATTAGTTGAACACGAGTGATTGTGGCATTGACTATTGTGTGATATAGATATTCTGAATATTACTTAGATAAAAAGCTAACTAAGAGCATTGTTTTGCAAACAAAACTGGCCTTGTGATTAGTTATAATTGAGAATACAGAGTAATGGTGAAACTATAAGTAGGTAAATACGAATCCTCTCTGTTGTATAAAACTTATATGAAGTTTATCCTGCTGGAGTCCTTATTTATGCATACAATTGTACCCAAAAATAAAATAAAGGCGGGGCCAGACTTGCAGGGCCTCGCCGCCGACTGCCATGTGCTGTGAGAATGCACCAAGCAGCGACTTTACTAAACGTTGCTTCCACAAATTGTACAACTGACTTAAACGGCAGATTAAAATAATAAATCAAAAGCAAACCAATGCATGACATTGTCAATCTTTTTATTATTGGGCAGCGTAACATACCTGCTCGAATTTTTTTCTTATTTGGTTAAGATGAGTCATTATATTTTTATATTTCATTCTGATGTGTAATTCAAGAAATAACAATAAAAATAATTTTATTGTTAAGGATATCGCTGTCAAATATCAATATAATATAGCGTATGGAAGTAAGCGTAGGTGTTGAACAAAAGTTGAACTGATTTATTCATACAGCTATTGATATTTTGGCAGTGCCTAGGTCAATTTATTCTCCTACACTTGTAAAACGTTTCAAACTTCTTGCCCACTTTTGCGGTTTTAACGCTTTGAAAATAATCTTAGCTGTGTGGCAGAGCTGTCCAGATTCATAAATATGCAGCTGACAACGGCCTATAGAAAATTATTTGAGGGAAAATTACTTAATATCGTTTATTACAATAATAGTATAATAGTTTATTTCTTTTGGACTGTTAATTAACATTACCTATAGACCCTAAAAGGTAATTTGTGGATTTTGCTGCACTGTTAGTACCTTTCGTTTTGTATAACGTCAGTAGTATTAAATGAATAAAGGCGCGACCACACCGCTGCGTATACGCAGTGACGTGTCACGTGCGTCACGTTCTCTCACCGTTTCGTCATACATTTTGTTGCGGAAACGCACCGTCGACGTCTCTTACGCACTGGTGTGGCCGGACCTTAACCTTTTCGACGCCAACGACACGTATATCGGCAACGCAGGTTCAACGCCAACAACCTATATGACGTCCATTACTTCAATGCAAAAGCAACCTTTATCAATTGGGTTTAGGTTCAACTTAAGGCATCGCAATAAAGATATCTGGCATATGGGTGACGTCTCTTGTATTTGACGTGGCGGCGAAAAGGTTAACTCGTGCATAAGCGCTACCTTTACGAAAGTTGTAAGTACCAGAAATACCCATTCGCTTCGAATCGGAAACGACGAAAGTTATATCCTTCTCGACGTGAGTGGAAAATTCTGACAGAAAAAATCGGTTTCGCGCGCTTTACCACAATAAGTAGGTACCATTTTATATCTGGTCTGAAACCGGCTGTATTGCGTTTTATTTGAATGCGAAGATAATTCCATATTGATCTGTGAATAAAACTTAAATGTCAAACAAAATAAATGATTTATGTAAATTCGATTTTCATTCAAAAAGTTTCCCGCCGTTACATAAACTCGGAGTTGGCATCATTATTTTTGTGTCCATATTCTCTCAGTAAAATGTTATTAATAGAGATAATGCTTACAATAAAGTTATCCGTTTCTTAATACGAAAAGATATGATCTCAAAGTTGTTAAGGCTTGTCCTTTCGTTGTGATAATAACAGAGGGAGAGTAATGACGTGACATTTGAGCCGAGCGGTTGTTCCCTTGTTGCTCCAGTTGGTTTTAGGGTTCCATACCTTAAAAGGAAAAAAGGAACCCTCATGGTCACATTTGTCCGTTCGTCTGCCAAGACTTTTTCAGGAAAGCGTGGAGGTATCAAGCTGAAATTTATTAAATACTAGCTGACCCGGCGAACTTTGTTCCGCCTTAAATTTGAAAAATTCCAGTGGTTTGGGCTGTGCTATCGGAACTATGCAATTTTCCGGGATAAAAACTATCCTATGTCCTTTCCCGGGACTCAAAACTATCTGTATACCAAATTTCAACTAAATCGGCCCAGCGGTTTAAGCGTGAAAAAGTAACAGACAGAGTTACTTTCGTATTTATAATATTAGTAAGGATTAAAGTCTGCTACCCCTTAATATTTGATGGTAAAAGCTATCGAGGGAACGGGCGAAAATCTTAGGAATCATAATATATAGACGATACGGCTAACAATCCATCACTATTTTGATTCCCCTTTCCACCTATACGCGCCCAATCATGCTAAACGTGGCATTTAGGTCTTGTTACCTTAGGCTCTGTCTACCCCATAAGGCATAAAAACGTGGCTTATGGATGTACGTATGTATGCTACTCCTTGAGTGAAAAAACGAAACCTTTAAGTCGATTCAGCCAAAAGATAGTCAATAGGAAAGATGTTTCAGAACAAATAGCCGTCATATCAAACCTATGGGGTACTTCCAGATGACCTAGAAATTTGAAATGAAGGTAGCTCTTATAGCAAAACTAATGAAATAAATCTAAAAATATAAGCCAAGTGTCAAACAAAACGATCCATTACTTAGTTACTAACTTGCTACTAATTTCAATTAAGACCGTCACTGGGTTCCCTCGGGCTAAGGTAATAACCACCACTATAAGTTATTTGTGTAGTAAGGAGAGGATTTTCCATCAGGTACGTCACTGGAATTAACTTTTCGTATTTACATTGTCTTGTCTTAGCCTGTAATAAAACAATAATAATTGCTCCATTTCGATTTTGCGGTTAATACCTTGCAATAATATAATACTATGATAACTTACCTAGCTGTGTTCAATTAATAAGGATAATTGGGTTTTACTACAACTACTACGAAGTCAGGTTCCTTCCGTTTATCAGTGACGATATTTAGGTACCTACCCGTAAGTGATTCATGAGACTGAATGGTTTTTTCTGCAAATGCGCTAACTCACATCTTGACTAATAAAAAGACGTTGTTATTTACTCAGTATATTTCAGTGTAAACACTACCACAGCAGATAACGTTAATATTATCTTACTATCCGTTTCCGCTGCATACTTAAAGGTGGAAATATTGAACTGATTCATGAGATTGTTACGTAACAGGCCATGAGAAAACACGGAAAATTAGGGTTAAGTACTTTTGCGTATGCCGAGCTGGCTTTGCGATGTACCTAATTCAAAATTAACTTAGATGTGGCATCATCGTCTCCGGACTACCTACATACAAACCATACTTACCACTGCTATACTTAGGCCGCCTCTCATAAAAAAAGTCAGCTGGTTAGCATTCACCGCTGCCCAAGACAACCTTAACACTATAGATGGATTATTGTCGCTGCTTTGCCAAATGGAGATCAAAGATGAATTGTCTCTGTGCCTATAATTTGCCCAGCCGTCTTAATCTCCGCACCGGAAGTGTAAGGGTGCCACTCTGGTGTTCGCGTTGCGCTATTGGCATCTTCGTCGCATAGGTACGCTAGAAACAATAGTGCATCCTCTTCACTCACACAAACATTTGGATAAATACGCCAAGTGGAGTGCCACCCTAAGAATAGAACCGTGCGAGCCAGTAAATAAATATTTTAAAAATATCGGTCAGGTTAAGTACCTACCTACTTATCAATAATTGTTCGTCATACTTTCTTAGCATAATTTAGCGACCAAGTATTTACTGTCCCATAAAGCTCTGTCTTCGGGAGGCTGAAGTCGGTCGCCAGCACCGAACCATAAATCAATATACCTACGTAGGTATACGGCAGCTAACACACTTCGACGGTTTGGCTTGTCTAATTTGTATAGGATAGGTACGTAGCTGGCGAAGTCGCCGTGACGCCCCGGTGAGGCAGAGCAGCCCTTAAAATTACAAAATCTGTTATTTTCCTGTAAATATACCACTCTACTTGTCATGAACAAGATTGACTGCTATTCAAGTTCATTGACTATACTTTATGAAGTAGGGTACCTACCGATTGGTTTAAATATCCTAAAATAAATTAGGTACAGTCAGCGTCATATATGAAACATCAACAGTGACTGTACCTTTCATGATAATTTACTTTGATTGGCACCATTGCATATAATTGAAGGAAATATGTATTCTACATTCTCTTTCAAAACAAATGGACAGCTGACAGTGACATGATAACACAGGACCTTAGCTCGTCATGAGCTCGTCTCGGACTTGGCTATTGCGAGTGATTCTCACTGTTTTGTTAAAAAAGCACGTCGAAGTCATCACGATTTGACACGCTGTCGCCTATCCTGAAGTCTTTAGCCGCTTGTCCATAATCTTTAATGAGATGACGTACCAGATGGACAAACACCAACCAAGAGACTCATTTCCCAGGGTCATCACGCTAAGAACGCCCAATTCATATTTTTGTAAAATATCTAAATTTTACGTCTCGTTAGCCGATATTTCTCACTTTTTCACTGCTGATAATTACCTATTCATTTGTACACCGAGGGGATGAAGCGCTGTATTATGTCACGGGTGCGATATTGAATCCTGAGCGCAGCAAAGGACTCTAGATTTAACTCCCGAGCGCCACTTTTAGAGGGCGGCAAAATTTCAGAATAAATAACAATAATATCGTATGAATATTTGGAATACGTAGGTAAGCAATGGGGCGGCAGAATTTTCATCCGCCCCGGGCGGCCGAGACCCACGCTACGCTACTGTAGCGAGGGTGTTATGAGTTAATTCCTGAGCGCAGCGAGGGAATTAAGATTGAGTCCTGGGTGGAGCCTACGAGTAGGTATCTGTGACACACGGTATACTAGTTTATGAGGTGCTCGATTCTCGATTTTCGGAAACTCGTTTCTAATAGAGAGTTCAGTCGAAATTGGTAATAACTAAGTTCTTAATTTGAAATACGGGTAGGATTTAAAAAAATGTTAGGTAATAGGTCTAATTATTCTTGTCAAATAGTTTAATTAGAGCTGTAGGTAAGTTACCTAAGAGTCTTTATCTATACGAGTACTTTAGAGATGGTCATAGGCGTATATTAGGCATAGGGTACGGTGGCCGGATAGGCCGCTGTAGTGTCGTGCTTCATTCAAATAATTATTTTACAGGTACACAATAGGTACATTTACATTAGTCATAAAGCAAAATTAGGTTAAGGAGTATTTGCGGTTTATATTTACTCGGACAGGAAAGTAGAGTACAATTCACTGGTTGAGTAATTTATTTAGAATAGAATTTTACAAAGAAATTATAGAGGTAGGTAGGTAACTTGAAAACTGTTAATGATATTTAGGAAGATGTAATGTCAATTGCAGGGTTAGGTATGCTTATACTTTTTTAAGTTGTATTCTAAGACCACTTACCTATTAGTTGTATGTGATCTTAAAAGACTAATTTCCGAACTGATTCGTCCAAATGTATACGATGTCTAAGCACTAAGACTACAAGATACGTTATAGCGTTTATCAAGTTTACACTCAACAAAATATCCAGCATTAAAACAATGTCCATTTATTTCAATAAAATCCATCATTTTACGTTGTTTTTAATTTAACCCAACATCCCTACGTAATGGACTTTCCAGTTTACTATAGATACCGCCTACAAACGCACAGGCAAACCTCTTTGGTTTCCTTTCCTTCCTTCAGGAAGTTACGTACTTACGTACACAAGAGCTCATGCGTAGTCGCAGTCGTCACTATTTTTACTGCTCCTTTTGTCTACGATGACGAGACACTAACAAGCATTACTTAGTTAAAGCTGACGGATGACGCTAGCGAAATCCTGTCCCACTCTTACGCGCAAGGCTTGCACATTATTAGAGAGGGACAGAATTTCGCCTAAGTTGCGTAGAGTTTTACAGTAGCCCGTTGTCGTATTGGATTTAAAGCTTGGTGGTTGCATATAGTTGCAAGATTAAACGGATGCAAACATGCACAATGTCAGGGAAAATCGATATGTATGATTCAGAATCTTTTATGTAAGAGCATAATTAAAAAACCCGACCACCAACGGTAAAACGATTAAATTATAGTACTTATCCCTTATTTTCTATAAAATGAATGGTTTGTAATTGTGTCGTACAGACACATCATTCAAACAGATGACGCTTAGCGACAAAAATTCGCATAGTAACAAGGTCACGTGACAGCTAATAACAAGTAGAAAAATTCGAAGACTACCCACCTGCTATGGGTGGTGTAGGGGTATAGCACGCGTCACGGAATGACGAGGATCCGGGTTCGATTCCCGGCCATAGCTTTACTTTCGGATTTTTCTATGTGTCCTAATTTTCAGTGACATTTAGAAATGTAAATTACGTTATTGAAATAAATTGTTATGAAAACTGCTTCGTAAATTGAAAAGGAACTTAATTGAAAATCGAAAATGCATGTTGAACATGTGTTGTATCAGACAATTTTAAGTACTGCGTATAAATAAAATCGTCCTCTTGAATGATTCTATTATTGATGAAAACTGCGTTTAAATCCGTTTTGTAGTTTAAAAGATCTAAGCGTAACTACACACATACCAACAGATGGCATAGAGAAACTTTGTTTTAAACTAGGTATGCGAAGATAAGGCATGCTAATTATTTATAACCGACTCCAAAAACAGGAAGAGATACTGTACCTACTTGCTCACTTTGACTTAAAAAAAATACTTTGCAGTAAAAGAGAGTTATTGTGACATCAGTTTATTGCCTACAGCTTTCATTTGTAATTTTAGTAGGTATTTTCGTTCGTATTCTTTTTAATGTAGGATAAGTCGTCGAGTTAAGTAGCGACAATAAGTAAAATTTATTCGAATAAAAATATTCGCTGACAACCCTAACAATTAGTCAAAGAGCCCGGCGTTATAATTTCGTCACAACAATGTTTTATTGTTTGCCCGCTGACTGTTTACTCTGGGTATATAACGTAAAACAAACGCCTTACGATTTACAATCAAAATCGTAACTTGCGAGCGCACAGTCAAACAATGGCAATGGCACGTTTAGTTATTCTTTTGGCGATAGTCGGCTTTGCTCACAGCAAATGTTAGTAGCTCCTAATTTAACTTTTTTTTATTATTTCTCAAAATATTTTTACAGTTGCGTAGTATCTAGTACCTACTTACCTAAAACCTGGACAATTTTTACAACGATTTAACTGATAGTGTTGAACAAGGTGCTAATTATTATTGGTGGTAATTTAATTATTTCAGTGCTCGATCTATCATGCCGACAAATCCATACCTTTGTCAATGGACACAACTCCAGACGTCTTCGGGTGGCCAAAGGAGAAGTGCACGGTCAACCAGCCGCTTCCAAAATGAAGTCTGTGGTAGGTCACATAGCCAAATGTTTGTAAATGAAATATTTAAGTTGGCCAGCCTGAGGTAAGTCCCATTTTCGAGAATTTTACACCAAAATGTTTAAATTGGCTTGTTCTCGTTTGTAGTGTTTTTAAAAGCACAATTAATAGGTAGTTAACAATCCTTGATTTTTGACGTTAACAGATAGGTCCATAAGAATAGTTTAATTTAACGTGGTAATTTGGTAAAACAAAATATAAAACGAAATGTTAAATAATAACATTCGTATTTTTATTGGATATTTTTACTAAGAAATGAATCTTTAGCAAAATAATTAAAACACGACGACTTAGGTATCAAAAAAGTAGGTAAACAGTTGACAAAAGAAGTTCCTAAATTATTATAGTTAGTATTTAAATGAGTAGGTAGGTAAGTAGTACTCACGGCACGTATCGTAACTGAAAATTTAAAAAATGTGGAATGTGCTCAACTGTTTTAAGTATGTATTTATAGTTTACCTATTTACGGCAATGATAACAACAGTAAAAGTTTACTTGCGTTTAAACATTGAATGATTTGTAAACATAAACAATAAACAATATGTGAACAACTACACTGGCGTGCAAAATAAACTTGAATTGTTGCTCACTTACCACTCAGGCTCAGATGCCCTAGTAGCTCCTTGAAAAACTTGGATTATAACGCCTAACCTTAAAAAAATACAATACAATACAATACAATACAATAACTCTTTATTGAACACCACATATAACAACCAAAACAGAAAAAAGGTATACAGAATATTACAAGGTAACAATAGGCGGCCTTATCGCTACACCCTAAACCTAAACGAAAAAGACAAATTAAATAGCCTACTTTTTAATTAAAGGGTTTTGCTGTGAATTTTGTTGGGTGCAATAAAAACGTGTTTCTTGCAGATTTGGGATGCAGAATTGGCCGCCAAAGCAGCGCACTGGGCAGCTCAAAACCCTACCGGGCACAACCCCGACAGAACAGTTGGTGCGTACCCAAAATAGATTTAGTCTCAAACTACAATCATTGTAACGAACAAAAAATTTACCTTGCTACTCCGCTACTCACGTGCAAGATAACCAAGCTTGTGTGAAATGTATATGTTTTTCATGCAATCCCTCCCTCCACTGCTGCCAATAAAACACATATAAATCTCACAAACTTAATTATCCCTTACACCACACAAACACTGACTGACTGGGAGGGATTGCATGAAAAGAAAAGTATTGTAGGACATGACACAATGAGCTTATGGAGGCTTTAGGTTAGCGGGTAGTAGCACACCTTGGAAGGATCCGGCCGGATAGTTGCGACCATTTTACTCGCTAACCCTACCTCGAACGCCAGTTGCTTACGCTGCTATGTTCCGGCATGGACAGTAAGAGTCGGTGAAGTCACTGGCACTGGTGTTTTATCTTGCAACGCATCTGCAGTTCTCCGGTGTTGCGGACGTCCATAGACAGTGGTGATTGCTTACCATCAGGTGACTCGTGGATGACTCACTTGCTATCTTCTAACAATTTTTTTTTATTTCTTTATATGAATATGAAGGCAAACGAGCAAGTGGGTCACCTGATGGTAAGTGATCACCACTGCCCATAGACACCCGCAACCCCGGAGGGATTGCAGATGCGTTGCCAACCTAGAGGACTAAGATGCAATGCCTCTTGTGCCCGTAATTTCCCCGGCTGTCTTACTCTCCACACCGGAACACAGCAGTGCAAGCACTGCTACTTAGCGGCAGGATTAGCGAGTAAGATGGTGGTAGCGATCCGGACGGACCTTGCACAAGGCCCTACCATCCTAGTCGTTCGATTTTAGTTAATTTATCGGTATTTATTGTCGTTTTCTTCAGGATCAGGAAAGTTTACGACAGGAGAGAATCTTTACTGGTACTCTACAACGGATGGCTCGTACAAACTAAACGCCGACGACGCCCTCAAGGCTTGGTTCGAAGAGTACAAGGACTTCTCCTTTGGTGCAATAAGGCCCGAAGACTTCGGAGGCAGCAAGCAAATTGGACATTATACACAGGTACCTATCATAATAAAAATACCAAGTAACATAAATAGTCTAAAAGTTCCAATTACCTACTTTACGTGGCTCAGAACGTCGTGGCGGTGAAGTAGGTACCTATCGGAATCCTACTTTTATTCATAATTATTTGAAATTGCAGATGGTTTGGTCTGACTCTACACACATCGGCTGCGCGATCTCACAAAGCCACGACGGCTCATGGAACAAATTCACCGTTGTCTGCAACTATGGCCCTGCGTAAGATCAACTTTAATTAATACACAACGCATAAGATATTTTATTGAATCAGGCGTTACTTTGCGGAGGTCCATTTCATGAACAAAAAAAATTTTTTTTTGCATAACATGTTAATGTTAATGCCTCCGCTAGTCTGCGAGCTTGACGTGGGTCTGAAGATTTATAATCATTCGTGTTTGTGTGTGCCTTAGTATGGACCATCATGGTGCATGGCCCATCTTACCACATACCCACAGTGTAACTCTGCCAACGAACGCAACGTAACTACAAGATGACACGCTTATTTGTGACGGGGTCTTAAAGGCCCCTGCGATTAAGGTACTAGTGGCGACCGCATAGTGGCCGCCACGAGCTGTGTACGCATTCTTCCATAGGTACATTTTATTTGGACTCGCCACACACGTTGACGCCGGTGGTCGCCATAGGTGCTATAGGTATAAGGTTATACCCGTTCTTTGCGCAGACGAGGGGGGAAAGGCGAACTCGGTGCTTGCACCGCTCGCCCGATCCCTTGAGGCCAGTGGGAACGGTAACGGGGCATTACCTACCTGCATTGCGCGGTCTCATTGTCTAAGGGAGATGGGCCCAGCGTACGGGCCCTTCTTTTCTTGGCGCGGTCCTGGCAGGCGCTGGGGCCACCGGGGGGCGTTAGTGGTGAAACCCTAGTGGCATCCCGCAGCGTCCCCATCACACCGGATTGAGGCAACGCCGGAGAGTTTTTAGTTTGGGTATACCCCTTCGGTGAGGAGTCCCACATAACTTGCATAAAGATTTCCTCTCCGTTAAAAAAAAACAAAGCGGTATAAGATTATACAAATAGGTCGGTGGCAGCGTGTTCTGACTGTCGCGTGTTGCTCGAGTGTGTGAAAGACGATTAGATATCGGTCGTACGTTGTCCAGCTACTAATTAATAATAGCTGTCTTGTCAGGTGCATTCTGCCTCTGAATCATTCCAAATCTACTCACGTGCACCAACCGTAAGTTCGAAATTCAAAAAGGTCCGGGTTCTTTAGCTTTAACTCTCTTATGTAGCTGCCAGCTACGGTTATCTTCAATAGCAGTGGTCATACCTTAGTAACAAACTACCTATGTTAGATTATAGGTGTCGCTGAAATAAAATAACCGACACGAGGCCAAAACTTTGACAGCAAAAAGTAGCATCCTTTCTTCGTATTCAAATAAATTAGGTACATAAACCAACCACCTGTTGAAAATCTCCAGAACAATTCTGATACACCGTAAAAAGGTGCACAAGTGCATTCACGTTATTACGTTATTCGACCCTTTACACAGGGTGCTAGAAAATCAGATGCGTGTATTTTGAGGATCGTTTATTTGCATCGTTGTTAATTAATTTAAAGCATACTTAATTAATTACAGTATCTAGTGCAACGATGATGTATGAAACAAAAAAATACCATAAAATACTTAATATTATTTATGTTTTCAATTGATTCTTAGGTTATTAATTACATACCCTGAAAATATTCGCACCTAATTTTCTAGTAGGTACCTTATGTAGGGACCGTTAAAATAATATGCTAACACCGCTATACTCAGGAATAAATGGAATTCGACCAGTTTTAATCGAATTCGACTGAATCAGGTTATAATTAACACGTTAAAAATAACAGAGTAATTAATACAGGAAATTCGCCGTTAGATCAACGAGATAATTTGCAGGATATTTGGGAGGTTAATTTTAGTTTTGACCTTGTTCAATGATCATGCGATGCGCCTATACCTTCTGGGTTTGGAAGTATTGAAGTACTTAATTAAGTAGTTAAAAATAGCCGCTCGTTATTTAAATTTACAAATAATTATTTATTCTTATTTAACTCCTACCTACTTTAACTTTACCGAATTAAATATACCCACCAACTGTATCGGTTCATACTAATGTGTATGTACTTTTTATACAGAAAGAATAAATTAAGAAATTACGTAAAACTTAGCAGATATTGATATTATATTTCGGAAACATCTATGTATAAATTGTAACATAATTTGGGGTAAAAATACTCTTTTAACATAGATACACATACACAAATCACGTCTTTATGCCTTACGGGGTAGACAGAGCCTAAGGTAACGAGACCTACAGGCCACGTTTAGCAAGACACTGAGGGCGTTTAGGTGGAAAGTGGAATCAAAATAGTGATGGGTTGCTGGCCGCATTGCCTACAACATGATTCCTATGATTTTCGCGCATTCCCTCGATACATCTTTTAAGTATTTCGCAAAAGCATCGATATTATGCAGGGTACGTACGAATTTTTGGAAGCTCATTCCTCGAAGGTGTCTACTCTACTGTAGGACCCTTGGGCACACCAGAATTTGGGGCCCCTTTGGAAAGTAAAAAAAGCTAATTATAATAACATTTTTCTACTAAGTACCTATGACCATTTATTATAGAAATTGTCGGTCCCTCGGGGCCCCCTGAGAATGGGGGCCGTGGGCACGGGCCCCTTGTGCCCTTATGATGAAGACGGTATTGAGTATAAGATCTGCAAAATAATTAAGCCAATAAATTTGTTCTTTTGTTTTAGCGGCAACTACATAGGCCAACAGCCGTACCGCACGGATGGCCACGGAAGCGGGAAGTTGGTCTGCGGCGCCGACGACTGCAGCCGGCCTTACGGAGATAAATGTTGAATTGTTGATGCCCATTAATTAAACATCAAATATTTAGTATAAAACTTATGTACCTACTGTGGCGTTTATATGTGTATATAATAAAAAAATAAATGACCGATGCTACTGAAGTTATGCGTTTGTAAAATATTTTTATAATTATAAACCTATAAACCTAAGAATTTGCAGTACTCATTTACCAAAAGCCATAGGACATACAATATCGCTTATCATGTAGGTAAATACTGTCGCAGTTCAATTGTATAATCAGCTATATTACATAGTGGCTAATTTAAAAGAGCGGAGCCTTTTCGAATACGAAAAATACGTACCTATACGAAGTCGGGTCTAATTGCATTAGTTGGTGAAGTGCCTAAATATGGATTGTAGGTTGTATGGTTGTTGGAGGTAAGTCACCCATGGTTTCCTGGGGTCTACCTACTACTATTCTTAAATTTTAAATTCGCGGTTCGTAGGTACGTAATTGCAGTCGTGACCCTCTCATTTTAATATTAAAATCTGTGAGTACTTAATAAGCGAAAGGGGACGGTACAACTCGGACGTTTAAAATTTGGGTGTTGGTGTGATTTGTCGTAAGCTATTTATTGGATTTATGTTTACGATGTCAACGAAACGAAAGATGTAATTAAATCTCTGTTTAATTGAATAATAGTTTGTATATTAATAAATTCCATGATTTATGTATTTAATCTCTAAACGTTTCTCAAGTCAACCGGTAGGCTTATTACCTAACTCGCTCGCAATCGCCATGTGTTCATTTTGACAGTTCCTGTATGAATGTGACAGCTAGCTGATTCCGATGCCAATTGTCAGCCCATACATGAACTGTCAAAATGAACACGATGCCTATTGCGAGCGAGTTAGGTAGGTAATAAGCCTACGGGTCGCAATGATTGAAATACTATGTGTATATAACTAACCTAATGCAATCTTTACATAAAAATATGAATAGGTCGGTACCTACCTAGCTTAACCCTGTACCGTACCACATTGAGTACTCGTACATATTTCGTAAAAAATTCAGTTCCTTTACAGTCACTTACAAGTACATATAAGACGTTTAGGAATTTTGCTATAATCTCCGCTAATCGTAAGATTAAAATTAGGTCGATAGCGATAAGACATATTATAGTTGTCATACTTATCGTCTAGGCTTACGATAATGGTTAATATGATAATTAGCAAATGTAATCAAATATTCTTTGGTACGTAATGTGTTTGTGATTCGCGGGGCCTGTTTTAAATAAAATGGAAAAGGTGAGTCCAAGTCCTAAGGCACATTATGTTTCACATGTACCTATAACAAACTGGCAGTTTAATTACCAGTTTAAATGCAACCCATCACTATTTTGATTCCCCTTTCTGCCTATTATACGAACACAATCATGTTAAACGTGGCCTTAAGGTCTTGTTACCTCAGGTATGAAATACTACATATATACTTTATCCCTTACGGGGTAGACAGCGACAAAGCTAACAAGACATAAAGGCCGCGTTTAGCATGATTGTGTGCGTATAGGTGTACCTAAAGGGGAATCCAAATAGTGATGGGTTGCTAGCGGCATCGCACAACATGAATACTAAGATTTTCACCCATTCCCTCGATGGGCTTTTACCTCTGCGCGGGAAGAGAAGCAACTTGGTACATTTTATGTCTATTCTTTACTCCCAGACCAGCGTGGAAGAAATACTAGATTTGGAATAAACAACTTTTTGATTAGACTGGCTCTGAAATGTCGGCGTGTGTGCAAGAAAAACAAGCTTTATTTTAGATTTGATTTAAGTGTTACTGTCCGCTCATAATAGTACTTATATACTTATTCTTGTGTAAGGAAAATGGTCTCGTCATATATACCTCACTTTGACATACTGGAACGTCTCGAACGCGTTCGAGTTAGCGTCCCAATTACTACGGGCAAATTAGCAGTCCCATTAGCGGAACGAAACAGCAACAAACAGTTCTCGTAGTAGGCAATATTGACGCGAACGGGTTCGAGACGTATTTTGTAACCGAAAACTTACGCAAGGTATTTTTACGTTTCAGTTGAACTTGCTCCTCGTTCTGGCGACATGCGCGAGCTCGTGGGCGGAGGTGGTGCCGGACCCGCGCGTGGTCGAGCCCCCGATCCGCGTCGACATGCCGCCGCCCGCCGAGACGGCTCGCATGAGCACCCGCAACGTCTTCCAAACCTTCATCTCCATGCCCGTCGATCACTTCAACCCGCAGAATCCGGACACTTTCCTTATGGTTTGTACTTCATCTCATTCGCGCGGCACATGAAAGGGCTGCATTGAATTGCCTCGCATGATAAATTTCACACGAGATTTCGCACATAAATTCCGAAAAACTCGGAGGTCCGCGGGTTTGAAACCACGACCCTCTGCTTGAGAGGTCGCAGGTCAAACCAATTAATTGGCTGTCACAGCTTTTTGTACTTAATCGTAGCGTATCGTAAGTACCTAGGTACCTACCTACTACTTATTTAGTACCTAGTTGAAAAGTGGTAGAGCACATTTTGTGAGTGGTTAAGATATAATATCCAGTAGGTATGTATATTAGTCCCTTGGCGGGGACAAACGGGCTCGCAATGGAGATTGCCCTTCGTACCTAGTCCGTGCTCCGGCTTCGAGGTCTGAATGAATGTAATTCATCGACTAAATCCTCTGCACTACAACATCTAGACCTACTTACTTTTTGTAACTCCACAGCGCTTCATGTTCAACGAAGAGTTCTTCGGTGGCCCGGGTTCACCAATCTTCATTCTAGTTGGCGGTGAGTGGAACATCGCGGCCGGGTGGCTGCTTGGCGGGAACATGTATGAAATGGCGCGCGAAAACCACGGCTACCAGATCTATACAGAGCACAGATACTATGGCGACACTGTACCTTACACGTAAGTACCTAATCCATGTGTAACATCTGGGGTGTGATTCTCTAAACAAGTCGTCTCCTCTCCGGATTCAGCATTGCATTTGATCGACAAACCATAACTTCAACCATCGTATGCGAGAGCAAAACAAAGTACTGCGTAGTTTCATCTGTTTTAATACGCACAAATTCTATTGATTTAAATAAAAACACAAAAAGAAGTGAGAAGAATTGGTTAACTAATACTTAAGAAGTTCTATAGACCGACCGCTTAAGGCGCTGTAGATAGTGAAAACTACGATTTTAGAAAATATTAATAAAATACTTCCACAGAACTTACAACTGCAATTTTTTTATATGTATATTTTCAGTCTATTCCCTAGATTTTTACTTCATCAGAAACACGATTGCTGAAAAAAACCTCGATATTTTTTTTTTTTGAAAATAACCCTTTTTTTACACCAGAAACCAAATATTTCGATTACTATTATGAATATCTGCACAAAATTTGTTTTATTTAATAGTTTTTTAGTAGATCTTGATTTTTGCTTCATAGATTGTTAATAAGTTGAATACATCAATCATACCAATCTCTTTCGTTTTTGGCAAAATAAAATGGTTCAACGCGCGGCGGCGGCTGACTATTGCCCAGTCGCCAGTACGTTCGTGGCCGCAGCCGACGCCGGACCTGTGCACATTTTTCTACGTCGCTAATACTACTTAAGACAGCAAGCAATATGGGTAATCGCAGTTTAAATAAAGTTAAGTGAAAGAGGAAACGCTTAAGTGAACTAAGAGAACGTAATGAGAAACATTAGAGTGCCTAAATGGTAAGTACCATACCAGATCAATCGACCGGCCGCGCCGTAGCGATTTCACATTCGTTTTGACGTAGTTGGTTTGCAGTTTTACTAATTGTGTGTTATACAGTTCTATTCTATTCTAGTTATTTTCAAGTGAGTTACAGCCGTTATTTCCTTAATGAGTATTAATATGTCTTACGATAATTTAAAATCCGGTTTGTATTCCTTAGTATATTGTATTAAATTTCTCCTTGTTTTATGTCTACGTGTATCGAATGTGTGTAAATAAATGTTTCTCTTTCTTTCTTTCTAATGCATTACCTTGTAACTAAACTACACGTGAATTAAGTATCATTATTTTAGAGGTGTTGAATAAATATCATCCTACTAATATTATAAATGTGAAAGTTTGTGAGTATGTACGTTTGGATGTTTGTTACTCTTTCACGCCAGAACGGCTGGACAGATCTGGATGAAATTTGGAACATAGATAGATTATAGTCTGGAATAACACATAGGCTACTTTTATCCCGGAAAATTGCGTAATTCCTGCGGGATAGTGATAAACGAATTCTATGCAGATGGAGTTGCGGGCAACAGTTTAGTATAATTGTAATTTTAGAGCAACACAGGACTCTCAGCTTGAAAACCTCGGAACGTCACTTACAACCCTGACACCGATAGATGCGTCACTGCCAAACTCAACGGACACTGAAACCCCTAATCCTTCTCGTAAGGAGTAAGTTTCATTACCATAACTTAGATAATTCTTAACTCACATTATTACTGTATTTTCCCCGGATAGTTTAATTCGAGAAACGCTTTATTATTCCATATCTCACTCGTGTCGTTCTTGTCTCAAAAAATAATAAAAAAAAGAAGCGTGAGACACCCATGAACATTATAAGTAGTCGATATACGCTCGACATGTACAGTAATTTTATGCTGAGAGAATAAATAAACTAAACTAAACTAAACACGTGTCGGGTTCGTCCGAAACCCTTAATCATGAGCGGCCGCAGCACGTTTACTGCGCGTCGTCGCTCACTCAGCTCAGCAGAATTATTGTGAAATATTAGAGCTTATTACGAAAACGCTTGATTATTATTATCCTATCTCTAAGTCCTAATATATATCATTATATGGCTTCTAAGTTACTTTAAAAAAAAATGGCGATGCTCGCCAGTTTCTTAGGTGAACTTGGTTGGAATGGCTGGTCATGCTGCCGCTTGTCTAGATGTTTCAATTTCTGCCGTCTGAAAATAATGTTTTTATTTCAGGGCAGAAATAACTTTTCGGCTTAATTACCCTAGGCCATATCTATCAACTCTAGAAGACCTACAATCACCAACTGAGTATACGGATCAATTTCAACAGTACTCATTTTTTGTATCATTTCGGTGTGATCCCTTGTATGTGTTTTTTTTAGATTTTTAAATGTCGAACGATACCTTAGACTATTTTGCAAGACATAATGGAAAAGGGAACCTGAAACCTTAAATAGTTTTCGAGTTATTAGAGGTGGAATTTCTAAACACACTACGGAACGGAATTACATATGTACACCGGAATCAATGATACCTTACAACGGAATGATAAATATACACTGGGATGACTTAATCAGCTCACTGAAATGAAATATGGACCACCGGAATTAAAGTAATAAACAGGGTTCCATAATCACGTCTTTTATTTAGAAAAAATACAGACAGACCTTAAGTATATTTTAATAGTCCTAAGAGCGAAAATTTGGTGCCAGTTAATAAATATTTTTTAAGTAGGTATTTCATCACTTGGTGAACAACATTTTATGAATTCATTTTACAAACTACGTTAGGCATATCAACGATTCACAAATTAGAAATTGCATAAAACATTGGATACTTGAAAAAACATCATATTATTTTTTATATTATGTTGTAGAATAGATAGGTATATGAGATTATTACCGAGTAATTATTTGTAAATAGAATATTTTTAGGAATGACAGGTTTCTGAAATGAATAGTTTGTAAATCGTTGCTTGTTAAGAAGTGATTGTTTGAAAATGTTGTTTATCAAATGATGATAAACCTTCCAGTTATCAAATAATAATTGGATGCAGCATTATAAATTTATACGCGCAAAAATATGTGTCATGTTTTCAATACTTGATAGCAATACACTACGCTTTCAGGTATCGTACAGGATTTATTATGTAATTAATAAACCTGAGGTAATATTTTCTACATAATTTTGCTAATATTTTATCTCGTTCCTTTATTTACGATGAAATAGTTAAAAAATTACAAAAATGAGACGTTTTGAGGTTAGAATTTTGTTTACCAAATAGGATAGGTAAGAATGACAATACCTTACATATTATGTATTTATTGTGTAGCTGCAAAAGAATCCTACATCGTATGTGAAAATCAACTGTCTAGCTAACACGGTATTCACGGTTCATGAGATTCACCCTGGTGACAGACAGACAGACGAACAGTAGTCTTAGTAATAGCCTGTTTTTGCCCTTTGGGTACGGAAACCAAATTTTTAAGCCTTTTTTGTAGCGCCCCCTGATGGCCTAAAAGCGTAAATTTTATCTAAGAACATGAGCTGTGGCACAATAAAATAAGTTCAGTATTTGATTTTAGAAGTTATGCTATAGAACCATTTCACAATAATAAAGTGAAGCTACATTTGATGTTATTCCGGTGTTATTTTCATTTTGGTGAGTATTTAAGTCATTTTACTACACCGGAAACACCGGAATAAATATGGTGGAATGAGAAACTTGACAAAAATAAATATTAAAAAAAAGTAAGCCTCGTGTTCTTAAACTAATTAAACTCTTGAAATCAGGACTACATTAGACGTGCCATATATACATTTAAAACAAAAGCGATATAAAAGCTATAACTAACTCCGGAATGAAACTTTTTTTTGTCCCCACACCATGGCGATGATAAATACCCACGTTTTGCTCGGAAACGTTCGCCGTTACACACGTCTACTCTCGCCGAGCGCCGCAGTTCGACTATCGCTCGGGGTGCGCGGGAGACGGAGGGGCTTAAGGGTCAAACTCGGCAAATAAATCGTTCCCAAAATTTGCCCGCGGAATGAGAGCGTGTCTCCGGACAAATATATTATGCACATATTCAGAGGTTTACAAATGAGGTAAAAATCAGGAGATGTGCTTTTTTTGTTACATATTTATATGGTAATAAAACAAAGGTATTTTTTTTTTGTTGTCACGCATAGTGTTCGACTTATCCGGCATTTTGTAACTTAAACCGGCTCGGGGACAACCCACCTCAATGAGAAATATGGTCTAAATATATTTTTTTAAATGATTAAATAACATAATATTTTAATTTTAGCTGTTGCCCGAGGTAGACAATGGGGGGCTGTTTCCGGTGAACGATAGTTATATTCGTTTACTGGCTGTTTCCTAAAAAAAATAGTTCTACATTATCAAAGCCTTCTGCACCTGCGTTTTCAGTCTTGCCATCAAAATTTACTGCTTGGGAAATCCTATAGTGTATCATTAATGAGTGCATTAAGTATAAATAATATTACTTGAACTTTTATTTTGATTCTGTTTTTTGCATTGAAGCTATAATATAATGATAAATCTTGAAAGAGTCTATTTAATTTATGTAGTATTTTTTTTGTATTTGGCATAAGCACTGTTAAATAATAGGTCTTTATTAAACACTGAAACAGCACTAAACTTAGTTACATTTTCAGATAAATTACTGAAGATCTGCAAGTCGAGACCAGATCGAATGAAGAGAATTGGTCACGAATTCAAGGACGAAGACTTATTGACACAACTTATTTTATTCAGCAGCTGCAGACTATAGCCAGACACGATTCCTTGTTTAGTTGCAATTTTACTCATGTGTCACTTATAGGAGAATTACAGGAATTACTTCGGCTGGAATCGGCTATTCCCAGTTTAAAGAAATCACAGCGTGCATGGATATACCAATATTTACGGCAGCAAGTTATTCAAAAAGTCAAGATATTATCTATGATAACTCGGAATTAACCGCTGTTGAATCCATGGCAGCAGCAGCTAAGCGTGAGCGTGAAGCGGCGATAGAAGAAGGCAAACTCAGAAAAACGACAGATTTACAATGAAAGCCCGACATGTCCATATTTTACAAGTGACGAAAATAAGGGAAACATCGCTTCTTGCTCCAGACAATTAACCTTTGAAGAGCTATAACTACGGTGGGCGCTGTCAATGCCGTCATTGATAAAAACAAGGTCTATTGTTACCACTATGTGTTACTATTTACATTAAATGAATATCAAATAAAGCATTTCTTTTAATTAATCAAAAAATATAGTATTTTATAATTTGCGGAAAGTTCCGGAATTGACTTCAACCAGAATACGGTTACGAACAGAATAAGGCCATGCGCGGGGCGCCCCGCATGCGCCTCCGCCGCATCTCTGCTTCACCCCCTCAAATACCTAAAATTCGTCTATAAGCGCGCCTTAACCGAGTCCTCGCCCGCGGGGTAGGCGACAAAGGGGGCCGAGAGAGGTGCGGGCGGCCGGCGCACTACCCGCCCGCTCGCTCTCGGTCCCTTTGTCGTCCTACCCTGAGCCCCTGTACCCGCGCGGGCGAGGACTCAGCTAAGCCGTCGGTCTATGGTTTGACCACTCTTAACGTAATTAAGTAGTCGTCTGTCCATCTTAGAAATAAGGCCTGTCATTTTCCAGAAACTTCACAACTGAGAACCTACGATTCCTGAACGTAGACCAAGCGCTCGCCGACCTCGCGTACTTCATCCAAGCGATGAAGCAACAGGAACGCTTTGCTGACAGCCCTATCATCCTGTACGGAGGCTCGTATGCCGCGAATATGGTGCTGTGGTTCAAGCAGCGCTACCCTCATTTGGTGTTGGGGACCGTAGCATCGAGCGGACCCATAAAGGGACAAGTTGATTTTACTGGTAGGTGCAGTGGTTCCTTTTTCCAAGAAATCTTAAAGTTGGCTCTTGTATTTCGGACCGTTGCCATTTTTATTTAAGTAAGTACTTCACCGGGAATGTTATAGTTACTTTGTATTTCACCTTCATCCTCTCTAGATTCCAAAAATCTTTGAGATTCATATAGATGGAGGTCTTCTGCGTTTGAATCCACGGTAGGTACTTTGAGAGACCATAAGTCAAATCACTGGACTACCGTTGCCTCTTACTAAACTTGTCTTTAGTTAATCTACTTTATGTAAGTAGGTACAATCCACCATGGAACCTGTTTATAGAAAGCGTCAGGAATTAAATTCCTTGACTGTACTTACCTATTATTTTGCACTCTAATATTTATTTTTAGGAAAATTTCCTAACCACTACAGCACGGAACAATACAAATACTTCTATAAACGCTTTTACCCGTTTATAGCGCGGGAAGACTTATGAAGCTTATTTTTCTTCTAGGTTATTTGGAGACAGTTCACGAAGCTTTCTTATCAGAGGGCGGCGAACAGTGTATAGACGTCATTCGACAGGGCATATTGGAAACAGTTGAAGCTTTGAAAACGGAAGCAGGAAGGCGTTCCTTGGAACAGGCATATAGGTAGCAAAACTTTTTTTTTTACTTAGGTAGGTAGGTGTATGTACAGTAGTGATGTAACGGAACTGGCATAACGGAAGCAGAAACGGAAACAGATGTCAAAAGTAAATCTTAACGGAAGCGGAAACGGAAGCGGAAGCGGAAACGGAAGCGTTAATACTATGTAAAAAAAGCACACCTTTGTATTTTTAGATTTTTTTTTAATTAAATTTGTAGTAGTAAAATATAAATTAGTAGTCAAAATTAAATTGCGGCAAGTTATCTATCTATACTTCTATACTAATATTATAAAAAGGAAAAATTGGTTTGTTTGTTTGTTTGCATTGAATAGGCTCCGAAACTACTGGACCGATTTCAAAAATTCTTTTGCCGTTAGAAAGCTACATTATCACTGAGTGACATAGGCTACTTTTTACCGCGGGAAAATACATTTTCCTACGGGAAAATTGATTTATCGCGGGCGAAGCTGCGGACGGAAGGCTAGTCACTTCACTACATAGTATAAAACAAAGTAGCTTTTTCTGTCCCCAAGTCCGTATGTATGCTTATATCTTCAAAACTACACAACGGATTTTGATGCGGTTTTTTTTAATAGATAGAGTGATTCAAGAGGAAGGTTTATAATGTATAATACATGCATGATATACCGTGCGAAGCCGGGGCGGGTCGCTAGTATTTAATAAAGAGTAACGTGGGTAAGGGTTAGAGTTCCGTTTAGAGTTCTGCTATAAAGTTTGCGGAACCAGAAACGGAAACGGAAGTGAAAAAACATGCGGAACTTCTGCAGATGCGGAAGCGGAAGCGGAGTTCTGTTGCAACACTAATGTACAGTCGCCATCAGATTGTCGTCGCGGGCGAGGTCCTCAAATATTTCGGAGTAGCCTTAAATTTCAATAAATTCGTAGCATTAAATGAGGTTAATAACATCAGAACACGCAATTAGTCATAAATATAAAAATATACCTAATACCTTAAATTTGTAACCAACAGTTTAAATTACAGTGAATTATGCATGCAAACCAGAACGCTACATAGCCATGTTTGTATTTTATTTGGAATTCGAATCTGTTATTATATTCGTAAGGTTTATTTTCCACAAATGATCCGATCTTTATGATTAGCCCGACTGCATCGATACCTTTGACAATATGTGCTTCCTGATATTTTTACCTCATTGAACGTCCCGAATTTATTGAAAAGTAGCTGCTCTTATATTTGTATACTTAGTGTAACGAATTTATTGAAATTTAAGACTGCTCCGAAATATTTGAGGACCTCACCCGCAACGATAGGTATATCTGATGGCGACTGTACTAAACTACATCTACAGATTTTAGCTATATTTCGGTTTTTCAGACTTATGCAGTTTTGTTTTTGTGTATTTAGGTAACTTAGGTAATAATGCGTGATTATTGTAACAGGTTATGCTGGCCACTGGTAGATTACGATGATGTCTACGAACTGGGATACTTCTCGGGTTTAATCAGCTGGAGGTTCTCGGGTTCCGTACAGACGGCGCAGCCTGGAGTGCTGACCAACATCTGCAACAACTTCTTAGGAACAGCATACGGTTAGTACCTACCTACTGACAGATTGTCATTCATAGATTCCAGTAACGCGTTTCTCAAAACTACAAGTTACAATTTTACAAGTCTAAACTTGAAACATTGGTGAAATCCCAACTATTGATTGTTTGATTTGACCAATACACACACACACAAATCACGTCTTTATCCCTTACGGGGTAGACAGAGCCTAAGGTAACAAATACCTACAGGCCACATTTAGCAAGATTGTGGGCGTATAGGTGAAAAATGAAATCAAAATAGTGATGGGTTGCTAGCCTCATCGCCTATAACATGATTCCTATGATTTTCGCCCATTCCCTCGATGGGCTTTTACCATCTGCGCGGGTAGAGGAGCAACTGGTATATTCTATGTTTTTTCTTTGCTCCCAAACCAGCATGGAAGATGCATGGATGCATGGAGGCATGGATGGATGGTTGGCCAATGTTGTAAAATATGTAGCTAAGATGTAACTTCGACAAACGGGCCTCTGGGGTAAGTAGGTATATTAAAAGGTATACACATCACCGACATCTCCAGCCTTTTGCGGAATCTGTGTCTCAGGAAGACAAGCTGTCTTTTTTGTATTTTACGTGGCAAATTGGCTTGAATTTGTGAAGCTTTAAATAATAAAATGTTCATGTTATATCCAGGAAACACTCCGATGGAGAAAATTGGTGGTTACATCGCGCAAACGGCCGGTCTCGCCGGCTGCTGGGACATGAGATACGAGAGTCTCATTGCTACGTACAGCCAACCTAGATCGAACTGTGAGCATTTGCATACATAAATCACGTCTTTATCCCTTACGGGGTAGACAGAGCCTAAGGTAACAAGACCTAAAGACCGTAGAGGACGTATCGGTGGAAAGGGGAATCAAAACAGTGATGGGTTGCTAGCCACATCGCCTCTATAACATGATCCCTATGATTTTCGCCCAATCCATGGGCTTTTACAATCTGCGCGGGAAGAGAAGCAACTGGTACATTCTATGTTTTTTCTTTGCTCCCAGACCAATAAGCATTTACAGTATTTTTAATGAGATAGGGGGCCAACAAGCATGCTGGTCTACTGATGGAAAGCAACCATCGCCGCCCAGACACCCTTGACAGTTTGAGTGAAATCAAGATATTTTTCGTCACCTACACACTTTATCATTCTAATTTATAAGTCAGCTTACAACTTATGGAGTAGGTACTTACCCAAAAACGGGAATAGCCAAGTTTTATTGTGACTCTTAAACTTAAATATCAACCAAAACTTTATGATAACTTGCCTACAAAGTACCACCTTCATAAGTTAAAATAGTTCTAGCAATTTCTTTTGTTTACAGCTCGGGCTTGGTATTTCCAAACGTGTACGGAATACGGGTTCTTCCAAACCGCGCCCAGAATTGGTACGGTCTTCGACCCACTCGTATGGCTCTCTGTAGATTTCTACGTTGATATTTGCAAGAAGGCTTTCAGCGAACGGTGAGAGAACTAGTAATAAAATTAAATGTGTGTGTTGATATCAATTTCATCATATCGTCGGATAGTGCAATACCGCGTAATTAGCACGGGTAAATACTGCGTATCTACAAAACACCCACAGTGCAAAAACACGATCTAGCACTAGTAAACACTGCGTACACCCAACTTTATACTGGTTTGAACTGGTATATTCTAATCAGGATTTTACGTTCGTTGGCGGGAAATATTAATTTGGCTACATGTTTGATACGTGGTATTAACCAATGCCAATTACGCGGATTGTCCCTATGGGTGTTGTACAGATACGCAGTATTTACCTGTGCGTACAATCCCCGACGATATACTTATTTACTTTTATATTATTTAGAGCTGTAAGGGGCCGTCCATAAAGTATGTCACGCCAATTTCGTCATTTTCAGAAACCCCCCCCCCCCCCTGCGTGACGTACTTTATGGATGGCCCCTTACAGCTGTTTACATCTGATCTGTTTGTTGTTTTTTGAGTCAAATATCGACTTCTAGTGGTCGAATTGCCTTGAAATTGGTATGCATATTATATTGGTATACAATGTAGGACGGATGACAATGCAAGTACAGTCAGCAAAAAAAACTTGTTTTTTTATCATAACTTTGCTCCCCCGGAACTAAAAAGAGGGGCCCGATTTTTAAAAGCACATCACTCGAAAGTGGTATAAATCTGTTTTTCTTCAACACTACAGCTCTAATCAAATTTTTGACTAGGTCACAAGATTAATGAGAGCCGTAAATATTTTCTAAGCTACTCGTATTTAAAATTTTTACCCACTTTCGAGTGGTATTTTCACACGGGTGCGTAACGATGTATATAAAAATTTTTGGTATAATATTAGTAGCAATAACGCTCATTTGATATAATTATTAAATCATATAACAACACTTAATATATTTACATATGACATAATTATAATTTCTTATAATGATCATTTGATATAATATCATTTAATATAACATTCTTTAAGTATAATGCTTATTTCCTATAATGAACTTATGGTATAACGTTATTTTTATATAAAATACAACAATTGGCATAACCATTATTGATATAATGTATTAGAGACATAATCACAAAACGAACTGCTATCAAAAAGTAGGTTAGGTTAGGTTTAAACTGCGTCCCCCAACAAAAACGAACTGCTATAAAAAATATTTTTGTAAATAAAATGAGCGTTGTACCATATAATCGTTATAAGAAATAAGCGTTATACCGAACGATAAATATACGAAATAAATTTATATATTTTAAAATTATACCAAACGTTTATTTATACACAATGAGTGATTATACCCTTTGAAATTATATCAAATGTTGATATATCGATAGAAAATATATTAAATATTTTTATATCAATCATTACACACCCATTTTCACACACGTGCTTTCAAAAATCGAGCCCGTCTTGTCAATTGTCACATGCGTTTCTTTTTAGCTTCGACGAAGAATTTGTCTACGACGCAGTGGAGCGAGTAAACCTAGCGTTCGGCGGCTTAGAGCCCGACGTCAACAACACCATCAACATTCACGGAGTCATCGACCCCTGGCATTACCTCGGAGTTCACGACCGGGACCTGAAGGAAGGCTCGCCTACAATTACAGTGCCTAGGTACTCGACGTTCCTGTGCAATAATTAATAGACGTCAGAAATGCTTTTCTCACGTCCATTACGTGTCTGCTACTAGAGTAGACGTAGTAAATAATCCTTTCCCATCGTGGACACACGATTACTTTCGAGTGATGCCGACGTGTCTGAGTCTCACTGAAGTAGCATGACATTACAATACAAATAAGAACATTTTATTACATTGACAACTACAGTAGCTAACACACTTAGCGACAGTTTTGGCAACGTATACTGTATAGGATTCGTAGTTGGCAAGTGGGTTAGGGCCCCAAGCGGGATCTAAATAAACTATCGAGACTGCGACAGTAAAGAGCAGAAATCAAACGAGGGCGCCACTTTCTAAGTATATGTCAAATTTTTGACTTGAAAACATGGCTACATTTTGTGTAAAATGTTAGTTCCTCATCCGTCCATTGTGTCTCTTTACTGTCGCATATAGTTTAACCAGTCGCTTCAAGTTTTGTTGTAATAAAATTTCTGAAAACTGGGATCGTGTTCAGATATTTTTGGGCCCGGAGGATGCGTCAGTGACGATCAAAGAATTCAAATTGTTTTATTTCATTTACTATTATAATAGTTCAGTTAAATTGCATTATTTTTCAGAGCGTCACATTGCTTCGATATGCAGAACTGGTTGACGACGGACACCATCCGCATGACACAGACAAAGGTAGCAGCGAGGAGGATAGTAGCTTCGTGGCTCCAGTCGCCGTAATATAATACTAAATACAGTTAATTATTGTAATGGTTTAAATTAAACACCTTTTCAAATCCCGATAATGTGCCGGGAGAACACAATTTTAATATTAGTTTAAATTCCACAATCTGATAAATCGATAATCCACAGTAAGTCAATTAGAAACTTTTAACGGGTCGAAACAGATCAAAACGTATAATCACAATACTCACTAACCGACCTACGAATTGTTAAAATTCTAAATCCTAATGTCATAAAATGTACGGTTAGCGTCGCGCCTAATCAAGCCTACTGGCGGAATTTGTATAATCATACATTGGGTAAATGCACAGTGCACTACTGCCCCGGACTGGTCGGTGTGTTTTCAAAATGGCTCCTTTCCTTTTACCTTTTCAGAAACACAACACAAAACGTGCTACACGGGACGCTGCGCCAACAAAAATTGGCTAAATATAATCATCAATAATAATCGGCAGTACACTGACACTTAAGTAAATTGTAAATTAAGACTTAATAATATTAAAATGGCGCACGCGCCGCCCGCAGCACAGTATTTGCAGCGCGCTTGCGCACTGTGACGCGGCGGGAGCAGTAGTCTACTCTACTCAATCATAGCACTTACAGTAAAGCTCACAATGAAAACATTCGAGTTTGAAGGCAGCCCACTATCAGTGTGTCAAATTATACTTAACACCGCTGGCATAATTAATTCATTAAAAAGGGTTATATAAAATAAAAATCACAAATTCATTGTCTAAAACGGGAGCATGTTGTGGGTGGATGGGACTGCCCTATCGAACCCCTGAACTAACTCAAATTCAGATATGACGGCACCGTGTTAAACCTACGTGTCTAATGTGTCTAATCTAATGAATACTTAACAATTACACTGAGTCCGGCAAGTGTGACCTTCGCCGTTGGAACGCCTCATAGTCCACGGTTCCAAAGGCGAGATTAGACTCGCTCGAACATAAATCGTCTATAGAGAGACATCAGCGATACAATCTCCGCGCCCTCGCTACAAAGACACACGTAGATTAAATGTTTAGATAATGGTGGAATATTTACAATGTTCTAGGGTCTCAGGTCTGAAGTCATTCTACGAGCGGCTTGGGATTCTCCCACGGGAAGCCCTCTCGCCCAAAGTGACCGTAAGTGCTGGTTCTCTGATATATCGGCGCTCGGAGGTTCAGCTCCCTGGAAAAGACACCAGATTACACAAATGAGCAGATATAAATAAGCTTCATCAAAATTTAAGCTCCTTTTTTCATAAGAAATACTGCGATCAAATAACTGAATAGAGAAAAAGAGTCCATATAAGTCATATAAGGTGCGGAAGGCCCTAGCGCACAGCCATTGGACATATTATAGGCATAATATTCAATTCGCGGCAGACGTGTCTAACAAGTAGACATAGGGTACAATGAAACTAGGTAAATAGGAGCGTTACATGGTGCTTGCTACGGTGCCTAGATTGGGAATCCCAGGACTAGAAGGTAAGTAAACAATGATCTTACTTGACGATCTTGCCGGGCCGCAGGTCAAAGTTGTTTTGCACGATGCGGAGCAGTTCCTGCTGCGTCTTGTGGGAGGTGCCGTAGTCGAACACTGTGATGGAGAGCGGCTCCGCCACGCCGATGGCGTATGCGACCTGAAACGTTACACCGGTCATCAATAACTAACGGCGATAGATTTTTTGTAGGATGGTCAATGCATTTGTGTTATGTTTTATTACAACAGTCTATCTCTAGTTGCTGTTAATTCAACACCAAGATACAGTCGAACAAAAATTTTCATGAAAGCGCTGTTTCCTTTGCAACTGTGATATTTACAATAAAACTACAGAACATGGTAACATATTCCTATAAAAATTCTAACTCTACATACACAAATCACGTCTTTAGTCTTTATCCCTTACGGGGTAGACAGAGCCTAACGTAACAGGTCCTATAGGCCACATGTAGCAAGATTGTGGGTGTACAGGTGGAAAGTGGAATCAAAATAGTGATGGGTTGCTAGCCTCATCGCCTATATGATTCCTATGATTTTCGCCCATTCCCTCGGGCTTTTACCATCTGCGCGGATAGAAAAGCAACTGGTATATTCTACGTTTTTTCTTTGGCTCCCAGACCAGCATGGAAGAACTAGCTCTAATTCTACTTATGTTATCTGTAGTCGATCCTATAAAGTATTTACTAGTTAAAGCCTCACCTGAACCATGCAGCGGCGGCAAAGGCCCGCCTTGACGAGTGACTTGGCGACCCACCGAGCGGCGTAGGCGGCCGAGCGGTCGACTTTGGTGAAGTCTTTGCCGGAGAACGCGCCGCCTCCGTGAGCACCCCAACCGCCGTACGTGTCCACGATGATCTTGCGACCAGTAAGACCGGCATCCGACTAGAAATACACAAATTTTCATTGCCACCCCATTCATATATGAATACTACTCGATAACAAAGAAATGAGCCTTGAGAGTGGTCTCACAAATAAATCAGACTTCCTAATGTTTTGTCGCATATATTTTTTTTTTTTTATATAAATAGGAAGGCAAACGAGCAAGTGGGTCACTTGATGTTAAGTCACCACTGCCCATAGACACCCGCAACCCCGGAGGGATTGCAGATGCGTTGCCAACCTAGAGGACTAAGATGAAATGCCTCTTGTGCCCGTAATTTCCCCAGCTGTCTTACTCTCCACACCGGAACAGCAGTGCAAGCACTGCTACTTAGCGGCAGGATTAGCGAGTAAGATGGTGGTAGCGATCCAGACGGACCTTGCACAAGGCCCTACCACCCGCAATATACAATGAAAACGCGCCTTTTCTAACCAAAAGGCGAGCCTTACTTGTCCAAGAGAAACACTAGTGTAACTACAGGTATTGCAAATTGGCATTGTTCATTTTTTTAAGCTGTGCTTTTAACACCTTTATTTGATAAAATGGACTATTTCAAGCAACTAATTTGAATATTAGGCTTTTACGTAGCTTTGTTAATTAATAATAAATATTTTTTCGCTGTTTGATAATTCGTGAATTTAGACAGAATCCCAATCGCCTTCGTTCGGATGGCTATAAAAAAAACGGCTTTGTCTATGGTTTTGTCGATTTGACAGTGACACGTGACAGTTGCCTTAGCTAAATTTTTTATTTTCTTTATTGTGGCAAACATTCGATGCTGGATTCTGTCTAAAAATCCGGTCGTTCGGTCAAACAAAGGTTCAAAGTTCTTTTACAAAAATATCTGCAATCATAAAGTATTTTTGAAATAGGACAAGATAAATCGGATAAATGATGGCTTTCCTCGAAATGGTTTTCGAATTGGAGCATACTAAAAAAAAAAATGAACAATGCCAATTAAGAATGTGCGCATGGAATTTATAAACCTAATTGATTAGTCTTTGTGTTAGTGAAAGACTTAAGGATTAGACATTTTAGTTAGTCAAATGAAAAACAATAATGCCAGAATATTGGTGAGCTGTTACCTGTGGGCCTCCAATGATGAATAGACCGCACGGGTTGATGTGCACAACGGTCTTCTCGTCGATATATTGAGTTGGGATCACTTCTTTGATGACCTTTTCCTTGATCTCCTCACGAAGAGTTTCCAGAGTGATCTAGGTGATTTAATATGTAATCAATTATAATGAATAAAAATAAATTGCTGACTTGAGAAATATTAGGCATTTCATTTAAAGACAGGATTATCTCAGATTAAGATGTGTGGTATCGGAAGGTTTTCTTATATTATATTTACTTACACAACCACCTCATCAAAATAAAAAAAGGAATAGGTACTTCACACGGATATAACATTTCACAATCTCACGATTCTTGTTACTATTGTTGTATAAAGTACCTATAAAATTACGTTTGGAACGTCGTTTAAAAAAATTGTTCAAAAGAGGCGATTGTTTAAACGTACTCGATCGATAAGCGAATGTTTATACAGAATATGGCATGAAAAATCTTATCTTTACGTAACAAAAGTATGAATAATTAATTATTAGGCAAGAAATCAATTTGAAGTGTTTATAGAAATATGTATAAGTTTCCACGAGCCAATTAAATGTACAGACCTTGGGCAACTAAAGCAAGACTGTTTTTTTAAATAGCATTTTTTATTACCAATTTTGAAAACTCAGGTCTTAATTATTATTAATAATTGCTTTTTCTTCCAGTGTTCTTAAGAACACTTTAAAAATTGATTATTGAAACATTGTTATATGGAACAAGGTCATTAAAGTTGCTGCTTCACATATGTCTGTGTATATAAACAGACACATAATATACGCTAAAACAATACGAAACTAACGCACATTTAACACGAAGGTGAAATGCATAAATCCTACAAAAAATTAGCTCTGTCCTTGACGTGTCAACATTCTATGGAATTTAAATCAGAGAAATTTCTTTCTTATCTTTGCGAGTTTTGTTTGTATAATGCATTATTCAAATTTCATACGAGATTGGTGCTGATTAATGTTCTTGTTAATAACAATTGTGTGCAAGTAGTACCTGAGCTTTTTAAATGGTTTAAATTTTGTCTTAGCCGGAAGATAGGCGGACGTAATAGTTAAAACAACCTGCAACATTACTTAGTTAAGGAGGTGCACCGTGGAAAGTAATGTACAGATAGTTTTTCTAGTTTTTACTTACACAACACAAAAAGTACAGAGCCATTAACTGCTTTTACCGTCACTAGAACTAGTGATTATATGCTGGTGTTGGGAATAGTTACCTTCTCAGAGTGCTGCAGGGATACCACAATAGTGTGAACTCGCTGTGGCACCGTAGCGCCGCCAGCGAACACGTACTCGCAGGTCACCTGACAATTAAAGAGAACTGTAATACACCCTTAACAAAACCTGTGATATACATACGTAGTTTCTGCCTAGGTACAATGACGCGCAATTATTGTATGTACCTACAGAGAAGCTAAGTTTACAAAATAAACAAACCCATGATAATTACTAGAGCATTAGGTCATGGCTACCGAAAAATTATGGCATCGTCATCGTTTCTTTAACCTTGTGCAATAATTTGAAGCCATTGCATTATCTCAAACTTTAAAATTTCATTCATACATACAACAAAACAGATGAAATAAAAACATAATTTCATCAACACGAATAAAGCGGCATACAAGCCGTAATAGGTTCGTGTAATAGAAACGTTGTCATTGTGTGGTCTTTGTTCCATACACATTAATTTGATCAATCTCAAATGTCGGAGCAGACGGTGTCAATTTTATCACTTGTGGTCGTTGTGGCACATGAAAGCACCCACGCGAACGTGCCGCCATTTGAGCTCATGGCAACAAATCTTAAATGAACTGCGCTAGCAAGATAAAAATATACGTAATACTTTAGACATTTTGTGATTAAAATTTTTAATCATAATATTACGGAAACATCATATATAACATAAATCACGTGTTCACAGAGCCTAAGGTGAGACTTATTGACGATTTAGCATTATGGTAAAAATCGAAAGTAATTTTAGCCAGGAGCATTTCATTTAAATTAATATTTACAAGGTTTAAAAATGTATATACATAAACATTTTTGTACGGAACAATGTCTTTAAAATTGCTGCTTCATTATGTTAAATGTACATTTACATGATTATAAACAGTGAATTTACAAATCATTACTTTATTGTTTTTGAACTAGTACTAAGTACATGATACAGTTGCATAAGCCAATGTTTATGAAGATAATAATATCAAACTTTATGTTATGCACAGTCGGGCATCAACGTGCTGCAATACAGGCAAATCTTTACAGCATAATTACTCAGTCGTATTTCATAATATTTACATAAAAGCCACCTACTTGAAATTTAAAAATTAAAAACACGTCACTATGTCAACATGATAAGTGACCTTAAATAACAACATGAAAGATTAAATAGCTATGGGTCAGTGAAACCAACTCCAGACTGTAATTGCCAGTGATAAACAGATATACTTCTTCCATATTTGAATATAATATATGGCTGATTGAAACAGTTCTGATAATTTTAATATCCGACTCCGTGCATAATTACTTTCATTATAAACTGTGAAAAAAATACTTGTTATTTTCGCATATAACGAATCATCAAGGACATATTTAACGTATTAGCATAGCACCTGTTTGTCGTACCTGTTTTTTACGTATTATTATTAATATTGTTTTCGAATATTAGTTTCGAATATTAGTCAAGAAATATTTCGCAAAATTGGCCAAGGCCAATTTTGCGAAATATTTCTTGACTAATATTATATGCGGAAGTTAGTGAGTATGGACGGATGTTTGTTACTTTTTCAAATCAGAACGACTGAACAGATCTGGCTGAAATTCGGAACAAGGATAAACTATGACCAGGAATAACACAGGCTACACTTTATCCCGAAAAATTGCGTAGTTTCTGCGGGATAGCGATAAACATTATAGAGGCGCTGGGCTAGGCCAAGAAAATTAAAGGGAAATGGGCTGGCCATGTTGCCATGCCAGACTACACGACGAGAGATGGACATCTCAAACAACAGCCTGAAAAGGCCCAAGGGAAAATAAAGAGAGGTCGCCCACTGGCTCACTGGGCTGACGAAATAGCAGATGCAGCAGGGTAAAACTGGGTTTGGAGGACCCAAGCAAGAGACAACTTCATGGACGTCTCTGGAAGAGGCCTTTACCTCATAGGAGGGTTCTGGTGTGAATTTATTTCTATTATTATTATTTTATTATTAATGTAATTTTTTAACACTAAATGCTTTTTATCTTTAACTACCATAAGTTAAATATATTAAGTTATATGTCTATGTATGTTGTAATTGCAAACCAGAAATACAAGGATTTTATTATTTATTATAGTGAACTTAGACCCACCACCGTTTGCCGGTGTATTAACTTCCTGTATGTTATGAGACCTCACAAGAAAGTTACCTGTGTTTTGGAATCCGGACGCGCCCACCAGAATTCCCCGTTCCGTCTCAAATCAGCAATCTTCTGATTCAGCCTGTGCGCTAGAACCACCGTCAGAGGCATGCATTCCTCAGTTTCGTCTGTTGCATAGCCGAACATTAAGCCCTGAATAAATAAAACATTATTAAGTACACAAAAAAGTAAAATGCATATTTTAAAGAAATAACTTTGTATGAAAAATATACTTCATTAAAACCATCTTGACTTTACATAAATATGTGTGTATAACAAAACATTTAATATACATACACATATCCCTTATGGGGTAGACAGAGCCTATGGTAACAAGGCCTAAAGGCAACGTTTAGCATAATTGTGGGCATATATACAGGGGGAAAAGGGAAACGTAATAGTGATGGGTTGCTACCCGCATCGCCTATAACATGATTTCTAAGATTTTCTCCCAATTCCCTCGATGGGATTTTACCATCTGCGCGGACAGAGATGCAACTGGTACATTATGTTATTTCTTTGCTCCCAGACTATAGATAGATAGATATAGACATTTAATATTCAATAATAATGATAAAAGTTTCAATTTGATCCGTTTTGCATGTCATTGGCTTTGCATTCAATGAATGGTACCACTATTCCTTTAGGTACTGTTCTAATTAATTTAGCATAAACAAAGCATCTTTTACTGGTAATGAGTTAGTATATTAATTAATTAGAATCAATAACACAAAACAAACAGTGTTTAGAATCATTTATCTATCACAATCATATATTAATGAGCAATTTGTTTTATCATGACTTATTACTGATCTGATCTTAATATGTAATTAACCCTACTGAAGGTGGACTAGATGAAATATCATGAAATGGAATTCCCAATATTATCCTTAGAGTGAATCAGCCCTATTCCACAACAATACTAAACTTGTCTGATATTACTAGCATTTCTCATAAAAATGCTGAAAATAATAGACTAGCAAAGTTTGGGAAATGCGTGGAAAGGCATGTATAAATTAAATGTGAAATACATATTAATATTAAAATGCTAAAAGAGACCAGGTGCAATGGTGATGGACATTACCTGATCACCTGCTCCTACTTCCTCCTCGTTTCTGTTTTCATGCACTCCGGCAGCAATGTTCGGAGATTGCTGGTCTAACGCCAACATCACGCTGCAAGTCTTGTAATCAAACCCTGGTCCCAACATGCTCATTAGTATGAGATATTTGATTTAAATTTCAGTAAAGTCTAGATTGTGCTGTAAATTGAATCCTCTCAAATACTTTGATGTGTCATAGAAGGATTAAAATCATGATAATCAGTGACAAGACTTACAGCCCACTCATAATGCAACTTCTAGCACAAGATATGAAAGATTCCAATGCAGAAATGATTTGAAGTTTTTAAATGTTTCGTGATTTTTATGAAATCCAATTCAATTGCTGAAGTAGGTAGGTATAAAATAATATTGTGAAATAATGACATCCCGGTGACAGATCCTAATTCATGCACAACAAATTATACCGTCAATTTTTATAGTATTGCCTTGATTCATTGTAACCCACAATTGTTTCGTGCAGCAGGCTCTAGAGGAAATTATACCTGATCTCCTGCCCCAATATCAATTTCTTCTCTTGCTAAGAAAGCATTGGCAATATTTGGACTTTGTTCTTCAATAGCCAGCAATAAGTTTAGTGTACGCCAATCAAAACCTATTGTGTACAAATAATAATTTAGCGTACATTGCCAGAACAGTAAAATTTTGCACTTTTTGCAAGGTATTTCTAGAAGTTCTGAATAGTTGTTTTGGCAAGTGGCAGAGTGCCAAACTAGTACTTATCATCATCAATTTAATGCATAATTTCAAGTAAAATGTCTGATGAAGCTTACCTTTGGATGAGTCATCATAGCCAATGTGTTTCACAGTCTCTCTGACTACCTTCTGGTAGTCTACATTGGCTTTGGAAGTGATTTCGCCGCACAGCAGCACCATTCCAGTTTTGGTGACTGTTTCTGTTCATATTATAGCACTTGTTAGTAAACATTCAGAGTACTTCAAACAAACACTCCGCGTAAAAATCGATAATTGCACTTACCGCATGCTACTTTTGCGTTGGGATCCTGCCTTAAATGCGCATCAAGAATGGCGTCACTAATTTGATCGCACATTTTATCTGAAACGAAATCATTACATAAAATGAAACATCGTATAATACGGGCGAACCAAAAATCGCACAAGTTAATTTCATCGTTGTTTGGATCAGACCACGTGTTGCGACTATTTTGACAAATGAAATTGTCTGTCGCTCATGATGTAACATTGTAGTTTGGCAGTAACCGAGGAGCCCTATCCTTAAAAGACTACATGATACATAATTAAATTTATCAAGTTCCAAGTAACGAGGGCATTTTATATTGTATATTGTCTGCGCACATGCCTGAGGCGGCCATCTTTCAAGTAACATGATTCCTGCAGCATTTGATATTGGAGATTTGAAACTAACCTGGATGACCCTCACCGACCGATTCGGATGTGAAGAGAAACACTGAACCGTCTTCCATATCATAACTGTGTCCGTTAGTTTTCGTATATCCATTCATTTTTGAGGTTTCCGGCATTCTGAATATGAGTTAGCTCACAAAATAACCCGACTAAAACCCCTGCCTGAATTAACACTGTGGAAAAGAGGTCCGGCGCGAGTTCGCGCTGATATTTATAAGGTCGGAGAGGCGCGACGGAGCCGCAATTAGTGACCAATGAGAAGCAATGACGCGCTGCGTACAGCTGACAAATTCAGACGCTGCTATTGGTTAAAATCGTTTGTTTTGACTCTGACAGATTCGTTTCTTCCTGTAACATAAGAAAAGCAAAAAGTTAGTAACACAATTTGTTGCTACTGAAAAAATTGCAGGATTTACGCCATTTTTATTAATAATTACGAGTTATTACAAATACCAGGGTTTTACTTTATCTTGAATCATTCAAATAACAACGTAAGTATCCAATTTGTATGAAAAATAAGTCACCACTAGTCTATTGTCTATGATAGTGTAGATTTACTGCATTATGTACCTTTGAAGCGGGAAAGTTAAAGTAAACGTAAGAATAAGACTTATGTTTAGAGGAAAGAGCTACATAATGCTAGCTAACTTAAAATACTTTTTACGTAATAATTATTCACATTAAGTAAGCATTATTGTCGCTTCTTAAAAAAGAAGACAGTACCTAAGTTAAACATTTACGAAGTTATAGATACAACTATCCTTAGATTAGCCTACCGGCCAACGAGCGTTGTTAGTCGTTTCAAATAAAAAAAATAACGTAAAAGGTGAAATTGATGTTTTTGCGCCTACTTTCAAATGCTCAAACACTAATACCATCAGCCAAATTTGCGTTCTGCCACCATAAGGTTAAATAAGCGATTCAGAATCAGCGAGTGTTGGGTAAGTGAAAAAAATACAAGGCAAATTTAACAAAATTGTTTGTTTTACAAAATCCATAATGCATAGAAGTAGGTATAACTTACTATTTATTTTGAAAACAATAACAATAAAAAAATACGAATTATAAAATACTAGCGACCCGCCTGGAATGAGCAAAACCCGCCTGTTTTAGGTGCCGAGGTGAAAAATCCTTTGCACGTCATAAAATACAATGTCGACTGTCTGTCTACCCCGTAAGGGATATAGACGTGATTTGTGTGTGTGTGTGTGTGGGTGTGTGTGTGTGATAAGACGGTTTAGCGACACAATGCATATTCATTTAATAGCTAGGACTACCTACCTATTCAGCCGACCGCAGTCCCGCGTTTTTGAACCTTGACCGTCTAAAAAAGTTTGCAGGGCCTGCGCCACCCCCTTACTTAGGTACCTACTACTATTTTAAAATAATTTACTAGTTTTTTTATAAAAAAAGGTAATCGGTGCTGCCTGTGGAGGCTTTTTTACCGCATCTACCCCTAGCTTAGCTGATCTACTTTTAAAATCTGACAAGGTAACTAATGACTGGCTTGTAGGAAGTCAACCTACTCAATAGATACAATGTTTTCACTTAATAGTAAGACAATGAACTAACAATAGGTAATAACACCAAAATCGTACCGACTTTTAGTAAATGTGTATACTGAAAATACTTATTTATTAGGTAGAGTCTTAAAACAGGAGAATATAAGAATATAAGTATATGGCTATGTATTTGGTCAACTGAACTAAGCATCTTACTAATAAATTTAATATTGGGTATATTTAGGTACACATAGTTTACTTACCTGTAAGTCAAGTTTACTGAACTATCTTCACTTGTGCCTTCACTTAAACACGGTACTTAATTGTAGCAATGAAGAGACTGAGTGCAGAACTTAATAGAATCACAACCGATGAGCTGTACCCGACGCGATCTATCTTTAACTGAAACTATTTCTACTGAATCAATTCTTTTAAGTACACTGCACAATCTGTGGAGGAGAGATAACATCGTGAATATTATGTTATTTAAAGATAGGCCAAGATCTTGTCTTTAAGTTCAACGTTTAACAGAGAATGACTTAATAATGTAGGTAGTTTATTTATTTCTATGAACACCATGTGTATTTTATTTTACAGTAGGCCGCAGTGTGCGTCACCCTACATCTCGTATACCTAGCTTTAGTAGAGCTACCTTAGTAGGAAACCGGAGACTCGATTTTTATTATTGGTCCAAACTAAAATTAAACGTGCGTTTTTTTTTTAAACAACTTCTGTTCAGTTTCATTTCGCAATCCTAATTGACTTGATACATTTAGTAAGATAGGAGAAGCAGCAAGGAAAATCAGTTCAATGTTTTGTTTTATTTAAGTCCCTGACGATTATCTTACATCTTACAAATATTATAAAGGCGAAAGTTGTAAGTTTGGATGTTTGGATGTTAGTTGCTCTTTCATGGCAAAACGGCTAAACCGATTTTATTGAAATTTTGTTCAAAGATAGTCACAGTCCCAGGGAAGGGACATAATAGGATAGCTTTTATCCCGGAATATCGCATAGTTCCCGCCAGATAGCGAAAAGCGAATTCATCGCAGACGGAGTCGCGGGCAACAGCTAGTCCCAAATACTTTTAAAATTAATTGCTTACGCGAAAAGTAGAAAAGATGAAAATGGGACTGCAAATTAAAACACTGGGTAGCTATTATTAAATTATAAACAGGTACAGACATTTCAAAAAGTAATATAAAAAATAACAATTATCGTTAATTTACATACCGCACCCTTAGTGGAAAAAATACGTAAGTCCTATTGACTTAACATGGGACTTACGTCTTTCTTCCACTAAAGGTGCGATACGTCTATTCACTGTTCAGTAAGTCCACATTTTTATCTCATAATATTGCATTAGTTGGCAAAACTTGTTCGTTTCTATCAGACCATATTTAATAAGTTAATAACAATAACCAACTTTACTAATCACTAGCGAAATTTGCGTCATCTATATATCAGCGTTAAAAAACAAGTAGGTATGTATTTTCATAAGCGTTTTATTGTTAGTATCGAAAGAAACAATTTTTCACCCCAAGAGGATGGATGGAGAAGGAAACAGCTGAAGCATGTATAATAAGCATGTATAATGTATAATAAGTGTATACCCTTTACCTACTCTGTTTTTACAATAAAACAAATTTTGTTTCTTTCTGAATCATAATCACCAGCGCTATTCATTTCTGTAAACAGAGAAAGCGATCCCTTTTTTCTGAGATTTGTGATATTTTTTTCATACATTTACCGATATATCGTATCGAAGTGCGCGTGTCTTACGGAGCGATTTTCGAGCTACATTTCTCTGTATGTTTTTATGCTTATCTTACCCGCTTTCGCTTTCACACACACATTGACACGTATGCAGATGGTAGGTATATTGTGTTTGTTTACCACAAGTAAAGCTCTCTCGCCATCGTTGATTTTGCAAACTCAAATGGAACGAATTTGATCAACTTTTTCTAATAGTCATATTGAACTTAAATTTGCCATTTTAACCTACTGGGTTCCAATGTACTATGAAAAGGACATAATATTAATTTTGAACCTTAATAACAATTCGCAAGGATTTTAAACCTATTTGACAAAATATGATAACCTGTATGCAGGACGGTATTATAAGAGACACCATAAAAATGCAATAAAAAGGTAATTAATTAATAACCTAATCAAAGCACGTGCGTATTAAAACCTTTTGTTTTTAAGTTTTTTTTAATAAGTTACATTATTGCTCAGGCTGTAGATTTGCGGTTGAAATGTTAGGGAAAGACAAATAGCGAATCAAACGTCTATATCTATAGCATGCATTTAACTTATGCTTAACAGAAATATAATGTGATACGTCACTGCTGTGAGATGATAACAGTTATGGGTTAATACATAGATAAACTTTTAACTTCTAGTTAGCAATACGACAGCAATAACGAATAATGACATTTAAAATTTTATTCTCTATCATTTCCATGGCATGACGCAACGTTTTGCAATCTCACTCAACTTAACTATAACTTATAGGTGCTTAAAAATGTTGAATTGATGACAATGACATGCGTTGGTCGGTCAATATTATCGTGATACTATACACTGTCACATTCTGGTACCCATAGTACAAGCTTTGCTTAGTTTGGGGCTGGGTCAATTGGTGTAATTTGTCCCAAGATATTATTATTATTATTATTCATACAAGAAATGTCAAAATGAACACGATGGCGATTGCGAGCGAGTTAGGTAATAAGCCGACAGGTGCCAATGCATATTTTTTATTGACGAAGAGGTTATGACTGTCTGATTTTTTTATGGGTTCGCGACTAGCTCCGAGATACATAGCAGGGATGTTGCGAATATTCGCATCCGCATCCGCACATGCTGAACATCCGCATCAATTTCGACATCCGCATCCGCATAAATTGATGCGGAGCTGAAGCGGATGCGGATGTGTAGCAGGTCGCGACATGAAAGAAAGAGGAGGGCCCGGCGAGTGGTACGTGTCGACCGCGCGTGCTGATTGACCAATAGGAAAGCGGTAATTTTGTTTCGGACTTCGGTGAATCGGTGACGGTGACGCGGCTCGCTACTGTTTTGTTGTGACAACTGACAAGACCTGACTCGCGCTACTGTGTTTTTTAACTCTACCAACCCAACACTTAAGTTTTTTATACAGATCCGCATCCGCGGATGTGAGCCTCTTAAAATCCGCATCCGCTGATGTGGAAAAAAGTGGATCCGCAACATCCCTGATACATAGTACCTACCTACCTATTACCTAAGTATATTCTGGAATATTCCTGTTGGTAATAATTAGGTAGGTACAGTCATATTATTTACGCTTAGCTTACAAATAGTTACAAATTGTTAGAACAAATTTATGAAAAAGTACCGTACATGAACTTAGCAGGAGTAATTAAATTAATTTAGATTTTCTCTCTATATTTATCTCAATTTATACCGCAGCAAATGCAAATCCATATAAAAACGGCACAGAGACAAGATAAGCACAGGGCCAAGTATAATGACGTAAAATGGACACAGAAAAAAATATTGATAAGTATATAAATTTACTAGCATCTGCCCGCGACTTCGTCTGCGTAGAATTATACATAAAAACCTTCCTCTTAAAACTCTATCTATTAAAAAAAACCGCATCAAAATCCGTTGTGTAGTTTTGAAGATATAAGCATACCTACATAGGGACATAGGGACAGAGAAAGCGACTTTATTTTATACTAAGTAGTGATAGTGATATCTATGTGAAATAGGGTAAGTATATTAAGTGAGAGATTGTTCTACTTTCAACCACCTCATAAGTAACCTATAGACCTTTGGAAGACTTAGCACGGGTTAATTTCGTTTGCAAGGGCCTACCATGACGTCTTAATGCGATTCAAATCCGAACCAACGTTGGCTCGATTGCTGTCAGATCCATACTACAAGTTTCAAAAATGACAGCTACAAAATCGGAATTGAATCGCATTAAGACGTCAAAGCTACCTATGTTCAACTGACAATAGAGATCAAAATACCATACATACACATACACAAAACACGTATTTATCCCTTACGAGGTAGACAGAGCCTAAGGTACCTAACGGGTACCTACAGGCCACATTTAGCAAGATTGTGGGCGTATAGGTGGAAAATGGAATCAAAATAGTGATGGGTTGCTAGCCTCATCGCCTATAACATGATTCCTAATATTTTCGCCCATTCCCTCGATGTGCATTTACGAGAAGCAACTGGTACATTCTAAGTTTTTTCTTTGCTCCCAGACCAGCATGGAAGGTTCACTCAAAATACCAGCTTTTTCATAATTATTTCAAGGTTTGGCATTTTTTTATGCTAGTTTTACTTGACATCACAATATACGTAGAAATAAAAGTATAAAGCCGATAATGTTTACGCATTCGCACCTTTACAGTAAGTATTTGAACTTTTAGTTTTAATGAAAATGGAAACAGGATAACTAACAACGCGGATAACTTTACGACCCGATGACTACCGTCCTGATAACATTTTTAGTATTTTTACTTTAGCGACTGCATGCTTAGGAACTTTTATCTCATATAGGTACTTGAATTGTTTTCCTTCTTTTTATCGCATATATATTTTCTGACCCCTTGTTTTTCACGTTTCCAACTTAATGTTATCGTTGTCAAAGGTCACTTTGCAAGATATTAAATTGCACGATACATGGCACGAGCTTCTTCGAGTATTTTACTTATTTCTTAATTATGATGTGGATAATTAATGCGTTTTTATCGTGAACATTTAAAATATTATTTTACACAACAGTTTGTTTCGATTTTTTTATTAAGTAATCCGTACTCCATACTTGTGTGTGTATTTATATATTATGTAGTATATTTTATTTATTGTGTATTAGTTTATCGTATTTATCTATTATGTGTAGTTTATTATTATATCTTACATTATTTAAAATTTAGTCATTTAGGATTATTTTAAGTTTCGATCGGTTCTTTTACTTTTTCTGTGTGTCTACTCTTGCTTAATACTTATGTCCTGTCAATCTTTCAAAGGTTAACTGGAAGAGATCCCTTTTAGGGATAAGTTCGCCTTTGTGCATGTGTGTTATCCTGTATTCATCGTTTTCTTGTGTTTTATGTACAATAAAGAGTTATACATACATACATACATATCGGAAAACAGGTTTAAGTATCGGTTGTCCGTTGAATATGGGCAGTTATTACTGTTATCTATTGCATGTGCCTGACCGTCTCGTCTGAGAGTTAACGACAATCTGGACGAAACTAGTTACATATCAATAACCAAGGTCAATCGCAATAAATTCGTGTTAATGTGTTTTCACTTTAAAAGTAAACGAACGTAAATTACCATATTCAAAGGTGTGCAAACTCAAAACGTTCAAACTGACGCGATCATAATCATAATCCTTAAAAAAGTAAATTATTCGTTATTGTCTTAAAAAAATATACAGATTCTATTAGGTATAATATTTTTGAACTTTTGAAATCTCTTTACACCATCCTACTAATATTATAAATGTTAATGTTTGTTACTCTTTCACGCAAGAACCGCTGGACGGATCTGGCTGAAATTTGCAACAGAAATAGATTATAGCTTAGAATAACATATAGGGTACTTTTTACCCCGTAAAATGGTGTGATTCCTTCGGGATAGCGATAAACGAATTCTTTGCAGACGAAGTCACGGCGCAACAGCAAGTTTACAATATTCTTTGAATGACAACAACAAATGGTACCTTAGGGTGATTTTTTTTAGTGTTTGTTGTTGTTATGACTATGACAAATAAAACAAAATGTTAGAAACAAGAAGCTGCGACGGGGGCAAAGCCGAGGGCTACTGCTAGTTACTAATAATTTTATTAAGTACTGTGAACTTTCATTTGGTACTTACGTAGAGCTGTTTCTGTCTGTGCGCTGGTTTGTTATGCTCATTTTCCTATCGAACTTTTAGATTTCGCCTCTCACGTGCCGCAGCACGTGGTGTGGTGTGTGGTGATTGTCCTTTGAAAACACTGCCTAGAAAAATAGGCAGACAAAAATTAAAAAATAAACTAGAATTCGAAACAAGAGGAAATTCAGTCTGCTTAGGGCTTCCATTGAAAACAGATGTATTGATTTGATAAACTATAATAAAAATATAAATAAAATACTGAACTTATATTCAATTCAAGCAGTTTAATTAAATGATTAAATAGTATAGTGTGCCATCTAAGCTACATCATCCCGTCGTAGAGTCAGTGCCTCTTCAGGGCTCTACAGTACACTAGGTAGTAAAAAACTCTTCTTTAAATAGCTTACATCCGTTTGCGTAGTACCTTTACTTACCATAAGAATAGTAAAGAGAAGTATGATGCGTTCTCAGGGTTGACTGTCATAACAAATCGATGTGGCATAAATAACCGCTCGAGGTCAAGATCCAAGATTAGCCTAATTCTCTATTTAATCTAGATCACAAGTTGGTAACACGAGGCACACACTTTTTATAGGAATATTTTTTTATAAATAGGTGCATTAATATAACTTTGTCCCTTTCGGTGTTGAGACCCTTGTTCCGTGGGGTCCTAGCGCTATTAGGCTCTTCAAAGCTATTTCGAAGAGGCTTATAGACGCTACGGGTGACCGCAGAGCTGGCAGCTTCCTTGGACAGCGTATTAGTATCGCTGTCCAAAGGGGGAATGCTGCCTGCGTCTGTGGAACTATGCCACGGGGGCCCCTCCTTTTTTATTATTTTATTTTAAGATTAGTTGTAGTTTAATTTTTAATTCGTTTTTAATTTGTTTTAATTCCCCAATAGATACATCAGGGTTCTTAAACTCAAATAAACGAGTTATTGATTTTGATTGCTACAGTCTATCTCGATGCGGTCAATAGATCAATCCTAACCCGTGGCTTGCTATGGATCAATAACATACGTACTAAGAATCAAGAATGACTTTCGCTTAATGTTAACGACTTGATAAGTCAAACAACAACAGAACTATTACCAGTACTGTGGTGTTTAATGTAGATATGCACTCGTCACATAAAAATTACTGACAATTTCATGGTTATACATTTTTTAAATAAAAACATAGAACCGCCTTCAAATGTAGCCTAAATCCGCCTATATATCATCATCACTACTCACTACATAGTATAAAATAAAGTCGCTTTCTCTGTCCCTATGTCCCTATGTATGCTTATATCTTCAAAACTACACAACGGATTTTGATGCGTTTTTTTTTAATAGATAGAGTGATTCAAGAGGAAGGTTTTTATGTATAATTCTACGCAGACGAAGTCGCGGGCAGAAGCTAGTTTTATAATAAATTGTATTAATTATGCTACTTTAGAAATATCAAACTAAAATTATCTTTGGTGCGCGTTACCTATTTACTTTTTACCTCTATATGTTTGAAGTTGGCGCCTCAGCCCGCAGCCCGCGCCGCCACCCACGCACGCTCCCTTCATACATAACATCGTTATTTCGAATAAACATAACATTACAAATAAAAATAAGACAAAATAAACTATAATTTAACTAAAAACAAAACTAAAACTTATCTTAAAATAATAATGAACGATTAAAAAAGGATTCCCCCTTTGGACAGCGCTAATACTACTAATAGGTATAGGTACGTTGTCCAAGGAAGCTGCCAGCTCTGCGGTCACCCGTAGCGTCTATTAGATTAAACTCTTCGAAATAACTTTGAAGAGGCTAATAGCCCTAGGATTCAACGGACCAAGGGTCTCAACACCGAATAGGACAAATTCGTATATTTTCGGAGCGCAAATTGTTGCAAATATCTAACTTTATCTACTTAGGCGGTTGCTCTTCCATACAAACCTTCCGTACAGCTGCATTTCGTCCACAGGCTTAATTTTAATGCGGTTTTTTGAGGATAGTTAGCTATGGATATATTGTCTGCGCAAATTACAAAACAGAGTGCATTTATCATACCTAAATTGCAGTATGATGCAGTAAATTTCGATGCATTTTACAATAGTGTGAGTAGCTAGTGTCAAATAAAAAATGTTGTAAAAAGCAATCGTATATTTCGAGCTGTCACATGACCTCCAATCTGGCTCAGTGGTCGTGACTTAAAGGACTGAATAGTGAGTGACCAAGTTCAAACCCCGACGTATGAACGATTCTTTTTAATTTTCTAAACATTGTTTTTAATAACTTACTTACTTAGTAATACTATCCCGATGAGATGTAGAAAACTTTAAGGTAAATTCAATATTTTTCTTGTCAAATCAAACCAAAAAAAAGTAAGTACTAAGTGGTTTTTGAACAACCACAAGCTTACCCTAATTAGATTTTACAGTTTACGATAAATGGTCTATACCATCAATTACTTGAAAATAAAATATATACTTGTGGTGGTAAATTTATTCTAGCCAGGATCTTTTTAAAGCAAACACATAGTTTCATCCGTACCTACGTTTAATCCATCGTCAGGTCCTTCATATTTTTTTTATATAGCCTTGTAGCAGTGAGGCATCGCCAATTTGAATGGTTTAGCGGGTGGCATTGCCAGTCCGAAACTTGGCAAAGCTTTCATGACTAGTAAGTTCTCTAGTAGGTATTAGGACCACACGTGCTTATTAATTTGGCATAGATGGTGGCGCCCCGCAGTCATATTGCCACCTTAAAATCACGTTTTGCCTTATATATTAAAAAAAAGTACTCGACCACAGAAAGTTAAAAATAAAAAAGGCTTCCAGTTAATTTTGCACTAATGCTTCTCACGAGAATCGAACCCTAACCCTCTACATCAAATCACGGACATTATACCACGACAATGATTCGTGAAATCCGACAAGCGCTAAATACAAAATAGGCCGAGTAAATAGGTTTTCTCAATTGCAGAACAATTAAAAAAAAACATGCGAGTCAAAAACCTGGCTGGCTAGACAGGTAATTAAAAAAACAATGATATGAATTGTCATAAACTAATGGTTGACAGAACGTGGTGTCTTATAATAAAAATAATATATTCATTTTATTCGGAATTAATTGAAGTCAAAGGAAGAAAGTAAAAGACGTTACAAGCTACGATATTGGACGCAGCGTAGACATTTATTTGTACGTATGTACATGTACAGGTATGTACTTATCAATTTATCATAATCATTTTTTGTAAGATACCTACAACATATCAACGTTTGTGTGATTGGTACAAATTATTTTTGTAAACGCAATTGAAGTGCTCAGTCCCGCTCCCGGTGTCTGCATGTAATCAAATCTTGCAAGTGAATTTTGACCCATTTCTAATTGATCAGTTTGACGTGAAATCTGGCACAAGTCTGATGACAATACAGTAATCTTGAAGTGAAATTCTGGTGACCCAGCCAGGGTCGCATCCGATGTTGGACACTCATCAACAGAAAGAGTAACAACTATCCATACATTCGCTTACATCTAATTATAACTCTTAGAACTTAGAGGAATCTTTAGTGCTCGAATCGAACTTGCTATTGACCAGCTTTTTTAGGGTTCCGCACCCAAATGGTGAAAACGGGACTCTATTACTAAGATTCCACTGTCCGTCTGTATGTGTACATGTTTGTCTGTCCGTCTGTCTGTCACCAAGCTGTATCTCGTGAACCGTGATAAAGGAAATTTTCACAGATGATGTATTTCTGTGGCCGCCATAACAACAGATACCTACTAAAAAAGAATATTTTTGTCAATCTGTCTATGTAAGTAACCAATGGAGGAGCTTATGTATTACTAAGTTCACGCTGTATCGTGGTTTATTTTATGGCCACATTGTTCAAATCCGTCCGTCTATGTCTGTCTATCTGACCGTCTGTCCTAACTTTATAGCTTTTTACCCATATTACGTAGCTATATTTTTTCATTTAGGAGCCACTGTCCGTTTGTCTGTCCGTCACTAAGCTGTATCTTATGAACCGTGATATGGCTATCAGCTATCATGATTGTCTGGCGACAGTTCACAAATGACGTTTCTCTGTTGCCGTTCTAACATCAAATACTAAAAACAGAATATTTTGGTCTGTCTAAGTATGTAAGTAACCGATATAAAATGACCTCACACAGCCTACAATTTGCTTAGTTGGCAGGGGTCTGCTAACACTGGATTTTATATTTACTTGCCGAATTTGGACGAAACCATCGGTACGAGAGTCCGACTCGCACTTGGCCAGGTTTTGGTGTTCGGAACACAAAGGAGCTTATCTATTACCAAGTTCATGCTGTATCGTGGTTTATTTTATGGCCACATTGTTCAAATCCGTCCGTCTATGTCTGTCTATCTGTCCATCTGTCTAACTATAGCTTTTTTACCCAATTTAGGTAGCTATATTCTACTCCCTTTCATGCTGGTCTGGAAGTACAGAAAAAATATAGAATCTACCAGTTGCTTCTCTTCCGGCGTTGATGGTAAATGCAAACAATTTGAGAATCGTGTTATAGGTGATACGGCAATCCATCACTATTTTGATTCCGCTTTCCACTTATACGCCCAGGATCATGCTTGTTCTTGGTGGCCACAAGGTCTTGTTACCTTAGGCTCTGTCTACCCCGTAAGGGATATAGACCTGATTTGTGTATATGTATGTATATTTTACAGAGTATCCGAGCGGTGTCCGAATACCGAATTTGCCGTCATAATGATAATAAAATTAAAAACTATACCTACGTATGTATATAGAAAAGTATAAGAGAGGTAAAATAAACACACATGACTGTATTGTCTGATTTTTTTAGGGTTTCTTACGTCAAATAGAAAAAAGGAACCATTGTAGAAGCACATATTTTGTCGGTCCGTCCGTTTGCCGGTCTTTTTTCCGTCTATCCATTCTTCTGGACCATTTTGTGACAATTTATTAATCTGTAATTTTTATATTTTTAGCTTTTTCATGTTTATATATACTTTTGTTTTTTAACTACTTTTGTGATTGTTATAAATAAACTTTTTCTTTATTTCTTTCTGTCTGCCTGTCTGTCTGTCTGTTTGTCTGTGCGGCCGACCATCCATTCGGCAGTCCATCCGTCCGTCGAGTCTGACTACCTGCCTGTATGTATGTATGTCTGTCTGTCTATATTTACGTCGGTCTGTCTGCTTGTCTGTTCGTTCAACCATCCATCCGACGGTCTATTTGACCATCTGTCTGTCCATTTGTCTGTTTGTCTGTGCGTCCGACCACTCGTCCGTCCGTCCGTCCGTCTGCTTGTTAATCTGTGCGTCCAATAATCCGTCCGTCCGTCCGTCCGTCTGTTTGTCTGTCTGTCTGTTTGTCTGTGCGTCCGACCGACTGTCCGTCCGTTTCTCTTTCTGTTTATCCGTCTGTCCGTGCCTCCGTCCGTCTGTCTGAATGTCAGTCTGAGTGTCTGTGCGTCAGACCATCCGTTCGTCCGTCCATCTGTCTGTCTGTGCGTCCGACTATCCGTCCGTCCGTTCGTCTTACTATCCATTTGTCCATCTGTTTGTGTGTGTAATATCTATTTATTCTTCTGTTGTACTGACTGTACGTTAATTTTTCAGATTCACATTGGATTCGGCAGGTAATTTTTGTGCATTAACAGGAAATAAGTGAATCATACATCCACTGGACGCGAGATTTTACTTGGTATTATTGTGCAAGAAGAGCAAGAACTTTACTGCTGGTGCGATGACAAAAAAATTGGTTGGGTCTAAAACACAGATTTTTATTGATGTAATTTTTAATAACGTTACGAAGTAAAACCCTCGTTATGCTTTAGGTACTGAGTATGTATGTATACATATGTATATGTCACAGGAGACCCAAAAACTGTCATAGAAAAACCTAAAAAAAGTCTTAATTACAGTATTGGGAAGTAAAATTCTCGATTTAATCGATATGGTCTGTTTTTGTTTCATCCAAACTATCAATATATGTTCTTACATGCTGGTCTGGGAGTAAAGAAAGCTTAGAATGTACCGGTTGCTTCTCTTCCCGTACAGATGGTAAAAGCCCATCGAGGGAATGGGCGAAAATCTTAGGAATCATGTTAGAGGTGATGTGGCTAGCAATCCATCACTATTTTGATTCCTCTCTTCCATCTATACGCCCAAAATCACGCTAAATGTGGCCTTCAGGTCTTGTTACCTTAGGCTCTGTCTACCCCGTAAATGATAAAGACGTGATTTATGTTTGTATGTATGTATCAATAGTGCGGCGTTGCAAAATTTTGTAACCCCTATTACCACTCTAATTGGTTAATTACTCTATGTTACTAGGGAAATTATCAAGACCGTGAATTGCCAGATGTCCAACAGCGGAGATTTGTCAACCCTGTTCTGAAGACCTGACGACTTTCAGTCCGTCTTTCATGTTCCCATTACCTATGATCGGTAGAAAGAAGGAAAAGGAAAATGTATGATGCAGGGTGATATTAATATCACCGTTCAAGTTTTTGGTTGACCTTGGTAGGTATCATAATTATGCAACCGTATAGGTACCGTAAGTCGCGGGTTCATGGTGGATACAAGCCACTTCCAACCGAGGCAACTGGAGTTCTATGGGCGGTATCTGAAGGCCTATATCCAACAGTGGACGTCCTACACCTGATATGACGAGGATGATAATGATGACAAGTATCATTCAATGATACCATTTGCAATATTTTAACACCAAACTTAAAAATAATGCTTGTATTCGTCGTGTTGGTGCTTTCGACGGTGATAAAAAATCAGCCTATATAATTCTAAGCAGGAAAATAAGTTATGATTGTTCTTGTATGCATGTAAAAAAATATTTTTTGTGAACAATAAATAATAAGTGGCGAATTTCCATTACATGCAATTCAGTTAGGTATGTAATATTTTATGTATTGAATATGTTGCGTGATCTACTAACTACAATTTCGTGACATCCTTTGATAAGTTAATAAATATTTTGAGTTTCGTATCGAGATACTCGTGTTTTTGGAAAGGCTTGTATTTTTCGTCTTATTTTCTTAGGTGATAATTACACTGTAGGTATACTACACAAGGAATAAAGACGTGTTTTATGTGTGTATGTACAGTCAGCGTTATATAGTAAGTAGCAGTCAAGACCATCACTTAGCTACTTGGAAACACCCAAAATGGTCATTAACAGTGACTCAACCAAAGCGGTCAAATTGTTCGGGACATCCATCGTGCACAAATATACCGGAGCACGCACATCGCCAAATACTTAGTAACATTCAAGCCGACATTTGTACCGTAACTTCCAAACCGCCACTGGTAGCGTAGCAGCCAAAGTATCCAAAAGTATGGAACACACTAGAAAACTGAGCTTTATTTTAAAATGTATAAGATTTAATCTCGTGAAAAATAAATAAACACGTCATAAGATTCAATATCGCCTGACGTGTTTTTGATTCTAGCTAAGCTCATCTCTTGTTGACGTTGACAATCACCGAGAAGAGTACCAACTTGTCAGTGATCGTCTCATCTCTTTCATTTGACGCCTGGTATAGAAAACATCTAATCATTAGGTATAATATATGTTCTTGACTTTGAAGTGTATAGTTACGTCAATGTTTGTTTCCTTTTGAATACCCTGATAATAATGGCCTGAATTTTGGAAATATGATGTATCTAATCATAAAAGAGTTTTCATTTAAAAAGTATTAAGTTTTATTTAAAAATATCGAGGTCTTTTTTTAAACTACCAGCGCTTTGATAAATCAAGCCTTATGTGCGCATACCACGTGTAGCGTGGCGTATTGGCCTAGCTATTGTGGGATCTTATCTAACGCCTATAATAAACTAGACGGTCGACTGTTGTGCTTTATTGTACAAATATAAAGAAACAGATACAATTCACAAAAAAATAAAAATAACATTAACCCACAGTCTACCCGTGTAGCCCACCTAATTTGTCCACCCAGAAAACCACTGAGGTTCCAATACCGGAGCTCTGTCAAAAACCAGGTGGACAAACTGCAGGTGGATCACGGTTACAGACCGAAAAAAATATCTAGAGAGTTTCGTAGTTTAGCACGCCTCTGTTCCCTGTTTCACTGGTCGACACGCGTATAGTACAGGCGTCATTGCTGCACGACGCTAGCTAAATTCTATCTCATTTTTATGCACACGATTTGTGCCTAAATGTATGACGATTTTCTTGTGGGCCTACTCTATATTATGGACAACCAGTTGTGCCATTAGGAATTTCACTCCACCGTAAGGTTGACGGCGGGGTTCCTATTTCTATTCAGTTTGCCCTTCGGGCATTTGAAGTTGCCTAATGAACCTAACCTAATTTTACTATCTCTAATGTGAATGTTTATTTTTATAAGCCCGAAATTCCTATTGGCACAACCAGTTATGCATATAGTTGGTCCATGAGGAATGAGCTGATATAATTCGCGTCGAGCTGTAGTTTTGATTTCTCGCGTGTGGACTAGACACCGTGAGAATCTGCTTTATCCCACTGTTGGTAACGCTACTCAAAACCATCGATGGATGAAGTTCGACTTTTGCGGAAGTAAGTATCAGTAAGTAAAAGTGAGTTCAGATGGATTCGATTTGTTTTGGAGTTGTCATTATTTATTTGTCGTACCTACCTACCTATTGCAAAGTCATCATAATATTTTATCTAATATAATTTTTCCTTTCATGCGCTATACCATGAATTAGTAATATGAATTATGATGACATAACATAAAAAGGCAGGTCGCAACTCTGGAACAAATATCTAACCGAAAACCACCTGTCTAGTTCACCTGGGTGGACCATGGGCAATTTTTCTTGCCAGTGGTCCACCTCCGTACACCTACGTGAACCATGGGCACTTTTTGGACCATGGCCCATAGACATTTGCCCGTGGTTCACCTAGGTGTTCTGAGGTGGAACATCGGCAAGAAAATGTGCTCGTGGTCCAACCAGGTGAACTAGGCAAGTGGCCCACGTCCGATGACTACCAAAATCCCTAGCCAAGAAGCATTCAGACGTAGTCCCTACGCGCTATGCGTTATTATTTAATTTCCTTTGTGATCCTATACCTATACTCCAATGCATTTTGGTGAAAGGAAAGGATCCGAATGGCTAGCACGAGTGACTTCGTCTCATTGCTGTAAGCAGGCTGATTCTCAAGTTACCTGTTTACGAAAGCCTATGACGCGAAACGACAATACCTATAGTACGGCGCTAGTTGTTTAGATGCCTCAGACGAAACGTTTGTAATGCAATGCATAGGAGTATTAATAAACTGTCAGACGATGGTGATGATGATGTCTCTACGTGTGAGCGAATATCAGATATGAATCGCGGGTTCCTACATACTAAATACTCAGACATTTCAAGATACTAGCAATGACGGCATATGAATTCGCCGCTAGAGGCGCTAAAGGAACGTAAAATTAGTACTACCTACAAGTTGCATATTCCGGCTTTACATTACATTGTTTCCGAATATTTTCGCAGACATACGACAGGTTTATTAAAATGTTAAAAGAGAAGCTATGAAAAGTAGGAGCCAGACTAAGAAGGCAAATAAAATGCCAGCTAATTTAGAGGATAAACGGGACTGTGCAACACTGTGGGTAATAAATGATGATGATGATAAATTAAAAGAAATCCTACAGTGGCGCCAACTAGTGAGTACAAATACGATAGCCCTATTAAAATTACTCCCTAATATTCAAAAAGGGTTGAAGGTGGCATTGATTCACATATTTGCATCTGCTAGACTCATATATAATATTATTATGTGTTTGTAACTAGCCGAGCTCGCAAAAAAATATTCCGCGTTAAAGTCAGTTTTTGTCACAGATGGCGCTGCATACGAAAAATTAAAGATTTTTTTGTGCATTTTTCATATTTATAATTAGATATTTGGAAGAAGAGAATTCTATTCGAGGAAGAGAGAAAGCTAACAAATCAAAAATCATAAAAATCCGTGCAGCCATTCCAAAGTTATAAATGGTTTAAATAACACGACTTAGTTTTGTACGTATAGATTTGTAAAATTTCTGGTAAAAGTAAAGTTGATATAAAAACGTAAATATAACGTGAAAAATTACGCTTGCAGCTTAGCAAGGTGTTGCAATATTTTTCCACTAGTTGGCGCCTCCTATTTTCATGTGTGTGTAAGACCTAGTATCTGTATAGGGCCGTTAGTGACACCAGCGTTTGTGCAGCTATTCTCCGAATTGGTGCATTATTACCCTCTGAGTGTAGTCTCAAAAAATCGGCCGTATTAAACTGTGTGCGCAAATCAATTAATAATTTATAAGTGTTATAATAGAATCTTCTAAAAACTACAAAAAACACACATAATTGATTACAGCGCCATCTAACGGGACTTCTTCAATGAGCTAACGCGAGCATCCGCCTTAATCATCAATGAGATGGCCTTCTAGGAAGTTCGTGACAACCAATTTAAACCGCTACATTACTAACTGACACTATGTATTAGTAAAATGGCATAATTGTAAAAGTTATTTAAATAGCAATTTACTTACCCATAAAAATAATATTATTGTTAATGTTGATAAATTGGAGTCACGTTGAGTGCCTACTGTGTACACTTAATTAGTTGCACATTTCTTAAAGCCGGGTACCCATCTGCGAGCTCTAACCACCGTACGTTAGCCAATGACATTAATACGACCAATTAATTAACGCAAAAAAATTAGTACTGTAATTAGATGAAAAACGACAAGAAGTGAGAAATTCCCGGCATTTCTATACATTTCGTATGAAAAGAGCGCCGGGTCTGCGACGTGTCCCCTCCCACGTCCCTTCTGTGTGGCCTGCGTCTAAAGATCGCGATGTCTGCTGACCTGTGTAGACATTCTTGAATGTGGGTTAAACAATTCAGTTTCCTTACACGTGCAGGACACGTGGTAATTATATTACTAACCTCTGTAATATATTGTCTTATAATATAAAAATGAATCGCAGAATGTGTTGCTAAGCGCAAATCTCGAGAGCAACTGAACCGATTTCGCTAATTCTTTTTTTAGAATATTCCTTGAAGTATGGGGATGGTTCTTACGGAGAGAAAAATTTAAAAAAAATAAAGAGTCGACTGTTAGGCGGTACCAAGTTCGCCGGGTCAGCTATGTTCAGATAAAAGTCGTATTAACGCAGAATGTGGCATCCTAAATCTTTCAGGCGTTACCTGCCTTGAAATGGCATTCGCTAGTGATGACGATGCATTTCGCACAATTTAATCCGTGGCGTCCTAGCGCTACTAGCCTCTTCAAAGATATTTCGATGAGACTAATAGACGGGCGATCGTAGAGCTGCTAGCTCTCTTGGACAACGTATTTTAGTATCGCTGTCCAAAGGGGGAATGCTGTCAGCGTCTGTGGTATCTACTATGCCACGGGCCTCTCTTTTTTAATTGTTTTATTTTAAGATTAGTTTAAGCTTAGTTTTTAATTTAATTATAGTTTATTTGTTTTTACTTTCCATTTGTGACCTTATGTTTATTTAATGCAACGTTTATGTTTATGTTTATTATGCTATGCGCACGGCGCGCGTTATTCGTGTGAGTGATTCGGAGAAGATGCTATATCATAATATCAAGCCCACAGTTAAAGTTTCCAGAGCATTTGGTTTGAGAGTTGGACACGTTCCCCTGCTAGGCACATAGGCCTCCTCTCAGAATGAGAGGGCTTAGGCTACAGTACTTCCTACACACCCGGGCCCTGTTGGGAACTTTAAACAACATTGAATTGCTTCGCTGGTGTATACAGGTTTCCTTCATCGAAAAGCTCATCGTAAATTACAAAATTGACTTCGCACCATAAATTCCGAAATAGGTGTAGGCCAGATGCGAGCCCGGGTTTGAACCCGCGACCTTCCGCTTGAGTGGCCATAGGTCAAACGACAGGCTGCCATTTTTTAATTTGTAGGTCATTAACTGAAGAAGTTTGTCACTCTAATTAGGTTACTTACCTTTACCAAAATGATGACGCAATTGAATGTGGTTACGCAGGCACCGGAAGAAAGAAAGAAAGAAACGAAGAAGACATTCATTCCTTTTTGCAAGACACACAAATATAAGAGAATATATACGATTTTATAGAAAAGCAACAAGAAAAAAAAACACAGACATGAAAAATAGATCATCAGCGTTGTGTGAGTCTTCGCAAAAGTCAAACGGTCGCTGGCTCAGCATTACGCTGAGGTGTTGGACACCTGCAGCACTGATTTTCAGCCAGAACCGTGACGTGACTCACGAAACTATACACAGATAAAAAATATACTACATAAACCATAAGCTTTTACGTAAATAAAGTAATAAATAGATAGAATAGAGTAATAAATAGATAGAATAAAGTAATAAATAGATAGAATAAAGTAATCAATAGATAGAAATATAAAGTAGCATTAGTTTAAATCATTTACGAAATCTCTGCTAGATCAAGCTACTCGATTTAGCTACTTCAATCACGGCGCAGTGAATAATGTAGATAATATCCAAATTAATCTATTGATAACAATTTGATTGTAGCTGGAGATAATTTGTAAACACTGCGAACAGCACAATACGTCTTGGAACGTGGCCGTTGTTGTGTACGCCAGACAAAAGCTGTTATGATTCTGCCCCGCGCTGGAATGTCTGGTACTGATCTCAAACGCAACCCGCGAACTAACAAGTGAACACATCAGTGCAATACTTCTGTACACTCATGAACTAAGTGGTTGTGACTGTAAAACTGTAAAAAATCATTATGTACTGCAGCTCCGTTAAAAAAGACTTTTGTGAACAATGTGCGGATCCCAGAAAGTGCGGCTTTTGTGCCTTCTCGTTTTGCTTGGAGCAGAGGTAATCACTACATAGTATAAAATAAAGTCGCTTTCTCTGTCCCTGTGTCCCTATGTCCCTATGTCCCTATGTCTGTGCTTATATCTTCAAAACCACACAACGGATTTTGATGCGGTTTTTTTAATAGATAGAGTGATTCAAGAGGAAGGTTTATAAGTATAATACATGCATAATATACCGTGCGAAGCCGGGGCGGGTCGCTAGTAAGTAATAAGTTGAAGGTGATGACAGTGTTTTGCTTTTATAGCAATGTCACGAACTAGGCAGTTAATAGGTGGAGGATGAGTGTAAATGTAGGTCATTTATGCATCAGCACAAACCACAGATTTGCTATTAGTTCATCGCAATAGGTAACTGGAAATGTCGCAAATTCCTATGAAGATGGACCGTGGACTGAAAGGACCGTGTCAAATTAAACTTGTTCGTTGAATTAAATTCAATTTGATCATCATCTCCAGCCTACACACGTCCCACTGCTGGGCACAGACCTCTCACAATGAGAGAGCTTGGGTTATAGTTCCCACGCGAGCCCAGTGCGGATTGGGAACTTGCAACACACCATTGAATTGTTTCGCAGGTGTGTGCAGGTTTCCTAACGATGTTTTCTTTCACCGAAAAGCTCATGGTAAATTCCAAATGTAATTTCGCATATAAGTTCCGGAACACTCAGAGGTGCGAGCCCTGGATTCGAACCTACGACCCTCTGCTTGAGAGGCCGCAGGTCAAAATACTAGGCTGCCACGGCTTTAATTCAATTTGATAATGTTATTTAATGCCGCATTACTCTAGTTACATTTTTTACAACTAGTTTCCTTTAAAACGGGATTAGCTACGTCATTTTATCGTATGATATGATAATCCTTTGTTTTAGGTCGATGCCTACTTCAACGATGCCCTTAATCCTATAAAAGACACTGTAGATGTTTGGAATGTGCAGCGAAACGCACGCGTAGCTCACCGCAATGCCAATGACAATATATATATCTGTGAGGTAAGTCAGACTGCTTATCTAAAGAAGGATATTGTTCTGATAACTTAAATGTAAATTGCTCATTACTAACTTTGACTAGAGATAAGGATAACATTGAAGATCAATGCTGAATTCTTTGCGAGACGGGGATTTTTGTGTATAAAAAGGTGTTTGAAATTTGTTGTTTGCTATCTTTGAAATGACTCAGAGTCAGAGTGACGAAGCTCATTCCTGCTCTAGTTCAGCGCACAGTCGCCATCAGATGCCACATTGGAGCTGTGTAGATACATACATACATACATACATAAATCACGTCTTTATCCCTGCTGTGTAGATGCTCAAAAAAACCGAAGATAACCGTATTGTCAATCGCGTCAGTGCGTCTTCAGATTTTTCTTGAGCTCCTAGACAACCTTCGATGTTTGTGATTGATGGTGATCTTAACTAATTAACTGTCACGTTGTTAATTTATTTAATAATAGATAAGGTAAAGGTACCTATATCTAAAAGAAAGAAAATTGTCGAGGCTGCTGTTTTCCTAAGAGTGCAGTTCCTAAGAGGCTGGCAGAATTACCTCTCTGCATAGCAAGGCGAGGTAAGCACCAGCCCACCGATCCCCTGAAGCATCTGCCAGCCGGGAAGACAGCTCCCTGACGAGCTGTTTTGTCTCCGGCCCCCAAAGCCCTAAAGTCTCAACACCAAGAGGAGCAAAAACGCAACCCTCACCAGACCGCTTGATATTGAATAGAGAGCTGAGTGGCATGGCTACCTTTTAAAATCTTCGGAAAGCAAAATCGTGCGCCATTTTATATTGAAAGGCATTAGTTTGTTTTAATCCGTAAGCCTTATCAACAGTATCGCCCTTTGGACTCTGTTTTGTCTGAGGCGTTTCTTTACTTTATTGTGTGTATGTTTAAGTATTTATTTAAATCCAAATAACAGGAGGCACCTGACTCAGTACCCCCAGAGATCAACAAAACTTGCAACTACCGCAACACCGATTATCAAGAACAAGTTTACAAATGGGTAGCCGGCCGCGGCTGCCTCCAATTCACCCCTACGTTCCTGTTCGTCAACGGAACGAACACATTAAATTTGAACTCGGCTTGTTTTTACGGCGAATACTGTGCACCATGCCTGGAACTTGTAAGTTTTACATACCAGAACAGCTTGCAAATTAAATCATAAGTGCTTGTAAACTTAACATTCGGTTCGTCTTTATCAATCACGTAGAAAATTGCTTTTCATCAACATCCATCATCCTCAGTGCCAAAAGAGAGGAACTAGACTAATTTATATAACAAAACACCTGGCTTTGCCAACGAATAGTTACTATTGCATTAAGTGGGATTTTTCAGGTCAATGCTCAGCATGATCGGCATCCACCTATGTATCTCCTAATTGGACCATGTACCTACATGATTCGTCTGGAATTAAAATTTCATAAATTTGCTACTATTCCGCCAAAACTCCACAATACTAATAATTGGGAACGCAGAAGCGATGCCGTCATTTTTGTTAATCTTGCTGGACAGATTTTTAAAACCACATCACTCGAAACACCATAGACAATTGGTTACAATCCTTTGTTAAAATCAATCTTTGCCTGCATTGTAAGATTAATTAGAGCAGTAATTTTCTTCTTCGCCACCCGTATTTCTAATTCAGCACAATTTTTCACCACTTTCGATTGGTCGAGTTCTTGGTTAAAACCTTCATTATAATTTTATCGAACAGGCCAAGGAAGACGGCACAATAGGCTGTTACCCATTCGACCCCGGTTTAGTTGAGGTGGCTAGGGCTGTCAGAAACGCCCTCATACCAGCTGCTCACGGGCGCTGGGAGCGATGCTATGAGGAGGCCTCGCATTGCTGCACCCACTACATGGGGGTGGAAATCCTTGATGAAGAAACTTCAGGTCAGTTCTAAAACTTACATATCTACCCATTGTAAATAGGTATAGGCGAGTGTACTCGTAGATAGAGTTAACTGCAAAAATTATTCGCTGAATCTTAATATGAAACCCTAATACGTCAGTATGGTATGAGTTAGACTGAAACCTTTTTAAATATTTTTTTACATTTTTAATTGTGGTTGGCGAATCCTACTTCCTACTAATATTATAAACGCGAAGGTTTGTATGGATGGATGGATGTTTGTTACTCTTTCACGCCAGAACGGCTGGACAGATCTGGATGAAATTTGGAACAAAGATAGATTATGGTCTGGAATAACACATAAGCTACTTTTTATCCCGGAAAATTGAGTAATTCCTGCGGGATAGCGATAAACGAATTCTATGCAGACGAAGTTGCGGGCAACAGCTAATATTTCCATATTTTGGTAGATGTTCGAAGTGTTCGGCGTCCAAGGGGTGGTTTAATTATGAATCAAAAGTTACGATGGAAAACCCTTACACCTTACAGTAATAGGTACCTAATCAAATCAACCCGACCGCCTGCGAAGACATTTCAGAATATTTTAAGACACCTTGTATAATATAAACAGAATCGTGGCATATATGTGCGTATATAAGCTATCTATCTACTGTGGAACGTTCCAAGTAAATGTCATACTGACATCGCGTGGCCTGTCAAGACGAAAATATTATATAAGTTACTGTGATATCGTTCTACAGTGGGTCAGGGATCAAAATGGTTTGTACCTACCTATCACAGTCTTACAATTATTTTACCATTTTAAAAGCGTGTCGCAGTTAGCTGCAAACCCAGATTTAACAAGTGTCAAAATTTATGGAACTGACATTCCTAGGTATCTAGGTTTCATTGCGTTGACGTAGTACAGCGGTTGCGTCGTTTAGCGATGCTTACGCAATATTTATGTTATAATTGCTTTGAAAAACGTAGATAGGTACTTAGGTGATGTCACGTGCTTATTCATACTTTTCTTTTGTTTATGAAGGCTTATCATTAGGCGTCTGCTACACGAAACATACAAAAACCGTAGTTTCAAATAGACGAAATGACGTATAATAATTCAAATAATTCTGTCAAACCACTGCGGCAATCGCTGCACTTTGACCAGCCGGCCCAAGGTCAGGCATGCCACCAGAGTTAGGCAAACATGTTTTCATTGCACGATACATGCACGACAGCGAACAGCACATGTTTAATAGTTAATAAAATATATAGTGCATTGGGGTAAATTCGAAATTGGGGGAATTTCGAAAACCGTGGATATCCACTAAACGGAGGACATTTACATAATCTAGCAACGCTTACCTAGAAGCTCCAATGTCTTTGGCGTCTAGATAAGCGTTGCCAGATTATGGAATTGTTCCCCGTTTAGTGGATATCCACGGTTTTCGAAATTCCCCTAATTTCGAATTTACCCCAATGCATCATATTTTTTTTCAAAAATAAATAAGGATAATTATTTAAAAACAGACTAAAACTAAAACTACTAACTATAAAGTAAATATGTCGTCAGAATATTCCGCCAGGCATCGACCCCAAGACGCTGGCCGCATTGCCTCTGATCTGCTTGCTATTCCTAACCCTTGAGGACACACCTGTGGCCAACACTAAACGTGTCGAAAGCTCTTTTAATACAATGTTTTTCTAGTTAGCATTTGGGTTCCCACCTGTGAATTATTGTTATTATTATTTTTACCTTTTTTGTTACTTGATGGTAACCATTATTTTGATATTTCTTGGCTGCCACGATACAGGCTGTCAAGTTTGGAGTCATTGAATTTCCTTATATTGTAATTCGCTTCTATTTTGTAAAATAAATTTTACTGCACTTGACAATACAATAACTCTTTATTGAACACCACATATAACAGCCAAAACAGAAAAAGGTATACAAACTATTACATGGTAACAATAGGCGGCCTTATCGCTACAGAGCCATCTGTACCAGGCAACCATAATGAACTGGAGAAAAGAATAGACAGTCTTTACTTCGGTATTCGGTGACAAATCACTCATGAGTTGCGGAATTGCGTAACTCCTTATTGCTGGTCTGGGAGTAAAGAAAAAACATAGAATGTACCAGTTGCTTCTCCTCCCGCGCAGATGGTAAAAGTCCATCGAGGGAATGGGCATAGGAATCTTGTAGGCGATGCGGCTAGCTACCCATCACTATTATACTATACGCATATAAACTATACGCCCACAATCATGCTAAGAGTGGCCTTTGGGTCTTGTCACCTTAGGCTCTGTCTACCCCGTAAGGGAGAAAGACGTGATTTATGTATGTATGTATGTATGTATGTTTACGCATAGGTACAATTTCAGAAGAGAACAGCGAGAGTGAGGAAGACGCAGCGTCGTATTGCCGCGCCACTTTCGACGGCTGGACGTGCTGGCAGGCCGCGGACGGCGGCACTTTGGCCTCCGAGGTGTGCTCGGAGTTCGCCTACTCCAACCAGGGCCCCTCCTGCCACCGTAAGTAAAGCCTTAAGGACTGCATTATAACTTAACATGCTATAAACGTAGGTAATGTTAGGATGTCTACGGACTGGCTGGTTTACGGACTGGTTGGTTCGTGTCTGTGCTCAAGTTTTGTAAATCGAACACTCTTTCGATTTTATTCGGGTTTTGTTTTAGAATTTTAGCAGGGTTATTAGTAGCACGTATTTCAAATTCAGCACAATTGCTCACCACTTCCGAGCGTTATTTTCACATTATTTGCCTTCAGAAATAGAGTCCTTCATAGTCTAAGATCCGAAGATAAATCGACCTTCACCGAGATGATTAAAATGAAACATTGGCAAAAAAATCCTGGACTAGTCATAATATTTATTGAATAAGTATAATAATATATCTATAATAGAAAAGTATTTGTAACTCATAATGTGGTAACGTAAATAATAACCATCCCTTCACTACATTTACTGCAAATAAAGATATTATTGTTATTATTTAATAGGTATTATTAAAAATAATTAAATATAGTCTATCCCGGATTTTTTTAGCCAACCCATTTTCAATATATTTTCTAATATACTAAATTTATTATAAAATATGTTTCATTCTATCAGCTCAGTAAAGGTCGATCTAGGTTCGGATCTTTTACTATCATATGCAACCACTTTGTGGCGACTGCTTTATTCTTGTATATATTATTATATTGTAAATAGTCTTAAGTAAGTGTTTCGTTGATTTCCGCTTCCGTTGTCAGTGCATCTGGGAGTTTGACAAAACTCGCGCATGCGCGTGTCTCTTTTTATAATTTGCTTGTCGACGTGCGTAATTCACGTTTGATTGACGGTACTACGTCACTCACATCAGCCGCCCTAGTTGCCTCTGCGTGTCTGAGCCCGCAAGTCAAACTTATTACAGGTGACTCTCCTTATCACAAGCTTCTTGAAGAGTTTCCTGATGTAATGCGGCCTTGTGGAGATCCTTCGGAACGTAAATGTAAACATCAGACGCAGCATTACATCAAGACAACTCCAGGACCCCCTGTGTTTGCACGACCTAGGCGACTAGCACCTGATCGGTTAAAGATTGCGCGTCAGGAATTTGATGACATGGTTCGAGCTGGAATCGCGAGACCATCTGACAGTCCTTGGTCATCCCCCTTACATTTGGTGCCTAAAAAGGATAAGGGGTGGCGTCCGTGCGGCGATTACCGCGCACTCAACGCACGCACAGTACCCGATAGATATCCAGTCCGCCACATTGCAGATTTTTCGCACAACCTTTTCGGCAAGAAAATTTTTAGTAAGCTGGATTTAGTACGTGCTTATCATCAGATTCCGGTCGCGCTAGAAGATGTGGCGAAAACAGCAATCACTACTCCCTTCGGACTTTTCGAGTTTCCATACATGAGCTTCGGTTTGCGCAACGCAGCACAGACGTTCCAGCGATTTATGGATGAAGTCCTTAGGGGTCTTGACTTCTGTTTTCCATTCATTGATGACGTTTTGATTGCTTCGGCTAATGATGAGGAGCACCTGAAACATCTGCGTATTATTTTTGAGCGTTTTAGTGAGCACGGTATTTTGCTCAATAACAGTAAATGCGTATTTGCGGTTCCAATGGTAGAGTTTTTAGGTTATCAAGTGTCATCGCAAGGCACTAAGCCCATTGGCGACAAAGTTAAAGCCATTGAGCAGTTCCCACAACCTAAAACAATTAAAGAGCTGCGCAGATTTTTAGGTGCATTAAATTTTTATAGGCGTTTCATTACAGGCGCTGCTAAATTACAAGCTCCACTTCATGCCCTACTAGGTGGTCCGTCGGTTAAAAGCAACGACACTATTAATTGGACCGCTACTTTAGATGAAGCATTCAAAGCTTGTAAGGCGAGTTTGTCGCATGCGGCACTTATAGCGCATCCAAATTCGTCAGCTCCTTTGGCAATCGTAACGGATGCAAGCGATACGTCCATTGGCTCGGTTTTGCAGCAGCAGGTAGCCGGCCACTGGCAGCCGTTAGGTTTCTTCTCGAAAAAGCTTACGGCTGCTCAGACTAAGTACAGCGCGTACGATCGCGAATTGCTATCCATATATGAGTCAGTCAAATATTTTCGTTATATGGTCGAGACGAAACCTTTCTTTATATTAACTGACCATAAACCAATAGTTTCCATTTTCAAAAAGTCTCTCGATGCGTGTTCTCCGCGTCAATTCCGATACATAGATTTTATATCTCAATTTACTTCGGACATCCGATTTATTTCTGGTGAGGACAACGTTGTTGCGGACGCGTTATCGAGGACTGACGCTATTACAGACGGACTAGACTTTGACGCTTTAACTGCATCTCAGGCTACGGACGATGAACTTCAAACACTACTTCGTACTGGTTCATCGTTGAGATTACAAAAGGTTCAATTTTCCCGTTTTGCTTTATTTTGTGACGTTTCCGGCCCCGTTCATCGTCCGTTTATTACTGTTCAATTTCGTAAGCAGGTTTTTGATATTTTGCACGGACTCAGCCACCCTAGTGCTAGGAATACCATTAAGTTGGTAACTGAGCGCTATGTATGGCCAGGTGTTAAAAAGGATTGTAGGATCTGGGCGCGCTCATGCGTGGCGTGTCAGAAATCCAAAGTTTCCAGACATGTTCACGCGCCAGTACATCAATTTGAAATTCCTTCAGCTAGGTTCGCGCATGTTCACCTAGATCTTATAGGTCCACTTCCTATGTCTAATGGTTTTAGGTACTGTCTCACTGTGGTTGATAGATACACGCGTTGGCCTGAGGCTATTCCTTTAGTTGACATCACAGCTGAGAGCGTTGCCAAGGCTTTCATTTCAACGTGGATAGCACGATTTGGTTGCCCTGAAAAAGTGACAACTGACAGAGGTAAACAGTTTGAATCGCAACTTTTCAACCAAGTGTCAGTATTGACAGGTTCTGCGCATCTTCGGTCCACTGCGTATCACCCTGCCGCCAACGGATTGGTCGAACGTTTTCATCGCCAATTGAAAGCAGCAATTATGTGCCATGCTGATGAAAGTTGGTCTGAAATCCTTCCTCTGGTACTGCTGGGTATACGCAGTGCATGGAAGGAAGATCTGTCTGCTTCTACGGCAGAATTGGTATATGGGGAGCCTTTGCGCCTTCCTGGTAATTTCTTTGAGCCATCTGCTGATCGTATTCTAGATTACTCCGATTTTGCGTCGCGTTTACGTTTACGTATTAAAAACTTACAGCCTTCTTCTGTAGCCAGACACGGGTCTGAGAAAATATTTATTTTTAAGGATCTGCAAACTGCCTCTCATGTATTTATCAGACAGGATTTGGTAAGGACATCATTACAACCTCCTTACGCTGGTCCTTTCAAAGTAGTGGAAAGGCACCCTAAATATTTTATAATTAATGTAGGAGGTAAAAGTACATCTATATCTATAGATAGGTTAAAACCCGCTTATATATTGGCGGACAAATCTGTAGTGCCTAATTCCTTCTGCTACTATTGTTCCACCCGTTGCGCCACCGGCAGTGACTCGTGCTGGTCGCCAGGTGCGTTTCCCGCAGTTTTATCGACCGTAAAGGTCTCCGGGGGGGCTGATGTGGCGACTGCTTTATTCTTGTATATATTATTATATTGTAAATAGTCTTAAGTAAGTGTTTCGTTGATTTCCGCTTCCGTTGTCAGTGCATCTGGGAGTTTGACAAAACTCGCGCATGCGCGTGTCTCTTTCTATTTAGGCTTGCGAGCATGTATGTAGTTGTTATCCTATGTCGCTCCGTCTTAATATTGTTTTTTGTATATATTGTGTGTAAATAAAATCTGTATATAGTGAACTGTGTGATTTTTAATCTTTCATAAAACGATTCCTATAACTTCATTGCAACTCATCAGCTACAGTATGTTTTGAATTTTCCAGATTATAGCAACAAAAAATGCTACCGCAATGGCTCTTGGGAGATACAAACGGACTATAGTACTTGCAGCATCACCGCCCGCCTGCTCCGACGATATCGTTTCTACATCGCTATGCTAGCGTTCTCTATCGCGTCGTGTCTTCCAGCAATCTTTGTTTTTTTCTTCTACAAACGCCTGAGGGTGACGAGAGTCGCGCTGCACAGGAATCTGTTGATCGCCATAGTTATAAGGAATATGCTGGTCATCATTAGTAGGAGTGTGGTAAGTTGATAGGTACTAAATTTGTTTATTCACTTTATCTACCACTAGCAGTTGCCCGCAACTTCGTCTGTGTAGAATTCGTTTATCGCTATCCCGCGGGAATCACGCAATTTTCCGGGATAAAAAGTAGCCTATGTGTTATTCCAGACTATAATCTATCTATGTTCCAAATTTCATCCAGATCGGCCCAGTACTTTTTGAGCCTATTCATTACAAACATACAAAAATAGGTACAAATCTTTCCTCTTTATAATATTATATTTATCTACCATATGGTAGATAAAGTGAATACCTACCTACAGCGTGTAAATCCAATACGAGCAAAGTATTAAACTTAGGCATAGGCTTTAGTAGCGTAATCAATAATTAACGTAATTTTTTAAGTTATAGTTCTTTACACAATGGGTAAAAGTAAAAACCCATCGAGGGAATGGGCGAAAATCATAGGAATCATGTTATAGGCCATGCGGCTAGCAACCCATCACTATTTTGATTCCACTTTCCACCTCAGTGTCTTGCTAAATGTGGCCTGTAGGTCTTGTTACCTTAGGCTCTGTCTACCCCGTAAGGGATAAAGACGTGATTTGTGTATGTGTAGTTACATAACTAGCCCGCAACTCCGTTTGCGCAGAATTCGCTTATCACTATCCCGCGGGAACTTGCAAGTTTCCCCGGGACTCAAACTATAGTCCAGCGCTTTAAGCGTGAAGAGTTAATAACAGACAGATTCCCTCTCGCATTTATAATATAGTAGTAGCGATTGAAAGGCTGCAATAATTTTTTGAAAAATTACCGAGCAGCAATGTAATTTAATGCAATCCACGTTGACTTGAATGATAACTGACGACCGGATAGCCTAGTGGTTGGTGACCCTGACTATGAAGCTAGAGGTCCCGGGTTCGAATCCCGGTAGGGGCAGACAGTTGTATGATGAATACGAATGTTTGTGCCCGAGTCATGGATGTTGTATGTATTTAATTATGTATTTATCTACATTATATAAGTATGTTTATCCGTTGCCTGGTACCCATAGCACAAGCTTTGCTTAGTTTGGGGCTGGGTCAATTGGTGTAATTTGTCCCAAGATATTTATTTATTTATTTATTTATTTAACTTTACATTTGCGGGCTGAATTATTTTGTATGGCATTTTTTTTCGTTTTTTTTTAAATCTATGATATAAAAATGAATGATTATAAATTTTTGTTTTGTTTGTTCCACAGGTCTACATAGACGAGCTAACAAACACCGGTGACACGGTAATGTCAAAGCATGCCGTCGGATGTCGAGTGCTCGCCATTTTGGAGAGAATCGCGGCCAACGCCGTCTTCGTTTGCATGTTAGTCGAGGGGGTCTATCTTCATAGACTCATCGTCGCTGTTTTCAAGCGGAAACTCAACGTCATGTGGCTCTATGCTGCTGGCGCTGGTAAGGATATTGTCAAGATTTTCGCCGTTATTCATAACAACTACTTACCTACGATTTTTGAATGCTGTCAGGTCCTAGAAGATGAGCGTTCTAATTTGTTTGACAAAAAACAAGCAGGATAATTATGTGGTATATTACTTTAAGGTTGAAAATGCTTTGTACGTCGTAAAATATTATGTCGATATGACAGGACTGTCAATTTGAAAGTTCGACTTTAGCGACATATTAATTTGATACGAAGTTGGATGAACAGTGGTAGACCATTTATTTGGCCGACCGTACCCATTAATTACACTACAGTTGTGCAAGCAATATTATAAGTATCCATATTGATATTCAATTTTACTTTACTATACATATATAACATATACCTAATCATTAAAGCGATTTGGAAGGATAACGAGTACGTTATGTTAATTGTTAATAACCTTTAAGATCCAAACACCTATAATACGTACCCTCTTTGATAATAAAACGTAAATATCGGAAAATTAAAATGAACACTAACTTAAAATTAACAAAAAACATTTGCTTTGCTCCGCTACTTACGTGCAATATAGACAAGCCTGTGCAATATATATATACAGGGTGTCAGAAAACCCTTTAACGATAATTCACGAGCTTGTTCGCTATATTGGTTTGAACACCCCTGCAAAGTATGAGACCTTAATTACAACTAAAAAAAAAAAATTATAAAAAATAATTTAATAGCTTTGCTCAGTGTGCCATAGGCTTAAGCTACTCACATGCCTACTCATAGTTCTACACGTCAAACTTTTGTTGGTGACTACTTCGGCATACGGAAGTTTCGTAAATCAGCCAATCAGCCTAAATGAATTAGTTCAAAATCAACCAATCAGCTATCAAGCTTTCGCAACATAAGCGACACACAATGTCCGGTAGCGTAACTAGTTTTATACCGGGAAAATTAAACTTTTGCTGTGAATATTTAGAAGTACAAGCCAAAAACCAAAAGTTGTGAGCATATTTTGTACCTATTTCTTGCTAATCTTATGAAGTAGGTACCTACCTACTTAGGCATTGATTACAGACCTTCAGTTATTGTGTCCGTTTTAGTCACTCACATGTCAAATCACATTACCACTCAACGTGAAGTACCCCGTAATCACACACAGTACACACTCAAACATCATTTCGCTTTACTATTTTAATACAAATATTTAAAATAATTACAAAAAATAATAAAAATTGCCACTCAATATCAACTGACGGCCGTCAGTTTTATTTAGTTTTATAATCTTTTCCACTAAGGAAAGGCAAAGGGATCAAAGCCCGACAGCCATGTCTGATGTAATAGTGTTTTTGTCAAATCCTGTCACAGCCCTGACACTACTAGTCGTATCCTAACAGCTCTTCATGCCTTCCCTAATTTCCAAATTCAACATTTTTCAAGTTATTTCAAACTATTTTTAACCCCCAACGCAAGTAGAGGGGTGTTATGAGATTGACGTCGTTCTCTCTCTCTCTCTCTCTCTCTCTGTGTGTGTGTGTGTGTGTGTGTGTATCTGTCTGTGGCATAGTAGTTCTCAAGCGGGTGGACCGATTTGGATGCGTTTTTTTCTTTCGAAAGCCAGTGCCAGTCCTTGTGGTGGTTTTTAGCCATTTTTGGTAAAAATCACCGCCGCAGTTTGAAAAGTACTTGCTCTTTTCTAAAACGATGTAAGGCATTATTGGCAAAAAAATGATTTATTTATTTATTTACGGTATGATAACTCGATAATAGCGTGGGATGTTTTTTGAAATTTATCGTTAATACCCTTAACATCAAGGCACCCAAGCAAATATCGCTCTTAAAGTCGCCGGAGAAGCTCTCGTGAATGTAAATCATCGCAGGGAGAGCAGCGCTAGCCTTTTAATTCTACAGGATAAGGTCTGCGTGATATAACCGAGTGTAAAAGCGGCGCCCCACTGCTGCGCACGCTGTGCACGGACACGCTGTACACGTTACCCACATGGGTCCGTTGTTCATTTCGTACGTAGCGTGTGCGTGCGCTGGCTGTAGAAACAACCACCTACTACTAGAGCGCTGGTGGGTCGGGCGCGGCAGCCGCACTACCCGCTCGCACCGCTCTCGGTCCCTTTGTTGTCCTACCCTGCGCCCCTGTAACCGCGCGGGAGAGAACTCAGTTAAGCGGTCGGTCTATAACAGCGGATACGGAGCGAATATGTACCCCCGTATATAGCGTGATCGTGCGCTGCTGTGGGGTGTCGCCTTTATTACTACTACTACTACTACTAAACCCTGGAACATAAATCGAAAGTAAAGGACATAGTGGACAGCGCGCATATTACATAGTGATAACGGTTCGCAACCGGCGAGCGACCCTTTGATGTAGACGCCCAAAACTGACTGGGTGTAAAGGACAACTATGCGATTCTCTAAACGAGACTCATAATTATGAGTGAACGGATAAATGAGCTTATTGGTACACAATAATGATTTTTTGATTCTTTCGGGTGCCTCACGCCCGATAACAAGCAAGACACATTGTCTGCCAAGCGCAGTGATGACTTCATGAATCAGAAATTGAAGCGTGAAAATGGGTATGAATAAATAAATAAATAAATAAGAGACTCAAAAGCCATCCCACACTCACATTCATGCTTAAGTGTTCACGTCCCACAAGCAGAGAGTGAAGCTACCATAAACAAACAGCCACCAACCTCTTACAGCGGGCGCGGGCGATCACGCGGTATTCACTCAAATATGAACAGTCAAAAAACATTTGTCAAAACATCGTGTTTGTAATTTTCGATGTAGAATTCAATTTTAGTTTATTTTATGTAAAAAAGAGAAATAATCTAAATAAAACTGTGATTCTTTGCCGATATCCGCTCAACAATTAATGTGTGTGTGTGAGAGAGTGTTTAATAATTGTGGCTTTAAGTGTATTACGTGATTTCGTATTGATACAGAATAATGTAAGTATAATCATAAGCCACAATTACAGATATCCATTTTATTCCATCTCCTAACACATAATCCTTTTAAAATCATCTCTAGGTACTTTTTTAAAGCATACAAAGAATTGTAATTAGATTACAATTATTTTAGCAATTCACTTCACACGCACGTTAACGTTTGCCAGGTCGTACTGTGGATTTTCTGAAACGAATCTAGAATAATTTAAAATGATCATTTATCATTAATTAAGGAAATCCGATCAAAGTTTTATGGTAGTTTGTTTGAAAGCAAGTGCTAGTGAAGTTTTAGTTACAAACAATAAGGTTTCGAGTAGCGCTACTCACGTAACTTATGAATGAAAAGGTACACTGAGAGCATAGTCCTAAAATGCATCTTAAGATTTGTTAATTAAAGGGTTAATTAATTAACCACGAGCGTCAAACTTCGCCAGGGTGTTCAGATAGACTTACCTGACAATTCTGTAAAAGGAAGTTAAAGGGTTTTCTGACACCCTGTATATCTATATATAATATATATATATATCTATGTAGGATTGGAACGTAAGAGGATCGAGTGAAACGGGACGTATAGTGTGTGTGAAGGATGGAGAGATGTGTGAGAGAGACGGGGAGAACAGTTTGAACGGTGAACGGAAAAGTAAGATCTGCGGGTGTAAAATTATTATAAAATAGTATTTGGAGTTAAAGTAATAAAATCAGTGATTAAACGAAGTTGTTTTATTGAGGCAAGATAGATTCCCACACAATTTTGGTGTCCGAAGCGGGATTTGCCTCAATTTACGAAAAAACGAAGTGACGACGGTGCGAAAGCAAAAAGACGGAAAAACAAAAGGCGGTGCGGTGAAAAAATGGCTGTTCTCCATTTTCTCCAATACTAAATAAAGTTGATAAAAGAATTAAGAAGAAAGAAGTATCGCTTATCTGTATGAGTGATCAAGACGAAGACATATTTTACGATTTTGAATTGGATTCCTTAGAAAAACAAGAGTCAAAGATGGCGTGCGAAAATGTTGGAAATATTAGCCTAGCGACGGACATAACTCAATTCAGCGGTGACGACAAAACGTACTCTTCATCTAAGTGGGCTGAAGACATTGAAGATAATGCCGAAATCTTCGGGTGGTCGGAGGCTCAGAAGCTCGTGGTGGCGCGAAGGTCATTATGGCTGCAGTCTGAAAAAACTTTCAAGAAATACGATGAGCTAAAGGCGGCATTAATCAAAGAGTTCCCGGATTCTATAAACACGAAGGAGATGCACGAGCTGATGTCTAGTCGCAAAAAGAGAAAAGATGAGTCTTACTACCAATACATGTTAATCATGAAAGAGCTGGGTAAACGTGCTAAGTTTGCAGACTACGTGGCGATACAATATATTATCGACGGCATCCAGGATTATGAACCAAATAAGTCAATATTGTACGGGGCGACTACGTATACGGTGCTCAAGGATAAACTTCGTTTATACGAAAATATGAAGGCTAAGTCGAAAAAAGAAGATAGACCTATAAAGCAAGAAAAAGATACGAAGCATAATTCATCATCATCATTGCAATCGAGTCGAAAACGTTGTTTCAAGTGCGGAGACGAAAATCATTTGGCAGTAAATTGCAATAAGGGAATAAAATGTTTTCGGTGCAATAATTGGCCATGCTAACTTTTTAAATATGTATGGAGATCTCAAAACCATTTCGAGAAACAAGCTTTCGGTACAGTTTCTGTATATCAGATTTTAAAAAAAGTGTTACATTATTAAGATATTCGTTGAAATGTTTTGACCTTCGAATGACCTTTCTGTGACGTCACGAAATCTATGATGGATAAAGATTCCATTGCCTTATTTAAAAAAAAACCTACTGTTTAGTCTATATATATCAAACACAAACTTCACATTGACGTGTCGTTTCGGTTTGTAGTTTGTTTATAAATTTGTTATAAGCACAAAGAGTAAAACCATATACCTATAAGGTTTAAGCAGTTTTTTATCCTCTAACGGCACTGAAAATGGCAAAAAGGACTGCTACTTTCGAAAAAGCCGATTCTCGCAATTTGCCACGAGTGGACAATATCATGATACTGGAGTTCATGACGAATTCTAGCAACCACAACATCGCTGAAATAAGAGGAGCTAAAGCTCTTATGTAAGTAAATTACCGACGTCAAAATAACAACTTCATTTTGATACCTAATCAAATAGTACCTATTGCAACCAAATTTGTTTTCTCCCCATTTTAGGTCATCCCGGGATAGTTACTTGTCCTCAGCTGTAGGATATGTGGAAGTGCAGAGAAGCTTGGGAATCTGTATCGTCAAAGCTAGAATTGTACCAGAGCATAGGACACAAAAGTCATACACAGTAATGGCCAAAATAAGGGAAACTGATGCCGAAATCTTAGAGTCAAACTGTTCTGATTGTGCAGCTTCTGCAGGTAAAATCTATTATCTTTCCTTGCATAACTTTTGATTGATTTAAAAAAGAAGTCCTTTTTTAACTATAGTTTTTTTATTGTTTTTTGTATTACTTTTAACTTACAAAAAAAATAGGCAGGATATTTCCAATTTAACCTTCTTGAATTAATCTGCTATTTATACCAACCTCTTCTTTTTAAGGTGGCTGCAAGCATTCTTTACTGCTTTTATTTTGGCTTGAAAAGCAGAGTTGTGCGCCTTCCTGCACATCTACACAATGCTTCTGGATTAAGCCTACTTTGGCATCTGAACGAACCAATCATGTTTTGGCAGAAGATGTATACAATAATGTTAAGTGCCAAATGTAACTAACGTTCTAACTAATTTTTGTCCTACTTTTTGTATCACAGAAAATTATTTTATTGTTATTAAAATAAAACAACTCATGTCTTTACAAACTCAGTTTATTTTTATTAAATCACCCTGCAAATTTATCAGCCCACAAGCAATCACTATGATTGATTGCAATCGCATACTATCTTCTTCTTAAAGTGTGTATTTGTTCCCTTATCAAAACACACAATTTTTTCACACTGCATTGCAGCATTCACTTGGATTGGTAATGTTGATCCTGAATTACTAGGTATAATATTTTGGTTTAACTTTTGTTTCTTTGATATTTCTTGTGTATCAAGTAGTAAATCACACAAAACAGATCTCTTCTGAGCCACAGTTAACGGAATGCGCCGAAGCTGAGCATTTCGTGCCATTACTGGTTTCTCATTCATTAGCTTGCATTTGTGATAATTTTGGATATCTTCTCGCTGGAAAACAAAACAATATTATAATAATTTAATAATTAATAAATGCAATCTAATTTATACGAGTAGTCAATGATCAAGACTTTATTGTTAAACCATTGTGTAAAAGTAATTTGTTTGTTTTAAATAGGTACATACATTTAAATGATCTTCACAACAAAACTGCAAATAGTTCTTGAAGTATTTTTGCTTTACTTCACGACACCATTCCTCTCGCCGTCGTTCTGGGATTGGTACGAATAACAAATCCGGGTTATCCCTGCTGTTATTCGGACATGTAGGGACGAAACAATCGTAGCCTTCCATTTCAAACGAATTCAGTCAGTTCTATTCTATTCTAAGTAAGGCTTATTCAGTCAGTTAGTGATTTAAATTTTTTTGAGGTTAGCCGTCCGCGGTGACTTTTACACTGACGTTGACTTTACCATAGACTACTGTATTTTTTCGTGCAGGTGAAGACTACATTATCCATTGAGGGTTTCGTGACGTCACGTCAGTAATAAATTAATATATTTTTTTAACGTAGATAGGATTAATTAAAAACAAAAATATCGAAATTAGTTTCTTAAAATAGTCTATATTTATCAAATAAATTATAAAAACCATACCAAAAAAAAATGAAGCATGACCAATTACGGGCATATTGGGTCTCAGTGTCCGACCGAGAGCAAAGGTGGCGCTAGCGGCTTGGATTCAGTGGCGAAGCAGATGCGAGATGTCCATATAAGCGGCTCAGGGGAGCGAGCGAGACAACAATCGACTCAGTCGGTTAAGCAGACGCCGGTGGCGGAAGGGCGACGGCAATCGGCCATGTTTGGACGGACAACCGATTTGGCCAATGACGAGGCGCGCAGCAGCGACGACGGCGGCATTATGACCAATCATAGCAATGACAGCTGCGTTATGGCTTTGACGGATGACGGCGGTCAGCGCGATGTAAACAAACGCGGAGATACGACGAAAATGACAGTGAACAAGCCGGTTAAGTTGATAAATTTGTGCGGAATTGAATTAGAAGCTTTAATAGACACTGGCAGTGATATAAATCTTATTAACCGTGACATTTATGACGAACTTAAGGTGGAAAAGTGCAACGACGACTACGCGGTTTTATCAGGACTCGGAATGTCGGAGATAAGATCTTGCGGCAAGTTTTACGAGAGGTTAACTATTGACAATAAGTGTTACAACGACGTTATTTTTCATATTGTTCCTAGTAACTGCATGCCATATAAAGTTATCTTAGGCCAGGAATTTCTTAATACGGTAGTGATGGTTATGCGCGAGGGTTCCGTGTCAATATTACCTGAGGATGAGGAGTGGTTGGCGAGGGTGAATTGTTGTGTGAGTGAGGTTGACATTTCAGATCACATCCGCGACAACGATGTCAAAGAAAAGGTGGAGCGGCTGGTGGCTGAGTATGAACCTGTCCAAACGAAGGAGGCGCCAATCGAGCTTAGAATCATTCTCAAGGATGAGATACCGGTGGCACAACGTCCAAGAAGACTTTCCTTGGTGGAGCAGAAGACTGTAGAGGATCAGGTAGATGAATGGCTGCAAAAAGGAATAATACAGGTGAGTTTTTCCGAATATACTAGCCCATTGGTTTTAGTAAGGAAAAAAGATGGTTCAACTAGAGTGTGCGTTGACTATAGACTGTTGAATAAGAAGATGGTTAAGGATGAATTTCCCTTACCACTGATAGAGGATTTAATTGACAAATTGAAAGATGCGAAGGTGTTCAGTGTGTTAGATCTCAAAAATGGATTCTTCCATTTGAGAATTAGTAAGGAGTCGGTGCCATATACATCATTTGTAACGCACCATGGACAATGGGAGTTTCTTAGGGCCCCATTCGGATTATCGGTTTCACCAAAGTACTTTATGAGATTTATTACCATTATATTTAAAGATTTGATCCAAGAAGGTGTTATGATGGTGTTCATCGATGATATTATTATTCCAGCCCAGACGGAGTCAGAAGCCCTACTAAGACTGCAACGGGTATTAACAGTGGCGGCGGAATATGGACTTGAGATGAATTGGAAGAAAGCCAAGCTGATATGCCGAGAGATTGAGTACCTAGGTCATCTGGTAAAGGAGGGACAGGTACAGCCTAGTCCAGAGAAGGTAGAAGCAGTAGCCCGATACCCCGAACCGATAAATGTGAAGCAGGTCCAAAGTTTTGTTGGATTGACATCATATTTCAGGAAGTATATAAGAGACTATGCGCAGATAGCACGACCACTGACAGATATGCTGAAAAAAGATGCCAAGTTTGTCTTTGGTCTTGAAGAAAAAGAAGCATTCAGCATTTTAAAGCAGAAGTTGATAAGTGAGCCGGTGCTTAAGATTTTTAACCCGAAGTTGTATACAGAATTGCACACCGATGCATCGAGCCAGGCTTTAGCGGGTATATTGATGCAGAAAAGTCATGATGGACAACTGCACCCTGTATACTATAGAAGTAGAAGGACAAACGAAGCGGAAAGTAGATATTCAAGTTATGAGCTTGAAGCACTTGCTATTGTGGAATCTGTAAAGAAGTTTCACCACTATCTGTTTGGTATGCATTTCAAAATTGTGACAGATTGCAAGGCTTTTGAGCTTACCTTAAATAAGAAGGACTTGACTCCAAAGGTGGCTAGATGGGTATTACTACTGGACCAGTATGACTATGAAGTTGAACATCGAGCAGGTGCTAAGATGCCGCATGCAGACGCACTTAGCAGGATTCCATATGTTGCTGTGGTAACCCTACACGAGAAAATTAGCCAAGCTCAAGAAAGAGATGAAGAGCTCAATGCCATCAAAAAGCTGATTTCGAAAGATGGATCATATAACGACTTTTATATGGAAAATGGCATATTATATAAAGGGGATGAAAGGCAACTTGTTGTACCTAAGACAATGGAGAAAGAGGTTATCAAGCAAGTACATAGTAATGGCCATTTTGCCATGAGAAAGATGAAAGATGCCATAAGCAAGGATTTCTACATAAGGAACATGGATAGAAAAATTGAAGAAGTGATTATAAGTTGTATACCATGTTTATTAGCTACCAGGAAGGAAGGCAAGCAAGAAGGCTTTTTGAATCCAATTGTAAAAGAAGGAACTCCACTGCATACACTGCATTTGGACCACATTGGACCATTAACAGAGACGAAGAAATTATACAATCATATACTTACGGTTGTGGACGCATTCACGAAGTTTGTGTGGCTCTACCCTACGAAGTCGACGTCCAGCGCAGAGGTGCTCAACAAACTTCAATTGCAGCAGCAGACATTCGGTAATCCTATCCGAATTATAACCGATAGAGGCACGGCGTTTACGAGCGGTGCTTTTCAGAAGTACTGTGAAGATGAGGGTATCCAGCATGTGACGATCACCACTGGAATAGCAAGAAGCAACGGCCAAGTTGAGCGCATTCATCGCATAATGATACCTATGTTGACAAAGCTATGCATCGAAGATCAGTCGGCATGGTACAAGCATGTAGGACGGGTACAAAGAGCTATAAATAGTACTTACCAGAGGAGCATAGACACGTCACCATTCCAGCTGTTGACAGGTACCAAGATGAGCTGTAAAGAAGATATAGAAATACTTACCTTGTTGCAGCAGGAAACCATCTCCCAATTTGATGAAGAAAGAGAAAACTTAAGGCAGAAGGCCAAAGAACAGATCCTGAAGATCCAAGAAGAAAATAGGAAGAGTTATAATAAGAAGAGGAAGGAGAGCTCGAAGTATGGGGTCGGTGATCTCGTCGCGATTAAGAGAACGCAGTTTGGGCCAGGACTAAAGCTTAAACCCAAGTTCCTTGGACCCTATAAAATAACCAAGGTGAAGCGAAACGACCGTTATGATGTAGAGAAGGTGTACAGCGCTACGGAGGGTCCGAACAAGACGGCTACGGCGGCAGACTTCATGAAGAGATGGCCGGAGGACGACTGTGAGTAAAACAGGTATAGATCAGTTTTTATTTAATTTTATTTGTGTTGTTTGTGAAAGATGTCTGAAACTAAACCCTTATTCTCAGTTATTTTGGTTGCTAATTTACAATGATGGACCCTGAGCGTATAAACCTGATCTTGTATTTTAAGATTTCTATTGCTTAATTTAAGATGTGTACCTACTTCGCAATACTTACCTAGTTAAGATGTTAAGTTATTCTTAACAAGCTGTTTTAAGATGTGGCTATTTTATTTGTTAATAGTTGTGGTTGTTATGTTCTAAAGTTTACCTAACTAAAAGAAGTTTAAATATGTTATGTTCTTTCTTTGTTAATTTGTTTGCTATGAACCAATTGTAATATTAAGTTTGCTTACGATGTGTAACTTGTACTTATGATTTTAATCTGACGGTGTTGCATTGTAACTTTAGTGCTAAGATGGTATCATTGTTATTATTTTGTTGTTGAATGATGTGAAGATGAATGAACGAGTAAGAGGGCTATATCCGAGGGCAGATATGCATGTCCAGGACAGCCGAGAATGTAGGATTGGAACGTAAGAGGATCGAGTGAAACGGGACGTATAGTGTGTGTGAAGGATGGAGAGATGTGTGAGAGAGACGGGGAGAACAGTTTGAACGGTGAACGGAAAAGTAAGATCTGCGGGTGTAAAATTATTATAAAATAGTATTTGGAGTTAAAGTAATAAAATCAGTGATTAAACGAAGTTGTTTTATTGAGGCAAGATAGATTCCCACATCTATATATATATATATGTTTTTACATGTGTAATCCCACCCTCCCTGCCACATAAAACATACATAAATCCCACAAACCTAACTATCCCCTACACCGCACAAAACACTGACGCGTTTCGATCTCTCCACGGGATCATCCTCAGACAAACTTTAACTATATTAAGAATCGATTCTTTTTTCACAGTAATCGCCATAGTCCCTGTAGTAGCTTGGTCTATAGTCATGGGTATCCATGATAACCACTCCTGCTGGGTGGTGTACACGATAGACAACATACAATGGATATTGGACGCACCCCGACTGGCGATATTGGTGATCAACACAGTGTTGTTTATTGATGTACTGAGGGTGTTGCTGACTAAAATAAGGAACAGCGAGAATGCCAATCAGCTGTAAGTATATGATTATAAAAAATACCTAAACTCGATGACTTAAAATTTATCCGGAATATTTTCAGTTACATTCTGATCTACATATACAGGCTGGGAAGTTGAAATGGGGCAGCAAGGGCAGCTACTAGATCCCTTGCTGCTACGCGAAAATGCTCTTAGGAGACCTTTAGTAACTTTTTGAGTGATGACAATCGACATTCACAGATTTTTGATAAAATGTACAGTCAGCGAAAAAATCGTCAGTTTTGACTTTTTTTTTTTAATGCCAATCGGTCCCATTTCTATCAAGGATTAAAACACTCTTTGAGACCAACCGAGGTTAGAGTACTAGAACAACCACAAATCAAATAAAACTTTGATGAATGAATGTTTTGAGAATTATTTACATAGCTTTTTAAAAAAAACACGCTATTATTCACGTACAAACATAACATACAGGCTGTGAGACACATTATCCTCCCTTGCGTTGCGCAGTCGGGTAAAACTATCACCCATATTTTTATAGATGGTAACCGAATGCGCTTCTTGTTGTTCCCAGGAGCACAACGAAAGCAACCCTCTTCCTGATGCCCATATTCGGATCACAGTTCCTCCTCACCGCGTTCCGACCAAGCACAACCAATTGTACCGGCGAGCAGGCGTACTACTACGTCACGTATACTGTGGAGGGCCTTCAGGGGTTCATCGTCGCTCTACTATATTGTTACGTCAACAAGGAGGTAAGGATTTTCATGACCGGTCTTAGAGTAGAGCAAGTGAGGCGGGGACTAGGCGCCAAGGCAATTAAGGGACGCCAGTGTCAGGTGGCAAGGGGCGCAAATAACTTGCAGGGTAACATAACCTCGCTCTACTCTGATCAAGAGCTCTGAATGTGTTGCTTTAGACAAGAAAAGAGGTAGCTAAAAAGCGCCGTATAAATTGTGTGTTACATAACACCAAAGATGACATGGTAGGTACTGTCTTAGTTACTAAAGTATTTCTTTTTCTTTGGCCTCTATTCTTCATACATCATTAGGTATTTCTAACTGCACGGCACTCAACAGACATTCAATTGCCTAACTATTAGGCAATCTTAAGATAAATCTTATGTCTTTACTTTTTGTATGGAAATGGGCCAACTAACTATAACTTATCGGTTCCCTATAACTACTTAGGTTTTTATCTTTTATCTTTTTATATTAGGCATGGAAAATTATTTCTAAGGGAAACCCTGAACGATAAGTCCATGTTAAACCATTTATACCTATAAAACTGCCGAAAATGTCCTAAATTTTTATGTGATGTTCTGTGAAATCCTATGTCCACAGGTCCGCATGCTTGTTAAAGCAACATACAAGAAAACCGAAGAAGCGGTGGTATCACGCGTCCGTGGAGAATCTTACAACCGACCGAGTATAGGCCCTAACTCAAGGAGGCTAACTTACAGCACCAACATCCCTTCGCACTATGGCGAAGAAAAAGACAATCCAGTCGCCCCAAATATACATGTAGCTGAAATCATATCGATACAAGCTAGCGAACGACTAGCTGAAATCCTGGAACCGATTTACGAAACAATCGAAAGTGGTGTCGCTAATGAAGGCTATGATTCACTGGAAAGAGGAGTGTCATACCCTCCGAATATAGATAGGGCTGATGATTACTACGGCTTCACAGCTTCCAGCGGTGACAATGCCACTCAAGACTGGATCAGATGTGTTTCTTCACCGGAAAGCAGCGTTTTTAATAGTTCACATTCTGAATTAGTTAAGACAGATCCTGATGACAAAAACAGTGATTACGATGACATGAGTAAAGGACTAACGAATGATAGTAAAACAGATGAAAATATTTCAATAAACACTTCACAAAGTCCAAAAGACATGGTTACTCATTATAATTATCCTGATCCAGAAGATTTGTATGAACTCAATCAACCTGGCAATCCATTAAACGACGAAGACAACGCGAGCATGCTCGAAGAAATAATGCAGTACATGGAAACCAATGAAAATAAAGATGTCCAATTAAATCCCGATTTTTTGTCTCCGAATAGGAAGGCGGAGGACAAAATCATGTTTGTTGATATCAATGAATGAGACCAGACAAAACCAACGTTTTTTGTGAGAGTTATTACTACTCTCTGCTCCTCCTGCTCTTTGCTACTGACGACACTTAAGATTGACAACACATCATAAGTTAAAATACTGGATTTGTGCTGGTTTTACTATAGCTATTTTCCGTTAAAAGTTGATGCCTACCTACTCATACTTGTATCAATAACGTTTAAATCAATTGCCGTTTATTCAATAATTGCGTAACAGAGGAGTAAGTACAGTAATGAAAACATTCCAAAAGAATAGCCCAGTAACGATTATAGCCACAATCACTATATCTACGATACAATCTGATTTTATAAATAAGGTCTATTATTTAAGAATAACAATTACACTTAAACGGTAAAGGGATAAATTATTTAGTGTTCGACATAATTTGTTATAAAAAATAAATACAAAAATTTAAACTTGCTTTGCTTTTAATTGACACGTTACTAAAATAACAACTGCCACATTTTGCGCAAGAGTCCATAGAGCTAATGCTTTCAGACACACCTAAATCCCCGTACAGGCATTAATTGATCTGTCAACTCGTTCAAAAATCTAGATCCTTTCGAACTCCCGCGCTTACAAAAGAGAAGGCGAGCGCCGCGCGCGCACAGTTGCCGTTCGGACCTTAAACTAGCACCTACAAAAGTTGATTAACATGTGGTCGAGGTTTTTGACTGTTTTGTTATTGTGTTGGGGAGTTGACAGTTTTCCCGATGGGGCGCCTATAGACGCGTGTGTGAAGGACCGCCCTAATCAGCCTAATCACGGGCAGCACAGAACGCAGTCCTTGTCTACGCTGCCTTATAGAGTCGTTGCCTCTGCGACTAATTATGGACCGAACACCCCTATTACAGGTAAGTTAATTGTACTGTATTATAGCCTAAAGCGTAATCCTAGATAAATAGGTACATCTATAGCTATCCCTAAAGTCAGTTCGTCGTTTTTTAACGCGCGTCTCCCCTGAGTCGAGGGTATCAGGTCTAGGAACCTGATTATTTTTTCTGTAAAACGCTATCTAAGAGGTTTCAATACTTAGATGGTTAACAAATATTAGGTAGCCAGCCAGTTGCGAAGGCAATTTTTAGAAATTTTCTGTGTCAGCAGTTAGTTTTAAAAAGATAAGTTCCAATCTAAGTATGAGTTGCACCGAGTTACCTTATCAACTACATTAACCATAACCGTCGATTTTGACGTAGGTACCTATATTTCATGGGTTGTAGTTAAAGTTATTGTTAAAAGTATACTTTAACATGGTGTAATTGACACTTCGTTTATGCTTCTATCTGAGAATTTTAGATAGTTAGGTACATGCCTACGTACTTTTTCCTTTTTTTCAGAATTAAACTGATTTTTATGTATTCTTTTAATGCGTACCTAATTCCCAGCACTATTGTTATGATTCTAGAAAAGCGGACTCAATTTTCAAAAAAAATACGTAGATACCTAATATGTTATGTATGTATGAACTTAAACCCTTCATTGTGCAAAATAAAAGTAAAAAACAAATGCATACAATTGACAAACACTGAGATACATGGACAAAGGCAGACTTATCTCTTTAAGGGCTGGAAAACCAACCTCTGAGTAGATGAGAGGAGTATTATATTAGGAGTTTAAAAATTACAAATAGTTACTGTATAGTTTTAATACTTTTAATTTAAGTCATAATAATCAAAACTGACTCAAAAACTATAAAAGCTGGCTTCTGGCTTGTAAAAGTAAAGATATTTGGAATAAGAATAAAATAAGAATAAGTTTATTTCACCACAGAAGTTACAAAGTGCATGACATTTTACAAAGGACACTGTTACATAGAGATAGGTAGATGACATTTTATGCGGTAAGTGAAACAGTGACCTTCGCACTAGACTCTGGATCTGTATCGCGAGTGCCAAGTGAAGAAAAAATACAAAATAAAAAAAGAGAAGAAATATAAAGTGTGTGTGTGCGTGTGTTTCTTTTGATCTTGATAAAACTGGATAATACCCTAGCTTAAGCAATATTGAGGAGTAAATTTAATCTAATGAGTAAAAGTACTCAACCAAAACGAATTTCGCGGACTCGTCTCAATGCCAAAAAGATTTTTATCAGTAACATACGAGTCACGATCGCCAATTGCATTGCAAAAGAACAAAATAAGTAAAGTAACATTGCGAAACTATTTCGCGAGGGTCGATGGTTCTTGCAAATAAAAAATATGGCAATTTATCTGCTTATGACTCATTTCGGCTTCAACTCAAGTTGATTAGGTACAGAGGTGGGAGGTACCAGACAGCGTCATATAGTATACAACATCTAAGGTGACCAAAAAGTTTGACACACCATAATGTTTGTAACAATTTGGCCGACTTGGATGGTATAACATGTCACTTAGAATCGATAACAGAAAGCGTGGCGTCAAGTATATTAGAAGGCAAGCCGAAGGGAATTTAGCTCGCCTATTCCTCTAATTCTGCACAATAAAAGTGCCCAACTGCCTTAAAATAGGCAAGCCGGTGGGAATCGAGTTCTATGGATGCCACGCCACTGGTACATAGATAATTGAATGTACCATGCCCTATGTTTTTTGTAAGCATTGATATCACACCTAGTTACACACATATACACATAAAATATTATTGCGGGTTACCCGTTTCCTAGCTTGTATCTACCCTAGATTTCGCACTGGCACTCATTAGATACCTACTTTTTTATCTTACACTAATTAAGTATTTTTGAAGAAAATTCATGGAAGTCAAAGATAATCTCCTAACTCATTGCCAAAATCTGAATTACATTATACTGTTGCAAATTATTTGAGATTCACAAATAGTGCTACGAAATGTTCTACGCGTTCGTGGGCACGTAGCGTACTCGTAGCTCGTTAGATTCCAATTAAGTTTCAAATTTCTTTAACTAAACTGTTGAAAGTATAATAAAAATCATGTTATCACAATTGTACACGGTTTTATACAATAAACTTTTCTTATTTCTTCTTGTAATTTAAATTAAAAAACAATTTGTTGTCTGTATTTTTAATATCGCATTGTCATCGTATTTTAGAGTTAGGTATACATATCGGTCCAAAAAGATAGTACCTATAAGTCATGGTTCCTCTACTTGTACGATTTGTTTGCATACACAGTAGGTTACATAGGAGCCAATAAAGGGATGTCAAATAGTAAAACTTGATGCCTGCCTAATAAATGAATAAATTATAGACCTCATTCTTGTGTAATAAGTAAGAAAATGCGTACATATTTATGCCTTTAACAGTACATAAATTACAGCCCCAGCGGTACATCACTCGATTTAACACTAACACGTTACGCTACTGGCACTCGGTCACCGCAGAAATTCAGTTAAATTAAAGTAGTTTATATAGACTAACTTTTTTAAATAGCTTTGTTACGATGCACCAATGCTAGAAGCTTGAATTAAATAATATTATAGTTAATTAAAATTGCTATGATAAGTAAAGTGTCTCTATCTTATAAGTAATAAAAAAAAAAATGTCAACACATCTATTTTAATTTTTTTATATGGAATGTCATGCGGCTTATAGTGACATATTATGTATCTTAGCTAAGTGTATTATTTGTATGAAGCACGAAATTATTCGTTCCATTAAAGCGGAAATACTCATGAAAATTCATTTAACTTATTGTTTTTTCTTCAAAAATAAGAAGAGAATGCTGAAATTTAGTATAGCACTTACTAACGTCGTGACCTATCATCAGAAAAAAAATCAAGCGAAAAAGCTATTAAGGCACAAGATGTTCCCTTACCCTGCCATGGCCTTTGTAAAAAAAGTCGCAAAGTAAATTCATTGATAAAATCGTTATTATTCGCGTAGTAAGCGTATCGTACGAACCGCCGGTGGCAGGGATTACGCAATCCACGCTTTGTATTGTAGGTCAGACAACTTATGGCAAGCCGGTTGACCGGTTTGCACCTCCAGACAAACTGGAGCGGCAAACGTGTTTAAAAATATAAGTGTGCAATGTATTAACCCGGGGAGCGCCGGGGGTTACCGCAATCGCTTAGTGCGTGCCAAGCTCTATTTAGCGTAAGGGACAGAGCTATATGGCTGCATAACTGTGTCCCTTACCGTACCCCCCATGTTTTCACAGGTCATAATCAATGTAGGTAATAATAAATATTGTTTGAAAGCCTCGTAGGCTTTTTAGGGACAGTACCGACGGACTGCGTTCCGACTGCCCGTACATTTCGATCGCGGTTAGCGGCAATAGCAAATATATTATGGGCAGTTCGGCAGTTGGCGGTTACGTTGCAGTCCGTCCGTAGGCCCTTACAACGCGTTATTTGCACTCTGATGATGATGAACTTGAAAATTTAATATATACGTGCAATTAAGGATGGTGGAGTAAGGGCTTTCGAATTCGAAAAGTATACAAGGTACATCCATTAGATTTGCACCCGAAGAACGCGTTGATATTTAATTATATGAATAAAAGTCGAGTGATGCTCGACATGTTTCGGACTATTTCGAAGTCCTTTTTCCAAATACACTTCGAAATAGTCCGAAACATGTCGAGCATCACTCGACTTTTATACGTGAGTTATCCGTTTATGTGTAATTATGATTGAGTCTCACGGTAGTTTCATGTTGAAATATATGAATAAAGGCAATACACGACGACATTAACGGGTTATTTTTCAGTATTTATAGATAAAAGACAAATAGACGGATTACAATACGCATCGACCTATCTTGTAAGTGCCGTAGGTGTATAAGAGTAGATATATCGTATCATATATAACTTTGACCTTTACACCCACAATCATGCTGAACGTGGCCTTTAGGACTTGTTACTTTAGGCTCTCTCTACCCCCGAGGGATATAGACGTGATTTATGTATGTATGTACCTATAACTTTGACACAAACACACACACAAAAATCACGTCTTTATCCCTTACGGGGTAGACAGAGCCTAAGGTAACACCTACAGGCCACGTTTAGCAAGACACTGAGGGCGTAGACAAGCGAAGAATAATTAAAATTCCAGCTAAATTATTTCTAAAACTAGACTAACAAATAACAAATGTACCCTAAACGAGTAGGTACAATAAGGAATCTTTAATAAATATTTAGACTCGTAAATAAATAGCAATTTGAACAATGGCCAGCTGCTATAAAAATTCTCAAGGTTAGGATACGGGAGGGCACCCAGTTCAGAAAAAACTTTTGAAAGCACTAACTCCACAATACAATATCTGTTGCCTTTGTATACTTCATCCTTAGCATAATCTTCTTTATAACTTCAAACTCCTTTGAGTTAATACAACAATGCCATTTTTTTCCAGTGACAATAGAAGGGGCAGAGCCGTTCAAAGGGTTCTTTATCCAGGCGCGATCAGTCGAGACCGACCAGTGGCTGGGGTCCTGGGAACAGGCTCCGAACACAACCATCCACCCCGAATGTTCGTCTGTCACGCACGCTGACCCGAGGGAGAAGGCCAGAGCGACTCTTGTCTGGAGAGCGCCATCAGACTCCCAGGGGCGGGTGTATTTCACGTAAGTTGACAACGCTGCATTGGCCTCCGACATCCCAACCATATTATGTACCTATTCATCTTGTCGACGAGTGATTTAACCATCAATCAACGTATAAATAACGAAGATATTCTGGGACAACTTACAATAATTGACGTAGGTCCAAATTAAGCAAAGCTTGTACAGTCAGTATCATATAGTACCTAGGTATGAAACATCCAGGGTGACCAAACAGTTCGACACACCATGTACGGTTTAGGATAGGTCTTATGGTCTACAGATTGGTTGGTTTACGAACTGGCTGGTTCGTGTTTGCGCTCAAGTTTTATAAATGGAACGCTCGTTTCGATTTTATTCACTTTTTTTTTAACTTGAGGGCGGGCCTCAGATCTGCTAGAACCGGGCTAAATAAAGCATCCCTGGTATTTTGTAACGTTCAATTTTATTAAATTGATTAAACAAAGTATTAACGTAGCAACTAAAGCTAAAGTTTGTTAAGGACGCTTCGTGATCCGTACTTGCTACATCGCCCCGTTTTAGGAAGTGCTCCGAGAGCTTCTCCACAGTACCGAACTATTTGACTGACTTGGATGCTTCAAACTATATGACGCTGACTATACTAAGCCATGATGCAATGTAGACATACCTATATAACAAATAATATAACATCCATGAAAAATGTAAAAACAATCGTACCTACTCGTTTAAATGTGGATGGATTCGGAACCAGTCCCTCCAGCTAAGTACATATAGCATTTAGTTATCCAGGTATGCTGCCTGTAAATGGATTTGGAGGCAGGTGTCAGGCTATTGCCCCTTGTCATAGAACCACACATTATGCGTACCAAGTGTACTAACACATACTAATAATCTCCTTTCACTTCAACGCATTTAACGGTTGCGTAACATACGAGCTGCAGCGAACACCTTAACGAGTTAACTCAGTGACCTTAAGATAAAATCTGTTTGAAACTAAAATAGTTCATCGTTAAGAAACTTCCGTTCGTTTTAACCTTTCCTATTTTATTGACGTGTTTCGAAATATCGACGTTGTCCATGTAAAGCATGACTTATGACGGTAGAGTAATTTATGGGTTGTTTGTAATATTTCAATATTGTCCTTTAAATGTTGAACTACCAGTTAGTCCATTCGAGATGTTACCATAATGAAATCTAAAGTAATGTTGATCCCGCGACATGCTGAGCTCAACGATGTCATCCGCCGGGCCTTGGTGAGTGCCGGGGTGCCAGCCGTTCTCGAACCTCCGGGCTTGGTTCGCGAGGAGGGCAAGAGGGCCGACGGTATGACGCTCGTGCTATGGGAGATGGGACGGCCTTTGGTTTGGGACCCCACATGCGTCGACACACTCGCGCCGTCCTACCTTCCATCTACAGAAAACAGGGCTGGTTTCGCAGCGGACTCTGCGGAATCCCTCAAGCGGCGCAATTATGCGTACATGTTTGAGCCATTTGGGGTAGAAACCATGGATCCGTGGGGGCCAAGTGCGACGAGTTATATGGGTCGTTGTCGACCAAGATGAAAGAAGTTTCGGGTGACCAGAGGGCTGGTTTTTTTTAGCACAAAGGGTAAGCATTGCCATACAACGCGGCAATGCTGCCTGCCTTCTGGGCACCATGCCACCTGGGCAGTGATATAGGGCAACTTTTTTATTTATAGTTTTATGACAATTTGTTTTTTAATTAGGCAACTTAAGAGTTTTAATAGTTAACCCTGCTTTATATAGTTAACGAGTTCGCACAAATAAAATAAATAATGTAACTTACATGTGATAAGATATTGGCGATACTTTAAACTGAACATATATTTTTCGTTTCAGGGGCACCGTGTTGAAGAATTATAGCACCTTTTGGTCGAATCTGATAGCAGAGGCGCCGCAGGACCCCGGCCAGTTACAAATACTTGGTTAATCCAACCAATTTCTATAACCTAGCCTAACCTTCAACGAGTACAGTAAAACAACTACCTACCGGCTATGGGTCGTGGTCCACCCACCCACAGTTTGTCCACTTGGTTTTCGATGGAGCTACACTAACCTAACCTACCGATTTTTGTAAAAAAATAATAATTAGTTATTCGAAATAATGGCAACGTTTTTTCCGGGTGGACCAAATTAAGTGCACCACGATCCATACCTACACTAGTGTCCGACCGAAACACGATTTTTAGCCGAAACCGAAACCGAAATTTTTGAAGACGTATCAAAATATTCAAAATTACTGTACAAATCGTAAAGAAAAGGTTATTGCAAGGATTTCTTATTTGAGAACGTTTCTTTTTTTGTTAAACAAAATAAAAAACGTTTATTTTTAATGAAAATAGATACAGGTACATGAAACTACCGTGAGACTTTAATCATAATTACACAAACGGATAACTCACGTATAAAAAGTCGAGTGATGCTCGACATGTTTCGGACTATTTTGTAGTCCTTCTTCCTGGAGCTTAGAGTATATTTCAATTTGTACTTTTACTTTACGCGCCCGAATTAAGCCGAATGCTCCCGATGCGAGAGCCGCGAGAGGCCGCGAAGTAATTTCGGCCGAAGGTTTCGGCCGAATTCTGGCCGAAACCGAAACTTCGGCCGAAATCACTTTCTTGACCGAAATTGGCCGAAACCGAAACTTCGGTCGGACACTAACCTACACGCAATGCATACGTACGAGTATATGCACCTAATTTGGCCAATATTGTGTGAGTTGCACCAATATCCTATAACACGATTTTGAAATTTTTCATAGGTTTTCTGTCAAATATACGTCAAAATCTTTGGTTATGGTTAAAGCTATTGCTAACGTAACTAGGCGCAACTCTCACTAAAGACATCCGAGGCGATTGAGGGTTAAGATTGTTACGTCCTTGAGAAATTAAAAATGTCACTTGAATTGTTTTTCTGACTAAAGATTTTAGAAAACGGCAAAAAAACTGAGTGGCTAAAAAGTGCAATAACCTTATTAGCTATAAGTAATGATAATTCAAATAAAACAAATGTTAAATAAATAAGATATATTGTATAATTTGTGTTACATGCGTTATTTTATTAATTATACTCCCGACATCGAGATCAGATAAAATTTTTATTAGCCATCACAAGTAAACAGCTGTCATAGAAAACGTAGTGAAAACACTATTACTCAACGGTCAACTTCTTTGGCCGATTCTGCAGCTCTATAAAATGCAGTCAGTTTTAATCTCAACGTAAAACAGTAAAAATTGCGTTTCTATACACGAAACCTTTCACAGCAGTTTACCATCAAACAAAGTATTAATTAATTCAAGGTTATTGTATATAAAATTATAATGTGTCCAGAATAAATTGAATTCATCGGTTATTCTCATGATTAAGAGCACTTTGCTGCAAAGAAAGCACCGGATCAACATTGCAAGCATTGGATCAACGAAAAACCCCACTAGCAAGCTAAGCAAAAAATATATGACGACACAAAATTAATACTGCAGCACTAATTTATGTTTTTTGCTTCAAGACTGGTCGTCTGATGCCCATTAGATCGCAGAGTTCGTTTCTTATCGGCCTCAGTTCAGTAACGTCCTTCTCCCAATCCGTTTCAGCAAGAATTGACATCACCTGAGAAAAAAACATTGAATAATTTAAAGCGACCAACTGCCATAAACAAAAAAGTTGAACATTATGAATGCTAGACATCACAATCCACTATGAAAAACTGGACAAAATAAAGATTTCGCAAGAATTTAGGCGAAAAAAGAGTTAATATATTTACATAATTAATTAATACAAAAATGACAACTAGATAGTAAATTTTAATTATCAAACACAAACAATGCAGGAGGCCAGAAAAAAAAACTGAACACAAACTAACCCTATTCTTTGATTAATACAAATACAAATTTGTCAAACATATCACTATGCTGCGCCCAAGGGCATACAAATATCTTGCAGGCAGGTACTTACATTCACATCATTCACTAAACCGATTTACCGTCTAATGGGTTTTCGCATATTTATCAACAATAGTCCCGTTTCGACAAATCTCTTAGCAACGTTACAGAATAAAAGTGGAATAGATCTCAAGCGGTGAACAAAAGATGCAGTACACTTAACCTTTGGGCAGTCAACAGAAGCCGTGTTACTATTTCACGCTAAAAATATTAGAATCTGAAGAAATGTAAACCCAAAAAAATGCATAGTAGACTCACCTGTTCAATATTTTCATCCGGCACAGAACACTCGTCTCCGTACAAAGTGAGCGCTTCGTACAGCCGAGCCGCGGCGCAGCGACGCACGTAGCGGTCGGCGTAACATAAGTAGATCACCAGCTGGCCCAGGGCTCGGCTGCATACTGTGCCTCCAACCTAACAGAAGCATATATTTCATGAGGTCAAGTCCTGTGTTCGTGGGTATGTTATGTACAGTCAAGTGTAATAATACATATGTATATAGACAAAGTTTCAAAAATAAGTACCATACGCTCTTACGTCAGCGTAATAAGGTCGTGGGACATATTTTTGAGAAGTTCCTATCGATACTTATTTTTGCACTTGACCGTACGTCCCGGAGTGTACGCCTTGTGTACTGTATCGTTATAACAACATACATAGTATAAAACAAAGTCGCTTTCCACTGTCTGTCCCTGTGTATTAGATCTTTAAAACTACGCAACGGATTTTGATGCGTTTTTTTTAATAGATAAGTGATTTAAGAGGAAGGTTTATACGTATAATTCCACGCAGACGAAGTTGCGGGCAGAAGCTAATTTAATACAAACTAGCTTCTGCCCGCGTCTTTGTCTGCGTAGAATAATTCATATTAACCAAGACTCGAGAATAAACCATCGTACTTCTCATAGGTACGTAATATCTGTGCCCCAATCGGGGATTTCTATCCGCTTAACTGTGGAACTTACTTGGATCAGTTGGCATAGGACGTTGATGGAATCTAACAGTTTGTAGATATTCTTTGCGCCTCGTAGTTCCAATTGAAGATATTTCAGGATGTCAGAAGCAAACGTAGATTCAGGGTCCTCCAATATTGGTGAAATGGAACCTTTGAACACAAAATATGTGTTGAATAACTTTAAGATTTCCAATAAGTTACAATTTATAATGAACCACGACATTTATTTGACTGGCCGCCATTATGAAATGTGGTTCAAGGTAAATTCAATTATCTACGGTAGAAAGGGATGTAAATATATACTTTGTAGGGCTTACTATGTCTATCTTATTCTCAAACAATTTCCCACAGTCCCGTTTATGTCTTTGATTGGACAGTCAACGTCACCAATTATACACCGCAAAGAGAACCTTATTATAGTGGCTTCAAGGCTGCTGTTTACATATTTTTGACCTTGACTGCACCAGAACCACATTATTTGAAGGAGGGCCAACCCATCAACTCTTTATTGCACATAAAATCAAAAATAAATAATTAACAACAAACAGAGGTACGTACAACAGCGAACTTGTCCCTGCTATTCCAGCTAACCAACCCTAAACTATGCAAAAGGCCTGGCCCTTAGTGGAATACATTATTTTTATAAGTTACCTGAGCTCAGAAGTCTGTCCAGGAAGTTAAATATGGCCGACGTAATCCGCTTCACTTGTATATTATCCGCAAAAACTTTGATAATCGTGTCGCAAATAGCTTTCAACATGTCTATGTCGCTGTGCAAAGTATTTAGATAGGCGTACAGCGATTGTGTGGTATGCTTAACCTGTAACAAGTTAAAATAAGCGCTAAACTTTAATCAGCGTAGGGATAATAGAGCAATTTGGTTCGAAAGACGTGGTCTTCTTCTACGTCGTTATAGCGACGACAACTTCGCCGATGTCAAAGTAACAAAAATATAATTCAAAAATCTTGTGACAAAATGTCAGCAACGTTGTACGGTAACGGTAACACGGTCAAAGACCCCCCCCCCCCCCCCTGTTGGGATCTTAGCCAACGATCAAAGTCTACCCTCAGAAACTGCCAGGAAATCATTAGCCGATGCCCAGGGTGCACCGGACAAAACACTGTTCTTCCCCCCGGACGGATCCAAAAACGAACCGCAGCTCTTGACCACACGCGGAGGTAACCCGACTCGCACCCCAAAAAACGTGGTCCATAGCAGATAGCAGCACGTTTAAAGAATATTTACGAGCATGCTGGCTGAATGCTAGTTGTCAGTATTTTTTATGTCGATGTCTGTGAGTGTGTATCTGTCTGAAGAATCGTAGCTCTCCAGGCGATGGATCAATTTCGATGCAGATTTTTTTTTTCGAAAGCTAGTCTCCTTGCGGTCTTTTGTAAAAATCGGTCCAGCAATTTGAAGATGTGTAAGGCATTGTTAGCATAGAAATCTTTTTTTTAAATTTACGTATGATTTACTAGATTAATGCGTGGCTGCTGCTATCGAACGACATCCTTACCAAGCTCTCCGTCAATTCACCCGCGCTGACAACCAGCCCTTTGATCACGCTGTATCTATAGACAGGGTAGTTCAACAGCTGCACAAATCGCGGCATCGTGTGACCGGGGAACAGCCAGAGCACCACGTTCGAGTTCTCACTGGTAGGCACTATGTCACCGTCGTCTTCGTCTTTTGGATGAGACTTCAGCTCCACTTCTTCGGAGGGAAAGATGCGGGTCAAAGCGTCGTGATGCGGAATGTTTGAGATTTGAGGGTCACTGCAAAGTTATTTCGTTATTAACAGACGATTAAGCTTCGATGTTATGATGGTAAGACCGTTGCAGTTAAATATCGTCTCCAGCCTATATACGTCCCACTGCTGGGCACAGCCTTCTAAAAATAGGAGGGCTTGGGCTACAGTTCCCACGCGGGCCCTGTGCGGATTGGGAACTTCACACACACCATTGAATTGCTTCACAGATGTGTGCGCAGGTTTCCTCATTTACATTATGTTTTTTTTTTCACCCAGTTCAGTATAGGTCCAAATTATAATGAGAAAAATTTACAGGTATTTTGCCTATGAATTTTCCTTCATGAAAGAGGAGGCGATTTAGCGACCAGATAAGTAATAACTTACAAACTTAGCCTTAAATCTCTTTACAATGTTTAAAATCAGTTTTTAATTTTGCTTCCATGCTGGTCTGGGAGTAAAGAAAAAACATAGAATGTACCAGTTGCTTCTCCTCCCGCGCAGATGGTAAAAGTCCATCGAGGGAATGGGCGTAGGAATCATATAGGCGATGCGGCTAGCTACCCATCACTATTTTGATTCCCCTTTCCACCAATACGCCCACAATCATGCTAAGCGTGGCCTTTGGGTCTTGTCACCTTAGGCTCTGTCTACCCCGTAAGGGAGAAAGACATGATTTATGTATGTATGTACATATGTATACATGTATGTATGTATGTTAATTTAAAATATGACTTGCACTACATGCATTCCTCAGTGTATTACAAACGTGAGTGTTATTAGCTTTCTTGTAGTATGAACTTCTTTAAGGCAACGCCCTACTGCTGCGCACACTCTGCATGCGGTACACACGCCACCCACGACACATTGGTCATTTCGTGCGTAGCGTGTACGTGCACTGCTTTGGTCGACCGCCTGCATTTATCGCCTTATCAATTAACATTAGCATCCGCGGTTTAACAACTGGGTGCATCAGAAAGTAATGCATGCTTCGAGCCAACCGGCTGTTTCTGGACACAAATTGGCATTGTTAATTTTTTTAAGCTGTGCTTTTAACTCCTTTATTTGATAAAAAAATGGACTATTTCAAGCAACTAATTTGAATATTATGCTTTTACGTAGCTTTGTTAATTAATAATAAATATTCTTTCGCTGTTTGATAATTCGTGAATTTAGACAGAATCCCAATCGCCTTCGTTCGGCTGGCTATAAAAAAAAACGGTTTTGTCTATGGTTTTGTAGATTTGACAGTGACACGTGACAGTTGCCGTAGCTAAACTTTTTTTTTTTCATTTTTGTGGCAAACATTCGATGCTGGATTCTGTCTAAAAACCCGGTCGTTCGGTCAAACAAAGGTTCAAAGGACTTTTACAAAAATATCTGCAATCATAATGTATTTTTGAAATCGGACAAGATAAATCGGATAAATGATGGTTTTCCTCGAAATGGTTTTCGAATTGGAGCATACTAAAAAAAATGAACAATGCCAATTCAGTAGTCTAAATTATAATGAGAAAAATTAACAGGTATTTGACAGCCTTAAGTTTCTTTATAATGTTCTAAATCAGTGATTTAAAATATGACTTGCACTACATGCATTCCTCAGTGTATTACAAACGTGAGTGCTATTAACTTTCTTGTAGCATATCCGTACGACTACTGCGCACGCGCTATACACGTCACCCACGTGGGTCCATTGGTCATTTCGTGCGTAGCGTGTACGTGCACTGCTTTGGTCGACCGCCTGCATTGGTCGCCTTATCAATTAAATTTAGCATCCGCGGTTTAACAACTGGGTGCATCAGAAAGTAATGCATGCTTCGAGCCAACCGGCTGTTTCTGGACACAAATTCGAGTCAATACGCACTCACTTGTAAATAAACGACGTGAATATCCGTCCGGCGTGCGCGCGCGTGCGGTCGATCTTCTCGACGGCCTGCTGCGCCACCCCGCACATGATGCTGCGGATGACGTCAGACGAGTTCAGCTGAGGCGCTTCCACGGCGCACTGCCGGCAGATGGAGAGGAGGCCTGCGGAAGAGTTCATAGGTACAAAACTCTTGTCGCAGCAAACGTCTGAACAGCATCTCTGAACAATTAAATAATTCGCCCACTTCCTAGCCCATTTCATAAACAAATGCATTTACAGTACTCGGGCATAAAGATTGTATGTATGTATAACTCTTTATGGTACATAAAACACAAGAAAAAGATGAATACACGACAGCACACATGCACAAAGGATCTCTTCCAGTTAACCTTTGAACGATTGACAGGACATAATATTAAGCAAGAGTATTGCACTTCGGTATTTGGGAAGAGAATTGGCGTCACGTATGTTAGAGCGAGACAACGCTCAACGAAGAAACCGAAATTAGCCGAGAAGGCCGATGAAATACCTACTGTCTTGAGTATTATTTAAAAAAAAAGGAACTAACAAGAATGCTGGCTGGAAAAATATTTTTTATACATCGAACGCAACATGGCGCTACAGTGTCACAGACGCCATTCGAGTACCTAAATGGCTGAATGCAGGGCTCATATTGAGTGCGTTGACTCTTTTATTTTTAACTAGCTGTCGCCCGCAACTTCGTCTGCATAGAATTCGTTTATCGCTATCCCGCAGGAATTAGGCAATTTTCCGGGATAAAAAGTAGCCTATGTGTTATTCCAGACTATAATCCATCTAAGTTCCAAATTTCATCCAGATCTGTCCTGCCGTTCTGGCGTGAAAGAGTAACAAACATCCAAACATTCTCACAAACTTTCACATTTATAATGTTAGTAGGATTTAATTAGGCAAATACATTTATGCGTAGGCCTTGCGATGTTATAATACGGGTGGCTAAAGTCAAAGCGTGTGAGGTCAAGTTAACTAGATAAATCCTTTCTCAAATAAACACAACTTAAACAAACACCTTATCAACCCGACGAAAACAAAGCCATCAATCGCCGCTAATTTTACCCCAAACAGACGCGCAAATAACCATTATCTTGTTGTTGTTGTTGTTGTGTTTGTTGTTTGTTGTTGGTATCATGCCTTTTTTGTAATTGTGTCGTACAGACACATCATTCAAACAGATGACGCTTAGCGACAAAAAAATTGCATAGTAACAAAGGTCACGTGACAGTTAGTAACAGGTAAATAAATTCGGAGACTACCCACCTGCTATGAGTGGTGTAGGAGTATAGCACGCGTCACGGAATGACGAGGATCCGGGTCCGATTCCCGGCCATAGCTAAACTTTTCGGATTTTTCTGTGTTCTAATTTTCACAGACATTTAGAAATTAACCATATCTGTTGCCTACTTACCAGTCATACTAGCTTCCCGAACCCACGCCCCGATGTCTCCCCTCATGTCAATGGTATACTCGGACAAGCAATGCAGCAACGCTTCTATAATCTCCGGGACATACTGCTGCACGCCCCCGACGATGCCCGCCGTTTGGCAAACCTCGGTCAGGCCCACCACCGCGTCGCGCCGGGCCTCCGCCCACTTCTGCGTGGTTTCTGTCACTTTGGTGCACGAGATCAGCGACTGAATGACCGTGCCCAGGTATTCGGAGAGCACAAACTTTGGCAGCGAACCTAAAAACAAGAGTTGTCAATTGTGTTTGTCTCTTTATTTTTGTACAATAAAGCATTTACTTACTTAGTTAGAACACGTTAACTAGAGTAAAAATGCACAGAATTGCTGTGTGACCATAGCAAGTAAGTATGTAATGTAAGTTTATGGTTTATGTAGTATATTTTATCTGTGTATCGTTTCGTAAGTCACAGACGGTTCTGGCTGAAAATCAGTGCTGCAGGTGTCTTGCAAAAAGGAATAAATGTCTTCTTTCTTTCTAATGCTTTGGTAGCTGTCATAATCATATCAAATATATATAAAGAGATGTTTATGTAAACTTGTGTTGACATCCATATTAAGTAAACATACGTATGTGTATGCGTTTACAGAGTTTCAATAACAAACACAGACACCGGGACGAATGAAGCTAAATTAAAGCTTGTAAAATAAATGACTATGCCTTCACACGAAGTTAGATTCGGTGCAGGTCACTTCTAAACCCTTGACCAACGACTTAGATATCTACTACATGAACGGAACGTTGGTTCTTAAAAGTAAGAAAAACTGAAGAGCTTTCGAGAAAGTTCCATCATTAATTACCAGAGATCGGACAAATTTTCGTCATTGCTCGCAATAATGTGGACATGACTCCAAAATTAATCAAATATATGTCAAAATACATATATTAAGAATAAGTATATCCACGGAGGTTTTATACCTATAGAACTAAAAACTTTTTTGTCAGAAATAATAATCATATCTAGCAGAATCGTGATTTCTTTATTATATAAAATATTTACGAGAACGACAACTGCCACTAACATTTTGCTAATAATTTTATGAATGTGTAAATTTTTATCTAAGGGAGTTCAAATTTTATTTCGAGAAATTAATTATTTGATTAATTTTTGAGTCATGTCCACATTATTGCGAGCAATGACGCAAATCTGTCCGATCTCTGTTCATTACTCACCAATAGCCCTGGCATACCCCATGCGTAGCACGAGGCCGTTGACCCCGGTATTGGTCAGCTGCTTGCAGTATTTCTCCATCAGTCCCAGCCGCTTCTGCTTGGCCGTCATATCGCCGTACACCAAACCGTCTTCACGCAGATATTGATCAAAGACGAACGGAAAAGCGTAGATAGCCTTTTCACGGATCATTAGCACCTCGTGAGAGAGGCACTCCTCGATCAGGTTTAGCCATACATCTGTTTGATACAATTTTATTTTTTTTAACTTCTAAACTCCCGCTCTCTAACAATACTAGATTCACCCAGCATGTCTCTAATTGAGCATTCTCAAAGGGCAACAATTTTGCTTTACAGTAATAATCCGCAAGCATATTTTCGCAGTAAGTAAATATTACTAAAATAGCATTTTGACTATATGAAACACTGTATTTTCATTTTAGAAATAACGTCGGCAATTGCAAATAGCAGTTTGTTTGTCCCGCTTTCATGCCTTAACCGATAGCGACGAAATTTTACATGCGTCATATTAGAAGTCCAGAATAAATAATAGGATGGTTTTCATCTCAGAAAATTGTATTATTCCCACAGGCGCACGATTCTCCGCAGACGAAGCACACTATGCAAAACCTGTGAGACTCGCGTTCTGACAGCTCATAAATATTGTAATTTTATTCATGCGCTAATATCTACGAATAATAATACCTCAAGAAGCGTAACTAAAACTAAGCCCCAAAAATCATTCCACGCGAAGTGAACCGCAGGCGGGGCTTAAAATATGTACCGCGCGGCGAATTAGTTCGGCCGGGACGCTCGAGTCGTTATCGTGATGTTATCATTGCATTTTTGCGCTTATACATTTCATATTGTATGTAAATAAATATTTTAGGACACCGTTCCCTTACCGCAAGTGGGCGGACACAATCACGACGCGCGGACTAATCGCGTGCAAGTGTTGTCTGTGTGAGTGACAGGTGTCACGTTTGCATTGCTGTTAGTTTGTGTGCGTAAGTGGAATGACAATCGAAGCGGTAACTGTTAGGGAATTACGCTTCTTGACTTATTATTATTCGTAAGCTAATATTCATTTGTCATCTCACCGACAATTTCAGTCGAGTGATAAGGCGCGCCGGCCAAGGACAGCTGCGCGATGCAGTGGCAGCACGCCTGGCGCATCAGCTCGCCGCCCAGCCCCCGGAACTGCTGTCGGGAGTGCAGTCTCGTCACCAGGTCGCGAATGTTCTCGCTCACGTCGTCGGATATTAGGGTGACAGCAAACTTGCCTGGAATTATAAAGCACTCAGACGCAACCCGGTAGCTAGCTAGTAGCTTTGCACTTAGCTTCCAAACACCCCATTTGCAAAAAAACGGGCACCCAAACATGTATGTATGTATGTATAACTCTTTATTGTACATAAAACACAAGAAAAAGATGAATACAGGACAACACACATGCACAAAGGCGAATTTATCCCTAAAAGGGATCTCTTCCAGTTAACCTTTGAACGATTGACAGGACACATGAGTATTAAGCAAGAGCAAAACATTTTCATGCCACGAAGATTTGCAGCTATTATGTCAGCCAGAAGAGGACACGCTGGTTTTTTTTAATTCTATTGTTTGTTACTTTTATTAAATAAATAAAGGAGAAAGTCAATTGAAGTTACCTTTTTCAACATGAAACTACCGTGAGACTTAATCATCTTTACACATAAACGGATAACTCACGTATAAAAAGTCGAGCGCTCTTGGAAAAAGGACTACGAAATAGTCCAAAACATGTCGAGCATCACTCGACTTTCTATACGTGAGTTATCCGTTAATGTGTAATGATGAAGTTACCTTATTTTTTGTCAAAATGAGTACCTAATAAAACAAAAGTGCCTGTTTTTTTGCGTAGGAGTTTAGTGTGGAGAGCTAACTTACCATCGGCCAATTTCGTTTGAGACAGCGCGTGATACGTCTCCCCAATAGCCAGGATCGAGCCGTGGCGGACATTCAAATCAATAGATTTGGTCTTTTCCACCAGCTTCGGCAAAACTACAGTCGCGACGTACTCGGGAATCTAATTAAATAACCAACATGAGAACATCTTTGTCAAAATTTACGAATATCAATGCAAATATTACAAAATGTAAGATCCCACCGCAAAATTATACATTCTAGTCATAGATCACACTAATGCTTCTACCAGTTTTTGAAAGGTTCTTTATACCCGACCGCGGGCTATTTTCAATTTGCTTGTGCCACAGAAAAGAGACAGCTTTATAAATGAGAAAAGTTAGGTTGCCGCCTCTCAGTCAGACGCAATCTTAGCAGCTGGAAAACCAAGACGTGTAAGTTCGCGTTGAATTTTTTAGTACGTCATTACTTTTTAAAATTTTACGGGGGGATCATTAGCTAAAAACGTGAAGAGCAATTGACATCTACAATAATTTACATAGAGCAAATATTTTGTCTTAAAACTGGTATAAATTATACAATACTCACTTCGCACATTTTGCTTCACAAATAAAATTTAATATTTAATTTTATTCATAACACGGGAAGAATAAATATTACAAACCCTAAGCCTACTTAACCTAAGGAGCGCTAAAACTAAATGAAAAAAATGACACACGTCAGTTCACATTCCAAAAAAAAAACAGGCAAAAGCAAAACCAGCCAGTTCGAAACCAACCTTTCCAGAGAGTTTGTTTAGAGATTTAGCGGCCAGTTCTCTTATGGCGCAGTCCCAGTGTTCAACTTTGAGGTCTACCAGGTTGTCTATGAGTGGTTGGGTGTATTCTTGAAACTCTGCGACTTGTGGGGCGACCACTAGATAGGCGTTGGTGCGAGGGCCGACTGATTGAAAATCGGCTAAGGTCAGGACGTCGATGCCGTGCGGAAACATGCCGTGGCGGCCCACGTTTTCTTGGTAAGCGGCTGAACCTGCGCGGCGGCAGTTTATCTAGAAATCAAAGTGTAAAATTGCAAACAGTAGTGCTTTTTTAGTAGACTATAGCGAAGGGTTATGGTGTTAGCAGTTTGTACAGTCAATGGGACCGATAGCGAATAGAACAAAGCCGTCAAAAACATTTGAAATGTGCTAGAGGCGAGTTGAAGTGATAGACGTTTCGGAGTGCTTTATTTCATCCGATATAATTGCCAGGGGTTGTATTCGTAAATATCGTAACCTCTCGAGACTATAAAGTGTTTATTCGCAATATTAACAGTAGCTCCATCTCTTTTACATTGGTATATGGTCGCTTTTTAGAAAGAGACCTTTGGAATTTCCGTGTGAGAGAGGTGAGAACCGTACACATTATACTCGCACGTGTTCGACATTTAACTTAACGTAACTTAAAGTTTCACCGACAAACGTTTGATCGAACGCATCGTACGACAAACGCTTCATTTGAAAATCCTATATTTTCTACTAACTCATTCGAAAAATTATAGAACAAACCTAATCTAACTCGACGCGAACCACGCCTAAAGGTTTTTTAATTTTAAAGACAATTTACTCTTCAGTCGACATCGAAGGGTCGTCAAATGATACATGGTTCAAACGTCCGTCGGATATCGGCTAGCCGTCACCTCACACAGACCTCTCTGTCGAAGCAGGCGGTGGCCACGAGCGCGTTGGCGAGCGCGTGCGCGTGCGGCGCTAGCGCGGCGGCGTCGTAGGCGCGCGCGAAGGCCCAGGCCGCGTGGCAGGCCGCGTCCCGCGCCGCGCGCCCCCCGCCGCCCCCCGCGCCCCCCGCGCCCGCCGCGTCGCGCCGCAGCGCCGCAGCCACCGCCGCCGCCGCCGCGCCCAGCTGCAGAGGCGCCAGCAGCCCGCGCCGCGCTGCCAAGTGCCCCAGCAGAACGTTAATGCCGAGGCCCCTCAAGTAGCCGATTGCTGGACTGACTTGTTTAAAGTTTTTTTCCTCAAACATGCTCGGAAATGTATGCGTTAATGTCCCGATATGAGGACATGAAGTTTCTCGTTTATGGCTCCCTACATTACTTCTTGGCTTAGGCCACAAAAGTTAGTATGAAAATCCATTTTTGTCCGCTGCTATAATTTTTTAAATTTCTATACTAAAATTAAATTGGCAAAGGAAAAAATTACATACAGCCAACCACCACCACAATCTGTACCTAAGCATAATTGCGACATAAAAAAAAATCTATGGTACTATATTTATGTGCGGTTAAACATGGTGCTCAAATAGCTGGATCAAATTAGTACATTTAAAAAATAAAAAGGTGGCAAATCGAAAATCTTTTTTAATTTTATATTTCCTCACATTGTTTGAGAAAAGCACTATACAAGCTTTGGCCGGAACAGGGATTGCAGGACTCGTTCTATCTGGCCTCGTCTTCGACTCGGCCACCTACCCCAAACTCGTCCAGCAATCCCTTACTTCACGGCCTCTGCAGTAATGTACTATTAAAGTTACGAATCCAGCGATCGCTCTTCCGGCTCAGGCCGATAAAAATTATAATACATCAGAACTGCTGACTTGACATGAAGACATTAAAATCCTGTTTTTCTACAAAGAAACAGAAACAAATCTCGGTTATTTTTACATGTAGTCGTTTGAACAATTTCACTCGTACATTTGACCTTATCCCGTCTATTCCTCGAGCGCGATTGTCCAAGATTTGAACAGCCAGTGTACTGACCTAGCTCGGCCAGCGCCATGCAGCCGCCGTGCCAGGCGGTCTCGCGCTCGTTAGCCGCGAACAGCGCGAGCACGCACTCGCACACCTCATTAACAGAAAGACTTATGTTAATTACACATAAACGGATAACTCACATATAAAAGTCGAGTGATGCTCGACATGTTTCGGACTATTTCGAAGTCCTTTTTCCAAGAGCGCTCGCCCCGGCGGCAGCGACACGAACAGCAGCGACAGCGCAGTGTTCGTGTCGCTGCCGCCGGGGCGAGCGCTCTTGGAAAAAGGACTTCGAAATAGTCCGAAACATGTCGAGCATCACTCGACTTTTATGCGTGAGTTATCCGTTTATGTGTAATTATGATTAAGTCTCACGGTAATTTCATGTTGAAAGACTTTTTTTTTTTTTTTTATTTATTTAGAAAATTTAGGTTTATGTTATTAATATATGTATATGTATTGAAGATTTACTAAACAGTGAGTGGGTTACTAGTTGTAAAATTAACTTATACAATCCTACAAATCAGGGATTAGTAGTTATATTGCTGTAGAAAATGTAGTGTTCTTTTTCCGAAAATAAACAGTTTGAATTTAACTTTTTTTTTTTTACCTCGGCGGCCGCCAGCGCCGGCAGCCGCGCGCCGAGCCGGCCCGCGCCCTTGGCGGCCGACCAGCGCACCACCGTGTCGTCGTCGCGCAGCGCGCACAGCAACAGCTCCACCACGTCCTCCACCTGACGATCGAACAGAACATTGTAATCCTCTTTTTCATCACTTAAGCTCTGAAAGTAGGTTGCAGTTAACTTGAAATCCGAGTTGTAAATTCGATTTACATCTTTAGCGATGTAAGTAAAATTAAAAATCGAATGATGCTCCTTTGTATTCACGAACTGGTAAACAAAGAGATCGTAATGCGCAATGCTGCTGCCCAGTGCTGGCTGAATGTGCCAAAGCCAAAGAGCGCGAGGCCATTAAAAAAAAAAAAAAGACGGTTTGGCGCGATAAATCTTTTCTTCCGCTCTATTACAAATTGCGTATTTTTTATTTCCTCGCATTTGTGATGAAAAGTAGAGTGTTCAACTCGAGTGTAAATGATCAATTACACCCGCGAACTATAAACACCCTCGCTCGCTTTGCTCGCTCGTGCGCCTAAATATCTTGGGTGTAATTGATCACTTACAACCCTTGTTTATCAATCTACTATTTGTCGCAAAATAAATTTGCATCTGGCCATAGATAACGAAGACAGAGTACGCTGACCTAGTAAATACGAATATGATACGTGATAATAATACTAATAAATAGTAAAGTTGGTCGGTCAGGAGAGGCCGAGCTGAGTACAGTCACCTCCTGCGGTATGTCGTGGTCGTCGTCCTCCGGCTGCGCGGCGGCAGGCTCGGTGTCCCCGGCGGCGGCGGCGGCGCCGAGCGCCACGGCCAGCGAGCGCGAGCCGCGCGTGTAGCGCCACGACGCCACGCGCGGCCGCAGGAACGTCAGACCTGCAACACGTCAAATGGCACAGCCGTTTAAATGCACTTAGTCCACGTTCCCAACTCGTCAACTGTACGATTGGTATGAACCTTTGTTCAAACCGATTTTAGAATAATCATTCGAGTGGAATGCGGACGTGTTGGGAATGCGGACAAAATAAGAAGTGGACTATTTGGGAATCGAATGTAAACGAAATGGAATTGTTGTCGAGCTATGCTTCGGTATTTTTAGCATGAGAAGGAAGGTAAACAATCATGACATGTATTTTTAAAAAGTGATGAGGCACGCCGAATTACACGGAATAAAAGGGGTTGTATATAAATGTAGGATCCATGACGATGCAAGTACAGTCAGCAAAAAAAGCTATTATGAAAATTATTGACAGAAACTCATTTCCTTCTAAGGTAGGGAACCCTAAAAATGTGTTAAAAAAGACCCTATTTTGATGCAGGCTAGCGTCGAGCTTTGAGCGCAGAAACGACCCTGCGCAAACGTCATTATTGCACCCGCCAACTCACTCCTAATCAAGCCACCAAAAATCAATCCTTTAGCTTAAGCTACTCAAAAGTCTGCTGGCAAAAAAAAAAGACCAGTGATGCGAACTGATGATGTACCTAGAGTATAAACGATCAAAGCCACTAAGCAATGCAGCATCTTAAGCTATGATTTGGTGTGGTGACAGTAAAAGTTCTGATACAAGTCAAAACAGAAAATTAAAGTCTTATTCCTTACCCACTCTCTGCGCTATCTTGACACCGTACTTTCTAACGAGCATGGCTTTGTGCTGTTGATAATTCTGTTTGGTGATCCACTCTAGCAGCTTAGGCGCGAAAGGCAGGAGGTCATCTCTCTTGCCATGCTTTAATACTGCTGCTACTGCTGCCAACACACCATAGTGAATGTTTTCTTCCTCTCGCAGGTTAGAATGTAATTCACACGCCCAATCGAAAAATGGGGCCATATAGAGCTCTTTTACGTCGGACCTGTAAATGTTTGAAAATTGCGAAAACGTATAGAAATTAATAAAAACCGCCGCCGTCACTCAGACGTCACAGGGAAAGACACTGTGCCGAAGTAGTGATACATGTATTTATTATAGATAAGCGGCCACTGCATGAACCATTCTAGGTCTAAGGGTGATGCGTGTGCAGGTGCAGAGGACATTTTAAAAAAGCATTTCGGAGCCATCATCTTATTCTCGGTAACAGTTTGGGGATAACCATTTAGTGTTCTGATACACTAAGGGGGTGCAACAACTGTGGTCACTAGGGCTGTACTAGCCTTGAGTAATGCATAATTTAGGTATTGCCTCTTAGAACCAGTAGATTAAGGGTCCTATCAGACAGAGAGGGGTCAAGTGTTGAAGCAGTCAGTTTTGCGTTCTTTGTGTTATATTATGTTACATAGATATACACACACAGGAGGTGTTGAGTTCAACAGCGGGGTTCGTGAGCAATTGCGTGCTCGAACGCAGAACACTTGATGGCATGACCGCTCTTTATCTGATAGGACCCTAAAGGGTAAACATAATTACCTGACCAAGAACTTAGATGCTAGGTAAGCACAAGCCTCAGCTGACGAGTCCTTGTTCATGGCATAAGTCTTGCAAATATTGAAAATTCTTTCCATTACTGTCAATTTCTTTGATGTTTCCGCATCTAAAAGTTAATTAATTGTAAGCAACTGAATTTTATGTGTATGTTGTCTTAAATATGCTGAAAACCTGGATCCATGTGTAATTTAAAGTTACACTATTTTATTTTGGAATACTGGTATTATTTAAGACAAAAGAATGATAAACACACCATTTTTATATCAAGGCAACTCTTTAACGGTTGGTCCGATTGACTTGAAATTTGGTACACATATTTATATATATTACAGATGACAATGCAAGTAGTCAGCAAAAAAGCTTGTATTTGTAATGGAATTTGCAAAAGGTTTGAACCTATTAAATATTTTTTTATAGCTTATGAAAGCAGGAATAAAGATAAAATCCTTTGATTACCAGGTTGACCAGGAGCAAAACCATCAAGACGGCTCATGTGAAACGGAATAATGACAACTATAGACAGCCACAGCAACAGCACAAACCGACTGCGCCAAGTCTCCTTGTTCTGAGGATCCTCTGCCTCTAGGAGAGTGAGGACGGTCAACAAATCTGTAACCTGATAAGACGTAATGCATTAATACCATGAAAACATTTAACAATAGCCTACTTTTATTGTTCAAAAGTGGCTATATGCCTATGGCTTTTATTTAGCTATGCTAAAGAAGTTTATGAAGTGAAGAACTATGAAAAAACGGGCTTTTATTTCAATTATTTATTCATAAGCTGTTCAAAACTTGAATAGTAAATAAAACTGAATTAAATGTTTACCTCATGGGGCAGGTGCCTAACCACCACTTTATAGCCTCTAACTCTAATAATCTGATACATATAGTTAAAAGTTGCATGTTTCAGTTCAAGCGGAGATTCCTTATCCTTGATTAAGCTTAAAAACTTAGATAAAATCTTGTCTAAATGTGGATCAAGTAAATGCGGCTGCTCGTAATATTGTTTCAATATTCCATACAATTTCTCATATTCAGCTTCTAAAGAAGAAGTGTTATAGATATTTTTCACATTATCGATCATGCCTAACACTTCTTCGACTTCTGCAAAGTTCTCCAAAGCACACCCGAGCCCAATGTTGTCGCATTCGTCATCGCGATTCATGTCGGCATCTATTCCAACCATGTTTGAAAATGTATTTGAACCGCAAAAAACCTATATCATCACAGTAACACAAATTATCTGACGAGAAGTGAGAACGTAAGTATATTCACGAATTATAGCCAATATTTCTTGATATAAGCAGCTGTGTAATGTAAAAAAACATTCGCAGAGACCGATTGCTTTATCAACTTTTGTTCTATTCTGACAGATGACTTGACGTGACACACGCAGTGACTGACATTTGTCAAAATTGTTGCCATAAATACAAGACAAGATGTTACTCCTCGAAAAAAAGTAAAAAGTCTTATGCTGTGTACCGTATACCGTCCGTGAGTATGTGTTATTTGTTTTATAGATCCAGAGCCCACGACCAAAACCATGTCTAATAGCAATACGGCAAAAACCCTATAAAATCGTTAGATTGTATGATTCTGAACCCGACTAGGTGTGTAGTAACGGTCGAAAGTGTAGCAACAGCGTGGGAGGCCATTTCTGCTGTCAAAAAAAAAAAGGCAGTCGGTATTATAGCAATACGTCTGATAGTGAAAATGTACATAGATTTTATAATTGTATTACGAAAAAGTTTGTTTTCAGACATTTTGCGCGTAGCATATAGCCTCAGCGCATTTTTGAAAATGTCAACAAATTTAGCCGACCTGTATTATAGCAATACGGATAAAAAAAAATTTAAACTTTTCGTATTGCTGCCAGGATTACCAAAAACCTGTTTTCAGACACTTTAAGTGTAGCATATACTCCCAAAAACGAAAATAACGTTTCAGAGTCGCCTGGCCGACGCCTCTGTTAAATGTTATGGTTTCGGGTAAATTCTTTGTTAATTATCATCTAATAAATTCAGGGTCGCAACGTATTCATTGGTTTGTAACAGAGAATTCAAGATGCCTCAATACGATTTTTAAATGATATCTGAGTATCGAAAAGTTGTCTGATAGAGAAGGTGCTACACTTAATTTGTCTGATATAATTTTTTTGCACATGTGGACAACTTATTTTATCATGTCCAACAATTTTCAGACATATTGCTATGATACCGATCGGTAAAATTTGTTAACATTTTCAAAACGGTCTCAAAATTTAATGCGTTCACATTTCCGTCTGAAAATTGTTTTGTTCGCATCAAATAACCAAAATTTACTAATAAAAAAGATTTTCAGACGTATTGCTATGAGACATTTTTTTTGTCTCATTTTTAATTTTTTAAAGTGATTTTACGGGTTTGCGCTACACCACTAACGTCTGAAAAATATGTTTCCGGTATCTCAGAACTATCATTCAACTACAGTCTGCAAATCAGACATATTGCTATGATGCAGTTCGGTAAAATTCTTTGACAATTTTGAAAATTCGGTCAGATCAAACGCTACGCGGAAAATGTCTTGATATTGGTATTTTCGAGTTCAGGATAATCGTATCTATCGATTTCATGCGGTTTTGACCGTATTGCTATGAGACAAAAATTTTGGTCGTGGGCTCTCGTACTATTAGGTTTCCTGTCTGCTCCTCGCCGCAAAATCAAAATTTGGTGACCCGAATAATCTCCTCATGTGTGTAATGAGATAGAATACCTCTTGTGCCAGTAATTTCACGGACTGTCTTAGTCTCTATGCCGGAACACAGCAGTGCTTGCACTGCTGCTTGGCGGCAGGATTAGCAAGTAAGACTGTGTTAGCGATCCGGACGGCTCTTGCACTACGTCGAGATTGGCGAAGTACGCCTTGCTTGTTTGTATGTTTGTAATGAATAGGCTCAAAAAGTACTGGGCCGATCTGGATGAAATTTGGAACATAGATAGATTATAGTCTGGAATAACACATAGGCTACTTTTTATCCCGAAAAATTGCGTGATTCCCGCGGGATAGCGATAAACGAATTCTATGCAAACGAAGTTGCGGGCAACGGCTAGTCTTCTATAAAAGTATTTCAATGAAATATTAATTGGTGCGACTAACATAACATAGTTTTCTCCGGCTATTGAATTTAATTTTATCTTTACAATCACGAATTTAAAAAATGTGCATAATTATGTCATTTAGAAAGGTGACAATTTATAGTTTAATTTATTTTTATGACATCACATTGGTAACTTTTTGGAATTTAATTAGCCGTTACGGTTATAGCTCGCAGATGAGTACCCGGCTTTACACTAGCTAGGAGACTTCGTGAAGTAACGGGTAACAACTTAGCGTAGTTAGATACTAGTGAAAATATTTTAATTTATTGCATCAGACTAGTTACCTACTTTGCGGAGGTCTGCATTACTTAATGAACAAAACAAATTTGCTTGCTACTTCGCTAAGTACCACACGAGCACGACGTGCGAAATCATCATCAGCCTATGTACGTCCCACAGCTGGGCACAGATCTCCTCTCAGAATAAGATGGTTTGGGCTATAGTCTCCACGCGGCCCAGTGTGGATTGGGAACTTCACACACACCATTGAATTGCTTCGCAGGTGTGTGCTCATTTTAAATTTTAAACATAATTATAGGTAATTTTACGCATAAATTCCGTTCCGAAGAACTCTGAGTAACACCTCTGTGCGAGCCCGGGATTCGAATCCACTACCCTCTGCTTGAGAGGCCATAGTTCAAAACGCTGGACGACCACGGCTTCAAAACGTTTTTAAAAATACCAATACTGTCATTCAATTTGTCCCCTCTTAAACGATTCCATTTAATTGGCGCTTACCATCGAGTATTCTTAACAACAGCTATCTAAAAGCTCTCCAACTGTCCATTATTTATAGCTTTCCCTCAAGGCCACGTCACCATGCGCGGGCAACGGTTTCCATGTAAACACAACCGATGTTTGCTTCAAGAAGTTCTCAGGGATTGGGAATTTACCTGACCTTTACTCGCTATCTTGCCAACAGAGCTAGTTCTGGAAAGCTGAAAACACAGCGGGTAAAATTGTTGGCACAGAAGGTACTTCATCACAGCCCTTTTGCTAACAAAGGGGTGTTACGGATGTCCGTGGGCAGTGGTAATTGATTACCATGAGGTAATCCTGCTCGTGTACCTTCCTAGTTGAATAAAAAGATAATAGGAGGTTGCTTGAGACAGTTTTTTATAAGTAGGGCTAATGAATGGAACAAGAGATCTCATCGAAACTGTTGTGTTGTGGTTATCTTAAACGGGTAATTTCATAAAAATATTAATGAATTCCTTTCTGTGATCTGAGAGTAATTTCAAACGCAATCGTATTTTAGGATCATTGGGTGACGCTATTTTTGTCAATATATAACTGAATAAAACTATCCTTGCTTATTATTATTATGTCTAATGTGTAAGAAGCTGGATTCGTTGAAGTAGGTACGCTTAATTTAATTTAACAATGTAACATAGGATCGCTTCTACTTTTTTTCTATAGCGGAATTAAATAATCACTAACTACATAGTATAAAACAAAGTCACTTTCCTGTATTTCTGTCTGCCTGTTCCTATGTATGCTTAGATCTTTAAAACTACGTAACGGTTTTTTAACAGAGAGTGATTCAAGACCAAGTCGCGAGCAGAAGCTAGTTGTTAATAAATAGGAAGTAGGTTTATTATCTATCTGTAGCTAACAATTAACACAGTAGGGTTGTCGACGTGTCCGCTTCAAAGGCTAGGTAGGGTAGGCGGTAATGCGGCTGGGGGTGCGGCTGGAGGGTTGGAGGGCGGGCGGCGCAGCGGCGCGGTGCGCGTGCGGCGGCGGCGGCGGCTATATCGGGCGCGCATGCGCGGCGCGCGGGGCGGGCGGCTCTGCGCCAGCGCGCTCAGTACGCGCGCGCCCTCGCCATGGCTCGCTGGCTGAAGGCTCTGGCGGTCGTGTGGCTGCTCGCCACCGCCGCGAGCGCCGCGCGCAAGGCGCCCGCGACCAAAGCCGAACCCCAGATCGAGGAGGTTACCGCCAAACAGTTGGAGCGAGTGCTGGAAGACAAGGACTTCGTCGCGGTGTACTGGTGTAAGTGCGCCCACTCGGCCGCCGCCCGCCGACCGGCGCGCGTCTCCGATATTCTATGCTTTCGGGAGCTGGCCTGGAGCCAGCGCGGGGGCCGCGTGTCGAAACGTCTGCGACGGCGCCCGTCCAAATGGGTTATAGCCGTTAATGATCTTCGGGAGCCGCGGCCGAGCCGCCTGCCTCGGCCATCGAAGCTTTGGCTGCACGCATGATATTTTCGATGCGAGCGGCTCGGCGCGAGAGTCTCCCGTTATGCAACGCAGCCGCGGAGACAATAAAACTTGACCCGACCGCTGCGGCTGTCGGCGCGCCCGCGCCCTAAAATGGCGGCGAGTCTCGTTTTCCACCGTTCCACCGCTGCTGGCTCCAAGGTCGGCGAGCGCCTACGCTCGGTGCTCGGCTAAAACTAACTGTGTGGTGTGCCGTACGTACCGCTGAAATAGACTTCCATAACGTGCTGTTAGACATTCTGACTATTTTTGCCCCTTACCAATGTCTTTGGTTGTATTGTCTGTCACACTGTTACTGCTGGGGAAAGTGCGTTCAGTGTGTGCGAATTTAACTCGAATGCATACGTTTAGCCTCGACGTGTCGACACGTCTGTCAAACGCACCCGAACTCGTTTGAGGGATGCGGCGGCCGGCTAGACACAAAAAGCGCAATAAATCTCTGTCAGAATCAACTCGAAGCAATGCAACTTTGTCTGTTGGCTGAGTCTCGATGCTCTGATCTAACTGCACATGTTCTCAAAAACTCTGGCAACTACTGGCTAGGAAGCTGCCCGAAATTTCTTCTCCGTCTCTTTGTATACGTACCTACCTATCTCTCCAGACGGTGCGGTGATGGCGTCAACAAAAACATAAACAAAACAATCAGGGACGGTTATCTGATAACCTAACTGTTAGGTACTTTTATCGAATGGTGGTCGAATGTGAGTGGAAATGGAAGATAGTTATTAACAGGCCGGCTCCACTCACGCCTGAAACAATCTTGTGAATTTATTTTGTAACCTTTAAACACTTGAAATATTTCCGCCGTCTGTTCTCAAGGCGCCAGGGCCCTTGATTGAGTTTCAGTCATAAAACGTGTTGTTACAGAAATAGTCCCAGGTTGCCTAGTGTGTTTTAGAGAAAAGACAATTAAGAAAACGTTCTGTACAACTGTTTCTTTGGATATCATCCAAAATCACGAATGTTATCAATTTAGTTACAGGATTAATGAAAATAACGACCGGGTTTCGTGAAGCAAGCAGATGTTGGGAGCGATTCTGTGAATTATGTATCTCTTACCATTATCGTAACGTACATTTACATACATCAATGTCTGAGGAATGTGGGTAGAATCTATCAAAAATACCCATTTCCTGATTTGTTACACATGATAATGCGTTTGTCTTTAAATTGCTGCTCAAGAATTAAATAGGTACCTAATTGCTTCCTAGCGTTTTCACCGTTGTGGAAAAGTCAAAAATCCACCTAAAATCTATATAAATTATCTCATAATTATTTTGTTGCCTCTTTTCAGACCTTTCTTGAGGAAATTATATGTTAGATGTGTATCACTTAATTGTGTATTAAGTGTGTTTAAGTTTCTACATGTTTAATGTTTGTGACCATCCTCGAGTGAAATAATTTTACCTGTGAAAGCACTCCTAAAAGACGCATAGCGGTGTACAAAAGAGCGTTGACATCATTATAATAAGTTTGAGTACACTGCAGAAGTGCTATGAAACTTTGGACCACAATAGACGGCCAGGTTAGAGCAATCGAGACCAACGGCACGACACCAGTTGTGTTACGGTTGGAGTCGACTTCAACGTCTTAAACCCAGCAGCTAAGCTCAGAAATTTATATTGAAACTGCAGATCACAAACTGCACATCAATAGCGACCGCTTGAAGCTATCTATGGAGACCCTAAATTACTTAACAAGATATTGTAGAGCAAAAACAAAAATGTATTGGTCTGACATAGTGGGAGCAAAGAAATCATCCAGGTACATACTTATCTCATAAAACTACCTACCCCTGCAAAAGTAGATAATTACCCAACTATATGAATATACTAGCTTCTGCCCGCGACTTCGTCTGCGTAGAATTATGCATAAAAACCTTCCTCATGAATCACTCTATCTATTAACAAAACCGCATCAAAATCTGTTGTGTAGTTTTGAAGATATAAGCATACATAGGGACATAGGGACAGAGAAAGCGACTTTGTTTTATACTATGTAGTGATAGTGATAGTGATGTAATGAAGAATCGCAGTTCAAACTCTACCATGTGTCTTGTAATTAATCCAGAATTCCTACTTCAGCATTTACTAGGGTTAGTTTGCTGAACAGCCTTATAAAATGGTTTTATAGGATTTTGAAATCGTGGGTGACCGATGTTTATTTGTAGGTACCTACATTGGTCGATGAACAAACATTTTTTGTTCATTGAGGATCTCTGTAAAGTAACGCCTGATTCAATAAATTATCCGAAGTCAGTGTATACTTTCTATTGCCTGCTCTGTTATGTTGAGTCAGTGTACGAGCCTGCATAATACTTCATTCATGACTATCTAAAGACAAAAACAATGATAGTGCTGACCGGTAGGGTAGGTGAGTTATTGATTTTTGAGAATAGAGACAAAAAAGATAACTTGGGTTTCAGTTTGAGTTAACGAATTAGGTCACACTTTTCAACCAGTGTCTATGTCATACCATACATATAGAATATTGTAATAATACACTTAATACAGAAAGAAAGAGAAAGAGAAAGAGCGATAAAAGCGAGTCACTGTATAATATTAAACAAAACCCTCCGCGGCGTCTGTCTGTCTGCTTGTTCGCGATAAACTCAAAAACGGCAACTTATTTTCATGCAGTTTTTACCAACAGATTAAAAGTGATTCGTGAAGAAGGTTTAGGTGTAGGTATATTTCAACTTTGTAAAGATTTTATGTAAATTGGTTTTAATACTTATATAACGATGGAAGTGTCGGGAAAAGTTTAGCAGCCGGGATAAAATAACAGTTTAAATTCTGCGCGGATGAAGTCGCGGGCAACAGCTAGGTAGGTAGTACATTAAGACTATATACTATATCTATAGTTTATATATCAAAAGGTCGAATAAATAACTGCGATATCATATTAGCTCATTTCAAGTCGACGGGCAACCACCTATTAATGCTAGTATACGCCGTAAAATTAAAAGTAGAGTAGGTACTTTATTGCTTCCGCACTCTTCCGCATGTTTTGTTCAGATGATAAATAATAAATATTTCGAACGATCCATTAATATTTTTCACTCCTTATTTTCTAAAATTAAAAGCAAATTAGGAGAATGAAACGGGAGTAATATTTTTGTCTTCTTCCATACGGGGAAGGCAAAGAGATCAAAGCCCCATACAGCTAAGTCCGATGTATTTATTTAGATTTTTTTAATTATTAAGTCCTGTCGCACTCACGTGCTGGCGTGAAAGAAGATTAATAAGTAGTGACTAAGATATAAAAAAGTAAGTATGCTTAGTTGGTTTAGTCACGTAGACGACGGATGAAAGAAGATTAAATAAACAGATATACCTATGGCAAGTGGGAATGAAAGCGTTGAGAAGGGAAGGCCTAGACGGACGTGCCGTGACCAAATTGGGGACGTTTTGAAAAAAGGTCAGGCCAAGAGTACCCTAAACCGACGAGCATTTATAAAGAGATTGATGAATGTGGATGAAGCGAAAAACGTATATCAAGATGTACAAGTGCAAAATGGAATACAGTAGTCTCTGCCTACCCCTATGGGAAGGATCCGTGACAGACAGTATGTATGTACGAGAATGTATGTATGCCACAGTCCAGGCGTCTTATTTATATATAACTAGCTTCTGCCCGCGACTTCGTCTGCGTAGAATTATACATAAAAACCTTCTTCTTGAATCACTCTTATCTATTAAAAAAAAACCGCATCAAAATCCGTTGTTTAGTTTTGAAGATATAAGCATACATAGGGACATAGGGACAGAGAAAGCGACTTTGTTTTATACTATGTAGTGATGATTGACACTAGATAACTATTTACTGTACCTATCTCGGAACCTATAGCTGACGTTAGCGTTCACGAGGTTAAAGTAAATGACGTACTAACTAAATAATATTTACTTTGCTACTCTGCGATATAGCGACGTGAAGTTATGCAAAACAGCATTTAATTTATTAGAAAATAAAATAATCACTAAAAAGTAACCGAACCCACCACAACTAAACCACCACTGGAATTAAATACTCCGGAGTCGCGTTTCACCCTACCGAGGCATCAGTTTAGCAGCTCCCAAAGCATTTCGCAATAGCATAAGTACCTATCTTAGCATTTGTTAAATCTGTGTTTATGACCTTTTTTTATGGTGTGGAAAATGCGCCTTATGCATCCGCCCGGTACGGGTTTACCGGAGGTATGTGGGGCTCTCCCGCGACGGCAGGTATACCCACTAAAAACCAAACGGATTCCCTATTCAGTCGTATGTTAGGCATTACGGGAGCACTGGGTGTCACCGCGACGCCCCACGACCACCCCGGGATGGGGTTCCCTCTTCGCGGCACCTGTGCAATGCAGGTTTGGGAAGTCTATGTCTATGACCTAGGATAGACTAGGGAAGAGAACTGGCTATGAAGCCTGAGGCCTTTGATCCACGGTCAGTCAGGGCAGATTACTTATTATGTAGGTATGTTACGATTACCAATTTCAGCTTATTTTTTAATTTTTCCGTGTGTTCTTAGTTTAGTTAAAATTTAAAAAAATACCTGTTTCAGGGCGAAATAGTTAGCAAAACTGCTCTAACTCGCTGTAAGCCTAAGTGAACCCAGTGACAAGCCTTACTGGAAATTAGTATTGCTACATTATATTCTTTGACACGCGCAGATACGATCTAACTTACCTAACGTAGTTCGTCACAATCACTATGTACAGTCGAGGGGATAAATATCGATACAGCCATCATGCCAAATATATGTATCACCGACCGACCTTATCGTTTGTGGCATGAAGATGTACAGATGTTTTTGACGTCTTGGTAGAGACTTTATGCCCTTGACTGTACATATACAACAAAGTCCTCCATCGCGTCTGTCTGTCTACTGTCTATACGCGATAAAATCAAAACTACTGAACGAATTTTCAAGCAGTTTACAGGATGTTCACGAGGTTTGGGTATATTGTAAACTGTCAAGGTTTTGTGTAAATTTGTTGAAATACAACGATAATTGTTGGAAGTGTCGGGAAAAGTCGCGGGCAACAGCTAATACTATATACATAATTATGTATATCCTACTAATATTATAAACGCGAAAGTTTGTAAGTATGGATAGATGGAGTGATGGATGTTACTCTTTCACGCAAAAACTACTAAATGGATTTTAATGAAACTTTACAATAATATAGCTTATACATCAGAATAACACATAGGCTACTTTTTATCCCGGAAAATTGCATAGTTCCCGCGGGATAGCGATAAACATGTCAAAGGTCGCAGCTGCCTAAAGTCGCAATGTTAATAATTATTGCAGATTATACTATCAATATCAGTTCTTAAGTCTAATTCTACTACGAAGTCGCGGGCAGAAGCTAGTCTATACATATAGATACTAAACAGTGCCATTTACTCGCTCCATATAATTAAGTTCAGAATCTGCTCTCGCAGCCAAGCATTCCCAAACCGACCGTCGTCGGCAACGTCACAGCTATCTTTACCTCCACCGAACATTCATCATTTCGGCCGCTTTAAAAATAACCACAAAGTATAGCATTGTGCTTTCGTATCGTTACGTATGTCTGACGTTGCTTTTTCTCCATGTAATGAATCAGAAGTCATTCTGAAATAGCGAGAACATGCCAGCTCGGCTGGCATGGCTTTTGCGTGATTTTCGTTAGGAACAAAACTCGCTTGTTTTATAGCGGTCCACTTAATAAACGTTGTGATGATTTGACGTTGATAGCTGATGTGATGGAGGTATTTCGAGAGGTTGAGTAATTGGAAGAAGATGAATAGGACGTGGATGCAAATAAGTGGGCTATCACTTTTCATCCAACCTCGCCTATCAAATGAAAATTTCGCTAAAGTCGAACTTTCAAGTTGATAGCCACATTTTATCGACATTATAATTTATGACGTGCAAAGGATTTTTAACCTTAGGGTGGCAGACCACATATTTGGCCGATCAGCCTGATAGTAAGTAGGTACTGTTAAACGTGTAACAAATGACGAAAGACTTTAATCACTCGGTTATCTATATCCTCGTTGGAATCTATAGATTCTACATAGGACCTCGCTATAGGTACATTAAACAAAACAAAACACTCGACAACATTAGGCATATAATAATTATTAGGTATACTTCACTGGATGTATACAATAACTATTTTTGAGTTGAGCATTAAGGAAGTTGTTTTAAATAAAGTGAGGTGGAAGTAAACATTGCTGGTGGCACGTACTAACATTTATACCCGACAATGAAATTTATCTTTTTCTACCATTGCATACATACACACGTACACAAATCACGTCTTTATCCCTTACAGGGTAGACAGAGCCTAAGGTAACAGATACCTACATGCCACATTTAGCAAGATTGTGGGCGTATAGATGAAAAATCGAATCAAAATAGTGATGGGTGGCTAGCCTCATCGCCCTATAACATGATTCCTATGATTTTCGCCCATTCCCTCGATGAGCTTTTACCATTTGCGCGGGTAGAGAAGCAACTGGTATATTCTATGTTTTTTCTTTGCTCCCGGACCAGCACGGAAGAAACCATTGAGAGATTGAATTGACCACGACAAGAGCTCCAATGATGATGGATGATGTCATCGGCGCTGTCAGCTAGGGCGTCTCCTGCTTCGATGATCTTCGATACAGTACACTCATTTGACGCATGGGCGTTATAAAATCAACACAGTGTAGCATGAACTTTTTCTTTCTCCCCCTTATCTCATTTCAGTAGGAGTCTTTTCGTCATTTGTCCAGGGGCCTCGGTTCTGCAGGCTTATTACGTAACTCGCTCGCGATCGTATTCATCGTTGAAGACGATTGTGATTACGATTCGACCGCCTTGAAACATTGGTATTACGTAAAAAAATGATTCCAATTATGCGAGGGAATCGCTTTCAAAAACGAAACCAATTGAATGGACCAAAAAGTTTTGTTTTTGCAAACAACTTTAGCGGAGAATGATTTTTATTAAATCAATTGACCCTAATTCTAGCGTTGTTATTTACTTAAATAACTAAATTAAATACGTTGTTTTGGTTCATTGAAATATTAAGATCCGAATAACAAAAAATATCATTTATAACCAAAAATACAAAATGCAGTGTGAACGAAACTAAACGCAAACTTAATTTAAAAAAAAAAACATCTTGACAGTGTCTTCCCGACAAATCCAACAATCAAAGAACTAAGTAAGTTTGGTTTACATTTTTTACTCAGTTTAATTGCTTTACTGTGCGTTTTATAGCTAAATTGATAGAATAGGTACAATAATAAATTAACCCTGGAGTGATTACAGTTCCGTAAGCATTATACTCACGAAAATAGATTAGTATAGAACACATCGTGTCGGAAATGTTTGTTCGAAATAAACGTTTGTTTTTAAACTCATATACGATTGGCGATTCTCTCTTTTAGTGTATAAACATCCAGTGCATTTGATATACGATGTGTAGTGCTTCCAGTGGTTTATTAAAGCACCCAGTGCAGCGGTATGAGAAGTACCGAAAAGTTTCCAAACTTGTTTGTTGTACCATAAAATCATTTTCTATCACGAATTATAATTAGTCCCATACTTATTATAATACAACAAAAACAGCGGTCGACATTTCGATAGCAACAGCCATTCACCTCAAGCCTACGAATGAACTATGAATATCGAATTTCGGTGTATAAGAATTTTTAACATTTTAGGAGCCGTCATGGACATGGCCAGCAGCTCTGTGGACCCCGGCTACGGGGATACGGAGTGACCACAGCGCAGACGTGCAGCAGCTGCATGCCGCATTTAAAATTAATGCGAAAACATCGAATTCGTACATACATACATAAACCACCTTTATCACTTACAGGAAGGACAAATACTAAGGTAACAAGACCATACACAATATTACATAATATAACGCGTAAGAGCGCTTGTAGACGTCCGTTTTTTTCACCGGATAACGGACCGTGCTTTTTTGCCGGATTCACGGTGGTGTATGAATTATAATGAATGTGTGTACATGCACCGGACTTCGGTCCGGCGAACAATTTACGCCGGATGCGCCACCGCTTCTCCTCGGCGCGACGGACACCGGTCCGGTGTAAGAAAAAAACGGATGTTTTTGTGATTACTTCAAAATGTTCAAAAATTACGCCTCAGAAGTAGAACACTTAAATACTTTATGGCAATAACTAAGTGAGTGTCTTATGTTATAATTTTATGTATTATTTTCAGAGTGCAGAATTACAGTCGGCTCACCAGCTTGGCAGCTTGGCAGAGGCAGGCGCTGGCCGCGCGCTCGGCTAAATTACTTGCCTGTGCCTAAATTACCTTGAACAGCGTTTTTGACAGCCTTTACTAGGCTATAGAATGTTTGTGACAGTGTGAGGATCTCAGTGAGTGAGTGAGTGTGTATGTTTGTTCTTTCTTCACACTGAAACGACTGATAATATAATATTAAGATAGCGATAAACGTGTCAATTGCTAATTCTATGCAGAGGAAGTTGCAGGCAGAAACTAGTAATAAATAACTAGAAAATGATATACGTTTTTTTGTTAACTACCTTTTTTAAATCCATTATTCCAGCAATACAGATTTTGTTATAAGTACTTGTTTTTATTAATTAAAAATATATATTTTTTTATGTTAGAGAGGCCAGACAAACGAACTAGTGGGTCACCTGATGTTAAATGATCACCACTGTCCATAAACACCCGCAGCGCTTTACGCGATGCCAGTGCGTTGTCGGCCCTACTAGTGACATGTAATAAAGCCTCGATAAAGTTAATTTATTAGTATTATTTGTGGAATTAGTACATGACTTCTTATTTCTGGGGCATTGTTTATCTTGCTGGAACAGCCAAGCCATGGAGATCGCTAGACGAATCACTCGGATGGGCCGCCTTCAAAAACTTGCAATGTAAGGCAGAGTTCCAACAATACCTTAAAACCAAAGTAATCGACCAATGTGGTAATGTAAACGAAGAGGCCTTTACCCAGCAGTGGGTGTGTGACGCTGCATTATGCGCGCGCACAGCACACCACTACAAGCTACGCCCTGCCGGCGCTGACGCCGCGGACCGCCCGCTGTTGCTGAGACTACGCCTGCGCCGATCGCCCAATATACTAACTCGCTCGCTACGCCTATTAAAATCTATTTTTCCGATTCAATTCTTTTCACAATGAATAACAAACTGTTGAACCTTCTTTTCTCTTTAACGATTAAACCTTTCTTCATAACCAAAATCTTGTCAATTAAATCTTAACATTCTCAATCTAAGTAATAGTAACTAATTGGTGGATGTGGACTGATTTGATACATAGATTAGTTACTCTCAAGCAGAGGTTTATGGGTTCGAACGCAGGCTCGCACATCCAAGTTTTACGGAATTTTTGACAGTTGATTCCGAGCGAGATTGGTTTCAAAATGAAAACAATCGTTCTAAAAACTCGGTCGGCTTCGCATCGCAGTCGAAAGCGGTTGTGAGCCATATTTTAAACCAATTGAACGAATGGTTTGCCACAAATTCGTTCCACGTAACTAAAATGACAGCTTAGAATTGTTTTGAAGCTCAAGGCAAGCTGTCAATCCAAAGCGAGAGCTAAATTGTCCCCGTCTTGAAATAATGGAAGTAACTTGAGTTGGATTTTTTTGATAGTTTATAATTTATCAATATAATAATTGACTTACAAAGGCACCTTGCTAATTGCTAGGTAAAATTGAGTATTTTTTGTGATGTTTTCCTTTGAATGTCGATCAAAAAGATAAAAATGGCAAGAAGTAAAGTAAGATAAGCCCGCCTTTGTACAGACCTATACATATATGTATCTTAATTTTAGTCAATTGTCTTTGTACCTATATTTTAATTTTGTACATTCAATAAAGTGTTAACTTAGATACAAGTACATAAACTAAAATAATCATCAAGGGGAGTTGTATTCGAAACGGAATAATATCGTCGCCGGCTGCGATCCGGCAGGGCATAGCTTGCAGCGATGTGCTGTGCACACCCACTGCTGGGTAAAGACCTCTTTCTTTATTTACACGCCGCTTTGCCCGGTCCTGTGCCAGTCTCATCCACAGCTCTCCACCAGACTGCCAAATGTTATCTGACTAACGGGTGACCGCCTTCGAACATATACGTAGCCATGTAGTAATAATTCCACAAATAATACTAATAAATCAACTTTATTGAGGCTTTATCAGAGGCGTCTCAACCTATGGTGCAGAGTGTGCGGCGCACACGGGCGCCGGGTCTAAGGGGGCGCCGAGCGCCCTCTAATGCGACACCTCCAAAGATGCGTCGCTCGCGGCGCCGGCGCTCTCAAAGACCCTGCGCCCGTGTGATGGCCGACGCCGGGGGCGGCGCGGTAGCAAAGAAAGGCTACTCTATTTAAATTTACACAATGACTTTTGTTTCAAGGTGAAATCAGCCTTAAAACAGATAATTGAAGATTAAATTGCGCTTACTAGACTAGGTAGTAGTAGTTAGTTGGTTTGGGCATGTAGAGCGGATGGATGAAAGTAGACTAACTAAACAGATATATATGGGGAGTGTGAATGGTTTCGTTGGGAGGGGAAGGCCTAGACGGACGTTCCGAGACCAAATAGGAGACGTTTTGGAAAAAGGTCAGGTCAGGAGTACCCGAAACCGACGAGCATGTATGAAGAGACTGATGACTGTGGATGAAGCGAAAGAAATATGTCAGGATCGTAGCAAGTGGAATAAAGTAGTCTCTGCCTACCCCTGTGGGAAAGAGGCGTGACGGTATGTATGTATGTATGTATGTACTAGACTAGAGGGCGCCAGGGTACCTACTGGTTGCACACGGGCGCCACAAGGGCTAGAGACGCCTCTGGGCTTTATTACATTATTATGAATAATAAAAACAAGTACTTATAACAAAATCTGTATTGCTGGAATAATACGTACACATACACATACACGAATCACGTCTTTATCCCTTACGGGGTAGACAGAGCCAAAGGTGCCTAAAAGGTACCTACAGGCCACATTTAGCAAGATTGTGAGCGTATAGGTGGAAAATGGAATCAAAATAGTGATGGGTTGCTAGCCTCATCGCCTATAACATGATTCCTAATATTTTCGCCCATTCCCTCGATGGGCTTTTACTATCTGCGCGGGTAAAGAAGCAACTGGTACATTCTAAGTTTTTTCTTTGCTCCCAGACCAGCACGGAAAGTTGCTGGAATAATGGATTTAAAAAAGGTAGTTAACAAAAAAACGTATATAATTTTTTAGTTATTTATTACTAGTTTCTGCCTGCAACTTCCTCTGCATGCATGCATGCAGCTGCTGGCCATGTCCACGACGGCTCCTAAAATGTTAATAATTCTTATACACCAAAATTCGATATTCGTAGTTCGTTCGTAGGCTTGAGGGGAAAGCCTGTTGCTATCGAATTGTCTACCGCTGTTTTTGTTGTACAATAATAAGTGTGGGACATATTATAGTTCGTTAGGGAAAATGATTTTATGGTAAATAATAATAAATAAATGTCTTGGGACAAATTACACCAATTGACCCAGTACAACAAACAAGTTTGGAAACTTTTCTTAACTTCTCGTACCAGATGTAATCACTCCAGGGTTAATTTATTATTGTATTCTATCAATTTAGCTATAATACCTTGATTAAAATACACAGTAAAGCAATTAAACAAAGTTAAAAATGTAAACCGAACTTACTTAGTTTGTTGATTGTTGGGAAGACACTGACAACTGACCACCGATTAGAGAGATACACTGACAAGATGTTTTTTTTTAAATTAAGTTTGCGTTTATTTTCGTTCACACTGTATTTAGAGTTTTTGATTATAAATGATATGTTTTGTTATTTGGATATTAATATTTCAATTAACCAAGACCAAGTATCTAATTCTAATTTAGTTATCTAAGTGAATGAAAACGCTAGAATTAGGGTCAATTAATTTAATAAAAATCATTCGTCACTAAAGATGTTTGCAAAAACAAAACTTTTTGGTCCATTCAATTGCTTTCGCTTTTCAAAGCGATTGCGAGGGTAATCGGAATATTTTTTTTACATAATACCAATGTTTCAAGGCGGTCGCAGTCGGAATCATAATCACAATCAACTTGGACGACGAATACGATCGCGATTCGCGATATGATTGGCTGGATATGACGATTAGTGTCGTACTTATTAGTATTGTTAAGAATTAGCTACTTATTAGGAAATTTCTAGTTATTTTTTAAATTAAAAAGAATACAACATTACAAATGCGAAGTTTATTTTCATTTTATTCCTTTTCGAATACAACTCCCCTTGATGATTATTTTTGTTTATTTACTTGCATCTAAGTAAACATTTTATTGAATGTACAGAATTGAATGCACGTGTTTAATGATATTTAGTAGTTTATTTATGAATTGTTTGATGTATTTTGAGATGTATGCTCTATTGTGGCTTTCACTATATGGATATTTTAAACTCACTCTTTGTCGGTTTCTCGCTTAATGCTCCTCTCATTTACTCAAAGGTTAACTGGTAGAGATCCCTTATAGGGATAAGTTCGCCTTTGTGCATATATTTAAGGTCTTTTTTTTGTGATTTGTCTCTACTTCTCTATATTTGTACAATAAAGCATTTACTTACTTACTTACTTACTTAAAATATACAAACACAATTGACAGAAATTAAGATACATATAGGTACAAAGGCGGGCTTATTTTACTTTACTTCTTGCCATTTTTATCGTTTTGATCGACATTCAAAGGAAAACATCACAACAAAATATTAAATTTTACCTAGCAATTGGGAATGGATGATTATTTTAAAAGTGCTCGATGATTTTTCTATTGATAGGAATAACCATCCTTAGCTACAGAAAAAAGTTACAGATTTTTCCATCGAACGATATATTTTATAAAAATAAAAACGTTTTACTCAGTCATTCGGCGGCCCCTATATACGGCTGATAAGCAGTAGGTCATAACATAACAAATAAAAAAAAAGGCTGCTTGAATCCGTGGTACACAATGACATAAGTAGCTAAAAAAAGCAACGGCTAAGTGGCGCCGTCTATGAATTGTTGGTGTTACTAAACCATACACGGGGAATTTCATTAAACATTAACATTAATTTTCAACACAGTTGCTCGTAATTTGAGTCTTATTGCACCGCATTTAAACTCATAATTCAGCTTATTACGCACAAGTGCTGTAATATATTACCGCACGAGTGCGGTAATATAAACTTTTTTTAAAATCTCAGCAAACGGTTCAGTATCTATAGGAACAAGGAATATTTTCGTGAATATTAAACTATTTTAGGTTAAAGATGATAAATAAACATTTAAGTTCGACAAATTATTCATTTTTATCTAAAGAGTGACCATAATTTGCAAATTTAAGACATTGATTAATTATTTTATTATAATTTTAATTTTAGGCTCTTTAGCAGTCTGTTGTCAGTGCCTTCGTCGTGCGCGTGCTAAGTGCACAGCGCGCATGCGCGAGTGCTGCGTGCGGATTGGAACGGAGAAATAATATTTGCCGCCATTTTTCACTGATATTGTTGATTCAGACTTTGTTATTTTATTACTTTAAAAATTACGAGTTCAAGTAATAAAGAAATGTAGTGTCCGTCGCTGGAAATACTAAAATATGTTCGGACAATGTTCGGACAGTTATATCAGTAAGAAATCCAAGGTGTTAATTACATCGCGCGTACAATACGCCTCGTGTGTAATTACCAACATAGCACACTTGTATCATAATGTACTATTCTCATACAACATTCAGTAGTGTTGTTGATTCTGAGTAGAAATAAGCCCAATAATTTCCAAAATCTGGGAAAAAATATATATAGTCATTTTTATTGAAATTCCCCATGTATGGTTGAGTAACACCAACAATTCACAGACGGCGCCACTTAGCCGATGCTTTTTTTTAGCTAATTATGTCATTGTGTACCACAGATTCATGCAGCCTATTTTTTATTTTGACGTACTGCTTATCAGGCAGGACTTTTTGGCAAATCATTCGTTCAATTGCTTTCAAAAATGGCTCGCAATCACTTTCGAAAGCGATGCCAAGCCGATCGAGTTACGTGGAACGATTGTTTTCATTTTGAAACCAATCTCGGAATCAGCTGTCAAAAATGAAGACGATGCTGATTGCGAGCGAGTTACGTAATAAGCCTGCCGGTTTGTCATGTCTAGTTTGTATTGTTGAAGGCCATTCGTATCTGATAAGGACTCTTTTACAAGTTATGTAGGTACAAGCTTATTATTAACTGACCATGTATATATGTAAGTATGCTTGTCCGGGTAGAACCTTGCAACTCGATGTTGTCTTCAATTTTCTACCGATCGAGCTGAAATTTTGCATGCTTACTTGACTAAGACGGATGACAATACAATCATCTAGCTCGTGGAATTCTGTTGGCCCAGCCAAGATCGTCTCCGCAGGAGGGAACTCTTTAACGGTTGGTCCGATCGACTTGAAAAATGGTACACATTATGTAGGACGGACGACAATGCAAGTATACAGTCAACAAAAAAAGCTTGTACCCATTAAATATGATATTTTTGACAGAAACTTATTCTTTGTGCATATAAGTCAGCACGGCTATTAAGAGTGCCCGTGAGAACTATGCCGCGTCTTTTTCTTACTGTTCGTTATAGAAAGAGACGGGTGGAACATATCGCGCGATAGCTCGCTCCCACTCTCGTTCTAGCCACGCATAATTTCTTCACGATCTTTAACATCATTTGCAGTTTGCCAGAAATAAATGGTGATTGTATTTGTGATTCCCGGTGTGCTAATAAAGCCCCTGTGGGCCTATTACTTAACTCGCTCGCAATCGCCAACGTGTTCATTTTGACAGCTCATGTATGGGCTGACAATTGGCATCGGAATCAGCCAGCTGTCACATTCATACAAGAACTGTCAAAATGAACACAATGGCGATTGCGAGCGAGTTAGGTAATAAGCCTACTGGTCTTGCGATTATCTGGTCTCCTCACCAGCCACCCTACTTATGTAATTTGTTTCTGTTCATTCTACCTTGATGATATCTGTCATGATTAAAAGTTTAACACTCACTTGTAATTAACGGTCGATCGTAAAACAGTAACCGCTGTGGGCCGGACTGGGAGAATCGTAAAACACTTGATGTTTAGTTTAATGTTCATGCGATAGTTTTAGTTTGGCGTATCTATTTTTCACACATTTCAGTCAAGAGATGTAAAGTCGTCTTGGCTATCCATTATATATCCACAATAATATTTACTGCTTATGACACCTATACAATCAATATCCAAATAGAAATAGGTAATGACTTATTTTTTCATTATTACAAGCTTATGTTGGTAGGTATGTAACATATATGTTGTGACTCAATTTTGAAGCAGATGTCTGCATGAGATTGAGCAGAAATATTGCATATTTTTGTGCAAATCAAATGACAATACAATAATCTGGTAGTGGAGTTCTGGTAACCCAGCCAGGATCGTCTCCGCAGGAGGGAACTCTTCAACGGTTGGTCCGATTGACTTGAAATTTGGTTCACATATGTAGGACGGATGGCAATGCAAGTACAGTCAACAAAAAGTACAGTCAGCAATAAAGCTTGTATCTAAAATGATTTTTTACGTTAGGTTATATTTTTCAATACGACTGAGTTCGATTTCCGAATTGAATAGGTACCACCAACAAGTTTTTTTAAATCTATGAATGCAGTTTTTCTTGTCACTAAAATCGATGACGTGGTTCCAAAGAACCGGTCTTTCTATGTATTTTGGTAACAGACTTGCCCATTACGTGACCATACCGACCGATCTAAATGTGCCATACCTATTGTTGTACGAGTTCTCTTTGGTATAGATCCTCAAAGGCAAAAGAACTTTAACATCGTTCAAAATAAAAAGCACCGGTTGCCTCATCTAGCCAAGTAAAGCAATATCCGTCCGTCTCTCACAGTCACATAAACTCAGATAGACAGGACAATCTTTATGACGCTAGCGCTAGACTTTAAATTAAAAGCAGGGTACTCATCTGCGAGCTGCTTTGCTTTGATTATCTACTACTAATCTATAGTTCTATACCTATCTAGAAAAAATATAAAATCATAGGGTCTTACCATGTTGGCTAGATCCCTAAAACGGTTCAGGGGACCTCATCATCTGCTTAAAAAACTTTTCACAAATGCATCATTCCGCAAACTCATCATTTGACAACCCTTTAATATCCGATAAACTGTAAACTTTTTTAAAAATCGAAAAACATTTAGGCGTGGCTCACATTAGGTTAGGTTTGGTTTCTTCGATGCTGGTCTGGGAGCAAAGAAAAAACAGAATATACCAGTTGCTTATCTACCCGCGTAGATGGTAAAATCTTATCGAGGGAATGGGTGAAAATCATAGGAATCATGTTATAGGCGATGAAACTAGCAACCCATCACTATTTTGATTCCATTTTCCACCTATACGCCCACAATCTTGCTAAATTTGGCCTGTAGGTACCTGTTGCCTCTGTTGTTGGTGTAGCTCTGTCTGTTGTCTTAGGGGTAGACGTATTTGTGTTTACATACATACATAGGTACATATGTTTTATAAGTTTTCCTAAAAGTCAATATTTTAGTGGAGTAAATAAAAGGTTGTCAAATGATGAGTTAAATTTGTTTAGCAAATGATGGTAAACCACATACAAACATCTCGTCATATATATGTGTCACTGACCTTATAGTTTACGGCATAGAGGATGTATAGACGTTTTTGACGTCTTGGTAACGTACAAAAATATTAATGCCCTTGACTGTACCTAATGTCAATATCCACGTGCTGATGTATACGGTCGATTGTTTGTAAACACGAGTTCTAACAGAAAACTGCAAAGTCTTTGGTCTTTGTATGTTAGTTTAGCGTTAACACTCATAACTATATTTTTTAAAGAAGCTTGAATTTTTTCTGTATTTTTCTTGTTCTGTACATCATGCTGTGTGTTTACCCGCAAGTGAGAAAGTTACAAAATGAAATTCATATTTACAAACTTTCGCGTTTATAATATTAGTAGGATGATGGATGCATCGACATTTCGCACCCTTCGTGGAAGAAAGACGTAAGTCCCATGGTAAGTCAATAGGACTTACGTCTTTCTTCCACGAAGGGTGCGATTTATAAATGCCCTCGACTGTAATCCACCCTTCCCAACAGATGCAAGGAGCTGTGTGACGTGCGACAAGGTGCTAGAAGAGCTGGAGAAGATAGACGACGACACAGACACGTTTGGGGTGGACTTCGTCAAGATCAACGACAAGCGGCTCGCCAAGCAGTATGGCATCACGAAATTCCCCGCCCTCACGTACTTCCGTGAGAAGGAACCGATCATTTACGAAGGTACGTTATTTCATTCAAATACGACTTTATTGCTACAGCTTTAGTAGCTTTACTTTTCGGATTTTTCTGTGTTCTAATTTTCACTGACATTTAGAAATTTAATTTCTAACGGTGAAACCGAAAAAGTAAAACATTAAAATCAAGAAATAAAAATTCTTGATTCATTTGATAGTACTTATCATTTGAAAAACAGCGCCTTCTCTCGTCCCTGGTGAGCAGTAGATGTTCCACGGGAGTTTGTAATTGTGTCGTACAGACACATTATTCAAACAGATAACGCTTAGCGACAAAAATTCGCATAGTAACAAAAAGGTCACGTGACAGTTAGTAACAGGTAGAAAAATTCGGAGACTACCCACCTGCTATGGGTGGTGTAGGGGTATAGCACGCGTCACGGAATGACGAGGATCCGGGTTCGATTCCCGGCCATGCCTTTACTTTTCGGATTTTTCTGTGTGTTCTAATTTTCACTGACATTTAGAAATTTTTTATTGCTACAACTTCCTTATCTTGCAAACAGAAACAAATTGTTCATTGAATGCAAAGGGACGCGTTCTTAAATCAAATGTAACGATGCCTGTTTTAGAAATGTTCCCTTTTTGCATTTAAAAAACGAAATGTCCGATAAACCGTAAAACATGACTATTCAACAGCTCACAAAATTTTACAAAGGGTCGGTTGAGAACTACGACATCTAATGTAGAGAATAGACAGCCGGTCATACCTTTTAACGCAAGGTTATTCGGTGGATGTGGCTACTCGCATTCTTATCCATCCTGCATTTTGACTTGCAAGATTTAATCCACATAAATAAACATAACATACTACCTACCTACTTAACACGCGATAAGTCTATGGAAAAGCTTTGTTAAAAATTGTTTTGGTTTGGGGAGATTAAAATAAGCTTTTTATTTCTTTGGAAATTGTTTCCACTCAGCTACGAGTATCTCACACAGCTCTGAAGTCTGAAACAGCTCTAAAAGTAAGACCAGGTCCATAACGATGTCTCCATGATGACAAATTTATGAAAACTTTAAAATACCTATTTTAGATTAAGTCCTAGTCAAAAACATTAGGTCAAAGTTGCCAACTCGGAAAAGTACAAGCGCAAAGAATATCTTGTGGAGACTGAGATGATCTCGCCAGTTTTAAATAAATAAATCTAGTTAACTCATCATATCAAACTTAATTCTGTGTGAGTAGTTCTTTATCCATATTATGATGAAAATTTTAATACGTGAAAAAACTAAGTGGGTGTACACGTGCGTCCGATGCGGAAGATCGCGAAGATCTATTTACCCGCATAGAGATGAGACTCCTCAGGGATATATTAAGAGCTGTATCTCCACAACATAGTTATGTTGCTCTTTGTAAGCTCCGCTCGAAATGTCAATGACATATAAAAATATTTCATCACAACATATTATAACGCAAAGGAAAACATACGATCTCGATGACTAACGGGTGATATAAAAATGTTACAATATTTTACTTCTGAATTCATGAAACAGATATGACACTTTGGAAAAATTACAAACCGTCTAAAAATAATGGGCTGGCGTGAGACAGTTTATAAAATGAGTGGTAAATTGGAGAAGTCAGCTGATGTATTGGAGTCACCCACATTTTATCAACATTATAAGGAATGCGCCGACTAAATTACACTCTACCCACAAGAACTTACGATAGGAGTTGGCGTCGCAATGATGACGTCTATGTAGTGTAGCGCAGCAGGCACATCATGGACCATTGTCAAGCCAGATCAAATGGATGCACCTATTAAAAGATTGGATCCGTAGACCTTACAAACCAACTAACTAACTAGTATGTGTAGGTACCTAAGAAATCAGAAAACGTAATTTTAAAATACCGTAAAAAATGAAGTTCAGAGCATCAGATCCCCAAAATACCAGATTCTACTAATTTCTACCAAGTAAAGAAGGATCAGCTAAATTGTAGTCAACAATAAAGAGACCGAGCCAAATGAGGGCATCACTTCCAGCAGCTTGTGCAAAATAGAACATAGAACCAATTTTGTGCGAAAAGTTTTAGTCTTTATTTTACATTTTTTCTTGGCAGCATGACGTAGGTTACTAGGTACTGATAAAATTATCATTTGGAGAACTTAGTGAGATCTTGATTGTTATTTTCTTTTGTCACGTGAAAGTTAATAACTATTTTTCTGTTTTCGTAGGAGATCTCATGGACGAAGAAAGCGTCCTGGATTTCCTGACGAGTTTAGAAGCAATGGATCTGCCTGACCGGATAGAGGAGGTAAACCAGAAGATCCTGTCCAAGATCATCGAGGACACCGATTACGTTGCCGTGCTCTTCTGTAAGTATACGCGTGGCTTCCAGGCTTTCGTCTTCGTCCATTTATCAGCTATCGTGGTAAAAGCAATTTCTCAACTAACAAAAGGCACTTCACAACGAAAGTGATCTAATTCAGAAGCAGACGTCCTTCAGCAAAGTTTATCCATTCGACTGTAGTCATCGCGATTGCATTTGACATGTCGTCTACATAAATATGTCTTTATAGCACATCTCAAAGAGCTAACCTAACTACTGAAAGCAAATTGGAGCGGCTAAAATAAATTAGATCATTTTCCGTTTAAGAAGTGCATTTATAGTATTCTCAACTGTAAATTCTTTTACTTAGACCTATCAATTCTCCGGATGGACATTACGTCTTCTGTCGTATGGTGTTTTACTGTACATTGTGCCGTTTTGTTTTGACTGTGTTTCTGACGTAGGTCCTGATCACAAAAATTGCGGCCCGTCGTCAAGTAAGTAAGATTCTAGCTGGCGGCATGTTCCTTTAATGTCAGTGTGGCAGTAACTCTTCTTGCTTTGTAGAATAGTATTTATGTAATATTATATTTCAGCTGCGCTTTTGGCTGGCATCGATTGATCGGTAAAAGTTAAAACGGTGTTACCTAAAACCGAATCGTTGTTACAAATGAACTCAATGAATAATACTGTTAATTAAATATTTGGCTCGGATACAATTGAACATGCTGGCTGATGTCGGGTAAATCACAAACATCCATATGTTCACATTAAAAAACCAAAGAGAAAGCGATCAGACTATTTGAATTCGATATTTAGCAGTTTCAATTTTGCTATAGATACTTATTTATTTTTAGGGGTTTAGTTTGCCGTGAGCCGAAACAGTTGAACATTATACCAGACAATTGAACTTGTCTGCGTGGTTGAAGGGAGAATCAAAAACGCGTTTGCATTATCGGGCCGTGTGGCGAGCTATTTCGGCGCATCTATTTCCGTCCGGAGCCACCGGGATTGACGGTGGACTGTCACGCTCGTCTCGGCATTCTCTCTAACGGCAAACGAATATTAAAAACCTATTGTCTCGCATCAAAGACCAACGCAAACCGTACCGTTTTCACAAATTTAGAAATGACCTTGACCCAAATCTGTGATGGGAGACGGCGGTCCACGGCATGTCATATAAACTTTGTTTACGCTCATCTATTTATATCCACCAGATCTTGCAGAGAAAAATGATTGAGGTCGCAAAGTCGCAATGCACATTTTTGTAATGTGATAATATTTTGGTTCGAAAAAACTGGCTGTGGTAACAGTTTGGTGCACCCTACCTTTGCAAACGAATTATATGTTTAGTGTTTAGAATCCACACCTTGTTCCCAAATCATGAAATTTAGGACATATACACAACCCCGCTTTATATTTTACTCATGCGACTCACAAGGCGTCTGCGCACAGACGTCGACACTGCACGACACACGCTTCATATTGCACAGCACACACGGTTAAAATACCTAATTTTCCAGTAACACACCACACTCATTAATTTGAGCATTGCATTAATAGCACTGCTTTAGAATCAACAGAGCATGGCGGTATGCACCCAGGCACACACTACTGCTCGCTGTTATAACAGTTGGTGCTCACGTACCGTCTTGATGGATTACAGATAAGCCTGAATGCAAGAAGTGTGCGAAGGCCCTTCAAGAGCTAGAAAACATTGATGATGAAGCTGATCAGCTCGGCATCGGGTTCGTCAAGATCCATGACGAGGAGCTGGCCGAGGAGTACAGTCTTGGAGATTTGCCAAGACTGGTGTACTACAGGCACGAAATACCCATTATCTATGAAGGTGAGTCACAACTCTTTTTACGGCTTATGATTATATTACGAAATTAGATGGTTGCTGCATTCATTGCCAGCATTATGCATTTGCATTGTTGCCATTCCAATTTAGCAAGGAGATGATTCAGAGAATATATGTGTCATCCGTCGGGGTAGCACTCCTTCCTCCTGAGTAAAGAGTCATTATGGACTTATCTAATTCCTAAAGCTAACTGCAATATACTTAAGGTATTTTTGACTTATTAATTTAGATTCACGTACTATTTAACCAACAGACTTGTAAAACAATTCTATCTCGCTTCACGCAATAATTCACTCATACAAATTCCAACCAAATTTCAAGTATTTTCATGAAGAAATATAATTTTGCAGCTGAATTGAGCAGAGAAGAGGATGTGCTGGAGTGGCTGATCGCCAACAAATCCACGGGCGATGAAGAAGATGTCATCGAGGATGTCACCGCCAAGACCCTCAACACACTCATCGGCAATGTGGACAACCTTGTCGTATTATTCTGTAAGTAATTACCTTTCTCGATTTCGGTTTATCTGATTCTGAGTTGCACCCACTTGAACGAAACATAAATATTTGGTAATCAACGCGATTTCCATTTGCTCAAAATAGTTTTACCTTAAATAATGAATTGAGTCACAGCTAGAGCGATAAACAAAATCTTCCATATTTGCATGTCTAACGAGATCATGATTCTATGAGGTAGTAGGTATCAAAAATAAATTCAACTCCAAAGCCCAGTTCTAGTTGGCTATCTAAAAATAATTTAACAGGCGCTTCAAAGGAGGAAATATGGGTTACACTTGTAAAATGACGTCAAGCAAGAAATTACAGCTTTCATAAAATTAGTTCTTTACCATTCACTTTGCAACCTTGATCCAGTTTTGATGATTCTGGTGTATAATTTTAAACACCTGTGTTCATTCTCTCACCACGACTCTTTCTAACACTATCATTGGTTCCATTCCGCCTTAAACAAAAACAAGAAACGTTAACTTTAAATACGTGCTGAAACCTAATCCAAAACATAATGATAAACTGGTGCTTCTATCTTCAACTGACACTTGCTTTCCAGACGACCATGGCGATGACGAGTCAATGACGGTTCTCGGTGAGCTGGAGAAGATCGATGACGACTGCGATCGTCACGGGATCCAGTTCGTCAAGATTGACGACGCAAAAGCCGCAGACGCGTTCGGCATCGATAACATCCCGTCCATCGTGTACTTCGAAAAGCAGATCCCCAACGTTTACGACGGTAAGAATAATACAGCAAATAGACTTGTTTGCAATAAAACTCTTTGAAAATAAAGAACTATGCACTGTGTTTACACAGTCTTTATTACTCTTCATGTGTTCACCTTAAAACGTAGCTACAACGTCTATGTTTGAAAATAATGTGAAAGTTTACACAATGTGAAGTTTATAGTTCTCATTGTGAATGATTTTTAAGATTGCTTTACAGTTACATATCGTCACTACTTTTAAAAAGCTCTTATCACAAAATTTATAAACTTCCTAGGACATTTTTATCAGCGTGTCAAGATTTAGTTTAGGTAACATATTGCTTTGAGATACGAGCTTATTCCAAGTGGTGTTAGTACGAGTATAATCTCTTAGTGCCACTCTCTTACTGTTGATAAATGATGATAATGACAATTCAAGTCAACTAAGAAAGTTTTGGGAATGCTGTTGCAGGTGACCTTGAAAATGAAGACGAGATCCTGGAATGGCTAGTAGGACAGCTAGAGAAGGATGAGATAGAAGACGTCACTGATGAAATGCTTGACAAGTTGATTAAAGATGGGAAAACCGTTGCCGTGCTATTCTGTAAGTAGGAACTATGATTTTAGAGCAAACAAAGTGAGCTATTCTTATAATTAAGTCATTTGATATTCAGAATAATATAACTGTCTGTATTTAATTTGACTAAACATAAAACATCTTATAACTTTAGTAAAATATCTTACAACCTTCACTTTCAACTCATCACTACTTTAAATTACAAGAGCTGACTGATTCAAAATGTCTTTTTACAGATGACAATAACGATCGCAAATCTCAGAAAGTATTAGCAGAACTAGAAAACATTGACGATGAATGTGACCAACTCGGCATCGCCTTCGTAAAGATCGACAACGACGAGGAAGCCAGAGAATACGGTATTGAGAAGATCCCAACGCTTCTCTACTTTGAGAAGGGTATTCCTACTTATTACGAGGGAAACCTAGAGGAAGAAGAGAAGGTACTGGCGTGGCTCAGGTATCAGGCGGAGAGCGACGAAATTGAGGATATCACTGACGAAATGCTCGACCTCATCATTGAAAAAATGCCTTACGTCGCTGTGCTGTTCTGTAAGTATTCTTTACTCTCTCGTAGCCTTAACATTGGTCAGTTTGAAACAATGCCAAATTCTCAAATAACTCCACCGATGATTAATGTCGTCAATCGTTTTCAACTGTCCCGTGAAGAACTGACATAAAAATGAAATACAGTTCTTCGATTTTATTTCAGACGACAAGGACCAGAAAAAGAGTCAAAAGATTTTGACTGAACTCGAAAACATCGATGACGAGTGCGACCAAAATGATATTGCCTTTGTCAAGATTGATGACGACAAGGAAGCAAAGGAATATGGTATCGAGACCATACCAACTATGGTGTTCTTCGAAAAAGGCATTCCTCACATATATGAAGGAGATTTAATGAAAGAGGATGAACTTTTCGGGTGGCTGTTGCATCAGAAACGACACAGTGAAATCCCTGAAGTAACTGACGAGATGATGGACAAACTAATAGAGACCACCCCGTACTTGGCAGTTATCTTTTGTAAGTAAATTTATTTCAACGTTCAAATTTATATATTTATCTGATTTAAGGCCGTTAAAATTAAACTTATGGTGTTTTTTATAAATATAGACGACAAGGAAGACAAGCAAGATATCAGAATCCTCAACGAACTTGAAAACATTGACGATGAGCTTGAAAAAGAAGGCATCGTGATTGTGCGAATGGACAACGAGAATGAGGCTAAAGAATTTGGTATCGATCATTTACCAACTTTGGTGTATTTCGAAGAGAACATCCCGGCCATTTATGAAGGAGATCTGATGAATGAAGATGAAGTGTTGGAGTGGCTGATTGAGCAGAAGAACACCGCCACTATCGAAGAGGTCACCGATGAGATCTTGACTGATCTCATTGAGGAGCATGAATACGTCGTCGTATATTTCAGTAAGTAGTTTATTATGGTTTTTTCGTCCTTAGTCATAAAAAACGTAGACAAATTTGTAATTAGACAGAGCAAAAAAATATTTTTATTATTTGGTCTTTTATGTCGATACCAAAAAAATAATACCAAACCAAGACATCGACCTGTAAGTTTCATCAAATATTAAGATAAGAAAAATGTTCTTCGCGTTTCCCAGGATGACACATTACAAAATAATTGTAAAATCGCCTAGCTAAGCGATTCAGTTCGTCTTCTAGACTATCTGAATCATCGCCATTTTCGTCCTCGTATGAAAAAAGCGAATCTAAGTCTACGACGATCACATTCCAGGTGGAAACTGCGAGGAGGGCGAAGAGTGCGACAACATTTTGGACGAGCTGGAAAACATCGACGACGAGCTAGACGAGACCGGCATCATCTTCGTCACCACCGAGGACATCTCGCTCGCCAAGAAGTACGGCATCAAGAACTTCCCGGCTCTTGTGTTCTTTAGGAACAAGGACCCTCTCATCTACAAGGGTAAGTTTAAGTTCAATTCTTATTACTTTCAAAATAATCACTTTCGTTTCTTCATACAACAGCTTGTATTTCATCTTCACAAAATAAGCATCTTTTCTAAAATGTCAGATTTTCGAAATACCAGACTCGTCCTCAGCGAGGAGCTGAATAAGTCGCGAAAATTATCCCGATTGTCGCTAAAATCAATTACAAGTTTGATACGACAATAAATAAAAACTTGAAAAAGAAACTTGCCAAGCTAAGATTGGTGATGATGTGAATTCCGCTTCTGTTAGTAATAACTGCTTTGTTCAACGGCTAACTGAATAACTGTTCATTCCAGGCGACATCGAAGATGAAGATGAGGTGCTGTCGTGGTTGACAGACGAAGATACGCTAGAGATCCCCGGCAAAATTGAAGAGGTCAACTCCAAGATGTTAGAGAAGATCTTGGAGGAAAATGACCACGTCGTAGTATTTTTCTGTAAGTTGATGGTTTATTTTTTGCAAATTTTCAATTACCGTGAGCCCAGGAATAACTTCTAGACATGGTTAGGAATAGCAAAATTGGGCCGAAGACAAATTTGTGACGCACATTATAATTTTTTTTGAGAAATTGTAGCTAATACGTGTCTCATTTTTTCTTTTACTGTGTTTATTACAGATAAGGAAGGCGACAAGAAGTCTCAGAAGATCCTCAGCGAACTCGAGAACATTGACGACGAATGTGAAGAAAAAGATATCGACTTCGTGAAAACATCTGATGAAGGCGTAGAAAAAGAATACGACCTTTCGGACCTACCAGCTTTAGCCTTCTACCGCCATAAGTTCAGGACAATCTACGATGGGGATCTGATGCATGAAGAAGCTATCTTGTCTTGGGTATTGGACCTTCACGACTCTCAGCCTGATGTCATTGAGAGTGTGGACAGAAAGACTCTTAAGGATTTGATTACTGATGTGGAACATCTTGCAGTATTTTTCTGTAAGTGTATTCAAGAGTTTAAAATTTTCATATTGAGATTAGTAACTTGTGGAATATTTTGGTATTTAAAATGCGACTTCTAATATTAAAGCCCAAAATGAAAACGTTAACTATCTCATCAATCCAGGCACTCATCTTAAATACAACAGACAACATTTTTTTATCCTTACAATGTACATTGTACACCATGAATCATGCTAAACGTGGCCTTAAGGTTTTGTTACCTTAGGCTCTGTCCACCCCGTAAGGGATAAAGACGTGATATATGTATGTATGTACGTACGTACAACGTACAATGTACATACATGTAATTTAAGGGTAACTCTGTAGTTATAAATAACTAAATATCAACAAAAATAAACAGACAATTCAAATTGTCAATGTTGTTACAGACAGTGAAGACTGTGACACCTGCGACGAAGTCCTCGAAGAACTGGAAACCATTGACGACGACACAGACAAGCACGGCATCCAGTTTGTTAAGTCCAAGGATTCCAAATTAGCGTCTGACATTGGTATTTTTAGTTTCCCAGCTCTAGTGTACTATGAAACGGGAGTTCCTATCATGTACGATGGTAAGTAAACATCTATTGTAAATACAATTTATGTTGTTAATAATTATTATATTATAACGGTACTAAGTATTTTAACCAGATTTCTGTGAAGGAGGTCTGCGAAATTTATAGTAGAGCTGCTGTTTGATAAGAAATTCGTTGGAGCTACTGAATATCTAATTAGTAATTACAAAAGTTGAAAGTAATGAGGAAATAGAAAAAAAATAGATTTAATTTTTTTACAGATGTTAATCAATAAATTTAAATAGAATCATTCCGAATCACTATAATCCTGACGTGGCAACTAGATATTTAAAACTTTTTTTCTGCATCCGACTTCAATGCAATAGTTCTTTTTGGCAGGCTTTAAAAGGTTTTCCTTTGACTAAATTTTTAAAGGAAAACATGAAAGTTCTGATGAACAAGAAATCTTTTAACATATTTTACTGTTTATAGGTGACTTAAAGAACGAAAATAAGGTCCTCCAGTGGCTTGTAGATCAAAAAAGTAAGAATCCACATCCATTTATAGGTTAATTAAACGATTTTGACTTCTAAAATGTATACAATTATTACATGCATGACATCATTCTTGAAAAGAGACTTCTTAAAAAAACAAATGTTATTTCTTTACGCTAAAATGCTGGTTGTTTGAGCTGTGTCATTTTGCATGACAGTTACTAATGCCTGCAGGTGAAGATAGCAACCGACATAAAAATAAAGCTAATACTAAATCGAAGGCCAATGCAGATGGTGGTAAAGCCTCGGGGCTTGGCGGAAAAGGAGATTTGGAAAAGAAAAACTCACCGAAAAGGGTAAAACCTGCAGAATGGAAGACTATGGGGACTTTGAAAGTTAGGTTCCCTGGAGCTAACGTGCCAAAGAGTAAAGGAAAGGAAGATGGGAAAGTAAAGCCGAAAATAGATGACGACGATAACGATGATGAAGATGACGATGATGACGATGATGACGACGATGACGACGATGACGACAATGATGACGATGACGACGATGAAGACGATGATGATGACGATGATAACGACGATAATGATGATGATGATGACGACGATGAAGATGATGAAAAAGATGACGATGACGATAGTGACAACAACGTTAAAAAAACTGTCAATAAAGTACAAACAAAAGGATCTAATTGGAAAGAATTATTAAAATTAAGAAATTCTGGCAATGAAGCGACATGGAAAACTGTTGGTAAATTAAGAATACGTATTCCGGGTAAGAAAGCTGGGAAAAAGGCTAGCAGCGATGATGATGATGATGATAATGACGAGGATGATACAGATGACAACGACGAAGATGAGGACGATGAAGACCATGATGATACTGTTGCCAATGACGATGATGACGACGATGACGAAGACGACGATGATGACGATGACGACGATGACGATGACGACGATGACGATGACGACGATGATGATGATGATGAAGACGATGATGAAGATGAAGACGATGCTGATGATGACGACGATAGTAAAATTAAAAATTCCAACTCCAAGATAAATTTCAAAAGTAGCAATCCACGAAATCCCATTGTCACAAAAATAACGCAAACTAAAAACAATAGAGTTAAAAAAAACATTGATGATGATGATGATGACAAAAATTACGATGACGATGACAATGATGACGATGATGACGACGATGACAACGACGACGACACCGATATAAATAGCAAATTTAATGTTAAATGCAAAGCTTGTAACATAAATTCCAGGATTATCAAAAATGACAAGCTAAAAAAAAACCTCGGAAAAAGTTCTAATAATGATGACGATGACGATGATGACGACGACGACGACGACGACGATGATGACGATGATGATGATGAAGATGACGATGATGACGAGGACGATGACGAAGACGATAGTTTTTTCGGTAGAATAAAACGAATGTTCACAGGTAAATGAAGTTGGCCCTAGAGAGACCCTGCACGGAGGCCCGGACGTACCCCCACACATCTGCATGGTCGAGTTATGGAACTCGCATGGGTCCTAGCATAGCACTCCAGCTGTCGCCTGCAGTCATTCGCGCTTACCAATAAATGTTTTCTCAATTCTTATACCTACTAACAAATCATCTAGACATACAGCGCATAACAATCTACGCGCATTAACTCGCAGTTAACTGTTGTAATTAAGGTTTCTACGGGTTATAAAAGAGATTTTTACTGACTGCAGGCGATCGCTGTTTCTACATTGGATTGGGGGCGAAACCGGCCGTCCCAAAAATGACTTACGAACCCTACCAGTGCTGTCCCACTAAAGTTCAGAGTCCGACCAAAGTAGCCAAAGCGACCCCGACCAAGATCCCGGCCAAGAAACTCGAGAAGGAGCGCCCCACCAAGCCGCTGGAAAAGCCTACCAAGGGCAGCAAAGCACTCGCCAAGCCGGAAAAGGGAAAAGGAAAAAAAGGTTCACAAGGGTCTGACACTATTTGGTGGTGGTAAAACATGTTAGATTATCGCTTGCAGCAGCACCGGGCATCTGATGCCGCTGCAAGCGCGTCGTGCGCGGGCACCAAGCGGACACGAATGTTATACCCGTTCTCGCAATCGGTTTCTCCTCTAATACCGAGCCCAGCCTAACGTTGCATCGGTTGTTGCACTTTAACATGCTCGCTTTCAATAACCTCGTGTCCCTTGATTCCTGCAAGCACTTAACAGGGTTGAATGTTGTATTTAACTGTACGCAGATGGACTGTATTTACATCAGCAAACATTTCGAATTCCGTACTAACTCCACCAAATGTGAATACGGACCATTCTTGATTGTTATCAAAGTAGGTACTGCTTAACTTTATAAATTGTAGAACATGTGAAGACCAAATATTGGGACGTTTAGTGACTATGAACAGATGTATAAATCGTTATTATGATTATAAATTGATTCCAATATTTAGAAATTAAAGTGAGAGGAAATTACAACACGAAGGCATTTCTTATTGTATTTTGCCGTGCCATCTGAAAGACTTATTGTTGTAAGGATTTCATGTTCATATAGTTTTCTAGTCTTCATGGAATCTCATTATTTTGTAAAACATTTGTTTAAACTATTTTACGTACTTTCTAGAATTTAAAACATAGATTTTATTTTCTACCAAACAAATAACTAGTTTTTGAATTGCATCAACGCAAGGCCAGGTGACGTTAAGTTCTTGTAATAAGTTTCGGCGGTCGGCATCGCCACTCGGTGCTGGCGATGTTGACAGTACTCGTATATGGCGATATGTAAGTTGTATTGTTTGACCGGAAATTCGCATGGCTGTTATTTATTGTTTAGTCGGCGCTGAATCAATTTTTTTTTGTTAAAATAATAAATACATTTTTCTATTGTAATCTTATCATTATTCATTAAATTACGAATGATGTCAGCATGGTAGTGCTGTAATATATTCCGAGCATGACGTTTATTGGATGTAAAATGGTGAGTTTCCGAAATATAAATCAAATGGATGTGGGTTCCTTAATTAATTTGTTAATATTATGTAGGCCTTTCAGCACTTGAGTAATGGTGGATGCATTTTAGGAAACCTATTGGACGAATCTGAGGTGCTAGATTGGATGGTTAAACAGAAGGAGGACGAAAGTATTGAAGAGATCGAAAGGGAAAAGTTGTTCAAATATATTGAGACAAAGGAATTCTTAGCAGTAGTTTTCTGTAAGTAAACTAAAATAAAGTGATCAAATTAACAACACTAAACACTTTTTACTTTATTTTACTTTATATTTGCAGATAAAGAAGAAGACCCAGAAAGTCCAAGAGTGCTTAGACACGTAGAATTAATCGACGATGAAGCTGCAGAGTATGGAATCAAAATAGTGAAATGCAGCGATCGGCTGATGGCCAAGAAATATGGTTTTCGAAACCCGCCAGGAATCACGTACTTTAGGAAAGGCAAATATATAAACTACGACGGAGATATGGACGACGAGGAAGAAATTTTGGACTGGCTGACCAATCCCGAGAACATGGAACTGACCGACCACATAGAGAAGGTCAATAAGAAGATGTTCCAGAAAATTCGACAGACGTCTGATTACGTGGCCGTATTCTTTTGTGAGTTGTCTTTGTGAAGTGATCATATTTTGAAGGATAGTTCGTTATAATTTCAATCGTATTGCACATATCACATGTTTTAGACAGTAATGACTGCAAACAGTGCCCCAGAGTGCTGCTGGAGATAGAGCACATCGATGATGACGCTGATGGCGCCGGCATCAACTTCGTCAAGATCGACGATCGACAGATGGCCAAAGATTTCGGCGTGTTTGCATTACCCGCCGTACTCTTCTTCAAAATGGGATCAAAGGATCCTGTGATATACGCAGGTAATATACTAAAAAGGAATAAGATGAACTCTAAATTGTAGTAATGAGAATACTGACAGTAAACTCAATTGCAGGTGACCTTTACGATGAGCAACAATTACTAAATTGGTTGCTCACCCAGAAAAATCCGTCAGGTGATGTCATCGAAGCTTTGGAAGGTCAAGAATTGCTTAAATTAATTGAAGAAGAAGGATCCCTTGCCGTGTACTTCTGTAAGTACCAACATTACACCGTCTCAATACGTCTATAACACTCTACAGCACACAACTAATACACGCAATGCTACACTAATCTTAACCGTTTTTACTGTTCTCAATGAAAATATAAACTGCCTACCATGTGAGAAGCGATATATTGTTTCAGGTACAGAGTGTTGTTTAAATTATATCTGTTTAATAGAATTTATAATTCAAATTTTCAATAGGGAACAAAACGTTGTGTGAAATATGCAATTCCAAAGCCATGAGGAAAGCGATGAAAAAGAAAGAGAAAGAGCACGAAGAAGACGAAGCAGCAGAAGAGGGTACTCACTCCCCCAAACCTCCCTTTGACAAGCACAGAACTAATCTTTCTCTCCCTTGAAAACCCCTTGTCTCTGTCTTAGTAGTCGATTGTTAAGTCTAGGTGCAGCATGTTGCATGTTCTTTCTCCTTTATGCCACCGCAATCTGCTTTGTTTGTGACTTCAAGGTAGATGTACTATGTTGAACTTAAGGATAACCCAGTAGGAGAAATATAGACACGTGTTCCACTTGTTGGCTGCACTTTCAATTAGTGTATCCTGTAAACCCCTTAGAGTAGACGTGTGACGGCAGCTGCCGAGTTTGTTAATGTACTTCCTGATGTTAAGCGATTTAAGTTATACGCATTAGCTAGTGATAATTACAACACGGAATGAATCAATTTTTACATAGTCCTTGTTTTGTAATTTTCACCTATTTATGTAACCCTGTCAATAGAATTGAGTGTTCGCTATCATATATCATGTCTTCTATATGAGAACTGTTCAAGTTAACTTTTATATTCAAGAACACATCACCGAATCCCATGCTCTTACCACCTGCTGACAACTTGTCCTAACATTTTAATTGGTAATAGATGTGTATCTTTCAGATTCCCTGGACTGCGAGCAATGCGCAGGGATATTGGAGGAGTTAGAGAACATTGATGACGACTGCGACCGACACGGCATCAAATTCGTCAAAACTCAGGACTACTCCATAGCGGAATCATACGGTGTCACTGACTTCCCGGTCCTGGTGTATTTTGAGAGCAACGTCCCTAACGTGTACGAGGGTTCTCTGGCAGAAGAGGAAGAAGTACTCCAATGGTTGATTACACAGAAAACGGAAGACCGGATTGAGTTGATTACTAGAGTCATGCTAGAAAATATGGTCGACGAAACACAGTATTTAGCGGTGTACTTTTGTAAGTGAAATCGCGACAAAATATAAAAGAAGATTTTAAAATATAAAAGAAAACTCATTTTTTGTTATTTTTGCAGATAAACTGAATTGTCACATCTGTGACCACATACTCGAAGGATTGGAGAAGATAGACGACGAATGCGATGTTTTCGGTATTCACATGGTTAAGATTCAAGATCCACAACTAGCCAAGAGATATTCTATAAAGACTTTCCCGGCAATGGTTTACTTTAGGTTGGCATTAAAACTTGAGTTTCCAAATTGGTCATAAATTACGACACGACACGTTTTAACACAATGAATATAAAAAAAATTGAATTTCAGAAATGGAAATCCACTTCTCTTTGAGGGTGACCTACAAAATGAAGAATCAATCCTTGAATGGCTTATTGACGATGATAACCGCGAGCTAGCAGACGAAATAGAATCAGTGAATGAGAGAATGCTGGAGCGACTGCTATATGAGTCTCATTTACTCGTGGTATTTTTCTGTAAGTATCTACATCTGCTTCCGTCTTAAAAAGGTGAGAGGATGGAATTGTTTCTAGGTTAAAATGTAATTTTATAATTCAAATTGCAGATGATGACGACGACTGTACAGAATGTGAAGCCATTCTAGAATCTTTGGAACAAATTGACGGCGAGGTTGATCAATTTGGCATTGACTTTGTAAAGATTGCCAGTCCAGAAGCGGCAGCAAAATACAACGTCGTAAACATACCTTCTCTGGTTTATTTCCGGAAACAAGTACCAATGCTATACGACGGTGATCTGCATCAAGTGGAAAAGGTCCTTGGGTGGTTAACTTCTCAAGACGTTTTTGAAATCAAAAACGAAATTGAGGAGGTCAACCGCAAGATGCTAGACAAACTGTTGGAAGAGAACGAATTTTTGGCTGTTTATTTCTGTAAGTGCTGAATGAGTAACTTCTAAGTTAGTGTTGAGTTTTTTTTTCAAGCATAATTAAGTAACCCTCTCTTTCAATTGCAGACGAGAAATCTCCCGAAAGTCGAGCCGTGTTGGAAAAACTGGAAAACATTGACAGCGAAACCGACAATCTGGACATTACATTCGTAAAGATGGAAGATCCTCGGTACGCTCGAAAATGGGGCGTCACCAAGTTACCAGCTATCGTATACTTTAGGAAGCGATTCCCGAGTATATACCGAGGTAAGAAACTGATCGAAATGGTTAATTCTAGGAGATAGATGCGTAAGTGGATCTCATTATTTTGTTGTGTTTTAGGTGACGTCATGAACGAAGATGAAGTGCTCGAGTGGCTTCGAAAGAACAGATTTAGACAACCAGAGCTAAACATCTTTATGTACGCTCTGATCGCTCTTTCGATAGCATTCGTGATGTACACAGCGTTCTTGCTGCAGTGCTTCAAGCCCGCTGCACCGGCGCCGGCGCCGCATCCAAAACAAGCGTGAAAAACATACATTATACTATTTCTGATTGTGACATATCCGCCTCACTGGCGTGGATTTCTTACCGTGACTTTGACTATCCATTGACTCAACTGACTGCCCCATCGAGTGTTTATTGACAATGGATCAAAATGTTTAGACAATTACAAGTTTTTGGGAACAAAAGTTTTCTTTAATAGACAGTTTAGAAGTTATTACGAATGAGCAGTACTTACTCGTTTTGCACAAGCAAAAACTGGATTGACGATAGGCTAAGTTTTCTAAGGGTAATTTGGGTTTGAAATCTTTATCGACACTTTACTAATATTTACAACATTCGTGTAAGTTTCTATTTTATTTCTAGCATTTTAAAATTATACTGTTATCTTCCTTAAGACTGTATTCTACTTGGTTCTTAACTGTATGGCTCTTAGTGTGCGATGAACCACTTTCCAATGTATCTATTTCTCTCGGTCGCATCGATTTCTTTGTTAGTTTTCACGAGTCTTCGATAAGTTTGCGTTTGAGTTTAGCCCTTCAGTTGTCACTATTTTTCTTTTTATTCATGTACTACTAGTACGTTTTTCTCATCAGTTTTTTTTATTTTATTTCGGTGACATTATTGTTAAGATCACGGTTCCGATGACTGCCTGATTGGCGGGATCTATTTCCACCTGCATGATACTACGATACTTGAAGTAAATCTTAAGTAACAAGGCTATTATCAACCTCACGCCTTTCATACGTGGTCCTCTTCAAACCTTTATTAATATTAACAGCTTCAATTTTGACAGTTAATTTACTTTAAAATTTTCCATAATACTGTTAGTGAAAATGGTTTTTTATTTGGATTGACCATAGTTTGTTCAAGTTTAAAGTATAGTAGTAGCATGCCCGATATTCTCTGTATCATTCCCGCTGTTTATATGTATAATTATAATGATACCGTCACTAATGGAACGATAAGGAAGCATTAAGCAGTAATGATATGTTGTGCTCAAAAGAGTCTGCGCGGGGGAGGCGCGCGCGTTCGTTATTAATGTTGTATATAAAATGTACATAATTTAAATAAAAATAGTAAAATTTTGGTATTAGTTTCATTCCCTTGGTCATGCCAGTTGGGAGGTAAGGAAATGCTTGAAATCCACTCGAAATCAAAGAAATTAACCTATAACAAGACTACAACGCCAGGATAAAAATATTGCAAACAGTCATCTTATCGGATTTAAAAATATACGAACCCAGTTTTGGATTCGGGCTCCATAAAGTAGAAAAGTAAGTCGCCTCTTCCGAGTTATCACCTTTGGAAAGTTAAGAAAAAGTCTACGTCTAAAATTTTATAAAAATATATTTGTACTTTACAAAAATTACTTTAGTTGTAATATAATTATCAATTAATTATTATTTTTAAAATTATCAGTCTAAAGTAACATACTGTTAAAACTATACTTAGGTAATCATCCGAAAACAGTTCGATATTGGTAGTTATTTTAGCGGAATTGACTTGGTAAAAAATAATTTGCCACGTAATACCTGATGGGTCCTGGACATCACGAAGCACCCTTAAAACATGACTTGCAAGTTTTCACTATTTTCACGCTCCTCTCTTCATATCCGTTTGAAAAAGGGTGTGCTGGAGAACTTGAGATAATAGTAGCGCCTTTACACATCGAAATTATCGAAGTTAGGTGATTATCAAACGAGCTTTTTCAGCGTCTTTCAAATATTTATGTTTTTCGGACTCAAAAAGGTTTACGAGACGTTTTGTGAACTGCGCATGGACGGCTTCCACCTCTGCGTCGGTCGGATCTACATTTTTCTGGACTTCCATTGGAGTACCAACTGAAAAATAAAGATAAAATTAAATTAAAGAAAAAGCTGACCAGAAACTGTCGTAAAAGATATTTGTCAGTTTCAATAGTGTTTGATTTTTTAATATTTAGGTACTTGTATCTTCTGATCCTGATAGTTGTGAAATAAAGTTTTCTAAAGTAATTTAATCTTATTCTTTTCCTAAGACAAAAACACTCACCAACTGTAGTGACGGGCGCTCTGAGAGGAACCAGCCCATAGCTGTATTGGAAGACTCCTCGCCCTATCGGGAAAATGGGTGAGATTCCTGTCCATTCGCGGAACTGAAAATTTTAACAATATCATAAAAACTACCAATGAATGATGTACATAAATGAAAACACATGCAATAATATTATATTAACATAGAGCCTTAAGCGAAAAATAGCTGGATTTATTATAGACTTACTACATCAGTAACAGTTTTAAAACAAATTGAACAGCGGCGTGTAGAACTACTAGTCAAAACTTGGCAAGTTGATAGTGACTTCAGAACTGACGAGATAAATATTTCCAATGATAGTGACGATCCTGATGATTCTAAGAGTTGTACGAACTCACCTTCTCCTGGAAACGACGTAGCAGGCTGTCTCGAGGATTGTTGAGCGGACGGAACACGTCTGGTTCTCCGAAAGAGAACACCGGAACCAGAGGAGCTCTGAAAGGTTTGATACGGAGAAACATTAAAATCCGTCTAGGCTCCCCTCCCAACGCAACGATTCACACTCCCCATATAGATCTGTACTATAAGAATTGCAAGCAAAATATCAACAAAAAACTATATAATGTTTGTTTATCAATTTCTAAGCTGTGCGATAAGAAGGGCAGAAACGCGCAGATTATTTCATGCTAAAAATAACTTTACGAGGACATATTTACAAATGAGATATCGCACACCATGTTAAAGTTGCAGTTCATGTTAAGGTCGTTCATTCAAAGTGTCATTCTCGTGAAGCGTATCATCACATTAAAACTTATGACAAAGTAAGCGTGTCCAGTGACAAATATATGTATCACCGACCTTATTGTTTATGGCATATGGTTCTATAGATGTTTTGGCGTCTTGATAACGTATATTTATGCCCTTGACTGTCCCCTATGCGTGGCTAAGACATGTGACGTACGCTCCGACGCGTTTCGATACGCTTGCCTGTAGTATTTGCAGCGCTAGATCACGCGGTCTTTCATAGGCTTATACTATGTCTATTCCATACAATTTCCTTCCATCCATTCATTTTTAGCGTTATCTATAATCCAGAGTGACTTTGTCTAACCGCACAGAAAAATTCAACGGACTCCAGATTAACGACAGCAACGCGCGTGTGATCGTTTATCTTACTCTTACGTATAGGTACCTCTAGTGCCTAGTTACCTCTAGTGTAAATTTTCGCATATAAATACTATGGAATAATTGGCAGCGCCACTTGCAGATCGAAACGGCAACAAACCGTTCCCATAGTATTTGACATTTTAACGCAAACGCGTTCGAGACGTGTCCTGTGACTGAAAACCTACACTAAGCATACTGCATGACAGTGGCATACGAATCTCGCATGCACAGCACAATTTGCATCAATCTACATACGACACAGACAGAAGACAATAGTAAATAACTCACCCAGACGTCATAGCAATCCGGATGAATCCCTTCCTCCTGCTCAAGATCACACTGTACTCCCCTGGATGGGAATCCAACGCTTCAGCTGCCCCTCCAACTATCAAAGCCACACAGTTGCCTTTATTCTTCTTAGAATCCAGCAGATGCAGCAGACTCTCCCTAGACGACGGGCATCCACCCAACGCCAGTATCAAATCCCGGAAAAAAGGCACAAGGAAATGACCCCCTAAAGTGATCATGTTACATTTCATGCCAGGGAAGATCTTGTAGAAGTCTAGTGCGTTGGTGGCGAAAGCACCGAAAGCACCAGCGCATACTAGACCATGAGGGAAGCAGGCGAAGAGGTAGTTTTTAGAAGGATCCAGATTAGTTGTTTTGACCAGTTTTAGGGGGAAATAGTCGCGGTAGAAACGCCACCACGACCAGTTTCTGACGAACTCGAATCTGAAAGGAAACGTTGGGTTCTATAATGCAACAATTAAAGCGCGACTAAACTTCTCAAACGCTATTCAATTACGAGTAGCCACTAGTTCTTGAACATTTTTTCAGAATTTAACTTCTTTAGGTTTTTCTTACTCAGAATCGTTTAATCTATTGATCCTAAGGTATACAAGAAATAATGTGTCCCAAAATTTTCATTCCAGTTCGTCACTTTTATAAAATAAGTACCTATGTATGGAATGTGAAGAACAGGAAAATAAATTCCATAGTTAAATCTGGGACACACTTTTTCGTGTATGATAGGGTAAACGATACGTCGACAGGGTAAACGATTCTGAGTAAGAAAAACCCAAAATATTCAAATTCGGGGAAAAATGTTCATGTGGCCTTTTTTTGGAAAACACTCTCCTAGCGAGATGCGTAACGGAAACAAATTTTACTGTTCTTATAATATCTATTTGACACTTCAACGCATGCGCTTCTAGGCGTTCGGTAGAATTATCCTTGACACAAAGAGTTTATCTCTAGGGTAAGTATTCCATTGATCCTTTATCGTTCTAAAGCGTGATTCCTAGGAACTTTTAACAGTAGGTACGTTTATCTCCACCGTGACAATCGTGTCTATTAGACCGAGAGCTAGCGACCAAATCGGTCATGTGGCTTCAGCTGTATTGAAACTCCGTTAGCTACTTCACTGAACAACCTTTTCCTATAATCTTCGTGCTGGCAGGCCGCGGGCGGTGGATGCGGGTGTAGTGGGGTGGGGAAAAAAAGAAAAAAAATGTGGGCTCAGCGACTTAAATTTTTTTTTCAAACAGTTGCACAGAGCAACGTAGTATAAAAGTATAAAGTAGTATAAAAGTATAAAAATATTTTTTCATGGCTATTTTTTTGGGGCTTAGGTACATATTGATTAATCTCGCCTCAGAAAAAAGCCAATACAGCTGAGCCCACACGAAAATTATTATTATTTAGGTACTTTTAATTAACGCTGGCAACCCCTTCTCACCACCCGATCGATTTAATTTTTTTTTTGGGTGCACAGGGAGTACAGAGCAACTGTTTGAAAAAAAAAATAAAGTCGCTGAGCCCACATTTTTTTCCCCCACCCCACTACACCCGCAGCCACCGCCCGCGGCCTGCCAGCACGAAGATTATAGGAAAAGGTTGTTCAGGGAAGTAGCTAACGGAGTTTCAATACAGCTGAAGCCACATGACCGATTTGGTCGCTAGCTCTCGGTCTATATAATCTGCATGCGCTTCTCGTTGCTTCAGTTTGATCGCCTTTCTGTGTCGTTTAGTTTGTCATTCAGATTTGAGTCTTCGCATCAGCCTCATCCTGAACTTGTTCAACCAAGTTCGGAATAAACGTAACATAACCAAAATGTACCTAATCTACACGTGTTATATTATATACCTACCAGATAACGATACCGAAGAACACGTGAACGGTGATTGTGATTTAATTGATTTGGATGGTTTATTTAAATTTCAGGAAAGGTCAAACATTTCTAAATTAGCATGTATTTGTATAGCTGTTTGGTATTTAATTGTATCTCACAAACACAAATAACTATTCTTACGCTATTGAATCTAAAATTCGATGCTACTTATGTAAAACCTTGAAAATTACAGCGGAATATCAGAAATTTTCACCGAAATCACCTTTTATCTTTATCACTATTTCTCTCTCTTCTTTACTTAATAAAATAAATACGTAGATTACCTGTGTTACATATTAATCACGTTTTATCCCTCACGGGGTAGACAGGGCCTAAGGTGACAAGACCTAAACGCCTCGCTTAGCGTGACTGCGGGCGTACAGGTGGAAAGGGCAATCAAAATAGATATGGGTTGCTAGCCACGTCGCATATAAGTAACACGATTCCTAAAGTTTTTATGGAAATTAAACGTTATAGAATTAAGGTAACAGACGTTTGTTTGCAGTATGGTATTGCAAGGGTATCTTACACGTGAAAGACAGCAACATATTTACACATAAGCTATTACGAAGTAAAGGTACCTATTCTAGTGTCAATTTATTCCAATTTACCTTCGACCTCCTCTCGCCGGCGTGTCGATGTCTCTCAACATCCACACAGCGTAAACGACAGCCAGCCACCAGTACTGCGAGTACAGAAGCTTGAAGTACACGAAGATGCTGAAGGCTTCTCCCAGCAGGATCAGGCTGATCCAGCCCACAGCCCCCAGGGTCTGCAGACGCCGCGCCATCGGCACATCGCGGGGCGCCCATTGCACGCCCAGAGCGTCTGACATGGTCCTAGAAAACGTCAAAAGTTTGGATTAGATTTCGAGTATGACATTAAATTATAGTCGCCTCAGATCATGTCGTGTACCTAGCTAATAGAAAAAATATCGCTACTAATAAACAAGCCTAACCTAACCAAACCTAATAAACAAGTAGTGATATTTATGCAGCATTTATGCAGTTTATGCTCGAGGCTTCGCTCACCGAGGAAGAATAACCTAACCTAAAAATATTTTTTTTAGTAACTAGGTAGCTTTTTTGCCTGACTGTGCTTGCATTGTGTGCTATACTTACATTACTACGTACCTATACCAAAATTCAAGTCAACCGGACCAACCGTTAAAGGGTCTTGCGAAGGTGATCCTGGCCTTGCCATCAGAATTTCACTTCCGGATTATTGTATATTGGGACCGGACTTACATAAGTACATACTCGTATACATACATAGGTACATACCTATATAGGAGTAAGTATGCCAATCATGCGATAATTCGACCACTTGGAAGTGGGTCAAAATTCAACATGAAACTACCGTGAGACTCAATCATAATTACAAAAACGCATAACTCAGGTATAAAAGTCGAGTTGATGCACGACATGTTTCGGACCAGTTCGTTTCGCTGCCGCCGGGCTGAGCGCTCCAAAAGGAAGGACTTCGAACTAATCCAAAACATAGCTCTACTTTTATACGTGAGCTATCCCTTTGTGTAATTATGGGTCCATTCACTTGCAAGTTTTAATTATTTATTACAGACATGACAGACAGGTGTAGCTAAGTGAAAGCTCGTAATGAGCTACTTGAGTTGTACAATGAGTGGGAATTCCGAAAAATCCCTAAAACTCTTCTTTGATCGTCTTCTCTGGCTCCAGTGATTACTGCTGTGCTTTGTCAGTCAGTCAGCTACCTTTAAGAATAAGTAGGTGGGAAGGTATACATACAATTGAACAATATATGTCCTCTAGATTTTTCTAAGCTTTTCTGATCCACGAGGAATAGAGAAAGACACTAGAAGAATCAGTTACTCAAAATGTAAAATAGGTAACTCGTAGTTAGGCTAATGCCACAACTTACTCAATCGGTATGGGAGAAGAGCTCTCGCCTGAAGATCCTGTCATATTTATTTAAAGTGTTTTCTTGTAAACGGAGCGTGAAAAGTTAATTTGGTAACTATAATTTTGAAAGTAACTTAGGTGGTTTTCTACATTTTGATTTGTTAGTTTTATTTCATTGTAATCCTTTCGCCACCAATCTCCATGTTACTTATTTTTAAGAATAACTATCACATTTCAAGTTGGTTTAGATTGTCAATATCATACCTACGTAAGTTAGGTAAATATTAGGTATATAGGTACTTACGTTTACGGTACTTAACAGTGATACGAAATAGCTCGATTGCCATTTATGTGAATTTAGATATATTCAACAAACATAAAAGCATGCATCTCTGACATGCATTTGATGCATCGAACTAGCTTACGGTATATGTAGAATATAAAATTACTGCTATAGTTTGTTAGTTTGACTGAAAACCCAGAAAAATTGTGGTTTTATATATTGTTCCATACATTACACACACACACACACACACTTACACACATTATACACGTTATCCGGTAATTTCGACATTATAAGCAGTGACGATCCCTAGCGAAGAATTAATTTAACTGTAGGTACCTAATGGTTTTATTATAATTGTCTTTGATTTTGTAATTTTTGTAATATTCAATTGATTCGCATTATTTAATTTTATTCAATTTTATTTACTCTCGACGATTTCAATCTAGATTCCCCTAACTTGACAATGTACTTTATTGAAAGAATAAATAATCTAATCTAATATATTAGTCAATGCTATGTTCAAAATGTAGGTAGGTACTATGTCAAAATTTTGAATCTAAAATTACGATGAAAAACCATTTAACGTTCACAGTTCAATCAAACAACAACCACCTGACGAGACATTCTCGAACTATCTAAGACACCGTGTATCATTATTTTGTAACCTGTGAAATATAAATATAAATATATATATATATATAGTGACATTAGTGACATACCAGAAGCCATCTTTAATATGTCCCCAGAGTTCAGCGAAGTCCATCATCGCGATCTACTTCTAACAGCACGCGTTCGCCAAAACTGGCCAGCAGGATGCGAGATATTGAACATATTATATCATAACACGACTAGTTTTAATATTAAACTGATACACTATCAGCTTGATTATCTGACGTTAATACGTGTCAGCTATAACCCTTACCGCTCCGAAGATAGACGCTATATTTGTTCACCAAAAATTCTTCGTCTAAAATAATTCTTGCTGGAAAATTGTTAATGTCTGCTGCCATGCGCGCATGCCAGTGAATAATCCTGACCTTAGGACTGTAAGCAAGTGCCAACGTTCGTTATGTGATTACGAACCGTTTATTATTATTAGGTACATTCATAAACATAAAGCAGGCTGCGGGTTCGATTTCGGGGCTCGCACCTCGTGAGTTTTACGGGATTTGTATGCTGTTAAGGAAAACGCATATTAAGGAAAACGTCGTGGGGGAACAATCCGCACTGAGCCCGTGTGGGAACTATAGCCTAAGCTCTATCATTCTGAGAGGTGGCTTGCGCCAGTTTTATGTTAAGCAATGAATACAACCAGACACACCTGTCGCTAAGTAGAGATATTTAATTAATGGGGTAATTTCTTGATTCATTTGATAGTACCTATCATTTGAAAAAACAGCGCCTTCTCTCGTCCTTGGTGAGCGTAGATGTTCCACGGGAGTTTGTAATTGTGTCGTACAGACACATCATTCAAAACAGATGACGCTTAGCGACAAAAAATTCGCATAGTAACAAAGGTCACTTGACAGTTAGTAACAGGTAGAAAAATTCGGAGACTACCCACCTGCTATGGGTGGTGTAGGGGTATAGCACGCGTCACGGAATGACGAGGATCCGGGTTCGATTCCCGGCCATAGCTTTACTTTTCGGATTTTTCTATGTGTTCTAATTTTCACAGACATTTAGAAATTAGAGATATTTAACATAAAGATAAGGCGGTTGCAAAGCTTCGCGGTCTCCCCACTTGCATATAAGAAGCTGTAACACGGCTAGCGCCAGTAGTATGAATCGCGTTAATCAACCGACCAGTAGGCTTATTACCTAACTCGCTCGCAATCGCCATCGTGCTCATTTTGACAGTTCTTGTATGAATGTGACAGCTAGCTGATTCCGATGCCAATTGTCAGCCCATACATGAGCTGTCAAAATGAACACTATGGCGATTGCGAGTGAGTTAGGTAATAAGCCTACTGAAGACAACCTTGGCTTGGCAATGAATACTTAATTAACTAGTCGTCTCGAGTCTCGTGCAGACAATAAAATGACTAGACATCTTCTATTAAGCAGCCAGTTAGACACGTCTCTAATAAACAGAAACATTGACTAAGCGACAGCGGAGTGCGAGCGAAGCGTCTAGGTTTTAGCTTGGGCTTGGCCAATAATGCTTTTATCGTACCGTTCTTCCATGCTGGTCTGGGAGTAGGTATAGAAAAAACATAGAATTTACCAGTTGCTTCTCTTCCCGCGCAGATGGTAAAAGCCCATCGAGGGAATGGGCGAAAGCCTTATATAGGAATCATGTTATAGGCGATGCGGCTAGAAACCCATCACTATTTTGATTTCTCTTTCCACCTTAATCATGCGAAACGTGGCCTTAAGGTTTTGTTACCTTGGGCTCTGTCTGCCCCGTAAGGGATAAATACGTGATATATGTACCTATGTATGTCTGTCCAGTTGTATGCCCTTCTCTACAAGTCCCATTTCTCAACCAATGGTGATTGGTGAGTGTCCGTTTAATTTATACTTAGGTACGGTTTTTTTCCATACTGGTCTGGGAGCATAGAAAATAACATAGAATGTACAAGTTGCTTCTCTTCCCGCGCAGATGGTAAAAGCCCATCGAGGGTATAGGGCGAAAATCTTAAGAATCATGTTATAGGCGATGCGGCTAGCAACCCATCACTATTATGATTCCCCTTTCCACCTAAGATATGCCCACAATTATGTTAAGAGTAGCCTTTAGGTCTTGTTACCATAGGCTCTGTCTACCCCGTAAGAGACGTGATAGGTGTGTTTGTGTACTGTTTTTTTGTCGATTGAGTTTCATTGGATTTTTTTTTAATGGCTGACGATGGGGTTTGAAAAGAAGTTCCTATCATATCCTATCATATCGAAGTTCCTATCATATCGTCCCTTAACCTAAAACTCTAATAATAAACACAATTAAGATAAGCGATACAGGACAATTTTAAAGTTTAAATTTCTAATTTGGGAGTCTAAGGCCGACTCAATTTTTTTTATTTTTTTTTATAAGAATATTTTTTTTATAGTATTTTAGGATAGATTAGCATTATAAGTACCTATTTTAAATTTATCAAAAGCTTGTATCACTTGAATCTTGAACCTACTTTTTTGGAATCGTATATATATAAAACTAGATAGACTACAGGCCCACATACAAAAAATGTGGGTCATATGAACCACCAGGTGACGTATATAGGACGATATAAGAGCATAAAATAATAAGATTCAGCACTATGCCGTCACTTGTAAGCTGTCCAACTGGGTGCTGGTGAGAATTCAAAAGTGCAGGTAGAGTGAGTACATTTTGGTCATATGATTATGTACGGCATTTTTACCATCGATAGATCCATGAAAAATAATAAGAAAGCGCGCAGTGCCGTAAAAAAATGGTGAGCCACAAAGTCGATATTTTCTTTTGATTTTCTGACAATTTCCAGGGTAAATTTGGTCATTTGATTCTGTACGGCATCAGTTTCATACTATTTCAATACAGCTTCTAATCCATTATTCCGCAACGCCGTACAAAAATTGTGCGACAAGGGGACAAAATCGAGGGTTGCAACCCCCTCTTTTTCCGTGGTCCGGGGGGTGATTTGAAACAGTACGGCTTCGGTTCCAAAACATTATCTAGCACTCAAAAGTTACTATTACAAATAATGCCGTCAAAAAATTATTGTTCATTTGAATGATTATCTTAATTTCATGGTATACTTGATTTATAAAGCTGTAAAATCATTTGACTCTGTACGGAAACTTTTTTTTTAACATGATATTGTAAAATACAACTGTTATATAGTAGTGCCGTTCAAAAGAAACTGTTCTAAAAAAAATTATAGAGAAATACAAAAACTGAATTTGCAAAAGTTTAAATATTCATAGATTAATAGAACATAGCAATTTTCTAAATTTTTCCCTTGTTTTATATAGTATTAAGATAAATAAATTAGGAAAAAATTATGCCGTACATTTTAATGCAGACCATTTTTTTCATACATTTCGTTCTATGGGTTCGTTCCTTGAGTGTTTTTTTCCTACAAACCTTTGGACCAACGAAAATGTACGGCATGTAAAAAAATATTATCTATGCATAAAATACTTCTAAAATAAATTAATTTTATGTTGTGTCAAATCACCCCCCGGACCACGGAAAGAGAGGGGGTTGCAACCCTCGATTTTGTCCCCTTGTCGCACAATTTTTGTACGGCGTTGCGGAATAATGGATTAGAAGCTGTATTGAAACAGTATGAAACTGATGCCGTACAGAATCAAATGACCAAATTTACCCTGGAAATTGTCAGAAAATCAAAAGAAAATATCGACTTTGTGGCTCACCATTTTTTTACGGCACTGCGCGCTTTCTTATTATTTTTCATGGATCTATCGATGGTAAAAACGCCGTACATAATCATATGACCAAAATGTACTCACTCTACCTGCACTTTTGAATTCTCACCAGCACCGCTTACAAGTGACGGCATAGTGCTGAATCTTATTATTTTATGCTCTTATATTGTCCTATATACGTCACCTGGTGGTTCATATGACCCACATTTTTTGTACGTGGGCCTGTAGTCTAAGACACTTAATTTTCACTAAGTATATAACTATATATCAGGAGTTCCCAACCAGTGGGGCGCGCCCCCCTTGGGGGGCGTAGGGTAATCCAACGGGGGGCGCGACGCTCTTAGGTATTTATTAAAATTTATTAATAAAGTGCAAGCACAATGTTCTCGCTAATCATTAATAGTATGTTGTAGATCGTTTGTTTCATTTCCATCGTACTTGAGTTGGGACAAGGGGGGCGTAGTATTTTAGCATAAACTTGAGGGAGGCGCATAGGGTAATAGGTTGGGAACCCCTGCTATATATTATAGTATTAAAACAAAGTCGATTTCCGCTGTCTGTCCCTATGTATGCTTAGGTCTTTAAAACTACGCAACGGATTGCAATGCGGTTTTTTTTAATAAATAGTGATTCAAGAGGAAGGTTTTATATGTATAATAAATTCATAATATAGTAGAGAAACACTGATTGCATCCGTGCGAGTCGAAGCTGGTCGCTAGTATTAAAATAAAATAAACGAGTCACTTTGTTTGTAGACGAAGTATGGCCTACATGTTTCGGATCAATCAGTGGTCCTTAATTAAGGCTTAAGTCATTTTAACTTACCTAATCATGTCTAGCGCTGACCTAATCTAACATTGCAACATTAATTAGAAAATAGGTAGATTTCCAGTTACTTTTCACTATCATATCATAAGTATCTATCGTTATGAAATTAACAGATTAGGTAATAATAATCTGGCCGGTTGTAACTATTAAGTAAATACAAATTACAAATAATCCAATTTACTATGTAGGTCACCAACAAGATTGTGACTGCGATACAACTGAAAAGGCTATCAAACTTGCGTAAGATTTTAGAACCCTTAAAATGGTCAAAAGATGTCATAAGTGACCATATACCTAACCTACTTATGTTAGAACCACACCGATACATCAGAAATAATAATAATAATAATAATTATAATAATAATAATTATAATTGTACCTAAGCATATATAGCTGTACCTATGTTCTTGCGAAATAAATAATTTCATTTCATTTTCATTTCATAATAGGTACTTGTAGTATCTATAGGCATTAGAAGTGATCAAGGGGATAAATATATATACGTTACCAAGACATCAAAAAGATCTATACGCCTTTATGGCACAAACAATAAGGTTGGTGACACATATATTTGACATGACGGCTGTATCGATATTTGTGCCCTCGACTGTACTGGGGCTGTCTGAAACTAGGCTGAGGCCCTTGGCACACAAGAATTTGGGGCCCTTTTGGAAAGTAAAAAAGCGAATTATATCATTTTTTTTAAATTAGCATTTGTTTTTCCAAATTTTTGTCCATCGAAGCCCCCTGAGAATGGGGGCCCTGGGCACGGGCCCAGTGTGCCCTTATGGTGAAGACGGTATTGCTGGGATGTGTGCTTGGTGACAGCCCCCTCTGTAACTCTGTACTTATGCATACACGCACACAAGTACGATCAAACTTCTCTAAGCAAACTAGTTGAGCTACGCACACATGCATGATCCGATACGTACTTTAAACCGGCCTCACTTAGCACTTCACTACATTATAAAACAAAATCCTCTGCCTGTTCGCGATAAACTCAAAAACTACTGAACGGATTTTCATACTGTCACCAATAAATAGAGAAACTCATTCATGAGGAAGCATTGACGTACAATAAACAACTAGACTCCCAATCACGCTCAAAAACTGTCCGAAGCAAAAGTCTGAACGACGCGTCTATAGTTCAGAGTTTTGGTTCAATTGTGTTTCGACCGCGCTTTGATAACAATGTATATGTCTCTTTCGCACCGTAATCTTACTATTGAGAACAAAAGAGACAGGCAGGTTTTCAGCGCGTGGCGTGTCATTGCTTCTCACGATCCTACGCCACTGATATTAAACATTACTGCCACGAAATAAGGTGTCAATTTGAACGAATATGTTAATGTTATCTGTCTAAGTCGATGTGTTGACACACACAACACATAGACAAAGCAACTCGGACGTTTCTTGAGGAACCTTTGTTAGCGACTGAGAGTCTAGTTGTTTATTTAGTCAATGTGAGGAAGGTATATAATTTGTTAAGCTATTTTTTAAATTGGTTGAAATCCTTAGGTACTAATATTGTAATAATCTGCCTCTGTGCATGTATCTCAGTGTTTGTCAATTGTATTTGTCTTGTTTATTTTGCACAATAAAGAGTTACATACATACATAATACATAATATAATATAATATATAATATTAATATTATAAATGCGAAAGTAACTCTGTCTGTCTGTCTGTCTGTTACCTTTTCACGCTTAAACCGCTGGACCGATACAATTGAAATATATAGTAGGTATACAAGTAGTTTGAGTCCCGGGGAAGGACATAGGATAGTTTTTATCCCGGAAAATTGCATAGTTCCCGCGGGATACTAATTCTGCGCAGACGGAGCCGCGGGTAACATCTAGTAACTTGATAAAAATCTGTTTACTTCAGTTACTTAACACTAAAGCCACACAAACACCAGTTCCATTAGATAACATTAAAAAACAAACATTAACTTACTTGATTATAGTTAGAATAACTTCTAACATTGTAATTATAACACGTGATAAAATATTATAATCCAGCAAACGTCCACGCGCCCAGCACGGAGTGACTAACACAACTGAACTGAATCAACAGAAACACGATAATCAAACAGAAAAAGAAAAGGATGGCTCCATAGCTTCTTGGACGTCACGCTACGACGTTAAGTTATTAAAAAAAAATAGAAAATACTTAATTCAATCTTTAAAAACGAAAGATGTGGGTATTCAAATGTTAGAAGACACTTGAGAGGAATATTATGGATCCATGAGATACATGTGGGTAGCTAGCTAAAATCCTTAAAAATGCCTCACGTTATTAACGGACATCCCCTTAGTAAAACTTAAAAATTAGAAGTTACTTTCCTGCCGTTCCGCTCACACTAATAATCATTAATAAGAGAGTGAGTGGGACGGTATGATACAAACTGCGTTTTAAGCACGTTATCCTTGATAAGGTAATTTATTTTTGGTACGTTTTTTAAAAATAAAACCGAGCCCCCGAAACCCCTTGCATACAACATACATTCATACATACATAAATCACGTCTTTATTCCTACGGGGTAGGCAGAGCCTAAAGTAACAAGACCTAAATGGCCACGTATAGCATGATTGTGGGCGTATAGGTGGAAAGGGGAATCAAATACTAAATTTTATAAAACTACTAGCTGTTGCCCGCGGCTTCGCTCCCGTTTTTTTTTTTCTTCTAAATTTCAATATGAAAAATAGATAGTAGCCGATTCTCAGACCTACTGAATACGCATATAAAATTTGGTAAGACTCGGTAAAGCCGTTTCGGAGGAGTACGGTAACTAACATTGTGACATGGAAATTTTATATTAGAAGATTATACGTAAAAATTGATCGTTTAAAATAACTGAAAGGTAAGTATTAGACATGTGTTATAACATAACTGTCCGCATTCTCTACGTTCTTCCAGCCATATAGCGCTCAGCAAACATTGTTACTAACAAAGTAAACAAGACTGGTGTAAGTAAAAAGGGAAGGCGCAGTTTGACTTTGAGTACCTAAGGAACACGCGCTTAGAACTTCAACCTCTGCTCTGCCCTGCCAGCTATCAGATCAATCACAAAAATGAGTAATGTAGCGTAGCTACCATACAGCGGATCGAAACGGCAACAAATTACCATAGTAGGTATTTTGATTTGATTTGATTTTTTATTTTATTTTATTTTAAATTAATTTTAACATTTTTTTAATAACATTTAATGAAATAATTGCGATTGTAAATATATTGATGAATCTGATAATCTGACATTGTATGTATGTATGTATAACTCAGATGTACACCATATCGGTACTATTGCTAAGTGTTTTGTATTTCTTCCTATTATACAGGGTGTTTGGTAGCTAGATACAAAGCTTTAAGGGGATGATAGCGGAGGTATTTTTGAACATTTTCAGCCATATATGTCTTAGCCGAAATTTGTTTTTTTTTTTTTAAATTGAAGACTTAGAAATTTTAGGAAAATACCCCGAATTTGATAGTCACGAGTCAATATTGCCCCAATGAGCTTTAATTTGGGAACAAAACCTTTTATTTCTGATAGTTTAATGTGTATTGGACCAAATGAAATAAATTTTAAGTGTCTTTCTTGCCAGAAAAACAAAATGGAGGCATTCGAAATTACTAAAAATGTCTTAGGTTGGAACAGAGTCATTTTTCTGTGCTATAAAAAAAATTAAAAAAAAATCCTTGAAATGTTCAAACATTTTTAGAAACATGCCTGTTTATTGTTCTTTCTTTTAAGGTATCACTCATTCACATTGCTTGCTAAATCTGAGATAAAAAGTAAAAACCAAACTCAGGGAGCACTCGCTAAGAATGCACTAGTCTTGAAATTTTACTAGTAAATAATGTGTGAAAAAGACATTTGATTTTTAATGTAAAAAAAATTGTAAAATTAATTAATTTAGTATTCAAATCACAACAAACCGAAGATTAATGATTTAATTTTAATCTTTTTTTTATGTAATTTACTAGTTAAGTACCTTTAACGTGAAATTCCAAGACTAGTACATTCTCTTAGCGAGTGTTCCCTGAATTTGGTTTTTGCTTTTTATCTCAGATTTAGCAAGCAATGTGAATGAGTGATACCTTAAAAGAAAGGACAATAAACAGGCATGTTTCTAAAAATGTTTGAACATTACAAGGATTTATTTTTTATTTTTTTTATGGCATAGAAAAATGACTCTGTTCCAACCTAAGACATTTTTAGTAATTTCGAATGCCTCCATTTTATTTTTCTGGCAAGAAAGACACTTAAAAAATATTTTATTTGGTCCAATACACATTAAACTATCCGAAATAAAAGATTTTGATTCCAAATTAACGCTCATTGGGGCAATATTGACTTGTGACTATCAGTCTTCAATTTAAAAAAAAAATATCAAATTTCGGCTAAGACATATATGGCTGAAAATGTTCAAAAATACCTCCGCTATCATCCCCTTAAAGCTTTGTATCTAGCTACCAAACACCCTGTATATCAACGTGTATCGAATGTGTGTAAATAAATGTTTCTCTCTCTCTCTCTCTCTCTCATGTACAAAGGCGAACTTATCCCTTAAAGGGAGGAGGGAGGGAAGGTTTTTTTTTTCTTTTCATTGTATAATGAAAATTTTTTGGGCGAAAATCAAAGGAATCATGTTACAGGCGATGCGGCTAGCAACCAATCACTATTTTGATTCCACTTTCCACCTATACGCCCAGTCTGCTAAACGTGGCCTGTAGGTCTTGTTACCTTGGGCTCTGTCTACCCCGTAAGGGATAAAGACGTGAATTGTGTATGTGTATGTATGTAAAAAAAATTATTTTAACTTTTGTAGGTATATTGAATTTATAATTTAATGTGTAATTTAGACAATGTAATTTTATTATTTATTGATTTAATGGGATCATTGCCTAAATAAACAAACATACAGGGGGGAGGGAGGAGGGTGTTTTGACCCTGTTCTACCGTACAACGTTGCCGACATTTTTGTCACAAGATTTTTGAATAGGTACTGTATTTATTACTTGACATTGGCGAAATCATCGCATCGATCTATGGGGCCATATTAAAAAAAAGATGAGATGAAGAGACCACCGTGTTGCCGCTACACGGCGCTAGTGGCGCTGCTATCGATAATAATTAAGAAATCACAGCGTCAAAACGCACGCGCTCGAAACGTTGTGAAAAACTTACACTAATAATAAATAATCAAGTAAAAATGATAGTAAAAAATTAATCATTTATTGCATCATTATTAGTCTACAACAAAACAACAATAAACCCTTGGTAGCCTTTCAGCACAATTTTTACCAAACGTATCTTACGAACGGATGCGGCGACAGCCGATCGCGTCCGGCAAGTTATCTAATTTCCACCAAATGGCTCGCATCGCATAAGGCGAACGGAGTCGATTGTGCCTCGCAGCATACAGGAGAAGTTGCCAGTGGCGTAGCTACCTAGGGACTAGGTGGGGCAGTGCCCCGGGGCCCTCAAGCTCAGAGAGCCCTCGAATCCTTACCAGAAAATCTGGATCGAACTATTAATTATTATTAAAACGTAACCAGTTTAGATAGTAGTGGGGCCCCATTTTTTTATTTGCACTAGGGCTCTTGGCTACCTAGTTACGCCAATGGAAGTTGCCCGCGGTTGCCTGCTGTAGGTGGCTTAGTAATAAGAGACTTCAAAACAGTGTACAGGATTAAATATCGTTGTAGAATATTTTCCGATCTGTTGCGATAGGGCCCTTTGGTGGAAATCAGGCTTAATTGTAATCAAAGTGTTTTTTATACTCACATAGACGCATAATAGTGACTCATCATATGTTGGTATTTTTTGACCTGAGAATAAAAAATATCCTGCAAAATTTAAGATTCAAATACTACGATATTAATCGCAGACTAAAACAATCCATGCTGGTCTGGAAATAGTCGAGGGAATAGGAGAGTCTTAGGAAGCATGTTACAGGCGATGCGGCTGGCAACCCATCACTATTTTGATTTCCCTTTCCAGCTATACGCCCTTAATCATACTAAAAGTGGCCTTATGATTTTATTACCTTAGGCTCCGTCTACCCCGTAAGGGATAAAGACGTGATATAAGTATGCATGCATGTATGTAATAAAACAAGTTCGGAAGAGCTCTTATGCCCGCAAAGCAGAACAGGTGTGGCCGCTCATTGTTTAATTGTTTTCTGATAAAAATAAATAAATTTGAAGGTTCAAGATGTCGGCAGAAACAAAATTTACGAAATCAATCAACCATTACGAATCTGGGAATGGTCACTAGTTAAAAGATAATTAACAAAAAAAACTAACATTAGTTCTATTTATTGGCACCATAGTCACTATCAATGATCTCGCGAAACTGCTTGATTCTGGTCTCCGTGTCTTTGATGCTTTCGTTGAGGTCCCTATGGACTTCAGCATAGGCTCGTATGGACTGGTTGGTCTCCGTGAAGATGTTCTGGAGGATCTGAAGATGCAGTATCCTGGAAAAAATTAAGTTGGGTACAGTTCACATAAAGCATTAGGTGTGTCCTTTCGGCAGACGAGACACACAAATGCAGAAATAAAATTAATATGAGAGATATAGTTTCGTCAAAGCTAAGATTTGAATGCTATAAACTATTGAAAAAAGAAACTAAATCTAATAATCTTTGATAAATAAAATAAATAAAGGAATAAAAGGATTTATTCATGATGCATAAACATCATCACAATAATGAAAAAACAATATAACAAAGCTTTATTCATTTCAAACTCTTAGATTTCCTCTGCATGATAAATTATATCCCTAACTTTTTTTTAAATTTGTATAGCCTATGTTACTCGCAGATAATGTCGCATTCTAAAGTTGAAAGAATTATCAGAACCAGACCAACCAGTAGTTTTTAAATGGATCAACAATTTTTTCATTCCTTTTCCGTTGCTTCCCCATAGATTGTCTCCATAAGCATGAGAGTAACAAAATGGAAAGTTGAAAATTGTGTGAAAACTTTGGGACACTTTTTGCCTTATACTAAAATCGGATAGTGCTTGTGATTCTGAACAGAACTGCCATCAAAGTAGTATAATTTGAGAAAAAGGGTGAGTGGATTTATTTTCAGTAAAATGTCCATACATGTAGGTCAGATATTAAGATGGTGAGTCACTTACTTGGATTTCAGCTCAAGGCTTCGAGTCTTAAATGTCAGCAGTTCAGTGGAGTTGTCAGAGAACTTGGTAGCATCATGCAACCGGTGGTTCAGCCACTCCATCATCAGCTCAACCTGCCAATACAATGCACAATGAAGAGTTAGCAGTACATAATTCTTGGTGAAGGAGACTGCAGGACTTGAAAAGGGAAACGGACAACCATAGATAGAGAGTTTGGAGAGGCGTGTGCCCAACTGTGGGATACAACACACTGATGATGAATAATGCTTGGTCAACAACCTTTAAGCCAAGGAAGGAAGCTTAAACAGTTGCAGAGCATTTTCCCTACCTAACAGGCTCTTGCGCTTGCTATGTTAATAGTAAACTGTAAAAAAAAAACATTATACTGTGATAGGGCGAAGCGTTTGGAAAACATAAGTAGTTAATGTAGTTAATATAGCTAATACCAATACCTTCTCACTCTCCTGCTCATGTAATGTGTTGAGCTTGTCGTCCAAGCTCTCCTGCAGCTCCACAATTTTTTGTTTCTGAGCCTGCTTATTATCAACAGTGCTCCGTTTAAGCTGTTCTAATTCACATGTATATGCCGGTAGCTTTGATTGGATCCTGGAGATGATAGCCTGATTCAGTTCTGATTGTTCTTCAAAGGTAAGCTCCCGAGCTGTTTGATTCATTAGACCTGGAGAAAGAGATTGTATCATTTGATCGATTTTGCATGAAAATCTTGCATCTGATAATAAGCACAATAATTTACTTACCCAATAATGTAGAGGTGCATTCATCCACCGTGCTAAGCTTGTGCAAGCTGGAATAGTGCGCAAGATCACAATCAGCAATTATCCTATTTATTTTATCACTAAGTTTAGAAGACAATTTGCTATTTGGGTCATTGCACACTTCTTTGATAATTTCTAAGAGAATGTTCTCTTGAGATGTCTTTAGGTCGATACTGAGACTTTCAGTGTTTGTAGTCGAATCCATTATCGTACAAACACTGTGTTAAATGACTTGATTTACAAATATCACTTTATATCAATTAAATTGAACGTATTGAAGCAAAGAAATAAAGTGTATAATGTACTCTGTGATAAAGTATTTTGTTTATTTCCCAGTTTAGTTAGACGAGTTTCCTAGCAACCGTTTTTTTTTCGAATTTGACATATTGATACGTACTGGCCATTTCGTTCACTTCCAAGCAATAAATCTCGGCGCACATTATTAGAAATTTCTGTCATAACGCTCCTACACTATTTCAAGTCTCAAGGTTAAAAAAATGACCTTTGGTAAGTGAGGAAGGGAAGTGAATTTTTGACACAAAATCAAACTCAAACTCAAACTTTTGAAACTTGAAGTTGTGAAGGAGTGGCAATAAATGAATAGAGAATAAAAACATGACAAAAGCCATAAAGAAGAACTTGTAGAGTTTCTGAACGAATATCATTTGACTTTCTTTTTGCTATGGATTCACAGAATAAAATAAAATAAAGGAATGCAGGATTAATAAAATTAACGCGTGTGTAAGGTTTTTTACCGTCATCGTCAAAAAGACGAAAATGTAAGTGAAGTTAGGCATATCAATTTACTAGCTTTTTGCTAAACAAAATTAAATAAATATTTGGTTACTGTGAACGATACCATGCCCAGAAATAAAAAATAAAACTGTACCTAATGTCAATCAAAGTTTTTATGTCAAATTGTCATGTCAAAATTGTCAAAGAATTGTCTAATTTGTTGTCTGTGTTTTTCTGGCGAAAGTTAATAATTTTTATTTTATTATTCTTTTTCTATAGTACTGGTACCTGATAGTGTTAATCTAAGTTTTCCGAACAATGGCTCATAAGTAAGTAGTAATCACAAAGGAAGATAAAATAATAAACTTCCAAATATGGACGTGAACTTACAAGTGTTGATGGTTACTTTTGTTTCAGCATTAAAATACTACCAGGAGCTACGGTTTGCGAGGACTGTACCCTGGAAGGTGACATCACTATTGGGGGTGGCACTGTGATTCACCCGCGAGTCACCATCATTGCCGAAGGCGGGCCTATCATCATAGCTGAATACTGTATCATTGAGGAGTACTCCACTATTATTCATAAGTATGTCAAACTTTCATTAATTCGAGAACCTAATTTAACATACAGTTGCCTCGAGTTCTAGCCTCACCATTTTTAATTTACTAAAATAGTGATAAAGTTATTCAAAAGGTTACCTATATTTACTAATTTTTTTCAGAAAAAGTGAGAAGCAGGAAGACCCTCCGAAGCCGTTGTTTATCGGTGCTCACAACGTGTTTGAGGTGGGCTGTCGTCTGGAGTCCCCATGCGGGCATGTTGGGGAGAGCAATGTTTTTGAGTGCAAGTCCTTTGTAGGAGTCAATGTCAGGATTGGCAGCGGTTGTGTGATAGGTAATATCATTGTAGTATTAAAGTAACAGAACCAGAAATTAGACAACATTAAGAGAGTTGAGCCCTGGAGACAGAGATGGGCATTTCGTAATCGATTCCTGATTACACGATTACCTGATTTTACTTTGTAATCCACTACTGGGTGTCAGATTACTTGTAATGTAATCAAGCGAAACGGTGAATTACGATTACATATTAAGGAATCAGTAATCGTCTATACAAATATTATAATTACTAGTAATCGGGAATCAATGTCGATTCCAAATTACTGGAATTGTTCACTTGATTACTTCCAGATTACTTCTGTATATTAAGTAGGTATATAAATAAACTTAATATATAAAAGTAGTCTGGTGGTAAGAATCAAGTCAACAATAGAGTTGGACGGGAGTTGGAATGGTCGGTCCGTCAGTCCATCCCTCACAGTGGCGTCTCTAGCCCATTTGGCGCCCGTGTGCAAACTGCCCTGGCGCTGGTACTAATGGCGCTTCCTAGCTAGCAAGGGTGCTGTTTTGAAGAACCCATGAGAGGTGTGGCTAAACTCTATACACCATTGAATCAGAAATGCCGCGTGACCACCAGAAAAATACGAAATCGACCTGAACGTGGAAACTGACCCGACACATGGGGCAGCTCTCCGCGACGGCCCGACCTATCGAGTTTTCCCGGAACTAAAGTCGCTCAGAACAGCCGGCCAATGGGTGAGCCGGTCCAAGATTTTTCAAAATGGCGAAAACAAGATGGCCGCCATACAAAATTGAAACGCGAATATCTCAGAGGCCAGTCGTTATATGGGTGGTGCTCGACCAAATGTCATTCATAGTTGAGGGGGAAATCTGACTAAGTATTTTTTTCCAAGATGGCGGATTTAAAATGGCGGCCAAATTTTTTTTGATCCGATCCGATTGAAATTTTGCATCCAGGGCTCTTCGGGGCCACAGATTCTAATGGCATGTAATGAATGATGTAAACCAAAAACAATTTTATTTGAGTGACATTAACAAAATTATAAAATAAGGTTTGCCAATGAAGTAATCTAGTGTGGAAGTGGAGTTAAGTAATCCAGATTACTTAAGTACTTGATTACCAAGGAATCAAGATTACAGTAGTGGTTTACAATACTGATTCCAAAGGAATGGATTACAAAATGTAATCTTAGTACAGTATTACAGTAATTTTGATTATCTAGGTAATCGATTACTGAAGAATCACGATTACTGTAATGTAATTGTGTAATTAATTCCAAAAGTAATTGATTACGCCCAACTCTGCCTGGAGATTACTGATAACCTGCTGTTCAGTGAAATTAGGTCAAAATATTTAATTTCATAGTGATTAAACACTTCATGAAATTTTCAGGAGCAGCATGCCACTTGAGCGCTCCACAAACTCTAGTGGACAACACGGTAGTATGGGGCTCCGAGCATCACGTCAGAGAGGCCCTAGAGAAGCAACCATCGCAGCTCCTTCAGCTCGACTTCCTTAGCAAAGTTATGCCTAACTACCACCGCCTCAGGAAGCCAAACATTCACAAGCGCCAACCATCTTCTCGGCAGTCTCAGGACTCGTCACCTAAATCTTAATGTTAATGTTAAATTAGAATCATCATCGTGTCCAGCCTTTAAATCTCCCACTGCTGGTCACATGGCTCTCAAGATGAGCTACAGTTTCAATTACAGTTTTGGTGATTATGTGAATTTACCTATGAGTTAAAAATTACTAGATAGAAGAAAGCCCTGTAATATGAAATCTTGAATTGCATCTTTAGAACTCGGGTTCAATCTTGTTGTATTAAGTCTCTCAACAGAATGGCTGTGCTATTCATTTCTTTTCTAAGGTCATACATGTGTGAAGATACTTTTATTTTTAAGCCAAAATTTTACTATATAATATTAATTAAATTATGTATGAGAATTTGTTAATATCAAGTTACAGTGTGGGTGTGCTTCCAGGAGACTTGCTATTTAGATTTTTAAAAATATGTACAGTCACAGACTAAAGTGCTAAGTTCTTGATGTTTCAACAGTACTACTTAACTAGAGACATTTATTTACTTCTGTCATTGTCTTGTATAACAACAGGGAAGAACAAAGATCTGCTATCGGACAAAATTTAATTATTGTAGTTTGAATTCTATTGAGAGAACCAATAGCTTCTATATTACATTAATTCGAAATTACAAGATAGGTCTTGGTTCTTCACAATCGAAAAGTAAAATAATGTCATTTAAATTCTTGTGACACATGATTTATATAAACTACAAAATAGACGGTCTACTTTACAACCAGTGATGGGTCGTTAAACGTGGACATACTCACCCTTGAAAAAGATCTTCTTATAAGATCGAAAATAGTTGGATCATCCCCGACTCATAGTCAATGGTTAAAAATTTTGTTTTGTAGTTTTTATATTTTTTAACTCGATTATAATAAACATCTTGTCTAAAGAACCATGTCTTTTCTTTAGAATACATTTTTAATCTTTGAAAAATTTGCCTATGATATTTTTACACATAATTATTTTTTTCGAAATTGGCTACACCGGATGTAACTATAAGTACCGTATCGATATTATAATACAGTGCCTTAATCCATGCAAAATATCAGCAAAGTACTGCTAAAGCTGCTAAAAAACGCTAGCAAAAAAAATAATTCTTTTGCGTCATCCCTTTAGACCCACCATACCCCTAGGACTACCCTGAGGGGTAGAGTGGGACTGAACCAGACTACCATAGTAAGTAGTGCTGGGATTTGTGAAAAAAAAATCTTATGGTAAGGTGGGTCTTAACCCGGTGTCATCCCCAGGTGATTATACGGCCTGGAATATACGACAAAACAATTTATCGATGTACGTCCTGTAATTCGTGCGTGACCCCCCATTTATTTTTGTACGTATTATCAGGGCGTACGGCGTACATGGGGCGTACAGTCTCAGACAGTCGCATATCAATACGAAAAATTTAAAAAATATCGTTAGGATTTTATGAAACAGTCTACTTTTTGGTAACATTAAATTAATTACAGCAACACTACAAAAACTAGCTTCGTATGGCATCACTAAATTTGACAACTCATAACAAACGAAACTATGTCGTCTCGGGTTTTGGTGATAGTCCATCGATTTCTTTAATTTTGAAGATTATTTCTTTTCTTACATCTGCACTTATAATTCTTGTTAAAAAATAATTTGTATGTATCCCATTTTGTGGTTTTAAAACATAAAATTTGTAGGATTACGGTCGCTCGCTTTACTGGGGCAATATTTTGATTAAAAAATTGCAGTTATCCGTGCTACATTTACAAACAAAATTAAAGGACTTTAATGGCTGTGAGTTGTAGTATTGTCTTTTGATATTGTGTGCTAAGCTGAGGATTTGGGTCTCTGTGGACGCTAGATTACGAATGCAAGAGGAGTCGACGCCATGTTGTTATTTACTCTTTGATTTGTAATTGCGAGACGTGATATGGGTTTATTGTTTTGTGGATCAGCCAGTGTGTGAGCATGTTGGAGGATGTGCCCGTGCACGGCAGCCGAGGCGAGAGCAAGGGCTCGAAGGCGGCCGCGCACCAGCGGAACCTCAGCTTGGACTTTAGGTATGTGAACTGAAACCTTATCATCACATTATCTCGCATAATAACGCGATACGGCACATTATAGCTGCTTTCATTTTAATCGGTTCGATAACTGTTCTGTTTCTGTGGATATATCTTTGTTTATATGTGTATAAAGTTTGCATTTATGTTACATTTTGTAAATTTAGGCTTTTGCATTATCCCCGCATTCGTTACGAAAAAGTAAATAATGTGGCAAAGTCACTTTGTATTTTTCCTCTCAATAAATGATGTTTGCTAGTGATTTAGATAATAATGAAAGTTAGCATGGAAGATAACAAACCAAGGCAAGAGTCTTCAAGGTTCAGTCACAAGTTGTATTACATTAACAATAATTGAAATATTTTAGTACTGAAGATGTTTACAAACAAAGTTTTGGTCTGGATAGAGATAGTAGTGCTATCTTCCTCACCCCCTCTCTTACCTCTTTTTTACACCCACTGAAATTAAGCCATTAAAGATTGCTTTGTCAGTCAATTTGGTGAACAAATATATTTAATATTTCACATTATCATAATATTTTATCATGTATTGTGTCAAATATGATATCAATACAAACTTTGGGAGAATGCCTGTATGTTGTAAAGCACATCACTTGAAATTACCATTTAATTTGTCTTGTGAACTAGTTTAATATTAATGTTGGCTGTAATTTTTAGCAGTACTTTCTGTTTTACCACATTGAAATGGAGTAGATCTATACTTCTATACTAATATTATAAAGAGGAAAGATTTGTTTGTTTATTACAATTCTACATTATCCCTGATGAACATAGGTATTTGATTCTCTGTGGACGAAGTCGCGGGCAGAAGCTAGTTCAGTGGTAAAGGTAAAGGCACTGAACCCCACCCACCACTACTTACAAGATTTTTTCCATGAACAGAACTGTATCGCTACTTTCTGGAATCACATCAATTTCATCAACTACTTATTCCCATGATTTCCATTATTCATGTGATCACTGAAGAATCAAAAGTTAAGAGTGCATGAAACTATCTTGGGAAATCATGGACTCATTATCTTTAAATATCTTAAAGCTTGCTGTCACATTCACCATCTTTTTCTCTCATATGGTATAAGAATGTGGATAAAGAGAGAGGTGAGTGATGCCAAGCATGTTAGGGGATAAGGCCACTGGTCACAGTCAACGGCCATAATTTTGGTTGCACTACATTTTTCTATAGTTTGCATAACATTTTGTCCTTGGTCTCCCCTCAGTCGTTTATGCTGCTTTAATTTACATTTGTTGGTAACTAAATAAATGTATTTGCATCCATGATTTTAGTTAGATTTTGCAGTTTTTCAATTATCTCCACTTCAAATGAAACAGTTCAAAGAAAACAGACTTTTTTTAAGTCATTGCTATTAAATTGAAAGTTAATTTTAAAGTGGTATTAGCAATTTAAAATGACTATCATAATAACTAATAATGAAGGATGCCAATGTATTAAATTTTCTATAATTTAATGTGTTCAAATTTAATTAGAAAATGTGTGAATTATTCATGTACACACGGCAATATAATCAGGTAAGCACCTACGTACGCTCGCGCCGTATCTATCCTGCTAACCGAATAGCTTTGCTGTGTGTACATCATCATCATCATCACCATCCTATATATGTCCCACTGCTGGGCACAGGCCTCTTCTCAGAATGAGATTCATGTATATCATGCATAACAATTTAATTGGTAGTTTATAATTATAATCTTGATTTTATATTTTCAGTTTAATGTATCTAAGATTGGTCTATAGATCAGTTAAAATATTGTACCATATATAACTTTGGTATGGACCTTATATAGAAACTTGACAGTTTTAAAAGTAATTGGGAACTATTTTGACTGAACTTCATTATGTACTCTTCTATATTATGTAAATTTGTATCTTGAAGAAATATAATCATTTTGAGTTATTTGTGAATGATATCCTTACAAGCCAATAAGAACTACTAATTTAAATAACATAGAAGTTCAGTCAAAATAGTGCCCATTTACTTTAAAAACTGTCAGGTTTCTATAAATATAAGGTCCTCTGTGATATCAAAGTTATATATGGTACAATATTTTAACTGGTGTTATCTGGTATACTGTATATGTAATGAAAACAAAATATTTATTCATCATCATCATCATCATCATCATCTCCAGCCTATATGCGTCCCAATATTTATTACTCATCTTTGATTTCCTCAGTTTTAACAGCCTCTAACTATTCAATAGCTAAATTAACAATTTATGGCAACAGGAAATAACCCCATAAAATTTGGTTGTTTTTTAATGGATTCTAAACTTGTCTATTATGTACTTTGGCAGCCATATTCATGTTTTATAGCTGACAGTTTGTGGCTGGTTTAAATATTTATAATTACCTGTTGTCCATAACTTCGTACGCGCAGAATTACGCGAGCTTGACTTCCTGACAATGAACAACAATTATTGTTATATTTAAACCAATTTACACAAAACCTTGACAAATTCATACCTAAACCTTCCCTGTGAAATGCCATCTATTGGTGGACGCATGAAAATCCGTTCACCAGTTTTTGATTTTATCGCGATCGGACAGACAAATGTGGGAGAGAAATTTGTTTATAATTATGAAGACTAGTAGCACTATATTTCACAGTCATTTTCTGGAGCATAATGTAATAATGGAGCATAAAATTAACGAAATATCATGGAAAAACTTTATGCTCTACACCTGTAATTGGTTGAAACTGACAGTTGAGTTCTTCTTTTTTTTAATATGGCCCCATCGATCGATGCGATAATTTCGCCAATGTTAAAGTAATAAATACAGTATCTTGTGACAAAAACGTTGTACGCTAGACTCCCTCCCCTTTGTCGGGCTCTTAGCCAAGGGATATCTCTCAGAATCTGCCAGGAAATCGTTAACCGATGCCCAGGGTGCACCGTACCAAGCACTGCTCTTCCCCTCGGACGGATCCAAAATCGAACCGCAGTTCTTGACCACACGCTGAGGTAACCCGACTCGCACCCCAACAGTTGAGTTCAGATGCCAACAAATATGACAGATTCATCATGCTAATAAACAACACGCTCTATCACCAAATATTTTAACGATTGTGAACTTGGATTATTATTCTGCGCCTTACAAATATAGTCTTATCATTTATCGTTATCACCAATGATATATCAATTACCACACATTAGGAGAAGTGTAAACAATGTTTTATTAATAGAGCTAACATCTTAATAGGGCATAATTAGTTATTCTCTATACTAGGCTATTAGCTTCAGTAATTAAGGCTAACATGTCATTGAACTGTCCCGTAGTCCTAATTACCACGTGGGTTTGATCCAATTCCATTAATGTATTATAAGTTCATTACGGAGATGAGTTAGGTATGTCGGCTGTGATATAATCATAAAATGCTGGTTTCTAGTATCAGTATTAGGTACTAATGTGAGCCGTAAAGAGTAAAAATAAACCTTTAAATACACTTAACCTCAGTCGTCAAAACTTCACACTAAATGCGTTTGGAGTAGCTATATCTGATGAAATGTACTGTAGACGGCATGGAGACTAGACTGTCTAAAAGGCCCTTTGCTTCCCAGTTCATTCTTCTTTTGGACATAATTGTGTGCAATTAAAGTTATTAAACTTACTTGTTATCTGTATTTCATTAAGCGGCTTGAAGTAGCTATTGCGGTAGCATTCCGTTCCGCCACTTCTACCTTGCTTTGACCTTATTTTTGGACTTACATTTCGTTGAATGCCTCTGAAATTGCGAGTTACATATTTAAGTGAAAATTATTCTGTAACTGTCATACTCGTACCTACTTGATTAATTGTGTGCCACTTAGATGCTAGGCAGTCTTGTTCCTTGAACCAAAACACAGGGTCGGCGAGGGTTCATGATGGAAGTAGGGCGATCTTCGACCGCGCGGCGCCGGGTGAATGGACTTGTGAAAGTAAAAGTCGTGTAGTTACGCTTACGACGGAAAGGCGGTCTGCCCGCTTCCTGGCTCGCTGGCTTAGCTTAAGCGGGCAAAGCATGTCTTTTACGTGACGATTTGACCGCATAGGCGTACCTATAGGGGCATACAAAAACTAGTACCTGTTACACGCATCAATCCAAATAAAAACTGATGTTACTAATGCGAAAGTTGCTCTGTTACGTTTTTGTTGTACGCCGAAACTAAACCGCTGAAAGAATTTTGATGAATGAAGGGATATAGAGGAAGGGATATGGGGGGCTTTGGGAAAAGACATGGGAGAGTTTTATCGCGGAAAATTGCAGTTCTCGGATTCTTAGATAAGTTAAAATTTTGTGTGATAACTACTGAGACAATCCGAAATAATCATCGCTGGTATCCTGCTGAGCTTCCTCTACATACGGTCTTATTTATCCCGTGAAATGAAATAACAGAGTTCCCGCGGAACGCCGACGAAGTCGCGGGCTGCATAATTGTAGTACTAGTAAAGTATAGTCTTGTGACTTGAACGATGTTAAGTTATAAAACGGTACTTTACTTGTTTACCTACTTAAGTCAGCGTTAGTAGTATGGTGTCTCAGCAATGGAGGGCTATCGCGTGTGAATTTGTCACTAGAGGCGCTAGTGTCGGGTGAAGTCCAGTAACATTCATTTTTACTAGTTTTGGCGGGCTTCTTGAAATAAATTATATTTGTTTTCATTTACCTGTTGAAAAGTGATCTTCGTAAAATTATCGCAAATATGGATTATTTGACCGCATCAAAATCCGTTGGGTAGTTATAAAGATTTAAGTATACAACGGGACAGCGGAAAGCGACTTTGTTTATACTATGTAGTGAAGATGTTAATGTACGCGTGACATTGAATCTTATCGTCACCTGAAAACCTCTTTTCTCTTAGATTTGTCGATGCCTTCGACTTGTCACGAACGCATGCTCATGCTACTCATTATCACACCTTAAAGCTTCTTGTGATGTCTATAGCGCTACTAAAAGATGCGAGAGGTATAGTGCTACATGCGTTACGTTGCACGCCCGCTGAGCTATGGATTTGTTAGTAATCTATCGACACGCGCAATGTAACGCAACTCTCACGGTATCACGCGTTATGTATAAATAGCCTTCGCCATCGCGGTGGCGATCTTAAAGCCAAATCTGCATCGGCATTAAGTGCCATTTCCCGTACATTAAAACAGACGAGACTTCGTGTTAAATTACCTAATGGGACTCCGGAGAAATGTGTTTGGACCGACTACGCTAATGCTCGTCAAGTGCGAGATTGCTGCCATGTTTCGTGCTCTCTCTTTGTCATGTAATGAGCTACTTAACTGGGGACTTAAATACCTGGAAGCCCTGTGTGGGAAGTCGTCAACACTCTGTGCAGAGAGTAAACTTAGGCAGCATTCATTCATCCTTAGGGCCCTAACCTATTAGGATGCCATGGCGACTTTGCGCACCAACTACCTACAGTTTCTCGAAATTCAAAATTTATATTTGCAAATTGGCCGCCAAGGGCTCTTTTACATGTCTTTTTTGAAACTACAAGCGCATTCGGAAAGACCATCACTGCCAAGAAGAATGCGCCGCAAGAAACTTGGCAAAAAGTCATTTTTTCAAAATAAAATGCAGTAAACTACTACAATACTTAAATTCTACTTAAATTTGATAGATTTATAAAAGGGATGTATAAGGTTCCCGAGCCTTAAATTATATTGGTCTATAGTAGAGATGTATAAAGTCTCTACTAGTCGAAAGTCTCCATTATCCAGCCATTTACATTGACATCCACTGCGGCTAAAACACTTGACAACTGTTTGGCAACGTCAAATTATAGGATACGTAGCTGGCGACTCTGCCATGGCGTACAAGTGGGTGAGGGTCCTTATATGATTGCTTTATGGAGACTCTAAAGGTATAATATAATATATGTTCTAAAAAGTCAAAACGTTCGTATACGTGTTAAAATTTCTTATCTTCCTCTAGGTTAATTTAACTGCTTTCACCTAACCATTTCTCGTATGACGTCATCTTGCTACATTAGCAATGAAACGGCAAAGACAATCGTTCAGTAGTAGGTCTATAAAAGTAATGGGTGAGGCGCTAAAATGTGAAATGAATATGGCCTCCAGTTATAAATTGAGACGATTTGGCTGTGGACATTAATATGCCATATGACAGTGTGATAATGATAACGCTAACGCTCTTGCCAAATTACACTCAAGGTTGTTGCCTATATTGACGCAGGCATGCGAGTGTCACGAAATTTATAATACTAAAAATTTGGTACGTTTGATTCCTGCTATAGCGTTCTCTTGCTCTCTTAAACGTTTGGGCCCCGATTTTTGAAAGCACACGTGTGAAAATACCACTCGAAAGTGGTGAAAAATTGTGCTGAATTTGAATTACGAGTAGCTTAGAAGATACTTACGGCTCTCATTAATCTTGAGAGCTAGTCAAAAATTTGATTAGAGCTGTAGTTTTGAAGATATAAACAGATTTATACCACTTTCGAGTGATGTGCTTTCAAAAATCGGGCCCCAGGTTTGCTTTGTTTCGGGCGTTTCGTTTAAAAGTAGGAGCATGCAGCAATAAAGTGTTTAAAATGTTTTATGGTTATTCGGGCGCAAACGTTACTGTGTAATTTCAATTATAAACACAGTGGCCACAAGGGTTATAAATCCTACTAATATTATAAATGTGAAAGTTTGTGAGTTTGGATGTTTGTTACTCTTTCACGTCTGAACGGCTGGACAGATCTGGATGAAATTTGGAACATAGATAGATTATAGTCTGGAATAACACATAGGCTACTTTTTATCCCGGAAAAATGAACGGTTCCCGAGGGATATATGATGATGATGATGATGATGAATATATTACTACTAAGTGGGTACTATTACTACTATTACGTCGCGATGTAGTAATAGTAATTATAGTAATAGTAAATAGCGAAAAAAACAAAAACAAATATATCCCTCGGGAACCGTTCATTTTTCCGGGATAAAAAGTAAATCAACCATCTGCGAGCTATTCTGGCGTGCGCTGCCAAAACCGTTACACATGTACCCCCTTATTCATAAACGCTCTATAGGCCTCTGCTAACTTAGCGATCGTTTGTCCTTATCTGTGAAAGGTAAATGTCAAAGTGACAGATAAGGACAAACGATTGCTAAGTTAGCAGAGGCCTATAGAGCGTTTATGAATAAGGGGGTTAATCTATACTAATATTATCTATATCTATACTTAATAATATTATAAAGAGGAAAGATTTGATTGTTTGTTTGTTTGAATTGAATAGGCTCCGAAACTACTGGACCGATTTCAAAAATTCTTTTGCCGTTAGAAAGCTACATTATCACTGAGTGACATAGGCTACTTTTTACCGCGGGAAAATACCTTTTCCTACGGGAAAATTATTTTTTATAAATGTGTGGGTATATCTCATCATCATCATCATCATCATCATCAGCCTATGTTAGTCCACTGCTGGACGTAGGCCTTCCCTAATGAGCGCCACAGCGCCCTGTCTTTAACTTGAAGCATCCAGCATCTGCCTGCAGTCTTTCGCAGATCGTCATCCCACCTGGCCGGAGGGCGTCCTACACTACGTTTGCCAAGTCGCGGTCTCCACTCAAGAACACGTTTCCCCCAGCGGTTGTCGGTTCTTCGCGAGATATGGCCGGCCCACTGCCACTTCAGCTTACTAATTCTTTGAGCTATGTCGGTAACTCTGGTTCTCTGTCGGATGTATTCGTTACGAATCCTGTCCTTCAGAGAGACTCCGAGCATAGCTCTTTCCATAGCTCGCTGAGCGACTTTGAACTGGTGGACCAACCCTACCGTGAGTGTCCACGTCTCAGCTCCGTAGGTCTTGACGGGTAGGACGCACTGATAAGGAAAAAACGGGAATTATATATTCGATTCCGAGTGACGCTATCTCAGTAACTATAATAACTAGACTCTTCAAATTTGATACAAAAGTAAGTGATTACAAAACTAAGAAACTAATTTCAGGATGTTTGGAGATTCCCACGGGATAAGGAAAAATCGGGATTTATATATTCAGTTCTTACGGGAACGGGAAAAACGGGAACAGGCAGAAAGTTGAAATTTGTCACGTAGGTTTATTTGGGAGTGTAGGGGAACACTAAGAAAGGATTTTCCGAAACGCCCACAGGGACGAGAAAAAACGGGATTTTACGTTTCGAGACGAAACAGCTGAAGAAAGAGACTTAACATTTATAACGTGTGTTTCTTTAAAGGCTTTAAGTGAACTCCGAAAGCACTCCCCAAAATTTCCACGGGAACGGGAAAAACTTATTTTTTCGTTTTACATCTTAGCGCGTACGAAGTCGTGGGCAAAAGCTATTTAGGATATATTTTAGGACAGCCCTATAGGTTAGGTTAGGTTTGTTTTATAAAAATCCTGCAATATTTGCAGTTTGCATACTTACATGCTTGCATGCTTGCTTGAAAGCTTGCAGTTTCGCTTGCTTGCTTGCTTGATTGCTTGCTTCTGTGAAATGCTCATGGTTCACTTGCTTACTTGCATGCATGCTTGCTTGCACGCTTGCTTGGCATGCTTACTTGCATGCTCACTGCGTGCTTGCTTGCACGCTTGCATGTCATGCTTTCATGCATTCTCGCTGAGTGCTTGCTTGCACGCTTGCTTGCATGCTTGCTTGCATGCTTGCTTTGCCTGCTTTCATGCCTGCTTGCATGCCTGCTTGCATGCCTGCTTGCATACTTACATGCTTGCATGCCTGCTTGCATGCCTGTTTGCATGCCTGCTTGCATACTTACATGCTTGCATGCTTGCTTGAAAGCTTGCAGGTTTGTTTGCTTGCTTGCTTGCATGCCTGCTTGCATATTTAGATGCTTGCATGCTTGCTTGCATGCCTGCTTGCATGCCTGCTTGCATACTTACATGCTTGCATGCTTGCTCGATTGCTTGCTTCTTTGAAATGCTCATGGTTCGCTTGCTTACTTGCATGCATGCTTGCTTGCACGCTTGCTTGGCATGCTTACTTGCATGCTCACTGCGTGCTTGCTTGCACGCTTGCATGTCATGCTTTCATGCATTCTCGCTGAGTGCTTGCTTGCACGCTTGCTTGCATGCTTGCTTGCATGCTTGCTTTGCCTGCTTTCATGCCTGCTTGCATGCCTGCTTGCATGCCTGCTTGCATACTTACATGCTTGCATGCTTGCTTGCATGCCTGCTTGCATGCCTGCTTGCATACTTACATGCTTGTATGCTTGCTTGAAAGCTTGCAGTTTCGCTTGCTTGCTTGCTTAATTGCTTGCTTCTTTGAAATGCTCATGGTTCACGCGTGCGAAGCCGCGGGCAACAGCTAGTTCATAATAATAAAAGAGGTGTGGGATGGCTGCTAGTGAGGGCTCTTCAATTACAAATGTAGCGTTCGTTGCGTAATCCTTTGCTGTTTGTTCAGAATGTTCACAGTTTCAAAGATTAAACGTTTCATTGTCTTAATATGTAAATTTTTGTTTACGACATATAATTATACCTGCTACGCAGAGCCGTCTGCAATTACCTACTTGTTTTAAAATCATGATTTACTTGTACTGCCAAGGTTAGGACTCGAATGTTGCCGTCGCCAGAGTTCATTGTCAACTGATGACTTTTTGATTTTTATACATTCGCTGAAAGCTGAGTTTAGAAGGGCAGACATCAATTTCATTCTTTTTTTAATCATGAATATCATGATGGTTGGTCTCTCAAGTCCTATGGCCAAGGCCACTAGCACAATTAAACGTTCTCTAATGATTTTATCGAGTTTTATATTCACACTAGCCTTCCGTCCGCAGCTTCGCCCGCGATAAATTAATTTTCCCGTGGGAAAAGGTATTTTCCCGCGGTAAAAAGTAGCCTATGTCACTCAGTGATAATGTAGCTTTCTAACGGCAAAAGAATTTTTGAAATCGGTCCTGTAGTTTCGGAGCCTATTCAATTCAAACAAACAAACAATCAAATCTTTCCTCTTTATAATATTTATATTAATATTAATTATATTATTACATTATATATTCACATTACACATATTTAGAACAATGTGGAACGAACGATCAATCAATCCCGTAAATACTCTACAAAAATAGATTGCACGTGGCCTTCTATCATTTGAACGAACCAAGGTTATGTCATTGTTTGTTAGAATGCTGGTTAGAAAAGAGGTCCTCATAACTTTGAACTCTTTTAACTGCCCATAATTACCTGACAGTATCTTTAAATGGCAATGGATGGCATTGCTCGAAACAAGTGAACTCTACTGTAATATTATAATGATTAGGATTTAATCCTTTCGTGTCTGAAAAAACAATCTTGTCCCTATTAATATTAAGCTTGCAATTTATAGATACCTACTACGATTCTCGTTCCATATTTTTTACATACAGCTCTCTGTTTTGTTTTTCTAGCTTTGCGAATGGAGCTTAGTTAAAAGTATGCCACGATGATATCGTTTTCTCCACTGGTGGTTTATGTGGATGAGCAATTGCAATGATAATTCTAATTACTTTTTGTAGGTACTATCTCTAAAACTGAGTCACAGAGATATCACAAATCTAATTGATTGCTCAGTCAATGTTAACTTTCACTATATAAAGATAAGCCAGCGATAACACTCGTCTCAACCCTGACTCACCCCCAAAATACTTGTTAATTCATTAGTGACTACAGAGAACGTACGTCCATCTAATTCAATTCCACAAACGTCGTCCCTTTGAATCCTGTGGCCAATACGTACAAATTGTTCGGCCCGTATAGTGAACACAATGTCTTTGTTAATCGAGAATTTTATACATTTACTTTATTACTTTGTATTAGGATTTTGAGTGTGAAAGGTTGTGTAGCTGTTAGTTATATCGGCACGTAGAAAGTCATCAATAACAGACACGTGGGAAAGCTTGTTGAAAGAAAATACATCTGTAAGACAGTGTTCATCACCGTTAAGATTGTTTACTGTCGCTTTTAAGACGTGTTGATGCGTCGTCAGTAAATTTTATTAGATATTTTATTAATAGCAATAAATGCCGGATCTAAGTTCAACAGCTGCATAAACAAGGGATACTTTTTTGGTTAGATTAAAGACGAACTGCACAGATTACGTCAGACTAACGACTATCTTATCTGATCCGTGGCATGGATGAATACAAATCGATGATGTAGTAATCTCTACATTTCCGTATGTCATAACTTGTAACGACTTCCGCATCTTCCGAGTGACCGATTATGTTAATGGAAATATCGATAAACTTAATAAGTGGGTGAAACGACTTGTTGGCCTCGTGACCGGTGACTGATGTCTCTTAACAGTTTTTTGCTCATCTATCCATAGCCGATTGGCCTTCTTCAACGAATGATCCAACGAATCCGTTTACCTCGGGAAACTTCCTAGTTTCCGAATTGTCTAAAAAATTACGCTGCATTGTTGCCGATATCTGTCATTGTCAAATGCGAATCGTCGTTCGTTTTTCTCGCTGAGTTTATTACAGAGTCCGGTGAGTAATGTTGCGTTTATCGGATGTTCGGTTTCCGTTTGTTTGTTAAAGTGTCGGTTTCTGTGATTTCGAAAGAATGTTTATTGTGACACATTGCGTTACCCTGAATAAAATAAATACTTTTAATTAATTTCTTTCGGCAACAAGGAATAAACCGATATCATTTTGCCTTCCATTTCCCATCGACACCTGAACAGAAGTTAAAACTAATGCCAATAAATCTACTCTACTTCTTAAATTTTGCATGACTAATGTTTTCCCTGAAGTTGTATTTAAGTTTTAACACAATTAGAGATAGCCGCTAGCAAGTGTTATAATAGACCGTTTCCTCAATTAAGGTTGATTGAGCAGAGTCTATGCCGGGTTGACAATCGACTGACGCATGTGAGGAATGCCGCGCGCTCAGATCAGGTGATCCAAGCTATGTGTTGTTGTAATTTGTAAAGGAGACCAGCGGTAAAGACGTATGAGGAATTAGGAGATCTAGTGCTGGTGGTGGCGAGTCAGGGACCGAAATAAGTAAACCTGACGATGACGACTCGGACAATGGCCTGTGACCTGATGATGAAGAGTTAGTTTCTGTAACTAACACGGACGAACTTGATCCCCTGTGTCTGGAGAGATTTGCATGGTCGTCGACATTATGATAAATACGAGGGCGGTTTGATAAGTCAGTGACTTTAAGTAAAAAAAAAAAACTTTTTCACAAGATTTTATTTTATTTTTCTACATAATCTCCTTTCAACTCGATGCATTTCGTCCAACGATGTTCCAGTTTTTGTAACCCCTGCAAAAAATATTTTTTGTCATACCCCGAAAAATATGCTTCAGTTTCAGCTATGACTTCCTCGTTTGATGAAAATCTTTTCCCACCGAGCCATTTCTTCATGTTAGGGTACAAGAAAAAATCACACGGTGCCAAATCTGGAGAATAGGGTGGGTGTGGCAGTATTTTATAACGCAATTCTACCAATTTGGCTGTTGCGACTGCCGACGAGTGTGCAGGTGCATTGTCGTGATGAAAAAGTATTTTCTTCTTTGCCAGATGTGGCCGTTTTTCAAAACTTCTGCGTTAAATTTTTCCAACAAAGCAGCATAATAAAGGCCACTTATTGTTTTACCTTTCTGTAAATAGTCGATAATGAATAACACCTTGGTTGTCCCAAAAAACAGTGGCCATTACCTTTCCTGCTGAATTAACGTTTTTGCTTTCTTAGGGGCCCGTTAGCTGGTAGAAGTCCACCGTTTTGACTGATTTTTCGTTTCTGGTGTATAATTCTGGATCCATGTTTCATCCACCGTCACGAATCGACGTAAAAATTCAGTAGGATTACGTTTAAATTTGGCTAAGCATTGCTCGGAAGTTGTTACGCGATGTCGTTTTTGATCGGCTGTGAGCAAACGCGGCACCCATCTTGCGGAAAGCTTTTTCATACTTAAAATGTTATGCAAGATATGAAAAACTCGTTCAAATGAAATGTGTACAGTCTCAGCTATCTCACGTATCTTCACTCGACGGTCATCTAAAGCAATATCATGGACTTTATTCACGATATCACCAGTAGTCACTTGAATCGGCCTTCCAGAGCGTTCTGCATCATTGGTGGTGATACGTCCAGAACCAAATTCCGTAAACCACTTGTGCACCATACCATGAGACGGAGCAGATTCCCCATAATATTTTTTAAGCCGGTCTTCAGTCTCTTTGATAGTTTTTTCACGTAAAAAGTAATGTTTAATTGGCACACGAAATTCACTTTTCTCCATAATCAATGATTTTCCAATATCATCTGACATATGTCTCGATTTCTTTTTTTATTTTCCCAATATTAAAAAATAAATAAAAACAGCGAGCTACCAAAGAGTTAAGAATTAGAAATAAAAAGGTCATATGTGAAAAAGGTTGTTTTTTTTACTCGAAGTCACTGACTTATCAAACCGCCCTCGTAATGAGTTTTTGACTTTATTTGAACGAAACTTGCAGAACATTTATGACATCATTTATATTATAAATTCCTTTGCATAAGAACTGTTTGTTCGTTTAAGGAAAGAAGATGGGTTAATTCGTTTTCCCTAAATCGCATCCAACTGTCAATTATGAATCTTTAATAAAACCTACGCTGGGAATGGCATTTAAACAAGAATTAAGTGTAGATCAGACTGCCGTCTCGCTCGCTCTGTCTGATAGTGGGTGCGCGCGCACCTAACCCGTCTGCTGTGTCGATGCGCGAGAGTCGATTATAGCGTTTATAGTTATCGTGACTTCAGTGCTATTCTCGGCACGCGACAACAAACGTGATTTTTATAAACTAAAATCCCATGTGTACTTAAATTGCGGGATCTGAAATTATTAAAGTCGTTACTGTTATAGGTTTCAATGTTAATACGCTTAGTTTATCAGTAGTCATTAATTTGGCCATAATTTACGTTTAACTGAGTTTCACGGACATCGGGTTCGGGATGATCAATTATAGTATTTAGTAATGGTATTTGCGGGGGAATCTATGATTTCCATTTGCTTTGAAGTTTGGGATGGATAATACTATGAATTATAGTGATGTTAAGTCTCTTGGAAACGGTAAAACCGATTCTACAGAAACATGACTAAGATATACGCTGATGCTTCTTCTTGATCTGTCTCCTTGAAGTCAGGTAGTTGGTTCACAATGGATCTTTCTTTAGAGATAGCGTGTTTATATTATTCCAACTACGATGTCTTAGGACGAACAGCTTCAAAATAAAGTAAAACTAGCTTTAAAATCGGTATCCTCATTCTGATGTGATATAGTAGACAGATCTTTAAACCTGTTCAAATATGGCAAATCCAGTTCATCGATGTTTGTTATACCAATTAACACACCGTGTTTTGATTCGCTGCGTGATTCATGCGTATCGTTGTATAAAACCACTTTTAACTAACTATGAACTTAATGAGTCAACTCGTGTTTTCGAATATACTTCTTTACGGGTGGCTGCTGGCGACATATGGACATAATTGTGTGACTCATTACCTTATAGGAAGGAAGTCATCAGCTAGGTCATTGTAACCTTTTGACTGGTGTAAGTGCAAATGTTAAACTTCTTGTGGTCGCAGGACTGGGATGAAAATGTCATCGTATCAAATTATTTATTTATTACTAGCTTGGCCCCAGTCTCAGAATTCCTTGTCCCATGGGATTTTCGCAAAACCTATCCTTATTCCTTGCCTGCATCAGGATGCAGGCATCATAAACGGATCTTTAGTGCGGATCAGAATATATAAAGTTTAAAATGTATAACGGGTTAAAATACATAATTGTTCAAAATGTATACCTAATGGTATTTTCTGTGAAATTTTTTTGATAGTTCGGTTTATTTTATAACAATTCTATTAATTTGCCATTTTCTGAGAAAATCGCATTATACATATATTTTGGAACCATTATTTATTTCAAACTTTATGTATTTTAATATGTACCTAGGAATCTTCTATGTAAAATGTCTGAGTTTTAAGTGGAAGGGCTTGAGACTGGACGTTGATGAGTCAGTCAGTATATAAATTAAGATACCTAGCATGAAGCAGATCCTTCACTCATTATTATACCTACCTGGTACGTGTGCAATTAGCGAGCGTAAAGAAGCTTTCGACGCTATAGTTGCGTTCATTAGCATGAAAAAACATTCAGAAACAAATGAGTTGAGAGAAAGTTACCAGCTACGTAATTATGTTTTGAAACTTTATTTTTCAACAAAATATCTAATTGAGTCTTAATTTAAGTATTCTTTGTTTCTGTGGACTTTGTTGTGATTTGTGACATTTATCTTTTTTTCTACCAATATTGTACAGTCGAGCGCATAAATATCGATACAGCCATCTTGTCAAATACATGTTTCATCGGTCCTATTGTTTATGGCATAAAGGTGTACATATATTTATGCTCTTGACTATACTTGAAAATTGTCTCGATGCAATCTGTGGTGATGATTTTCAATATTAGCTAGTATGATGATCCAGAATTTTGATTCCTTTTTTAATTTTAGTTCTTTCTTTAAAATAAATGAAATTAGGTGTAAACAAACGCTGACAAGCTAACTCGCGCGAATTAGTTCAAATGACTAATGATATCATAACGGATGGAGCCATATTAGCAGTCTCAGGACAGATAACGGGCCCATTATGTGGCGAGGTCGCTTTGTAAGACAGAAGCAAGAGACAAGCCTGTGATATTACTTCCCACGAACTCGTATCGAGGTCGCATAAGCGCTCACGAAACCGAATAAAGGTCGCGGTCCACATCAAAATTGTATATACACAATTACGCGTACTAGACTACTGTCACAAACATCCTGAGACGTCCGTCTCGTAGCTCTGTGCCAACAACGTACATTTATTGATAAAGAAACCGCAAAATGACGTCAAAGATGTACAAATGCGGGAAAAAATTGTTACAAAAACATCCCAAACGACTCGATGGCATAAATATAAAAGAAGGAAAAACCTCGTGTAATAACCATTTAGCCGCGCTGTTGCGCATATGGGTCTACGAGGGCGGTTTGATAAGTCAGTGACTTTAAGTAAAAAAAAAAAACTTTTTCACAAGATTTTATTTTATTTTTCTACATAATCTCCTTTCAACTCGATGCATTTCGTCCAACGACGTTCCAGTTTTTGTAACCCCTCCAAAAAATTTTTTTTGTCATACCCCGAAAAATATGCTTCAGTTTCAGCTATGACTTCCTCGTTTGATGAAAATCTTTTCCCACCGAGCCATTTCTTCATGTTAGGGTACAAGAAAAAATCACACGGTGCCAAATCTGGAGAATAGGGTGGGTGTGGCAGTATTTCATAACGCAATTCTACTAATTTGGCTGTTGCGACTGCCGACGAGTGTGCAGGTGCATTGTCGTGATGAAAAAGTATTTTCTTCTTTGCCAGATGTGGCCGTTTTTCAAAACTTCTGCGTTAATTTTTTCCAATAAAGCAGCATAATAAAGGCCACTTATTGTTTTACCTTTCTGTAAATAGTCGATAATGAATAACACCTTGGTTGTCCCAAAAAACAGTGGCCATTACCTTTCCTGCTGAATTAACGTTTTTGCTTTCTTAGGGGCTCGTTAGCTGGTAGAAGTCCACCAGTTGACTGATTTTTCGTTTCTGGTGTATAATGCTGGATCCATGTTTCATCCACCGTCACGAATCGACGTAAAAATTCAGTAGGATTACGTTTAAATTTGGCTAAGCACTGCTCGGAAGTTGTTACGCGATGTCGTTTTTGATCAGCTGTGAGCAAACGCGGCACCCATCTTGCGGAAAGCTTTTTCATACTTAAAATGTTATGCAAGATATGAAAAACTCGTTCAGATGAAATGTGTACAGTCTCAGCTATCTCACGTATCTTCACTCGACGGTCATCTAAAACAATATCGTGGACTTTATTCACGATATCACCAGTAGTCACTTGAATCGGCCTTCCAGGGCGTTCTGCATCATTGGTGGTGATACGTCCAGAACCAAATTCCGTAAACCACTTGTGCACCATACCATGAGACGGAGCAGATTCCCCATAATATTTTTTAAGCCGGTCTTCAGTCTCTTTGATAGTTTTTTCACGTAAAAAGTAATGTTTAATTGGCACACGAAATTCACTTTTCTCCATAATCAATGATTTTCCAATATCATCTGACATATATGTCTCGATTTCTTTTTTTATTTTCCCAATATTAAAAAATAAATAAAAACAGCGAGCTACCAAAGAGTTAAGAATTAGAAATAAAAAGGTCATATGTGAAAAAGGTTGTTTTTTTTACTCGAAGTCACTGACTTATCAAACCGCCCTCGTAGAGTAGACCTTTTATTTTAATGCCAATCAAATAATTTGATATTCTCAAAGATGTATTAATAACATGTTACGTAAGCAAGCCTGTCATTCGTGAGTTGAGTCATCTGCTCCTGTTTTGCTTCTGAGTGGTGTTTTATTTCGCATGAGATTACTCAAGCCTCTTAGGAAACGGAGAATTGCGAATATGAGATGAGCGAGAAACGTAAAAAAAGTTGGTCGACAAAATCAAATTGAAGCAGCGAAATCGTGAAACCTGAACACGTATTTGATATTCGTTAAATACGAAAATTTTGATGAATCTGCCTTAGCTCCGGTACCTACTATGTATGGCAATGGTGACCTAGAAATGATCGAGGACGGCGCGGCATACGGAATGAACCCGTCCCTCTTTCCCAGTCAACGCCGACACACCCTGTGCCCCATGCGCCTGCCCCATCGGTTATATCGTCTGCAGGTCATAGTTCTAGTTTACGCGATGTCTTCTATTGATTTAATTATTGCGGTCAAAATTACTTTTTAGTAAAAATTTACCACATGACTCGTAGTCTATAAAAAGCCGTATAATCTATTTCAGACAAACGTAAGGCCCTATTCTTGGCTTGATTCATGATAGACGTCGGTAACAATTTGTTGCGATTAAATATAAACGGGCTGAGATATTACGTTGCCTGGGCACTCTGGGGAGAATAGGAGGGACAGACACAATGGACGGAAATCATCAATCAGTGACCCCAACGAGGCTCCCAGAGCGGTGACAAGGGGTACCCCTTCGAGGCTTCGACCAAACGCTTTAAGTCTTCGTTTGATTCCTAAGTTTCGGTTTGATGTCATCACCTGTTTACGTAAAATTTACACATTCTCCAATCAAGTTGATGGATGTGTAATTTTATTATTTCACCATGAAGAGAATTTCGATCGCATGTTCAATGGGCAGGGGGTCATTAGATTCGAAAGAAGGGCAGGTTTTGTTGCTGTTTGTGATCTACTTTTTTACACTTTTCCTTCTATCTTTGTAAAAATGGTTAGCGAATCTTCCTTTTGATTTTGACGTCCTTTCTGCGCGTTAGCGTTTCACGGAACAATTATAGCGGACTTGACTTTAGCTTTGTTAGTCGAGTTTACTCCATGAGTTATCTTGTAAAATAAGTTGAAAAATCACAATTGTGGTAGAGAATGAACGTGGTTATTTTTGTCTAACCTCAACACGCTTTGTTCTCGGTTGTGTTTTTTAATTAATCTAAAAGACCAACTTGGTCATCGAGAAAAAGAATGCGTGCCTTTAAGTAATGAAATAATAACGTTTAAAATACTAACAGACATGTAACAAGTATGCGACCTCGCTCGTTGTTCGGAAGTGCCAATTCGCAGGTTCAGCTCGCCTTGCATGCAACAAGGTCGGAATGCTAGTCGAGTGTCCGAAATTGTTGTCATACTTATTAGACCCAGCCCACGGTTTACCTCTATTATGGTTTCCCTTTTTAGTCTATCTTGATTGAATGCTAGTTATTTTAAAAAAAACAATAACATTAAATATTCTTCTTTATATAGTTTGACTAATTGAGAGCACGTCCAAAAGCTTTCTTCTCAGGAATGGCGGTTTCGAGCGACGCGTGCTCCGAGAATAATCGTAAGAGAGATATTTTAAGAGTAATTAGATCGCGCTGTGGGTGAATTATTGTAGTAATTATAGCCGTATTTTAAGAAACTTGGTGCCATTGCTCTCGTCCCGTGTGATACAAACCCATTGTACTATAAAAATAGTGAGTTTCACTCGTGTTTTATGGCCATAATAAATAATTTTAGTACTGAGAATGAATACACACGTGGGTGAAATTATTTGGGGACGTGAAAGGCTTACGTTATCCATCTGGTACCCGGAGATCCAAATTACAAGGGCATTTACGATCAGACTAGGGCTGTCAAAGAATAGAAAAATGAAATAAAATTGGTATTATCAGAAATTCCCTCTGGTAGGTACTTTTTTACATAATAATCTACTACAACTTCTGTTACTGAATGATTACTTACTGTAGATAGCCTGAAATAATAAAATATTAACTCTTAAAGAAACATATTTGGTACCCTAACTTTTGCAGTTATGTTATGCTAATAATACAAACAGAGTCTAGTAGCTAAATAAATGAATACTTAAAAATTTTCATCATTCCTTTGAACTAAATGCGACGCAGAGTAAGAAATGTGAAATTAAAATTGTTTTAATTAATCAAGCAGCCCTACCCCTGCATCAAATGGCAAGGTTAACAATAGAGCGAATTGATTTCTGCACTGATCTCTCACAACGAGCTATGTGGTTGACCTCGATCGGATTTTACAATGCGAAATATACGCTGGACTGCGCGTATCCGCACCGCTCTAATAAACCATAGATGAATTCCCTAGCCTGAATATACGGAAATTAATGATCGATTCATTATGAAGATCACTTCATTTCGATAAGAACTGTGCTGTTGTCGTTGGAGTTGGATTGTCCTATCAGCAGATGCCAATTATTTGTCTAAAAGAAGAGTAAAGAGATGGAGTAATGATCTTAACGAACGTACTTTCAGAATTGAACTGATGCAATTCAAAATAATGATAGCCCAAATTACTTGTTTTCACACAATGTGTATTTCGATTTTACTCAGATCTGCTATGAATATGCGTTCATTAAATAAGTATTCGAACGTAAGCAGACTCGAATATATTTTCTTATGTATAATAAGGTAGACATGCGTTTGACTAAAATCACGCATGTCTAAGCATGCTTAAGCGAAGATGTGGTGGCGTGGAGCAACTTGATCAGAAGACGGCATATTGTTCAGTTATAGAAATTCCAGGGTAATGCGGTTGCTATTTGCTATTTCACTTTTTGCTACGTGCGTCTTTCTGACGTGTATTGAACTAGTTGGTAATAGATGGCGTAGTGACAATGAGACGCCGAATCATTGATGACCGTGCAGAATCCATCAATCGGGAGGCGGATGATGTGATAGACATAGTTCCTGCTATTGTGGAGAATAAAACGGTTGAGGGGATTTCCATGCTTTACCCGAGTAGATACGTTCGTGATGTTTAGAGACACATTTGCCGTTTGACGAGGCCTCTTATTCGACAGTAGGTATTTCACTAAAAACTGATCGTAGCTCTATTTAAAAACCTAATTTAAAGTAGGTTCCTGTATCACGTAGAACATGTCAAACACAGACGCAGACTTCATTAGTCATGTCAAATTTGACCAAAATGATTTTGAAAATGGTTATATTGATTCCTACGCAATGTGTAGTTTTTGATCTACAAAGAAATGCTATTCCAAGGTTACCTCGATTATATCGTTACAGCCGTACGAGCTTGAGACTGGTCTTTATGATGCTCCGTTATGTGTTTGGGTAAAGGGCGTTGCTTTTAGTCTGATGTAATAACATTAGGGTCAGGTCTCGTGCTGTCGGCCATTTCAACACGTGCAGGCCTCCCGGAGGACCATCTAATGTTGTAATACTTGTAATGTAATCGTTATCGATTCGTTATTGTTTACTTTCCCTATGTTATCATAAGCAAACTTTGGGAACGTTAGCGTGTCTTGGAGTTGCTTTTTTGTTTTTCCCTCACAAGTGGCTCTAATTGTTCAAAAAAGACTCAAAATATCGGCAAAAGTTGTGGCCAATCTTGTTAAGTCTCAAATGTCAAATGGATAAATTTGAACTTAAAATTTGAACTACACAGAAATACCTACTCAAAGTATGAAAAAAAAATATTTTACTACTCCGCTACCATTGCATTGGCAACTGGCAACAGAGTAGCAAGCAATAAATGCTTGTTTCAATCAATTGGGAATGGATGATTATTTTAAAAGTGCTTGGTGATTTTTCTATTGATAGGAATAACCATCCTTAGCTACGGAAAAAAGTTTCAGATTTTTCCGTCGAGCCATATATTTTATAAAAATAAAAACATTTTACTCAGTCACTCGGCGGCCCCTATACGGAAGTAAGCAGTACGCCAATGACATAATCAAATTTAAAAAAAAAAATGCTGCTTGAATCTGTGGTACACAATGACATTTGTCACTGACATTGATTGATAGCACCGCACTTGGAAGCTAAAACAAGCAAAAGAAACGGCTAAGTAGCGCCGTCTGTAGATTGTTGTTGGTACTAAACCACCTATTTGGGATTTTGTTAAAATTACCATACATTTCTCATATAACTTTCAGTAGTGTTTTTGATTCGGAGTAGAAATAACCCAATAATTCCAAAATCTGAGAAAAAAATGTATATTATGGTCATTTTTATTGAAATTCCCCATGTTTGGTTAGTAACACGAACAATCTACAGACGGCGCCACTTAGCCGTTGCTTTTCTTAGCTACAAATGCCATCGTGTACCACAGATTCAAGCAGCATTTTTTTTTTTAAATTTGATTATGTCATTGGCGTACTGCTTTCTTCCGTATAGGGGCCGCCGAGTGACTGAGTAAAATGTTTTTATTTTTATAAAATATATGGCTCGACGGAAAAATCTGAAACTTTTTTCCGTAGCTAAGGATGGTTATTCCTATCAATAGAAAAATCACCAAGCACTTTCAAAATAATCATCCATTCCCAATTAGCAGCATCTGATCAGTCATATAACGTCTGTAGTTGGAATCCACGTTTAAATTAATATTATTAGTCGATTCTGCACGTTGTCTTCGCTCCATTCCACAAGACACAAATGATCCTTTATATTCAAAAGGCTTATTAGTCTACACCGACCGCTTAAATGAGTCCTCGCCCGTGCGGCATAGGGGCGCGGGGTAGGACGACAAAGGAGACCGGGAGCCCTAAGGCCCCCGCGGTCGTCCGACCCCGCGCCCCTTCACCGCGCGGTCTATACATGTTTTGCTATCGTATTCTGAAGTCTCTGACAATAGAATCAACGTTTGCGTCACTACATAAACTATTGTTTTAACCCGCATCGCCTGACCGACTTCGGGGTTTCGGTTTTCAAGGGTCGGTTTGTGTTTGTGACTTTCTGTTTTCGTCAAAGGGTTAATTAGCTATATTTATAGTTTATAGATCGTACAGGGCTGACGTAGTAACGTTTGACTTCCGCCTATAACTGTCGCCGTCACAAAGTAATGTGACTGTAAAGTAGCTGGCAAATGGGAGAGTTAAATCGTAGTAGGCGCTGGCTGTCATTAAAATTAAAAGTTGGGAAAAAACACTCGACTATCGTATTGTTTTTACCGTCACGCCGCTTGCGTTTAACATTCTATTGTGCGCCAAGGAAGTTGGTAATCTAATTGCCCTTCATTACCAGCACTGGAAGGAAGCAGGGCTTTTAAACGTGGACAACGTTCGAAGGGAAGGCAGTTTCGATGATAGCGCCGGATGTTATGTTAAAACCTGTTGTTTTGACTGTTGAGTGACTCATTCATATTTAATGCCATTTATTTAATTTTAGTAACAACAGATCATGACGGGATTTTCCTCAAACGGTTTGAATTGGATCAAAATCCCAATAGAAATGATAGAGGGAAACATTATTAAAAGCTACACCAGGCAGCAGGCACTCCGGAGAAAATGTCTTATCGAAATAGGATGTTCAAAATAGTGTTTTAAGTAGTTTTACAAGCGGCTGATTACCCCTTTTTAAACCCCGACACAAAAACAGGGTTGTTATAAGTTCTTCTCCCTCTGTGTGTGTGTTTCGGATGCGGTTTTTTTTCATTCGAAAGCCAACTTCCTTGCGTTGGTTAAAAATCAGCCCAGTAGTTTTGATGTAAGGCATTTTTGGCATAAAATAGCATTTATTAATTGATGCGTGGGGGGTTTTTTATTTTTTAAATTTAATGTTATTGATATTAGAGTCTATGGCAAAAGTGACAAACTTAGCAAACTGGGAATTGAAGCAATGTCGTTCCAAACATGGGCTGCTAATAAGAACAGTTACACATCCTTGATGGTATAGTTGTAGCAATGATAAATGGAGGTGATAATCCACAAACGACACGTGAATTAGATTGTACCCCGGGTGATATTTGTAATTTAATTTGTCCTGTCCTTGCCTCCCCTACGGTTTTAAGCGCCGCAGACCAGAGGGATATTAACCCAATTTGCTGGTTCACGCCCTAAGCCAGGGTTTGATTTAACACCGTCATTCTGACAATTAAATGGCAGCGTTAATGATGAAGGTACCAAGTAAATACCTAGAAATCGAAATTATTATACATTGAGATTTTTTTTTTTTTTTTTTTTATATGAATAGGAAGGCAAACGAACAAGTGGGTCACCTGATGGTAAGTGATCACCACTGCCCATAGACACCCGCAACCCCGGAGGGATTTCAGATGCGTTGCCAACCTAGAGGACTAAGACGAAATGCCTCTTGTGCCCGTAATTTCCCCGGCTGTCTTACTCTCCACACCGGAACACAGCAGTGCAAGCACTGCTACTTAGCGGCAGGATTAGCGAGTAAGATGGTGGTAGCGATCCGGACGGACCTTGCACAAGGCCCTACCACCCGCAAGATAAATTACGTAAGGATTTTATTAATTAATGACCTAGCAACAGACCTCGATCAATTCTTTTTTGCATTGGTTTCTTTCTATAGTCTTATCGAGCTATTTACACGTGCTAGATCTAGACATGCATGGTAAAATGCATTGTTTCCTCATGATTACATTGAAATGCCAATGTTTTCAAGCAAGTTTTTGCAGGGCCATTTTTTTTGCGCGCGTAACATTTCTGCACATGCTTTGGATAGTCATGGTTAGTTTGTAAGGCGGATTAATAAAAGGTTCACTAGTAAGTAGTAATTAAATTAGATGGTCTGATGATATTTAGGTAGAACACTAGTAATAAAATATTATAGAGAAGAAAAGAATCATGTATATTCAATATAAAAGGTACAAGATCAAGTGACAGCTAATAGAAGTATTACCATAGAGAAAAATAAATTACGGTTGCGTTCTAATATCTAACACTCCCTACAGAACGCAAACCCATTTTACTAATACAATACAAATGTTTCACAAGCGTGGTTCCTTTAGTTAAGTTATCAGCTACCATGTTACAACCATTCACAAATAAAAACTTAACTTTATTCTTAACAATATTTTCTCTAAGAAAATGTAAACGAATATCTATATGTTTCGTTTTAGGTTTATAACAGTCTGTTGAACCCAGCTTTATCGCACTTTGATTATCAGAGTAGATTAATAACGGCTTGTCAATGCCTTGGCCGAGCTCATCTTGTAGTTGCTGAAGCCACAGGGCCTCCTGAGTCGCCGCTGCCATCGCCATGTACTCAGCTTCTGCCGTACTGAGCGCCACGGTTTGTTGTTTACATGTATTCCAGCTTATACAGCCATTCTGAAACAAAAATGAGTACCCAGTACACGACTTTCTGTCTACAGGGTCACTGGCCCAGTCTGCATCACAATAACCAGTTATTTCTTGCGAGTCTTCTTTGACATAACATAACTTTAGGTTCTTGGTCCCTTGGAGATATCTCATGACCCTTTTAACTCCAAGCCAATGTTCATTTCCTGAACTATTGCAGAACTGACTCAACTTATTTACCGCATATGCAATGTCGGGTCGTGTAACATGTGACAGATATAACAGACATCCCACTGCTTCTCTGTATGGAATTTGATTATTTCTTTCTTCAGAACTCTTTTCAAATTTTGCATTAACCTCTATAGGAGTCTTAACAGGTTTACAATCTGTCATTCCGAAGCGTTCCAAAACTGAATTTATATATTTCTCCTGATCCATCATAATCACTCCTGCCTCACGATTTCTGCTTATATTAATTCCAATGCACTGCTTCAGTTCGCCCAAGTCCTTCATACTAAATTCGTCCTGTAACCTTTGCTTAATTTCTGTTGTTGTGTTTTTGTCATTTGTAAATATCATGAAATCATCTACCCACACAGCAATAAAAATAATTGTTGCTTTATTTACTAAGTAGTAAATACACGGATCAACCTTTGACCTTTCCAATCCAATTTTAAGCAAAGTATTATTTAGTTTTAGATTCCATTGCCGGCTAGCTTGCTTGAGCCCATAGATTGACTTATGTAAATAACACACTTGTGCATTCTCTTTATAGCATTCTGGTTGTGACATGTAAATCTCAGTATCTATATCACCCTGAAGAAATGCACATACAGCATCCATCTGTACCATATCTAAATTATACTTGGCCGCCAATGCAATCAAGAAGCGAACTGACGTATATCTCACTACTGGAGCATATACCTCATCATAATCAGCACCTTTTCTTTGTGCATACCCTTTGATGACCAACCTTGCCTTAAAACGAACAATCTCACCTTTCTCATTTGTTTTAGTTTTAAAGACCCATTTACATGGCAAAACTCTTTTACCATGTGGCAAATCCACTAATGACCAAGTTTTATTTTTGATCAAAGAATCGTATTCCTCTTGCATTGCCTTCTTCCATTCATCTGCATCAGAAGATGACATAGCTTCTTCTAAAGTTTGAGGGTCGCTTAAATTAAGTGAAGGACAAAAATAACTCACGTCATGCTCGTTCGGCTCTGCATAGTTAACAGCTTTCCTCGGACGTAAATCCATCTTACGTGAAAGATTCTCTGCATCGACTGGAGCCTCTGGCAAATAGGTTGGATCCTCATCATCACCAGACTGATATTCATCACTCGAAGAATGATCAGTTGTGTTTTCCGATCCTTCTTTGCTGCAGTCCTCAGGCAACTGGACGGCGGAGTCGCTGTTAGAATCACAAGGTATGTATATATTATGTTCATATTTTTGTACATTTTCCAAAAATACCACATCTCTGCTTTTAATTATTTTATTAGTACCCGGAACCAATAATCTATATCCTTTAGTAGATTCACAATATCCCACTAATATCAATTTTCTGGATTTGGAATCCCATTTTAGACGTTTTTCTTTAGGTATTTGAGACATAACCTCTGATCCAAAAATCTTTATATGTGACAAATTGGGTTTCTTCCCAGACCACATCTCCATGGGTGTTTTACCATCAAGTGACTTTGCGGGCGACCTGTTGATAATATATCCAGCGGTCGCAATAGCCTCTGCCCATAATTGTTTAGGCTGTTGAGCATCAAACAACATGCACTTAGCTCTTTCTACCAGGGTCCTATTCATTCTCTCCGCAAGACCATTCTGCTGGGGTGAGTACGGAGTACTTGTTTGATGTTCAATCCCATGTCTATTCAAGAAGCTTTTAAAATCTTTGTTACAGTATTCGGTACCGTTATCAGAACGAATGACTTTAATCTTTTTGTCCAGTTCGTTTTCAACTCTACTTTTATAATCGGTAAAAGCTTCCAAGACATTAAGTTTATTTTTCAAAAAATAGACTTTCACATTTCTCGTAAAATCATCAATAAAAGTAATAAAGTATTTCATACCTCCAATTGACTCTTGTTCCATGGGCCCACATAAATCGGAGTGGATTAGCTGTAACGGCTGTGAAGCTCTCGAACCAATACTTTTAAAAGGCAACCTCGTTTGCTTTCCCTGAAGACAGGTTGTACATGTGATGGGACCTTTGTTGTTGTTAGGAGATAGATTCACTCCCTCGGCACACTCTGGCAGCTTGTTTACATCTGTAAAAATTCAAATGTCCCATGCGACGATGCCACAGGACAGCATTACTTAGATCATTAGCACAAGTTAGGTTAGACAGAACTTCTCTGTGTGCGTTTAATAAGTATAAGTTGTTTACTAGTGTAGCTGTACACAGAAGTTTCCCATCACAGTTATAAATATCACAGCCTCCGTTTCTAAAATTTACTTTACAGCCATTTTTCACCATGGCACTAACTGACAAGAGGTTAGCGGCAAGTTTAGGTATGTACAGAACTTGTTTTACCTGGATTTTACTTCCTGTATTTTTGTTAATCACCAAATTAACCTTTCCTGCACTTTCCACACGCAACGGTGTCTTACTGGCAACAGTTACAGATGGCACCGGGGGACTTGTCACATCATACATCCAATCACATTGATTGGTCATGTGCATGCTGGCACCTGAGTCCACATACCATTGGTCCGGGTTCATTTTCTGTGAAGAAGCTGAAAAAGCTGCTACAACAAAACTTTTATTATCTTCGACATGAACCGGATTTTCTTTCTTCGGAGCACGACAGTTCTTCGCAAAGTGTCCGTGCTTGTTGCAGTTAAAACATCTGGGTCCTTTGAAGACCTCCTTTTTCCTGAGATTTCCTGAACCAGACTTACTATTCCTCGTGAAGAACACTGAGCTTTCTGTGCTTTGAACTTCCTGCAGGAGCTTAGTCTTGATTGAATCTGCGCTGATCTTGATACCTGAGCTCTCCAAGCCCATTATCATTGGCTTATAAATTTCCGGTAAGCCAGCCAACATCAGTGTCCCGAGCCATTCATCATCTATACTAAAGTTGATGTTTCTGAGCTTGTGAGCGGTCGACATTATTTTATTCACATAATCATCCACACTTCGAGAAGATTCCAACGTAGTTGTGATAAGGTCTCGCAACAAAGCTACTCTTCGGTACAAACCGCTGTCATCAAAAGCTTTCTCTAAATTATCCCAGACTTCTTTACATGTCTTAGCACTCTGAACATGTACATAATTGATCGGATCCAGCAGTAGTATAAGCTTAGACTTTGCTTTGACTTCCCTTTTCGCATCTTCGTTCATGCCGGTGACACATGTCCACAAATCTTCGAGTTCGAAATACGCTTTTACCGCAAACTTCCAGCTTGCGTAATTCTCTCTTCCGATGAGTCGATCAATGTGGAATGGGTTTTGACCCGTGCCCGACATTATCTTTGCGTATTATCAGTGATATGTGACGAAAAATGCCGCTGCAATTTCAATACACGGCAACCTCAGAAATGGCCGGCGGACAAAAAACGATCGCCGGTTTTCTCTTTATAATTTTCACTTTTACGGATTTTATTGTTCATATTCTACCACTGAATACTTTAAAGCGTAGCCACGTAACCACGCTCTGCTACCATGATGATATTTAGGTAGAACACTAGTAATAAAATATTATAGAGAAGAAAAGAATCGTGTATATTCAATATAAAAGGTACAAGATCAAGTGACAGCTAATAGAAGTATTACCATAGAGAAAAATAAATTACGGTTGCGTTCTAATATCTAACATGGTCGCTTTCACTAGTTCATTGTTTCAAGTTTTCTCAGAATATAAAATTTACTTGTTCGATGAGAGATTTTTTGCGATAGCGCAATAAAAGATGCGATCATGTGAACACGATCTCGATGAGATGAGCGTCACGTGTTATTAGTTTTATTTTCATAGCAGATATTGGAATTGGAAATATCGGAATATCTAAATAAAACGATCCATATCAAAAAGTACTTACGAGTGTACTTGAGAGTTTTCCTTTGATTCAAATGATGAAGTCTCAAAAGCGTTTAAACACTTTTAATCAAGTAGCTCTCGACTAGCGTTTGTAATTGAATTTGTGTTACGTCGAATTCTAAAACAAATCTCGTTTCCAAGGTTACGTTAATTGATCTTGTTTGAAATAGTATCTTCGTTAGTGCTAGATTAAGAACCATTAAACGATTTGCAACCGCGTTACGTAAACTCTTCACGAAACTTGTTGACACGGTTCAGTTAGGATATACAGTACAGGTTTGTTCAATTTATTACAAACATTTAAATGAAGGTAGGCCTCACTTGGCCTACTTGGATTCATTTCCACTAAAAAGGCTTCGACTTTTTCATCTGCTTCATTTCGTGGACGTGAGTTGTATTTTGATGACTTCATCAAACAATTCATAAAAGTCGGTGTAGCTTCCTTGAATTCCGTTAATTTTGGCTTCAAATATACGAAATAGAATAGTCTCTCTAGGTTCTTAAACTCTTCTTAACGTAGTTCATTATTTATAATGTTGTAATATGGTTTCTTGTCTTTCATGGCAAGGTCACTATCTCCTCATCATTCGACAGATGTTCCTTCCACCAATCCGCGCTTGCGCCGCTGCAGCTGTGCCTACAAGCGCACCTTGCGAATGTTCCGCAAATTTTTTGCTTGTATTCTCATTTTGAGGGACCAAAATGTATTTTTAAAATGTTCATCAATTATTTTATCACAGATTTTTCAATAAGATTATGGAATTATTGCATGACTTACTGCGAATTTGTTGAATTGCCTAGCATCTCGCAGTTTATGGATTATGTAGTATGTTTTATCTGTGTATCGTTTCGTGAGTCATAGACGGTTCTGGCTGAAAATCAGTGCTGCAGGTGTCTAACACCTCAGCGTAATGCTAAGCCAGCGACCGTTTCACTTTTGCGAAGACACACACAACGCTCATGATCTGTTTTTCATGTCGTGATTATTTTCTATAAAATTGTGTATACTCTCTTATATTTGTGTGTCTTGCAAAAAGGAATAAATGTCTTCTTTCTTTCTTCATCTTAAAATTAGCCATTATAATTATATTGTATTAGACATAAGGGATTGTGCTAACTAAACTTGTAAAAAAAACGAAATGCCTTTCGAAAAAATCTTCTATGTAAGAGATATTTCTCCAGAAAGAATGTCTTTGCATCCGGTGTTGTATTACGTTCTGGGGTCTCAAGGACTATTGATGGCTCATGTTATTCGAATCTACTTAAATCAGACGAATTTAACATAAAATGAAATGCGAATTACAGAGGTATTTGGCCTATTCAAGCTATAAAGGGATCGAGTGTCGACAATATTTTGACAAACGATTTTATAGCTACAAAAATAGGCAATGCTGCTACTGCTCGTCCTAGTGTCTTCGGGTATAATTCTGATCTTCCTTTCTGATTTTTTTTAGCACAGTCACTTTCTTTAATTTAGGATCCACTTAAGGTTGATAGGAACAGCCTGTCATTTCGTATGTATTTTTTTTTTAAGTATTACATAATGGCTCTCAAATTAAATAACGTGACCGTACTAAGTTCTTTATTGTTGTTTATCGTTGGTTTTAATTATCTTATGTTAAATTGTGTTGAAAGGCCTCGTTTTACGCAGATCCCCGGATATGAATAACTTAGTCACCTGTCATGTCTGTTTAGCCGTGCTCGGGTCAGTGCCGGGCTGCGGCCGGCCGGGTCACCGTGGCCGGCCCTGGCTACAGATTCGTATTTCCAGGTCGATTACTGACCGACACGCTTAACATAACGAACCACCTATTTGTTCGCTATTTCGTATAAAAAGGTCATGCTTATTTTACGACTACTTTCCTTGAAACTTACAAAGGCGTACGTCTGTTACCATTTTAATCACAACGTAAAAACTTTCCAATTGCTTTATTATGTAATACGTCTTTAAAATTAAATTAGGTACTTATGTATTTCCAAATTTTAGTATTCATCATATCTTGGCTTGTTTAATGTCGTTAACATTAATTACTTCGTTAGTAACTTTAGATACGAAAATTTGTATACACGAACATCAATCACTTGCGTCGTAAATTCAAATTTCATGTCGGGAGGGCAAATATTAAATAATAAGCGTCTCTCAGTTCATATTGTGTAGACTTAACTTAACAAACGAATCGTCGGAAGGGAAAAGAACAGATAACATTTGTAATTTGAAATGCCTTTGCCAAAGTAGCTCCTTTATTTTCTAAATTATGCTTAAGCTTTATTTCTGCGAGAGAAGGAAACGTAGGCGAGGCGCTTAAAAGATTTTAAACAAAACCCGTTTTGGCATTCACCAAATTGAGGCTGCTGAGGTCACAGCAGCCGCATTGTTTGTTTTCTTTCAGCTTAGCCCGTTTGTTAATGTTGTTATTTTTGCAACTCACAAATAGAAGACATTCGCGTACCGTAAAACCGCGTGCCAAGGAAGCCGTAGCAGTAATGGAATCAGGGTACTGCAAATTGGTTGAATAGGCTTAAGCTTTATTGGATTATGACGGGGTACACAAGCTTCCAGAGGTATCGATACTGGCTTATTTGGACAATGTGGACGTACAGGCACGTGTCGCGCCGGACAATTCGAATTCATGATACACAGATCTCTGTGGATTTACCTAGATCCCTACTGCAGATACTAGCAGATTAAATTCAGTATATTTTTTCCTTTGGAGATTTACTTACTTTTTATGATGTCGGCGTTATATGAAGTAGACGGAAGTTGTTTTCATCTTTGTGTGCATCCTCTGCCCCTGGGTTTTAAAATGGGTTTCAAGGATCCCCTTGTTGCCTTATCTCTGATCTGTTTCCACCTCGCTTTGCTATTACCTAATGCTAATGCGCCTACGTGTAATTAGAAGTATTGCGTCGTTCTTGCTACATTAATTATGTTTATATTATTCGTCTGCAAAACGATGTTGCTTGAATAAATTTTCGGCCTAGTTTGAGTCGAATATTAGCAACACTAACTATTATAATTAAACTATTTGTGTAACTTGGTTGTAGCCATTGTCATGAAAAGATTTGGTGTAACAGAACGCCATTGTCTCAAGTTCTCTGAAAATCATTTAATGTTAATTAAGATTACATAACCAAAATGTAAAGATAATATTCTTAGAATAACTTTAATTAGTATAAGTATAATGCTTACATTTCGAGATTATACTTAGTTCCTTCTCGCGTCGTATTTCTCATTGCTGGAGGTCGAGCTCCTCTATGCTCAGTTACTGGTGAATTTAATTTTGCTACTCTATGCCTAACTTCTGAAATGTCATTCAGAAAGTGTGCAACACATCGTGCAAGGTCGACGGGCGCTCACTTTCCCCCGTTATTTGGCAAGCACACGTTACACCTTAAATTTCATGTTCACTCACCAATAAGAAAATGTAAGGCTTTCAAGGTGTTACTTAACCCGAACAAACGTAACATTAGACTATTATTGCTGAACTGCAATTACATCATTAAATTCTTCGACCAAAACCCGTTGTTGGTGTTGCTCCAGAAATGGCTTTGGCATTCTGGTGTTGTTGTGATGACTTGGTGTTTAAATTTAATTGCAATTCGCTAAGGTTTCCGACAATGTGACCTGCGTGATTTTGTTTGCAAAATGTGGGTACTGAAATGATTCCATTGATACCGATAATATTTTTCTTTTAAATCCATTTGTAGTCATGCATTGGCTTTCTCCAATCACCATTGACCATCAGAACAATACGGCTGTGGCACCGAGTCGAATCAATTCACCATTGTTTGGTTATTGACGTCAAGCTTGTCGAGAAATGTGGTTGTATTGTGTTTTCACGTTCTCGATTGAAATCCTATTGGGCTGTTGTTCACTCACGTTCTGATTATTTTATTGATAAAACGAAGTTGGGATTTCTTGGCTTCTTACTAATTCATTAGTAGCTAAATATTTTTCTACATGATTACTTGATGAATAAGACTTGCCGGGATGCTTGGCGTGGTTATTAAGGTCATTGAAACTTGTTAAACACAATTCAAATAGTTTCGACTAATTGACGTTACTCTGCTGTATTGACACCAACGGACCCGATGTCGTCAGAGTTTACAAACGGCAATTGATTTGTTTGTCTCGTTATCTAAATTATGCTCCCTTGTTAAGATGTTCCTAAAATCGCTGCTACGACGTTGGACCTGGTTTTATCACGTGGTGCTTGTGTGATTCGATGATTTCATTTTGTTGGTGCGTGATTCCTTGCTGTTATGCAATAACCAAATTGAATCGTCGAATCATTTGGTGGCAGGCACGCGAGGCCGCGCCGGATGATTGCTTGTAAAATCTAATGATTGTGATCGTTCGACCCCAATGAACTGCCGCAGTGACCGCAAGTTCGCAATACACTTTACCGATATAAATAGCCTAAGCCTAATTAGTCGTTTTTATCGCTCCGTTAAATAGTGAACGTAAATAATCGTCATATCCGAATATAAGCCACGATGACGTGAGATAGTATGAAATTAAAATCTCATTGCAATGGCAATGAAACCGAGCGGTTGGCTTTGCTCCATGACATGAGCCGGCGCTTGCCAGCGATGATCGTAAACTATTAACGTTTATTGTTGGTCTTCAGACATACTTAATGAAAACTGTTGTACAAATTGATTGTGCTAGCATTCGCTGTAAAAGTGTTCTTGTTTATTGGAAACCAAGGGTTTCCTAAGGTGTGAAACAGTTAACTGACTTTCCGTTGTAAGTTTGCGTAACTACAATAGCAATTCTAATTACGATGAGAGTTCCGCTTCCTACCGGCTTCCCATTCGCGTGAGGCCAGACAACTTGTATGAATGAATGTCTTGGTGTTTTTACGTCAATGCTTTTTGCACGTCTACTCAAATGCCATTAGAATCGTTTGCAATAAATGCTTCTTCACTTCGTATACACTGTTACAGTTCATGAAAGGCACATCTGTTTCATTGGACGGAACATGTGGCCGATACCCGATAACGTTCCAAAAATAACTAATGTTAATTCGTTCCCCACTCACGCTCCTCCGCTTGGAATGCTCACTCAGTAAAGTGGCCATAATACTTCCACTTCCTCTACTTTCTTGATTGAGTGAATATGCGGCCACATTGAGAAAGCTTCGGGCGTTCGGAACTGCCGTGGTAGATGCATCTTTTGAAATTGATAGCTTAAATGGCGATAGAGATTTACAGGGTCGTCGGCCGCTTTCTCCCAAATGTTGGTATGCGTCTGTAAATCTCGCGTTATGTCATCATGTCTGCCGGCCTGTCGGTCGTAATAGGACAGATGGCCCCTACAGAATACAAACAAGTGTTGGTTCTACTTTTATATGAGCCAACTTTATTTACGACTATAACTGTTTCTAGTTAATATTCTCCACTACGAGCACTAATGCGGTATGTTACCACATACGGCAGAGGTATGTGAAGAGTGAAGACCTGTTGATATGCATTGAATACAAATATGGGGCGAATGTTATCCATTCGTGTACATATTGTTTGAGTTTGCTTGGGGCACGTGCGGTGTATCGCGTCATTGAACTCTTGAAAAGTTTTTAGATGACGTATGTTAATTTTTTGAGTTTGTTTTCGACAGTCGAATATAATTTCTTGGACAGCATGTAGTTATTGTTATAATTACAAGTGTGCATCTACGTCAGTTTGCGCAAGTGGCAGGTATGTGCGCTGAACTGGCAGACGTGTGCGTCTATAGAAACCAGTTTCCACGCAAATTCAACACCGTAAAGTCGGTCGGGGAAATCTTTGGCCTGCGAAGATCTTTGTTTACTGTTTCGTTGTTTAGTAGCTGCGTAATCGAGGCGATCCTTGTACATCGGGCAGCACGTGAAGTAGACTTTGCTATGTTAAAATCGGTGCGCGATTGTGTTCTCTGTAGCGAGGGACTGTATAGTTGGGAATGCTTAGTTTGTGGATTGTACGGCCGGGTACTGCGCGACGTGCGGAGCCTCGCCTTGCGTAAACCAGTACGCCCCGCGACTCCCGCGACGCAGCACGTGTATTTGTTGTCGCCAACTGTTTATTATCACGATGATTGTACTGCGATTCTGCTGTTGTCGTAGCTGCCAGTGATCTTCGATAATGTTCGTGTGAAGCCCTATCGGGGGTCGTGATCGTTTAGTGATTAGTGAGTGCAAATTGTTGGCCAAATGGTTAGGAAAATCGTTGTCATTGGACTGCAGTACTACGAGGACCCGTTTTATAAGTACGTATTGTATGAATACATAGTGTTATGAAATAATAAGAATGGTATGTTAGTGTTAGACAGTGCATGTTTGATTGCAACATACTTCATCGTTGTCCATCGTTGGTATAGGTATCTGTTTATCCCTGAAAAAAACTGCCGCGTATTTTTTATCATGATTAAAGGTCGTTTCGGGAGGGTCTTTACTTTGCTTTAATTAGGTACATTTAAATTACTTACGTTGTTTTCTTTCCTGTTTTTTTTGTTTTTCTAATTTATTGTTATTGCTGAGTTTGTCGCGCTGTCTCAGCTGTAGTTTGAGTCAGCTTGAGTCATTCTGCTCTCACGACTGAGTTTGCACAACGTCCATGTTTACTGCCGCTAGCGGTGATTAGCCAGGTTTCTAGTACACCTGTGGAATATCTGAACGTGTTCCGATAAAATTTTCACTATAACGCTAGTTATGATTATATATATCTACAGTTTTCTTTAATAATGCGATGAAGAAATTTTTAAACTGATATGACGAAGCAATTATTCAAATTATATAAAAAAAAAGAAACACGGGTCACTTCTCCGTTTTAGTCGAAGTATGTTCGACACCTATGATGATTGAAATAAGAGTAACCTGTGTTAGGTATCCTATTATCTATTATGTTTGAGTCTCGTGTCCTTATAATTTTATTGATTTCATAGATAATGATCGGTTGACGTATAAGCGTTTGTAGTTATAGTCCAACCACTTTCCTCTCGTCCTCAATTAACATTAGGTATAAAATAAAAATGGGACAAAACGCTAAAAATCCTGCACGCAGAAAATGTCATCGAAAATAGTTCTCTCTTAAATCAGGAGGAAATTTGAATTGATTTTCATAGTTTTACTCGACTGGAATGCAAACCCGGCCGGCGCTCCCTAGACGCTTACTAAACTGGGGCACGAAGGGGACGGACGGATACCAAAGTCTCATTCATCCCTATATATAGGTAACTAAGTACATACACTACGTTCGTTTAAAGCGTAAAAATGTAGACTTAAAATAGTCATGAAAAGTATTAAGTGAGGAAGAATTAAGGTTAGAAGTTCTTTAAGATAGTGATAAAAAACGACCTAAGCAGTTAACGTCAGTTTTATCCTGCTCCCGACCTCGTACGTAAAAAGTGTAGTCGGTCTAGACTACAAGCAAGTTCAGACACAAAATACACCTTTGAAATCGATACTGCTGGGATTCCCTAACGCAAAGTTACGGTGTCATAGTCTGGGGATGGCCGGGAAATAATGGGGACGACCGTCGTGTAAACTAAGCCCTCTTTAGATACCTAGGTATGCCGTCGCCCGATCGTACAATCCACCAGATCATGAAATTTAACATAATCTAACCTGGAAATTTACTCGTAATGATCGGTAATTACATTTCTAAAACTATGACTATAGCTATAAGCTATGACTTTTTACCAGGAAAGCAGACTTGTGGGATATAGTCAGGAGATTAATTGATGAAAAAGGTTGTCGATGTCTTACAGAATGTGGAAGACAGGCCATAGATAGACGCACGGACTGCTTAGACCCGTAGAGCCAACAACCTCAAGCGGTCGCTGTTGGGGTGATCTGCAGTTGCAATACAAAATTCAGAGCAGTAGGTTGAAAGTCAACTCCAACCGCAACACGACTGCTCTCGTGCCGTTGGTGTCGACTGCTCTAAGCAGTCCGTCAATGGGCGGCCTAACTGTTATTTAGTCTCTTCCTATTCGGTCAGGGGTAACAAATCGTTTCAGGGCAGTGTCGACACAACCTTTTGTATTCAGTAGTTGAATTATTTCTTAATTCTGTGACGACGCTCGCCTTTTGTAGATCGCGACTGCAATTCAGCGCGCACGCCGGTGCAATAGACCGCGGCCTTGGCAATTATCGCTGTTATTTAATTATATATCACCTAATATTATGAAGTGTTTGTGTTCATCGCAAAGCACACGAGACACTTGTGACGGGAGATGGTAACTGGCGATTACTCTTTTGCTAAAAAATTAGGTAAATACCACGTTGTCCATGGATAAAATTGGAAATAAAAAAATTGAGTGCGTTTAGGGCAATATTTAGGTGTTGGATTTATCAAACGTCGCTAAGTCTCTCGCTTAACGTAGAAACCTATAATGTTTAAATCATAGTAAAACCTGATTGAAACAATTTGGTTTGTTATCAGACTTAGTTCGAAATTCAAAGCAGCATTATAACGGTATCTATGTTTATTGATTGTTTGTCTTGAGTGAAATCAGGTTTCCACCGGTGCTACTTTAAAAACTTTTGATGGAGTAAAGCTGTCGTTAAAGCTAGCCATATTTCGGAAAAATTAGTTATGTAGAATGTTTGTAGATAATTATAAAGAACTTTTATTAGAAAATATTAGAAAAAAAATCTATGTGGCTTTATTTATTAGTTGGATCAGTCACTGGTTAAATTATCGGGATTTAAAAAAAATGGCTATGCGAGTGCGGTTTAAATAAAAACGCAAAGAAGAGTGAATGACCGTTGTAATCTCATGGTATTCTTTCTTTACATCGATGACTTCTCTCGGTATCACGTTTGATGTTACATATTGTATAGGTATGTTTCACGCATTGAAAATGTAAATTAAGCAAATACAGAGGTATTACTTTAGCAGAGCCTAAAAAAGGTTGATAGTAAATTATAAGAGCAAAATACTCGTTGGCATAGGTAATATGCTTACAGCATTCAAAGCAGACTAGGTCCCTGTTTGATTGTAATTGCAAACATTTTAAAGTATTGTTTTGTTCGTCCACAGACATGTGACGGGCGCCAGCGGGCCGCCAGCAGGATGCGGGCACCAGCGCAACCGGTCGCTGGACTCTGTTCTGCAGCGGATCCCGGAGGACATGACGCCCACGTCGCCGGAGGGCGCGCCGTTACGGCCAACGCCGCCCGCGCGGCTGGCGCTCCCGCCCGAAGTGCCCGCCGGCTCCGACGACTCCGGCATCCACACCCCGCCTGACCCCGGAGACGACGACCGGCCCGCGCCGCACGCCGCCGCGCGCTCCCGCGAGAGCCTCGACTCCGGCAACCCCGAGGACGCGGACAAACCACCCGATCCCCCCGATACAGACCCCAAACAAGAAACCGACACCTCCAAAAACAAAGACTTCCTGCTGCGACTGTTCGAGAGCAAACTCTTCGACATGAGCATGGCGATATCGTACCTCTTCAATTCGAAAGACCCCGGCGTGCAGGCGTATTTAGCCAACAAGCTGTTCTCGTTTCCGAACGAAGACGTGGACTTCTATCTGCCGCAGCTGGCCACGATGTACATAGAGATGGGGGACGTGGCCGACGTGTTGAAACCGTATCTAGTGTTTAGGTGTAAGCAGAGCGCGGAGTTTTCTCTGCGTCTCGCGTGGCTGTTGACCGCTTTCGGCGGGGACGCGAAGCGGTCGAAGGCGATGAAGTTTAGGGATTCTATTCTCGGTGAGGAGATAAGGCCGGCGGCGCGGCGCGGGCACCACCGCTCGCAGTCGGACGCGTCGGCGCTGCGGCTGGCGGCGCCGTCGGGCCGCCACCTCGGGGACCTGGCCTCAGGCCGCGCCTTCGACAGCGGCTGCCAGTGCGGGGAGCAGTGCTCCTGTGGAGCGCCGAGGCTGGCACCGCAGACGCAGGTAACTTATACTCACCCTTTAGATTTGTCCTTAATTTCGTTCAAACATCGCTACTGGGAAGTTGATTAGACTTAAGTGACGAATAATGTTAAACTGTGCTTTTTAATCATATGCAATAAGGATACAGTAGTTGGTATCTTAATTGACACTAAAAGTGACGGAATTAAATGTAAAGTAAGAATTAAAATAAAACCTTTGTCTAAAATTACCTGCGCGTTGGAAAAACACCTGCGCGAGATAATGTAAAAGGCCAAATGTAATGTGGCAAGAAATACCAGTTGCCGCATAATGTAAGGTTAAACACAAACCGGGTGCTGTTAATGAAAAAAAAACAGCAAATCTTAATAAATGCGACATTTAGAGCACGCCTGATGTAAATGAACTCTGCAGCGGTGGAACATTGCTTGCTGGAACCGACAGCCCGGTTATGATGGATTGTGTGTTGTTATGGTGTAGGCTCAAGGTGGTCACAACACTTTGGCTCTTTTTAACACGCTATTATTATAAGATTCACTTGAAACTAACTTAGAACTTAGTTTAACTAGTAATGCTATGAAATCGAATCAGACAAGCTTCTAATCGTAATGTTAGGCTGAAATTTGGCAGGTATATGTTGATCAGATGGCAGTGCAATAAAAAAATACAGGGTTTTCAGTAAAAAGTTTTTGCGTGTATTTTGAACTAGAAGTAGAGTCGGAAATGATTGCGAACCTATAAGTTTAAAGTGTGGTTGGATATTATTTCATAGTAATTAGTAACACCAAAATGGTTATTTCACTCCCCAAAGTATCCAAGTGACAACATATACACATACATACATATATCACGTCTTTATCCCTTACGAGGTAGACTTAGCCTATGGTAACAAAACCTTAAGGCCACGTTTAGCATGATTGTGTGGGTATCTAGGTGGAAAGGGGAATGAAAATAGTGACGTGTTGCTAGCCGCATCGCCTATAACATGATTCCTAAGATTTCGCCCATTCCCTCGATGGGCTTTTACCATCTGGGCGGGAAGAGAAGCAACTGGTACATTCTATGTTTTTTCTTTAGTCCCAGACCAGCATGGACAACGGAATGATTAAAATAATTCGAAACCTAATTCGAAGTTAAAAAATTTAAGTTTGTTTCGTGCTGTTGCAGTCTCACTAATAGTCTTTTAATAGTAGAGTGAAAGGGATAGTATGATACGAACTTCAAATTTAGACTTTCAGAGTAGTCCCCTGACTGAATTATAATTGAAATTCCCGTGCCTTCCAAAGGCGAGGCGTGCGATAGTTATTATTGAAGTTCACGCCTTGCAAAATTTAATAAATTAAATTAAATTTGTGAACACAAATAGAAGTTGTGTGTTTTTAAAACGTTAGACGACCAAAATTGTTTACTATAGCATCATGACTGTCTACTATGAATTGTAGTCCAATTCTCAGTGTCTCTAATATTTGTATAGTAGTAGAAAATTACAGCTGTACATAAATGGTTGTAAATATCGAGTCAAAAAAATGAAGCACTAGTTTTTCACTTCCAGATTTTTACCTGTTTCGAGTAGTGTGTGATGTGATAAATATCCTATGTGTGAAATGTGTGCCATGGCGACAAGATGACTCGCGGTCATTTATTCCATACCATAACATGCAACACATGTCGTACCTACTTAAAGCGACACGCGAGAAAGCGCACAATGTCAATCATAATCTAATTCGTTTACTATCATTTTATATTAGCAGATATAATAGTGTAATAAGCTCAAATTGCCGCTTCTGCGAAATAGTTATTCTTTGACCAAAATGGTTTCTCTTACAAATGGCCTCTAAGAACCTCCTAACATGTATTAAAGCTCCTAATAACAATGTAACATTACACCCACTGTGATACTTACTGTTATATTTAACTGCGAAGGTTACTGCTTAGTAAAACGTGATATAATGGATCTGTTTACCGGTTCTGAACGTCTAGACGAGACTAATGAACCTATAATATACTAAAATAAGATGTCCATGCCACAGGATACAGAACAAGAGTCCGTAAGTCATTAAACTATAGGACGAAGTTTCTTGCTTTCATAGTAGGTTAGACTAGACTGTTGACAGTGTTTACTACAGTCTCGGATAGCTCACTTTAGAGTAGAGCTAACCCAAGGTTATGTAGTGTCAAAATGAATGGAACTGTCCTCCTAAACGCAGATTTAACGATGTTGTTTATCAACTCTACGCTGCGCAAGCCGCCCGCATAACCCTCGTGAGTCTACGTCGGTTAAATAAGTTTGAGCAACATTACTGTAATTGCGGAAAGCAGTGGCGTGGCGTTCATAGAACTCGTTTCTCACCGGCTTGCCTATTTTAAGGCAGTTGGGCACTTTTATTGCGCTGAATTAGAGGAAAAGGCTAAGGCCCTTCGGCTTGCCTTCTGATATACTTGACGCCACGCCACTGGCGGACAGTATTATATTAGGTAAAGAATTAGTACTCTTGAATTTCTGCTTAAATAGCAGAATTATAAAAGATCGAAAAATTAAAATGACTCAATGAACTAAACAGTTACTTTGCTACTTCGTGGTTACTCCGTAGCCAAACGTGCGATACAGGTACGTCTGTTTAGCTTCGATTAATACTTATTTAGTTGTCGTTCGTCACATGCACTAGCATTCTCGCATGAGATCCTTAAGGCTAACTTTGGAACCTGTTTGTTTCTAAGGGTTTTTTTATAATAAAGCTCGTTCATTTATAGCGCAGTATGTACCATTAATACCATTAGCTTCGCCTACATAGTCGTGACAAAGAGCTCGTGAGCGAGCAACAAGTCCTTCGTTGCGACTGAACGTGAGCTGCGTTGGAGATTGTATTCTTTATTACTTTATCCAGTCGTAACGCATGCACGGAAACGTTTCCGAAATGTTTTATTCCATAAGTGTGTGCTGCCAAGACTCTTTGTTGCTATGTGCGCTAAGAGTAATATGAATATTTTCTTATATGCTACTAGCAACCCGCCCTGGCTTCACACAGTTTATTAAACGATACGCATAACGCTAGATATTGATTAAAACCGCATTGAAATCTGTTGCGTAGTTTAAAACATCTGAGCATAGTAAAAATACAGACAGCGTGGAGGGAGCTACGTTACTTTGTTTTGGTCTGTAAAGACAAGGAAGGCACTTGGGTACTTACAACGTACTTGATGAAAAGTAAAAATGTCATAGAAAAAGTCAAGTGAAAACTTGTTTACTGTTCCGAAGACTACAATATATTTAGGTTCAAAATGCGATGCTACGTATGCCACTGTCTAAAAACTCGTAGAACTGTACCTGTATTACTGTTATTAAAATTATTACTATTCATTTACTAAGTGTTAACACGCAATATTGTGCTAACACATGCTGGCAATGAAAGTCAATATAGTTTTGCTCGTCGTAGCTGTTTTAATAACATTGAGGTAAAAAAATATTTTTTAAAACACCTCTCTTTGTTTACCGTGCTTCATTATTTTTAGATTATACTCGTATCATAATTAGCTTGTAAGATTTTCAAATAAAACTTCCGTGAGACACACCTGTTATACATAATATGTAATTATTCGGGTCTACGTGATCAAGGCGGATTTTATTTGTAAAATGTAGTGGAAAACCACAGAGCAAAAACAAAGAGGAGGCGTGGTAATAAGATTTCCCTATGAAACATAGCGTGACATTTTGCGGGGTGAGGGGTTGTGGAACTCCGCCCACTTTTCAATTTTCCATCCGTCGGTTAGTAGCAAAACCACTCGCCTAGCAAGTTAACAGCGATACATTGACGTCACTACGTAGTTCAGCTATCTCATACTAGATGTCAATTAGTGTAAAAGTAATGGGACGTACTCAGAACTTTAAGCTTCAAAAAGTTTGTGTTAAAATGAATAAAATAAGGGTAACCATTTTTACTGATTTAGATGTATATTGTACTTATGTAAAATAATAGACAAATTATTACAATACAATACAAATACTCTTTATTGAACACCACAAATCAGTACAAAACATAACAGAAACAAAGAACAAAGTAGACAATAGGCGGTCTTATCGTTTAATAGCGATCTCTTCCAGACAACCAATACAAGAAATAAGTTGGAGACAGTTTAAGTAGGTTATAAATTATTTTTCACACCACCTGCTCGACAATGGCTAATTATATATCATGTAAACCTTACTCAAAGTAAGTCATTATAGCCCTTGGCTTTCGCCCTTCTTTAATCTTTTATAGCCTTTTTTTGTCACTATAAAGTCTGCATTATTAAAATGGCAAGAACAAATCTTTGTATATTTTGTCGGAGCCCAATCCGGTCTATTAATTTTTGTGATCCATTGTTGTTTTAAATTATCATCGGATGGAAATCTAAAACAAATATAAAAAGAAATGAAATTAACTAAGTGGCAAATTATGTTAATATGGATAAAATGTTCATTTAATAATATTCGAAGTTCTTTCAATTCATGAACAGTCACGGAGAATAATATGTGTACAACTCAGAACTTTGTTACTTCAAAATATTTGCTATTAAAATGTATTGTTATTTCATTACTGACCATAGCCGTGCGTTATTCGGTAAAATTATTTGATTCTAATTACGGCTCTGGATATTTGGTACGTTGAAAATAGTTGTTCTAATTGACGATAGATGGCGGCCTTTTTACAATATATTTATAAAACTACTAAAGTACTGTTTTGGCGACTAAAAAGTATTTAGGACTAAATGTATACTTTAGTTTTCAGTATACACGTATGATTATTACAATATACTAATGCGGAACTTTACGTACTTATATTTTTAATTCACAAAGTTACGCCATCTAGTGTCGAGAAGTATAACTTTTACTTGAAAGCCGAAAATTTTCTAGAACTATTTTAATAATTACGTATAAAATTACTTACATATGAAATGTGATACCATTCATAGCATCAGAACGTCTGTCTGAATAACTTTGACACGATAAAACACAACACTTCATCCTGTTCTTCTTAAAACCGTGAAAACACACCGATAATGCGAATCTCGATACATGTGCACATGACGAACGCTGACAACATACTGACTAAGCCCCGCCCACAATGATGACGTCAGGGCCTAATTGAAAATCACAGTGCACAGTTGCTTAGGCCAGCTCCTCTTTGTTTTAGCTCTATGTGGAAAACGATCGAGTAGCTCACCTGATGGTCACCAGCACTGCCACCCGTGGACACCCGCAATACCAGATTAATAATTTCTTAGGTTATAAACGTGGTGCTAAAATTATTTTTTAGTGAATCAAGAGAGCCGCTTTGCTCGGAAGTCTAGCTTAAGCAAAAAGTTCGTGTATAGAATACCTATTTAATGGCTTAGAAATAAGTTGGTCTGCAGAGTTTCTTGCGGCGCATTCTTGGAAATGATGGTCTTTCCGTAAGCGCTGGTAGTATCAAGAAAACACATGTAATAAAAGAGCTCTTGTGACCTACTTGAAGAATAGTTTTTTTTATTTCCAGGAACCGTTCTTATGGGTGTTTAAGCTCTTTTTATTGACAATTAAACACAGATACCACAGATCAATAAAAGGTTAATGCCTGGCTGTAGTGTAAACTGTATGGCAGCTATAACAGTGACCTGGATATTTCTAGGCCGCACGGTGCCGGTTGGGTCGTTAATTGTTAAATTACCATCATCGTTAAATGACACAACGTTATATGGCGTTTATAAACTTTTATCTTACAGTGTTTGTAAGTGAGTATGTGAAAGTTGCCTGCTTCAACAATTTTTTGAACATTTCTAGTAGGTATGTTAGGCTTGAAATTTGGTATACATGTGTGGACGAGATGACAATGCAATTAAAATGAATAAAAAAATCGTTTTCATTTTTCGTCGTCAAACAGTTACATATTATTTTATTACTTGAGAAAGTTATGAAAGATTACTATGCAATCGTGTCTAACATTAAATCCAGTTTAAGAAATATCTAATCTAAGAAATACCCAGTTACCTGGGCTGATGTTTCGTATCGTCTTATACCTATAGCTGGAGCCAACGCAAGATCAAATATGTATGTGATAAAAGAACACGGTAGGTGATAAGTTGTAGGGCAAATACTAATATTATTATGGATGCCGTTGACTTGTTGCATAGACGCAAATATTTCGTCGCTGCACTGAATAGAGTGCGCATTAAACATTATTATTTTTTATTTCTGCTTTGCTACGAGTAGAAAGAATGATTTATTTTTCTGCGTCAACACTGAAATAAAACTTTATAATGTTAAAACTAAACGCGCTTTCAATTAACTTGTACTACTGTTGTAATCTATTGTCAAAGTAAACTATTTAACGTGGTCATCATCTTTGTCGACAGTTCCTTAACGCTCTCACGAGCATCGGGAGGCGGCTGGCGGGCGTCCAAGACAAGGAGAGGAGGAATGGGCGTCTGCGAGCTGAGCTGGCGTCCTTAGACCTCAACCTTCCGGCCAGGGTCTGGCTGCCCCTCCACCAGCGGCCGCACCACGTGCTGAGGATACCCTCACAGGCTGCCGCCGTGCTCAACAGCAAAGATAAGGTATGTTATTCAAACACCATTTGGTCTTTCAGGTGAGAAAGGCCTGGGAGAGGGCTACATAATTTAGATGAATTTACTGGGGCATTTTTAAATGATCCCTTTTAAGAATCCAAGTTATAACTTAATGCCGTACTTTTTTTATGAAATATTTTCGTAAAGTTGGTTGAATTTGTTCCACAGATAAGTTCCCTTTACATATTTACAAACACGAAAAAAAAACAAAGTTTGCCTTTATTGTAAGTCGTAAAGTTAGGTTTAGATTACCATTTCCAAGATACAGACCTACTTGATTTCGGGGGTTAGATAAAAAAAATCGAGTACAAACGCCTTAGCTTTAGCCTTTTCAGTTGAATTCTTTCGTTTTCGAGATTGGTAAAGTTTCCAAGTTACAACTCATGAACATTATCTTGTCTACGAGTAAACTTAGTTCACTACCATTAAGCGGTTCTTTGATCGTGATATTAATTTCAATGATAATATTTTATGATGGTACTGACACAACATTAAATTATAACCTCGACATTATTTGCTACGTCTTATTTATTTTCCTCAAAGCAATATAGCTTTCTTGGAAATTAGAATTGAGGCTCTTTAATATCTATGGGACACACGTTACGTCACTACATTTAAATAAATTTCGTCTCAAATTCGATAATCTTACTAAATGAAAATGAACTTAACCCGGTGGGCTTCAAAGTGCATTACATATTGATGTGAAACATGACTTTTTTCCAAAGGTTTTGACAAAAATAGATAGACGTTTAAGCTTGAGTTTCGTAGCGTCCATTCTAACAGCGATTAAAGTTACTACCTTGTGGCCAAAGTTTAGGTATCTCGTATTGAAGCTGAATTTATTTTGAAATTCTACTTCTTCACATAGTAAAGTCGCTTCAGATGTATCGGTGCCGTCTACAACGTCGACAATAGGTACAGTCGTGTTCAGATTCTTTTTTTTTGAGCATAGATAGCTCTAAAAATCTAAAATCGTCTGTACCTACAAACATACATAAATCACGTCTTTATCCCTTACGGGGTCGACAGAGCCTAAGGTAACAATACCTAAAGGCCACGTTTGGCATAATTGTGGGCGTATAGGTGGAAAGCGGAATCAAAATAGTGATGGGTTGCCAGCCGCATCGCCTATAACATATTGTAAGATTTTCGCTCACTCGATTTTCCTTCGATGGACTACCGTCTGCGGGGGAAGAGAAGCAACTGGTACATTCTATGTTTTTTCTTTACTCCCAGAGCAGCATAGAAGAGTAGTACCTAAATTATTTTAGTAATTATTGAATATTTAATGGAACATGACCGAGGACGTAAATAAGTTAGGTTATTGGAGTGTGTGAACTTCATTGAGGCTAATGTAACTCTATACAGAATATGACCCAGTCCTAATAGGTTACGGCAAAAGCATGTCACTAACCTAGGGCATCTCGAGCTAAGGGTCGTGGGTTCATACTTCGTACCTAATCCGCCCCATCCTGTGAATAGGTTTGTGTCCGTGTCCAGCAGTGGGACATACGTGCGAGCATACAGGATGATCAATCCAAACGGGTAGGGTAATAGGGAGAAGTCAAAAAAAATTAAGAGATAAAGGAATCGGTTCTTAGGAACCATGGCATCGATTTTACATTTCATAATAATGACAGGGTAGACTACCTTCTTACTGGTCTCTCGTGCGCGCTCTTGTGCTAGCGGTGGAGGTGGATTTATAAGTTTATTTGTTTAACCAAGCATGGTCTTGTTAATTAGCTAGGCGCTTGCCCAACTCCCCATTTCCTAATAGATTATGATTTATGAATGACAACAAAATAACGCCAACACCATTTAATCCATTAATTATTTTTTTATGTCATTCAATAACATTAGGAACGAACAGAAAACATATGATTAATTGTGTACTCAAATATGGCTGCGCTATTTAATTTTTCACTTTTGTTGGACAGGTGTCTATAGATAGCACTTTTGTGACAGGTTAGGTTAGGTTAGATGACTTTAAAAACTAAGCTAACCCGACACAGAAAACAATTGCACGCCGCAATTTTGACGTTCTTTTGTAGTGGAAGTGAAGGGTTCTATCCATCATCATCAGAAAAAAGACATCATAAAGACTGGTCTTGCGAGGCTCTCAACCAGCGTACTCCCGCGACCTTCACCAGATTATATGGTAAGGTATGTGGGCGCTAGTTCTATGTATATATATTATATATTAGGCAATCACAGTCCAGTTCAAAAGTAGCTGAACACTTAGTACTTTGTTGCAGTAAACAACAATACTAGGACAGTCTGATATTTAAAATTTCCGAAAGTGACAATGCACTTGTTGTGCACTTGACTGTACGTCGGCTCTTGCCTTTCTAATGTTTCTTATTACATTACTTTCCATGTGTAGATAGAGCCTGCTTTTCCACTCTCGCTGCAGTGTCATGTACACACAGCAAAATAATGCGGTTAGCACAGCCACGCACACGTCTATGCGTGTTGAGTATCGACATGAACGTTAAGTAGAATCTATGACATGTGAATGTGTGAGTGAGTTCGATCATAAAATCTACCCCCTAAGTACAGATTTTTTAGCAACAAGATGAATGAGCAATGTCACTGTAAATTACCTGTTTATTGAATAAACAACAACTAACTATAAAATAACAATGAAGAAAGTTACAACTATTTAAGTTAGTTTATAATAAATTAAGTAAAAAATAATTACAAATTAAATGAAAATAATCCCCGCCGGTATCGTGTCACACTCAAAGGCTGAAAATGCAATATCTCCGGTTTCAGTTACTTCTACAAAAATAATGTAAAAGTATTTTTTTTATTTAGACTGTCCTAAAAATATTTTACCTAATCTTACATTGGATATTGTCATCCCCAGTGTAAGCGAGAGAACCGAATCGAAGCTTCCTTCGACCTTGAATCTTCAAATTTATGCAATCCCACGCATTGAACTATTATTACTAGCGAAGAGTAATTACCATCTCACTGATGCGACGATGTTATATTATTATTTCTCAACAAGTCTGAGATTCCAATTCCAAAGCAATATTCCTCACAACCAGCACGGCCATCGAAATAACATCCAAAAATGTCATTTTATTATTACTATTTTATATTCCGTTTTCTTCGGATACGAACCCGGTTCACTAAAGCAGAAGTCAAATCTTCGACCTGTCTTTGACCGCTAGGCCACCGAGGTATGCAAGTTACATGGTGAATGTATGAATTATGTTCAATCTGCGACTACTGTATTGCAATTTGTGTAAATAGCTGTTTTATGAGCTTTGAAATAAGGTTGAAATTATAATTTATTTTTTTCCGTAACTATTTAATTTTATGGTGGTTGCAGTCTATTGTATGTTTAATTTTACTCTTATATAATATGTTAAAAACGCAAACGCATTGTGTTTTCTTTTAATATAATTATTAATAGGTATGACTCTTTTTACTGGAGTTTAAAAGTTGCTAGCTGATGGCTATTTTGGTCGTTATCGTCTTAAACAATATAAAGTTTTTTCTACCCTCAAATTTCTAATAATATGATTTTGTGACCAAAACAACTGTCACCGCTGGCAGCCATTATTAGCTGCGGGATGAACCGTGTGTTATACTTACGAACTGTTTAATTTTGCCTTTCGAATACCTTGTGATTTGCAAAACATGGATTTTCATTTATCTTTGTTGAAAAGAGCAAATCAATATAACTATTTATATAAGGAATCGCTAGGCGTTTTTTGATATGGGTAAGTAGACAAACAGTGTTAAAAACAATGACTTATTATTTTATCGGTAATGTTTTAAACAACTTTCTTTGACGAAAAATGTTTTTATTTAAACTTCATTTATTTTGCAGCGGAAGACTGTGCCATTATGGATTCACCCTTACGCAGACTTCGGGCACGATAAAAATATTCGTTCTGGGCCTAAACCTGAAGCCTCATCTCCTGCCATTTGATTTGGACATTATGTAGTTGCCGCACCCGCTAGTGACCCATTTCACAGCAACAAGACACAATGCTACGTTGCAACCTGTGCGAAACCATCTGCATGCTGCAGGATTGCATTGCCGTAGACCAGCAAAAAACATGCTTTAACGGACCAGCATACAAGAAACCTTTGCTCGTGAATATCTTGACTTTGATTATTACATCAATCAAAGTCAAATGTAGTGATTTTTAGTGATGAAGACGAAATATATTAACTTAAGTAAATATATAAACACAGTAATGTTTTACAGTGCAGAACGAGTGGCAGTGTTACTTTAGGCTATGGGGTTGGATCTCATCGATGGGCCCTGGTGTCCAAATCCAAACCAAATCGAGATAGGTAGCTTAGTCGCTTCAAAGTGGAGATTATAACCCAGTGTGAAATGATGTTATTGTTAATGGCTGTCATTTAACATGTCTATTCATTTCACCACTGACTTACACGTCCGCAAATAAAACGTTTCGTTCATCTTTATCAGACTTAAACCTAATAAACCAGAATTTAAGATATTAATTATGTGTCATCTTAAAAATAGCCCTATTATGGTTGTGTATTCAATTTGCAAGATAATTATTATGTTAGTGACATAAGACTTTTTAGTAAACATAAAATCATACTCGCCTCTAAAGTGTGTGTTATTTTATGAATATTATTCTATAAGGAAAAGTGTGCAGTTTTATTTAGCTAATTTAATTACTTTTGGTAATAATAATAATAACATAAATAGAGGCTAATACAATAAAAATTAAATGTTGCAATAAACAATTTGAACCAATAATTGCATTTTATTGTTTTATTCTTTTACGTCCTTTTTTTCTTGTTTTAGGTAAACATGAGTTTATTTTGAGATTAGTAATTTAAAATTGAAAACAAAAAAGATACACTTGTACAGGATTCGAACCCGGTTCTTTAGGTTTCATAACCCTAGGTCAATACACCTGAGCCACCACGCTTATAATACTGGTGGCAAAATTATGCTTCCATTGAACAAAATACCAGCAGGTTTGAATAACTATGCGTGAAGGTAGTCAGAAAACACAGTTAGCACAGATAGTTGTGTTTGTGTGTGGCATTTTTTTGTGTGCGTAATAAGGCAGCGGATAAGTGCGGATGTGTGTATAGAATGACACACTTGGATAACTAGGGTGCTCACCGATTCGCTTTGCTGTGTGTACATACTCGTGTATTATGTCACGTGTAATCTACAAAAAGTTGTAAATAGGGTTACCATACGCCTTTTATGTTTTAAGATCTTTCTGAAAGATTTTGGCGGTCACCCTTGTTGATACAGCGTCGAATGTATACATAATAGTCTAATTCACAATCTTACTAATTACGGGGAAAAATCTGATGTAATTAGTAGGTACGATAGGGCACAAATCATGAAGTTGCAATTTCGCTGACAAAAAAAATTGGGAACTAGAAACCACACTGGTATAAAACTTTGTGTGAAGGGTATAAAATGTGTTTCAGTATATTTGACTTATCATTATCATAACCTTGATATTGCCCAATATGCAAATTACGATTCTAATCATTACGCGTAACATTGTTTATTACAGTGTGACCCGGAAAACCCCTGGTTTTATTTATTACATTGATTAAGCGATAAGCGCCCTGCCAGTTGCATTGCGTTTTTTATTCTGTAATAATAATTTGCTGATGGTGTTTCTTATTACGCGAAATTATTTTATTTCATTTATTACAGAGCGGAGACGCGATGTGGATTTCATGTAATATGATTGGTCGATCCCCACACGTCTCCTCTCCGCTCCGCTCGTCTCCGCCTCAGTGGAGCCGCACCCTAAAAAGACCTAAAGACCACGTTTAGCATCAGCCTTTAGCGCAGCCTTACCTCAGGCTCTGTCTACCCGGGAACTCCTAACCCGGGGTGGTCGTGGGATCGTCGCGGTGACACCGAGTGCTGCCATAACGCCCCACATACGACCGAATAGGACCGATAATTTAGGATTGATTTAAGAGTTCAAATGTTCATTCACAGTCAACGGATTTCATTAGGGAATATCGTAACATCGTTAAGGCTCTACTTACACGAAATAAGCATACATTTTTTAATGAAAGGCATTTTTCCATTGGTTATACTAAATACAGGATTTCTAAATGTCTATGAAAATTAGAACACATAGAAAAATCCGAAAAGTAAAGCTATGGCCGGGAATCGAACCCGGATCCTCGTCATTCCGTGACGCGTGCTATACCCCTACACCACCCATAGCAGGTAAAAACAGGATATAACTTAAAACGGTTTATGATGCTTGGGACCACCCCGCATTTTCCCCTGTACCAAAATCTTATGTGCATTATTGTTATTAAAATTGCATTTGTGTTATGGTTTGTTTTTTTACCCCTGACGCAAAATGAGGGGTATTATATAAATTTTATCTATGTGTCTGTCTGTCTCTGGCTCTGCAGCTATTAAATGGGTGAACAGTTGGATGCGGTTTTTTTTATTTGAAAGCAGGTTTTTCTAGCCGTGGTTCGTAGACATATTCTGTAAAAAAAAAATCCTGTTCGTTAGTCTGGCTAAAACACGAGAACGGCTAGACCAACTTTGCTAATTTTGGTTTTGAAATGTTTGTGGAAGTCCAGGGAAGGTCTAAAGGCATACCCCCTTATGCATAAACGCTCTGTAGGCTTCTGCTAACTTAGCAATCGTTTGTCTTTACCTGTCACTTTGACGTTTACCTTTCTCAGACAAGGCGCGGGCAACATCTGTAATAAGCTACTAGCAATTCCTGTCCTGCCTACGTGCTTTGCGTCTCTAAATTACTAACTTAATCCGTTCTAAACCACCTTTTACCGCTTTACCGAGCTTACCACGGAAATGGTCGGTTACTCCTTTCACGGCACCACTAAGTCGAGTCGTATGGAAGAGTGTTGCCAATTTAGCGTCTTTGTCGCTAGAAATGGTGACTGTTTGCTTAGGTCTTGGCGACTGGCCACATTTTGGGTCACTTCGCTTTTGCTATTCTTAACGGTTAAGATTAATAGTCATTGCTTACTTTTTCAATAATTTATCAATCTTTAATTGCTGAAAGGCGTAAAATGTGTTTGTAGGGCAAAAATATTTAGCGATTTTTTAATGACTTTAGACGTTGCTCTTAGCGGCTTGGATCTTTTGGAGTTGGCAACACTGATTCGAGCGGGCGGCCTTCGCTGATCGGGCTCCGATACCGTTCACGCCACTCGCTATAGTCACTAGATCAGCGATACTCAACCTGCGGACCGCAGCGCATTTCTAATTGGCCTAGTGTTCCAAAAGACTCGAGCCTTTTAGCCCCTTTTTAAATCTCCGCATCGTCTTTTGACGTCTACAGGTTTTAGTTCTTTTGCTCCCAAGCCTAGTCTTATTCAGGAGCCTAGCTCTTGGAGTTAGTAACTTGTTTAAAAGGCTAAGGCTAAAAAAATAGTTTAAGTAAAAAAATATTCAATAAATTGACGCCGCATTGAAGAAACGGAGTTAGTTACACCTAAATGTATTGCAAAACATTTTAAATTTCACTCCCATCGGGGTAACTTTGGGCGTGACAAGTAGTTTTTTTCATTAATAAAGTAGTTAACTTATTTATTTTTGAATCACAATTTTTATTAGTGGTCCTTGTATTGTTGTAAATAATAAGAGTGTGTGCGAGGACTTTAAGGGTTTATTTGTTATACAATCTTGTTACAAATTATATATTAATATTAACGAGATCGCTTTAAATCTGTCACCCGTGTTCCCGTATCAAAAAGAGCGAGAGGGGCTGTTAGAGGGAGAGGGGTTACAAGGCTGCGTTCCGTTATACTACAGTCCTTTTTAAAAAAAGGTTGATTATAGCTGCACTCGAAGTTGAGTGGAATTGGATCCATAACTTGCCATTTAATGAGTTCCGTTGACAATTGACTATGTGGTTTTGTTGACGGCACTAAAACGGGCAATGTTGGGTTGCGGTAATTCGGTGATCAACCAGTTCTTTACAGTTGATGCATCTTTTGCCTTTTTATATGAAATAGATGGTAAGTCAACACCATCACAAGTGGACACTCGCAACCGCAACACTAAAGGATAGCAGATAGCGTTGTTGCTAAGAGTTTTTCAGCTAGATGTTTTTGCAGACGGGTTGTTTTGTTTTTGTTGAGTATTATAAAGTCTTAATTCCTATCTCATTCCTATTGCACTATGTGCAATGACTGTGCACTTCATTATAATTTTATCGCATCCTAAGTGCAATAAATCAACATAGTAAAGCGATTCAACAGGAAAGCATTGCTTGCATTGTTGCTGTGTGCATACAATACAAGATGTATTTCCTCATCTTCCTCATAATTATTACCTGCGGAATTATGTGGTTAATCATCGTCAACACGTTAGTGCTATTTCCTTAGTGTTGAGTTCAACACAAGATTTATTGTGTTGTTGTCTATTATTATTGCTCATAATGCTCACAGATACGGTCTTGTGAATAGTAATGTGTCGGGGCAAGGTGATGCCCCTACAATAGGTGTTATTACGAATTGTGTGTCGATGTATGAATGTTCTGTTTATTTTTGTTAAAAAAGTCATGTTAAATGATGAAAGCATGTTATATGGATTAATTAGACTACATGAATACTATTATTTTGACAGCAAACTTTTTAAATGAGGCGAGGTCTGACCTAAAGTTATCATTTTAATATGCCTATTGCCATTCAATTTAGTCTAAGATGTGGGACACGCTTCACAGTGTTATCCATGCGAGCGAGTTTGCGGCGAAAAAATACATAAATTTATGTTGTATTTTCACGTTGGGATTTTGTCAGGTGTAGCCGATTGTCAAGTCTAGGTGGCGTACGATCAGGGGCTAAATCTAAAGGAATACGAAAAAAAGCTTTTGCATTACGATGCCTCGATTCATGTATAATTTATATGCTCATCGAGGGCGATTTCTATGGGGTACGGGAGGTAGGCAGATATTACTTTGTTCCACTTGCTTAGATCCTGAGCTCTTTCGCTTCATCCACATTCATTAATCACTTCATAGAATCAATCATTTTCGGTTTAGTGTACACTTGACCTGACCTTTTGTCAAAAGGTCCCCAATTTAGAGCAACGCCTGATAAATAACAATAATATATATAACAGCATTAATAGATGTCGAACTTCGGCGTCAAGTTTCATGGTTAAGTTCTCTGATCACTGAGTCAGCAAATGATACAAAGGTAGGTCTGATGATGGAACTGTGGTTCCAGGCGCCGTACATAATGTACGTGGAGGTGCTGGAGACGGAGGGCCACTCGCCGCTGCCGCCGCGGCTGCTGCCCCCCGCGCCGCCCGCGCCGCACTCGCCGCCCATCCGGCACACCAAGAGCGAGGAGAACCTCGTGCCCGAGTGGCCCGCGCTCTCGCTCTACTCCGCGCTCGACGACAACGACGCCAGCGACTGCTGGAGCCACGACGACGACGAGCTCGGCCAGTACGCCGCCAGGGCGCCCGCCGCCGATAGCGTCTCGCAGGTTGCTACTTTTTTAATTACGATTGTTATAGGCTAAGTAGAATAGGTTGAAGAGCGGAAGAGATGAAGGCCAAGAATATTCATGGACGAGGTGGAGGAGAAAGTAGGAGTCGTCTAAGTTTAGGAAGAAGGAGAAATCCTCAAGTAGATGTGTATTCGAGAGCTGCGAAAGAGTTTCTTGATAGTTGTTTTTTTTTGTAAATTTGTGAGTGGTGGATGACGAGGTTTAATACCTAGAGCGCACTCACTTCAAGGTTTGATTTGAGGCACTTGTCCCACCGCCGACGATGAGCGATAAACGAGTAGAACGATAAGGCACTTGTCCCACCAAGAGCGAGTAAGCGATTAGCTATCGGCGATTTTCTCGCCCAAGAAACGAACAAAAGATAAGGATCCTGTGTTAGTAAAAGAGACACGTATACTAATCGTTCATCGCTGGCTGTTCACACTGCCGGCGAGAACACTCGCTCTACTAGTTTGTCGCCGCGATAAGAGCGATAAGATAAAACTAGCTCAGCGATACTCGCTCGGCGATACTCGCTTGGTAGTTAGAACTCAAGCTGACGCGAGTAATAGCCCGTCGCACTCGAACACTCGCCTATAGCCGAGCGACAAAACTATTGGAGCTAACACTCGCTTCTCGCCGCTCGCCCACTCGTTTCTAGTTTATCGTTCTACTCGTTTATCGCTCATCGTCGGCGGTGGGACAAGTGCCTTAACTAGAAACGAGTGGGCGAGCGGCGAGAAGCGAGTGTTAGCTCCAATAGTTTTGTCGCTCGGCTATAGGCGAGTGTTCGAGTGCGACGGGCTATTACCGCTGATTGGTATCGCAGCTTGAGTTCTAACTACCAAGCGAGTATCGCCGAGCGAGTATCGCTGAGCTAGTTTTATCTTATCGCTCTTATCGCGGCGACAAACTAGTAGAGCGAGTGTTCTCGCCGGCAGTGTGAACAGCCAGCGATGAACGATTAGTATACGTGTCTCTTTTACTAACACAGGATCCTTATCTTTTGTTCGTTTCTTGGGCGAGAAAATCGCCGATAGCTAATCGCTTACTCGCTCTTGGTGGGACAAGTGCCTTATAATGTTTGAACGTCACGATTGAAGCATTCGAATGGGTTTAGGTACGGAAGCGTTCTAACTTAACTTTCCTAAATAGGTCAGCATTCAGCGTTCTTACGTCATTAACTTGTCCGTAAATATTGAAAAAACATTATTCTGACGAGACCGAGTTTTGAACTGAGGCTCAGCATAATCAATATGGTTGCGATCGCACTCGCTGAGGGGCCAAAGTTCACCGAAACTCTTCTCCGGTCCCAATCGAGTCCGCGAAGTTTACAGTGTAATGTGTGTGGTCAGATGTCGGGCGCGTCGGCGTTGTCGCTGTCGTCTTGCGGGTCGCGCGAGTCGCTGGCGGTCGGCGCGGGCGACGTGCGGCGCCGCCTGGCCGACGCCACCGCCGCGCCGCCGCCCAACACCTGGAGCCACGACCCCCACGACCCCTCCGCGCTCGCGCTCAAGGTACACGCACACACACACTAGCGCCGGCGGGGGGCGCGGGCGACGTGCGGCGCCGCCTGGCCGACGCCACCGCCGCGCCGCCGCCCAACACCTGGAGCCACGACCCCCACGACCCCTCCGCGCTCGCGCTCAAGGTACACGCACACACACACTAGCGCCGGCGGGGGGCGCGGGCGACGTGCGGCGCCGCCTGGCCGACGCCACCGCCGCGCCGCCGCCCAACACCTGGAGCCACGACCCCCACGACCCCTCCGCGCTCGCGCTCAAGGTACACGCACACACACACTAGCGCCGGCGGGGGCGCGGGCGACGTGCGGCGCCGCCTGGCCGACGCCACCGCCGCGCCGCCGCCCAACACCTGGAGCCACGACCCCCACGACCCCTCCGCGCTCGCGCTCAAGGTACACGCACACACACACTAGCGCCGGCGGGGGCGCGGGCGACGTGCGGCGCCGCCTGGCCGACGCCACCGCCGCGCCGCCGCCCAACACCTGGAGCCACGACCCCCACGACCCCTCCGCGCTCGCGCTCAAGGTACACGCACACACACACTAGCGCCGGCGGGGGGCGCGGGCGACGTGCGGCGCCGCCTGGCCGACGCCACCGCCGCGCCGCCGCCCAACACCTGGAGCCACGACCCCCACGACCCCTCCGCGCTCGCGCTCAAGGTACACGCACACACACACTAGCGCCGGCGGGGGGCGCGGGCGACGTGCGGCGCCGCCTGGCCGACGCCACCGCCGCGCCGCCGCCCAACACCTGGAGCCACGACCCCCACGACCCCTCCGCGCTCGCGCTCAAGGTACACGCACACACACACTAGCGCCGGCGGGGGCGCGGGCGACGTGCGGCGCCGCCTGGCCGACGCCACCGCCGCGCCGCCGCCCAACACCTGGAGCCACGACCCCCACGACCCCTCCGCGCTCGCGCTCAAGGTACACGCACACACACACTAGCGCCGGCGGGGGCGCGGGCGACGTGCGGCGCCGCCTGGCCGACGCCACCGCCGCGCCGCCGCCCAACACCTGGAGCCACGACCCCCACGACCCCTCCGCGCTCGCGCTCAAGGTACACGCACACACACACTAGCGCCGGCGGGGGCGCGGGCGACGTGCGGCGCCGCCTGGCCGACGCCACCGCCGCGCCGCCGCCCAACACCTGGAGCCACGACCCCCACGACCCCTCCGCGCTCGCGCTCAAGGTACACGCACACACACACTAGCGCCGGCGGGGGCGCGGGCGACGTGCGGCGCCGCCTGGCCGACGCCACCGCCGCGCCGCCGCCCAACACCTGGAGCCACGACCCCCACGACCCCTCCGCGCTCGCGCTCAAGGTACACGCACACACACACTAGCGCCGGCGGGGGCGCGGGCGACGTGCGGCGCCGCCTGGCCGACGCCACCGCCGCGCCGCCGCCCAACACCTGGAGCCACGACCCCCACGACCCCTCCGCGCTCGCGCTCAAGGTACACGCACACACACACTAGCGCCGGCGGGGGCGCGGGCGACGTGCGGCGCCGCCTGGCCGACGCCACCGCCGCGCCGCCGCCCAACACCTGGAGCCACGACCCCCACGACCCCTCCGCGCTCGCGCTCAAGGTACACGCACACACACACTAGCGCCGGCGGGGGGCGCGGGCGACGTGCGGCGCCGCCTGGCCGACGCCACCGCCGCGCCGCCGCCCAACACCTGGAGCCACGACCCCCACGACCCCTCCGCGCTCGCGCTCAAGGTACACGCACACACACACTAGCGCCGGCGGGGGGCGCGGGCGACGTGCGGCGCCGCCTGGCCGACGCCACCGCCGCGCCGCCGCCCAACACCTGGAGCCACGACCCCCACGACCCCTCCGCGCTCGCGCTCAAGGTACACGCACACACACACACTAGCGCCGGCGGGGGGCGCGGGCGACGTGCGGCGCCGCCTGGCCGACGCCACCGCCGCGCCGCCGCCCAACACCTGGAGCCACGACCCCCACGACCCCTCCGCGCTCGCGCTCAAGGTACACGCACACACACACTAGCGCCGGCGGGGGCGCGGGCGACGTGCGGCGCCGCCTGGCCGACGCCACCGCCGCGCCGCCGCCCAACACCTGGAGCCACGACCCCCACGACCCCTCCGCGCTCGCGCTCAAGGTACACGCACACACACACTAGCGCCGGCGGGGGGCGCGGGCGACGTGCGGCGCCGCCTGGCCGACGCCACCGCCGCGCCGCCGCCCAACACCTGGAGCCACGACCCCCACGACCCCTCCGCGCTCGCGCTCAAGGTACACGCACACACACACTAGCGCCGGCGGGGGCGCGGGCGACGTGCGGCGCCGCCTGGCCGACGCCACCGCCGCGCCGCCGCCCAACACCTGGAGCCACGACCCCCACGACCCCTCCGCGCTCGCGCTCAAGGTACACGCACACACACACTAGCGCCGGCGGGGGCGCGGGCGACGTGCGGCGCCGCCTGGCCGACGCCACCGCCGCGCCGCCGCCCAACACCTGGAGCCACGACCCCCACGACCCCTCCGCGCTCGCGCTCAAGGTACACGCACACACACACTAGCGCCGGCGGGGGCGCGGGCGACGTGCGGCGCCGCCTGGCCGACGCCACCGCCGCGCCGCCGCCCAACACCTGGAGCCACGACCCCCACGACCCCTCCGCGCTCGCGCTCAAGGTACACGCACACACACACTAGCGCCGGCGGGGGGCGCGGGCGACGTGCGGCGCCGCCTGGCCGACGCCACCGCCGCGCCGCCGCCCAACACCTGGAGCCACGCCCCCACACTAACCGCTGCCTGTATGTTGCAGGAGTCGTGGGACTCCAAGCTGGCGCGCATGCGCTCGTCGTCCCCGTACGGCGCGCTGGCGGGCTGGCGGCTGCTGGGCTGCATCGTGAAGGTGGGGGACGACCTGCGGCAGGAGATGCTGGCGGCGCAGCTGCTGCGGCGCCTGCAGGCCGTGTGGGACCTGGAGCGCGTGCCGCTCAAGCTGCACCCCTACGAGATACTGTGCCTGGACAGGGAGTCCGGCCTCATACAGCCGGTCAGTACACTAACACCTACACCTGCTTGTACAATACCTTGTGGTAGGAGTAGGACCCTACAACTTGCAAAAGCCTAGAACGGATTCCGCTTAATCTGTCGAAGCTGATACAGCTGTTGACTTTTTCGTACGTTCATAACCATTTAGAACCAACGTCGAAACGGACAACTAACGTAGCACGATCGATGGAAGAATCTTCCAGCGCGGTAGACCAAAGGGTATTTGGTTACTCGATAGTCATTGAGATTGCCCTTGCGAGGTTTCCTGAAGGATCTAGGCTGGCGAGACCTACTAGACCGTCACTGATCAAAACAGAAGGAAAGTTGATCCGTCTATTGTCAATGAATATAGTTTCTTTTTCAATTTTTGTGAACATTTTTATGGTGAACCCGTTCGAACGCCTGCCTTAGTGAGCAAATCAGTGAAAACATTCCTATAGGTCAGGGTTTCTTAAACTTTTTGCAGTCACGGACCACTTTCACAATTTAAACAACTTCACGGACCCCTCTCAAAAAATATTTTAGGGAAATAATAAAAAACCTTATTCGTCAAGTTTACGACACAATTTCCTAATAAATATACACAGTTATATTACATTTAACTGACCTACTGCGGACCCCTGATAGACATGCCACGGACCCCTAAGGGGTCCGTGGACCACACTTTAAGAAACCCTGCTATAGGTGATGTAGGGATAAAAGCACGATCTTTCCACGTGTCCTGGTCTTCGGTGTGTATAGTACGCTATACCGATCTTAAACTTATGCCAGGTGTTGTATACAACTGTGGGTGTGAGTGTCGCGTGCGTGTGCAGGTGCTGAACTCGGTGTCGCTGCACCAGATCAAGAAGCAGTCGGGGCGCTCGCTGCGCGCGTGGCTCGAGCTCGAGCACGGGCCGAGCACCAGCGAGGGCTTCCTGCGCGCGCAGAACAACTTCGTGCAGTCCGCCGCCGCCTACGCGCTCACCAGCTACCTGCTGCAGCTCAAGGACAGGTAGGGACGAGCTTTATAAACTAGAATCGGTTTCTGTTATGCCACCGGAGATGGCGTTGCGAACGAAATATTTTCATTTATCCAACAATTTTTCTTATTTACCTCTTATTAACCTGGTCTTGGGGTGAGTCACAGGGAGTTATTTTACATAATTTTACGTAGGCTTTCTGTCAATAATCGTCTAACTATAGTTAGTTTCAAAGTTATTGTTGAAGTAACTTATGCAATTCACGCTTAGGCGTGTCGTATGCTTGACATTGCCCAAAAACGCCATGTCAAGTATCTAAATAAGTCGGGCAGGGCCTGCTGAAAATGGAAACACGGGATATATTACGCAAGACCAGGAAAAAGGTGAATGTTTTCCAGACATGGTTTTTATCTCCCACTGAAAAATTTTTAACAATGCAAAAATACTGATCTTAATGAAACCTCTGCTTTGTTTTCAGGCACAACGGTAATATTCTGCTAGACAGCGCGGGCCACATCATCCACATAGACTTCGGATTCATATTCTCAATCTCACCGAAAAACCTTGGATTCGAAAGTTCACCATTCAAGGTAAATTGAAATCAATTACAGTATGGATCTTAAATCTGACTTTTTTGCGGGTAGCGGACCTCGTGCAAGGACCGGATATCTACCATCAACTTATTTGTTAATTCTGACGCCAAACAGCAGTGCTTGGCGCTTGGCTAATGTGGTATTCCATCTTAGCCCTCTAGACTGGCAACGCATCTGCAATCCTCTAGTGTCGAAGGTGACTATGGTCATTTGCCATCAAATGCCAACATATTTCATTAAAAAATAAATTTGTTTCGTACTTCCATGCTGGTCTGGGAGCAAAGAAAAAATAGAATGTACCAGTTGCTGATGGTAAAAGCCCATCGAGGAAATGGGCTAAAACCTTAGGAATCATGTTATAAATAGGCGATGCGGCGGGCAAATCAGTATTTTGATTCCCCTTTCCACACTCCCACAATCATGTTAAACGTGGCCTTTACGACGTGATTGGTCAATATAAATCTGTTTGATTGTGTTCGGAATGTACATGTGTGTGTGTTGTTTTTGCAGCTGACCGCGGAGTGCGTGGAGGTGATGGACGGCGAGAGCTCGGACATGTTCGGCTACTTCAAGATCCTCATGCTGCGCGGGCTCATCGCCGCGCGCAAGCACTGCGACCAGATCATACACCTCGTCGAGCTCATGCGCATGAGTGAGTGCACAACGCGACATAGAGTAGCCCCCGAACATCCGAGAAGCCGACCACTGAAATTAAATATTAGTGAAAATCTATAATTCAATATTGAAAAACTTTCAACTTAAGATATTTAGACTATCAAATGAATCAAGAATTTTTATTTCTTGATTTTTTATGTTTACTTTTACGGTTTTACCGTTAGAAATTAAATTTCTAAATGTTAGTGAAAATTAGAACACAGAAAAATCCGAAAAGTAAAACCATAAAATAAAGTAAGCTTTACTTTTCGGGTTTTTTTATAATATGGTCTAATTTTCACTGACATTTAGAAATTTAAGATATTTATATTGGACCGGGTTTAGACTCAAATTCAGAACTGATATTTAAAAATTGCCCTATATAGAAACGTTAGCGGTCGCTTGCGACTCTGTCTGCGCGGAATTCGCTTACCGCTATCCCGCAGGAACTATGTAATTTTCCGGAGACTCAAATTATCTCTGCACCAAATTTGATTAAAATTGATTTAGTGGTTTAGGCGTGTAAGCCGATGATGGTCTTTCCGAATGCGCTGGTATTCAAAGAAGACATGTAAAAGAGATAATAAAAACAAAAAATTACCTTGCTACTCCGCTACTCACGTGCAAGATAACCAAGCCTGTGTGAAATATATAAATGTTTTTCATGCAATCCCTCCCTCCACTACTGCCAATAAAACATATAAATCCCACAAACTTAATTATCCCTTACACCACACAAACACTGACGCGTTTCGATCCCTCTACGGGATCATTATCAATGTTTAATGAGCACAACTGTTACACATGCAAACCAACGTCGTACATCATCTTGCACGTGAGTAGCGGAGTAGCAAGATAAATTTTTTGTTCATTGAAATGGACCTCCGCAAAGTAACGCCTGATTCTTTGATTTTTTGATTCTGACGCTTTAATTTTGACCAGTAGAGACTTTATACATCTCTACTATTTATAGATTAATATAATTTAAGGCTCGGGGACCTTATACATTCCTTATATAAATGTATTTAATTTAAGTAGAATTTAAGTATTCTTACTGTATTTTATTTTGAAAAAAAATGACTTTCTGCCATGTTTCTTGCGGCGCATTCTTCTTGGCAATGATGGTCTTTCCGAACGTGCTGGTAGTTTCAAAAAGACATGTCAAAGAGCCCTTGGCGGCCAATTTGCAAAAATAAATTTTCATTTTCATTCAATAAAATAGCGTAACAGACGGTTACTTTCGCATTTATAATATTAGTAGGTATTCCTTCTGCCTAATTCTATTCCGGAGGAGTGTGTTTCAAGCATGACATATAGTGTTCCGTGTGCAGGCGGGCAGCTGGCGTGCCTCCGCAGCAGCTCGGCGGTGTCGGCGTTCCGCGCGCGCTTCCACTCGGGCCGCACGGAGCCGCAGCTGCAGGCGCTCGTGGACCGCCTCGTGCGCGACGCGCTGCACTCGCTCTCCACCCGGCTCTACGACAACTACCAGTACTACACCAACGGGATACTCTAGCCCCCACACCGCGGCACAGGGGAGACAATCGAATAGAGTGCCAATAGATGCTGTCCGATCGTGACGTGATTGAAAGCGTCTGTCAAACGGTCCGCTATAATTCGTTTGAAATAGATGCGAAGTGGCGCTGGTTTTTGGCGATTGTTTACCTTTCTCTTACATGTAATGAAGCCAGTAAAGTGTTTAGAATTTTGAACTAGACACGCGCCAAAGTTCAAACTAACAATTATCCATGTCGATCATAACTACTTGACCAACTGTAGTGACTTCGGCTGGCTAATCCGAGTGCAGTTATCGTCTATTTCGACTTGGTTTAAATTTATTTCACATGAATTATGCGGCATCCTCACTCTATTAGGTTGTTTGCTCTAAGACTAGAATAATAAATTTTTACAATAGTTTGGGAATAGTTAGGTACTGCCTAGCGATTTTATTAGAACACTGGGTCGCTCTGTACGTTTAAATTGATGCTGATGACTTCATTGCTTATACCGGATTATAGTGGACATAGACAAGGATTCCACTAAAGGAAGAGTGGGATACGAGCCTTAGGGCCACTTAGTAAAACTCTGTCAAGTTCCTATCCTGTCAGATATCTATGGTGACGTCCACAGAACATGAATCGAGATGGAAAGAAAGAGTTCGTCGTTCGCTTTGGGAATAGTGGGAATGTACTTTGACGTGGCCGGTGTAATTTAGTGATGGAAAATATTCTCCAGTTCTTTTTGGTGCTGTTTGCGCAGTTAATTGTCGAGAGCTTTGCGGTTAGTCGGGTTTCTCAGCCTTTGGTTTTGGCACGCGAGGTACACACAGCAAAGCTATTCGGTAAGCAGGATAGATACGGCGCGAGCGTGCGTAGGTGCTTACCTGATTATATTGCCGTGTGTACATACTTTCATTCTAGTTCGATGTATTTAGACGTCTCTATTATTGCGAAACAGAGGGATGGCATCATCCATATCTGACACTGAAGACATCAGAAACTGAACAGTGTTGAAACAGGCCCTGAATCGGTTTATTACCCAAATTGTATGCTAAAATTGTTTGTATAACTATGATTTTGTTATTACCGCTGTATGTTTGGGTTGTCAAATAAGTGATATTATAATCGTGATCCAGATAAAAAAACTACTAAGTTACAAATGTTCATGAAAAAAGAATTCCTAGTTTTAACTGACGCCGGATAAATTCAAAACCTTAACCATCATAGAATAGCAAGAGTTTGGATTACGTTCTGTTTTCGCGAACTAAATGTACTGAAAAATCTTAACTCTCTTCGTATCTGTATCTATTTAGAAATTTGCGTACGGCAAGTAACCCAACTTTGGTTGAAAATAACTTTCACGAATAAGTAAGTGGGTTAGCTATAAATCGACTGAAAGCGAAATCGTTTTTTCCCATTAGACTTTAGTAAAAGTTGCATAGGAAGTCCCGGAATAGTATGAATCACATAGGTTATAGTTTGTAATCACTATTTTTGATAAATTCCAGAGATTTACAAGAGATTGGGTACTGGCCAAGTTGTTTGTGGATGATACCGGGTCCGTAGCGTCTTTACAAAGACACTACCTCATTACTAATAATGCTACATAAATCAGACTTGCATTTGCGTTCCTCTGTGTATCCTTTTCTGACCGACTCGGTTGAAGAGGCGTAGAGAGCCAATTGAGGCAAATTATAGGCATGCTTACCGTTCTGAGGAGCTCCCCTATTGATGTGAAGCTATCGTAATACATAGGTAGTGAACGTCACCAATATGGATACCTGCACACCAATTTGTAAAAATATGTATGCATCAACATGGGCGCAATAATGTGTATACATTTTGGTGACCTTGGCTGTACGCGCATCGGACCCGGCCCTTGTCGCGTGTCATCCCCCCCCCCCCTGTAGTTCTGCGAATAGTGCCATAATCGGTCAGCGGCCATCTTGTTCACTTCCCGCGCCGCCGCGCAGAGCCGTCCATTATAGCTTACCCTTGCTTTGAGTCTTCGTACAATAAATACTACTAGAAGTGAAACTCCTGCATTTAATGGGCAATTACATTAAGTCGACCGCGACAGTGTAACGAATACGGTAGTCGGCCGCGGACAGACTTATGTGTAGATTAAATTTGTTGGTCGAAGTAGTTTGAAACAAGTTTACGAATGCAGTAGTGTAATTGCCCCATTACCATCTTTTGGTAATGAGATTGTCCAGAAACCATGTTGTCTAACTTCCTAACACCACCTTATGCCGTTTGATAAAAAGAAGTGGTGGTGGTTACGCAATAGGCCTACAGGTTTCTGTGGTGCAAGGTTGAGTGCCCGTGCGTGCAAGCCGTGAGTTTCGCTTCTGGCAGTGTTCGCTGTGTCTCGCACGACGCTCGTGTACAGAGCCACTCCACGCTTAGAAATTGTACCTTTCGATACATGTAAATAGAAACAAAATTATGATAATTTTCGCAATGAGAAGACTGATGTTCAAGCATGAAAAGTGGTTTAGATTTAGGTTACTTATCCTTGTAAAGTTTAAGTTTTAGCGATGTATATTGAAATTAGTTATGTGTAATGAATTTATAAACGCAGATTCTCATTGAATGGCGCGCGCGTTTGAGACGCGGCGGTCCAGGCGATGCGTATTATGGAAAATTGTTGAATTTTTTGAATTAGATAGACATGTCTAACACCAAATAATTGGTCGAATTAATATAAAATTGTGGCAGCAAGCTTATGGTAAATTTATGTAATGTTATGAATGAATGTTGTACGGGCGATTGTTGTTTGAGTCGCGAGGTGGCGCTAGATAGGCACTTTACTATGATAATTGATTACGAATAGATAAATTACAGCCATCCTTTTGTCAAGGTACATTGTGGCAGTTAACTGTTGACGATATTGGTTTTCATCAGTAATGTGTTGTGGGAAATATTCAACATTGTTGCGATTGTTTTGTGTGAAGGTGAATCAACTTTTTTTGCGAATCTCCTTTGTAAAATAGCTAAATTCTATTGTTGTGTTCGTGTAATAAATGACAAAGCACTAAATTACGTTGATTTTATTTTAAATTGTGTGCCAATAGATGGAAGTGAGCTGGAAAAAGCTGATTCACTCGTAAGCTTAGTATAGAATAGAGTGAGACGAAAGTTGCCAAATTACAAAGGTTCCCGTGCAGAACGAGACGCTGATATTTTTCTATATATTCACGATTTCCCTGATATTCACTTTATAAAGTTTCCTATCGTTATAAAATATTTAATATAGAATACAAACTTACGTGGGATGGCGTGTTAACTGTATTTTATTACCTACGAAAGCCTTTTATGTATAACTTATTACGGATTGTCGAACAGCGATAAATAAGAGCTCAGAAAATACAAAAAAAAAAATTCAATGTTTTGAAGTGACGTCTTTTCAGCGTTGAAATGTGTTATGTAGTTGAATTGCCGCGAGGCGTGTTGACCGTTTGAGCAGATGGGCTAGTTATAATTTATGAATCTGAGTTGTGAGTTACTGCTATGTATCGATTTTGTATTTTTGTGTGCGTGTCGTCGTTGGGATATTGAAATGTAGATAGCTTAAATCGGATGTACCTTTAATATTTTACTCTAATATAGTCGCATTATATTCGTTTTATAGTTAAATTAAAATTGTAAATAGAATAGAATTCGCTTGATACTTCGATTACGATATAACTATTCCAGTTACATCCAAAGTCCAAATTAATATTTTTTGTCGAAACTAATTCCAAGTTATTTATCAACGTGTACAGATAATTGTAAGTACTATAATGTTTATCTTAATTTTTTAAAATATATATCATGATTTTTTAACTCGTTTTTTTATTATTATTAAAATAAGCAACTAGGTATATCACATCTCTCTCTCCCTCACACATGATTGTGTATTATGTGAAATTTGTTGAAATGTAACATCACGTCTTGATACAATTTTTACTGAAAATTGACATCACGAGCCTCCAGTCCCGAACTTTGCCGCGCTTTGACTTTTGTCTATAGTAGAGGATCCCTCCATAAAACTACCTTCGCCGAGCTGGTCAATGGATGAAAAGTATTTTATATTCAATGAAATCCTACTAATATTATAAATGTGAAAGTTTGTGAGTATGGATGTTTGTTACTCTTTCACGCCAGAACGGCTAACAGATCTGGATGAAATTTGGAACATATGTAGATTATAGTCTGGAATAACACATAGGCTACTTTTTATCCCGGAAAATTGCGTAATTCCCGCGGGATAGCGATAAACGTATTCTATGTAGACGAAGTTGCGGGCAACAGCTAGTATGTCACTAAATATATTGCCAGTCTAAAAAAATACAGTCCAGAATATGATTAATAGACAAATTCCATTCCAATCGAAAGTATGAAGTCTGGATAATGAATCAATGTTAAATTAAAATAAAGATCATTTCATTACGAACACGGTGGTTGTCTGCGAAAAATCAGCCCGGAATTCCGGTTGTCAAGTTTTAAGAGGTGTCTTTTTTAGACAACCCATTTACAATATTATATTTATTGACATATTTAATTGAACATAAAATACTATCCATCCATTAACCAGCTCGGTATAGGTCGTTTTATGGAGCGATCTTAGACTATTTCGACGAAAGAATAACAAGTGTCCAATATTTTTTCACAATGCAACTGACTAAATCGAATTTAGTTTTTTACCCAGTCAGCTTTATTATTCAACAGCAATGAAAACAACCATGTATGTATTTCCATATAAATATAATCATTTCCTCTTCCCCTTCTTCTTGGACTTGCCGAGCTTGTGTTTGAGCTTCTGCTTGACCTTTTCCTTGCGGATGCGCTCCTTCACGATCTGCCCCTTGTCGCGGAACTCGCGCGAGGTCGCCGTCGCCTTCTTGTTGGCCAGAGCCTCGTTGTGTTTCATCCAGTGCGGCCGGAACTCCGATACTGGAGAGAAAAAATTGTATTTTTTTTTATACAAGGTTTTTTGGCTGACTACTTGCACTGCTATGAATCTTCGACGTGTAACAAGTTTCTAGCCATGCGGAGCAACCGTTGAGTTCATTTGACATAAATAAGATGTCTGGAAGTGGATCGAGAATTCACTTGCAAGATTTGATCCGATCAAAATATACATACATAAAATGTAACTTAAAAATCGGGCTGGTTGCACTAGGGAGTGCCGACAGAAGTGAAAACTAGACACGCACACTTGCGCAAGAAAAACTTTTTCTAAATGAAATTTGAACCGCGGTTACCGAACAGAACGCACTGTTATTCCGCACCCTATATCATTAGGCCAAACGTAGCTTACGAGTGAGTGATGAAATCAATTGATTGAATTGATTTCATACGATCTTGCAGAAACATTCCCTCCGTCTTACGTCTTACCTGTCGCGGGTTTAACATTTTTTACCCATCGCAAAAACTGCTCAACGCCGTTAAAGAAGTTTCCACTTTAAAAAAAATTTTAACAGGCGACAAATATCGAAATTTTCCGCCTGCCATTTCTGATTAAATTTCCTAAACAGTCACTATCGTCAGGTATTATGCAAGTCCGCTGCAGAGTTATTATAAATCTGAATATGAAATCTTTTGATCGTGGTAGTCATATTACAGACTAATCTCCACGAAATAAGACAAAATTAAACGATCGCTAAACAAAAGTGCGCAAGCGAAGTACAAATTTTCCGAAAGATGTCACTAGAAGTATCAATGAAGTTTCAGTCACAAACGTCACTGTATTGACAGATCTTTCGGATGGCCATTTCAAATTCACTGATCACTGAAGTTACCGGGTCGTAGGGGCGTGGCGTCGTGGTCGTCGTTGTCGTCCGCGGGCGCGTGTCGCTTGCGCCAGGCGGCGTAGCGCCCGCTGCGGTACGACGCCGGCACGCGCCCGCCGCTCTCCGTGCGGATCATCTTGCGCCCGCCGTCCTGCACAAACCAAACACTCAATACAAAGCGAACGAAGCAACCAGTTCGTCATGGAGTCCCGATAGTAACGTTCTATTATTGGAAACCGCGGACGTTTTACCATGATTTCTAATTCTGAATTATTGCTTTAGATTAACGTAACTGTAAATAATTTATAAGATGAGGTTCTTTCCTCAACATTCTCGTCTCTTCTATGCTCCAGGCCCAAACAGTTCAGGGCCTCATATCGGGGCCGTTTTTCTACTAGTCCATAGGCTAAAAAAGACCCGACAATATAATTTGCCAGTTTCGGTTCGATTTTGAGCCTCGTGTCAAACGATAACATGCAGCTGCCTCGTCGACACGGCTATTGCTTATCGAATTGCTTTGCTACATTTTTTAAGTTTATTTCTTCGAAGCTGGTCTGGGCGCAAAGAAAAAATATAAAATGTACCACCTGTAAAAGCCCATCAAGCGAATTTGCAAACATCCTAGGAATTATATTATAGGCGATGCGGCAAGTAACCCATCACTTTCCCGCTTACACGCCCACAGTCACGTATCACATATACCTGGCCTTTAGGTCTTGCTACCCTGGGCACTGTCTGAATACGGTGGTAGTTTCAAAAAAATACATGTAAAGCTGTTGGCGACCTATTTGCAAAATAATTTTTGTTTTTTTTGTCTATCCCGTAACTTAAGGCATAAAGGCGTGTATTAATATTAATAAGCTAGTTATTAATTTAGACGATGGTACTAACTGCGTCCACGTGCACCATCTTCTTCCGCTTCCTGTCCCAGCGCATCTGGCCGCGCTGCGCGCGCGCCGCGTCGCCGCTGTCCACGCCCAAGTCTAGCTCGGCCGCGTTGGCGCCCGCGAAGAAGTTCACCGCCATACTGCAACGTATAAACTCACTCAATGATTCCGATACAAAATAATGGCTACATGTCTTACAAAATGGCAACTGAATAGGATTGATGTGGGTACAGACTAGTTTCTTCGGGATTCTTGATTGAATACATACATACATACATGCATACCGTCACGCCTCTTTCCCACAGGGGTAGGCAGAGACTACTTTGTTCCACTTGCTACGATCCTGACATATTTCTTTCGCTTCATCCACAGTCATCAGTCTCTTCATACATGCTCGTCGGTTTCGGGTACTCCTGACCTGACCTTTTTCCAAAACGTCTCCTATTTGGTCTTGGAACGTCCGTCTAGGCCTTCCCCTCCCAACGTAACCATTCACACTCCCCACATAGATCTGTTTAGTTAGTCTACTTTCATCCATCCGCTCTACATGCCCAAACCAACTAAGCATACTTTTTTCTATCCTAGTCACTATATCCTCTTTCACACCACCTCTTGATTGAATATACCCAATGAATGTCTCACCCGGTCTCTGTGATGTGATCGCTAGCCTGGTGCGGTATGTAATTCTCGTCCCGCGTCACTTCTTTCTTCTTCTGCTTTACTTCTACGCTTGGTGATCCTTCGGCCTGCAAACGAATCGTTTGGAAATTTCAATCACAAAACAATTTTTAGCCCCCGAAATAGGACAAGATTGGCAAGGTCTAGTGACCCTAAAAAAAAATGAAACTGACCAAGGCCTTCTTGTCCTCGCGGACCCTCTGAACCGTCTTGCCGTGTTTGTGTTTGATGTTCTTCATGGCGATGCTCATCGGCGAGTCGTTTTTGGCTCCCAGCTCTAGAATAGTCTGGAAATTAAAATACAAATTGTGGGTTTACTAAAGTGCGATGTGGATGTAGTGGTTAGGTTAAAAAGTCAAGTAATTTTAAATAATACAATCTAAACTTGTTTAATAAACTGACATTAATTGCAGTTGCGTTGCCAGTTTAGAGAGCTATCTCTATGTGCCAGTAATTGCACCGGCTTACTTTCTACGCCGGAACACAGCAGCACAAGATCTGTTGCTCGGGAGTAGGGAGCAGGACCCCTTTTCCCGCTGAGGTACGTGATACTTCTGTACTATTTATCTACGTGTTTATTTGTGCAGCACGGCTCACCCCTCTCGGCGTGTAGTTCTTGATCTGGTCGGCCAGGTCTGCGGCGCGCGCCTCTCTGCGGTCCAGCAGGAAGGGGTGCAGGGCGCGGGGCGGCGGCGCCAGCTTGGCGCGGCGGTTGGCGGCGGCCGACGCGGGCTCGCGCCAGCGCACGTACTGCTGCCAGCCGCGCCCGCACACGCGCGCCGCGTCCTCCTGACAACAATAACCATAGGATCACACCAGGGATGGAGAGATGACGACCCGCGATAAACAATAAGTATTCTATTATTAGCGATAAAAACAGACAAAATTTCATCTTTCGCCGTGACCGAGCTGTTGGCGCCACTTTGCTCGTCTTTCAAGGTGTTCCGATTCAAATGCAGAAGAAGAATAACAAATGTGTCAAATGATTACTTGTCAATGGATTTTTCCATGGAACCGAAGGACCATTATGTTCGCGAGGAACTAATGAAAACTTGACTTTTGATGTTAAAAATATATAATTCTTTTGCACATACATAGAAAAATCCATTGACAAGTAATCATTTGACACATTTGTTATTCTTCTTCTGCATTTGAATCGGAACACCTTGAAAGACGAGCAAAGAGGCGCCAACACGAGCTTATCGAAACAATAAATTTATTACAGGCACATGATTTATTTTTGTTGTCTACCTATTTGATTAGAATAAATGCTCATTGGCACGGGGAAATGATGTGATTTCATGTGGCCCATCTTTTAAGGCCTGTTTCAACACTGATCTCTGTTAAGGTTCAGTTGACTTAAGCTTCAATTATCCATAATGACGTCTCTGCCCGTTTCGTAGTAATAAATAGAGACGGAATCATAAATAACTGACACTTAAGATAACTAAAACTTAACAGACCCTTAATCTATTTCCCCGTATCTGGACCATGGTCAATATTATTGTGACACTGGTAATATGGGATCGTAAATTACAAAACGACCAAACGAATATTTCGTGATACGTATCTTGTTACGATAAAGGAACAATCAAACTGTAGGTTCAAGTTTACATTACTATTTATTTCCCAAACTCGCCCATACTCTCTCGCCTACCGTCATATACGTGGATCGCACGATAAATACTGTCTAATACATGCAATAGCTACACTACTACACATTATACAAGTGTCTCAGAAAGTAATATCAAGCGAGAGTCCAAGCGTGATATTTTTAGGGTACACTCCCTTAGTAAGAGTACAAAGTGTAAGGAAACCTGTACTCACCTGCGAAGCAAATCAATTGTGTGTGCAAAGTTCCCGATCCGTTCTGGGCTCGCGCGTAAACTATAGCCCTCGCCCTCTCATTCTGATAGTCTTGTGCCTAGTGGGCCGTGTATATGCTGGTGTGGTGGTGTACTCACGATCTCGGAGTGGTTCCTCTCCCAGGCCATGACGTCCTGGTGCTTGAGCTCGAGGGCGGCGGCGGGCGCGGCGCCCCACACGCCGCTCTCGCACGCCTCCCCGCTCTCAGACACCTGTTGTTTCCCATCATTTAGTTAGTCATACTCATTGTATGTCATTTTTTAACATAATAAACTAATAATCGAGCATTACGTTTGTTTGTTTATTGGTTAAATTTTATTCCGTTATTTATATATTATTTTATTATGGTTTTATAATGTACTTTAATTGTTAATTTATTAATTTATTAAGTATTAATACTACTTTATTTGCGCATAATAATGACTGCTTGCCTTTTTTTGTAACTTTTCCTTTCTGTATCAGGTTAGCTGGAAGAGATCCCTTCTTAAGGATAAGTTCGCCTTTGTACTATTTTCTCTGTATTTCTGTATTTTTAAATTTTTTTGTGTGCAATAAAGAGTTTACATACATACATACATAACTATTTTACATAACCAGGACACTCTAAGGTAAAATAAAAACCATTACTAAATTAAAACAAACATGTTCGCGGCTTGCGGATAGCCCAAGGGCCGCACCTAAACCTAAATTAATCCAAATTAATCTACTTACACTAGTTTTACCAGTGCCGGTTATGTAACTTGGTTATGTACGAGGAACAAGCCGAGCATTAACAATTTAGGATTATTAGAAATACCTCAGAATGCAGGTTAAGTAGAGTTTATAACAAATCTGAAGAAAAGCCATTACTGTTTCCGAAATAGACTTTTTTATAACTAATTATTTTAACGACAATTATCTCAAATTATTCGGAACCCAGATACGATTAAAAGTCCTGACCAACTGACATATCTATATTTAATGCGGACAATGCAAACGTAGTCTACAAAAAGCACAGTTAGAAAAAACCCGTCCAAGTCCTAGTTGGTCTCCCGTACTGAGGGTTCAGTATAAATTCGGCAAGTGAATATAAAATCCAGTGTTAGCAGACCCTATATCAATCGTGCTAAACATGGCTTTTAGGTGTTGTTACTTTAGGCTTTGTCTGCCCCGTAAGGGATGAAAACGTGATTTATGTATGTATGTTAGCAGAGCCCTGTTCTTAAGCAAAATGTAAGCAGTGTAAAGTCATTTTAAATAAGTTATTTACACAGACAGAAAAAAAAACGTTTGCGCTATAAGAGCTACTTTCATAAAATTTCAAATTTCTAAACACATTATCTAATAGCTATATCTTTTGATCCGCTTGAATCGATTTTTTCACAGCTCTAAGGTGCCGCAAACCCAAGTATTACGAATAAATTTCAACTTTACACCACACACCTGTGAAAAAGGGCATCGACAGACGGACTAATGGACAACAGTCCTATATGGGTGTCGTTTTTTCCTTTTAAAATACGGAACCTTAAAAGAACAAGTACCTAATAATATATTAATTCCTGAATAACAAGGTGTCTCAAATGTGTGAACTGTCTGTCTGACCTGGTGGGGGTCGATGAGCGGGTTCCCCAGGAACAGCTGCAGGTCCAGCAGGTGCGCCAGGTCGTCGGCCGCCACCAGCGAGAAGGCGCGCCCCGCGCGGCCGGCGCGCGCGCTGCGGCCTGCGCACACACACGTCTATGATTTACCTTACTAATATTATAAACTAGCGACCCGCCCCGGCTTCGCACGGTATATTATGCATGTATTATTCATATAAACCTTCCTCTTGAATCACTCTATCTATTAAAAAAAACCGCATCAAAATCCGTTGACTGGTTTTGAAGATATAAGCATACATACGGACACGGGGACAGAAAAAGCGACTTTATTTTATACTAGCTGTTGCCCGCGACTTCGTCCGCGTGTGTTTTTGTGATACTTACGGCTTTTCTCGATATCAAAATTATTATTATTATGACTATTAACTTCGTCACGTGAACCACTGAAAGTGTGTACGAAACTATACTTTTAGAATTACGTCATGAAAATAATAATTTGTGACACGGAATCTTGAAAAATAAACAGGTGTGAACTGGTTAATGACTCATCACATTTATTTATACCTTATTTTACAAAATAGTTTAATTTATAGTTTTGTTTATAGTTTCTTTATTCAAAAAAAGCTAAGTACAGTTTTAGTTACCTACATCACTATTAATTTCGCCGAACTATGACGCTTATTGGCGAATACTGCGCTCACTTTAACGATATTTGTACCATGATTAATTTAAAAAAATAAATATATTCTAATCAAATAATAGGTACATAAATGTTTACCTGTTTTTACCTTACGACTAACAATTCATTTACTAATCCGTTTTAATTAATATTTTGCGACTCAATTTTTTCTAGCAGAAGCTTTTTTATTTATTTTCTTGGTTTAAGTAGGTAGCTACAGATTATTAACACTTATTATCTTTATCTACAAATTAATTACCTACAGAGGCCTTACCATGACGTCGTAATGCGATTCAGTTAAGGTTCGCTCGCTGTCAGATTCATACTAAAAGCACAAACTTTTTTCATAATAAAATTCTGACATGTTCGTAGCGCAGACGTTAACGCGCCTTTTGATTTTGATTTTTTTAGGCAAAGATATTAAGAGCATACAGCCAAGCGTTTCACGCCGCCCTCATAATATATCAGGTTTTCAAATAAGAGTGCGTTCAAAAACCGAACGCGTTGTGAATAATAACATAAATAAAAACAAAGTAACGGTATTGCATATTGAACTTTAGGTGTTAGGTAAAGAACACAATTTAGGACGCCAATTTAGGTTGATTTAAGTTTGACGAAAGTGTCTTCGTTGAAAAATACCTGTACAGCATGTAATTATTTTATTAATGTTTTTTCACAATTGACACAGTTTTCCGGCTTTATGTCTTATGTACATTCGTATCTATCTATTTTCTCCGTAGTATTATTTTGTTTGTAATTATTACCAACTACTTATACCGAGGAAAGCTGATTTTCTTGAGTTCCGCTATTTTGTGCGTAATCACCTCAAAAATTAAATTTCAAGAAAACTGAGAAATTATATTTACCTGTATTAAGTATTATTTAGCAATTTTAAAAGGTTACACTTCATTGGTTTTTATTGTATAGGTGTATGAAGTTAATTAATTTTAAACACAAAACCCTCTTTTTTGCACCTTTGGGTGAGATTAAAAAAAAATGCTAAAACAGGTATTTCTTTATTTTTATTACTAAGTATTTATTCTGAGTTTCATGATTCTAGAACAATCTAATTTTATTTTTTCATACAAACTTTAACCCCCCTTTTCACCCCCTTTTTCCAAAAAATTCCAAAATTTCTGTAGCCTATATCCTATTCTGAATTTATTGAAATAGATTTGTGAACATTTCAACAATATCCGTTCAGTAGTTTTTACGTGATGCTCAGTCAAACAAACAAACAAACAAACAAAAATTTTAAAAATGGTTTTATTATGTTCAGTTACCGATTTTAAGTCACCCTGGTCGGTTTTTTTTTTTAATCTTCAATGTACAGATTTTTTGGTCTCAACGATTTTATTATATGTATAGACTATGTAGTGATGCGAAAGTATGTGAGGATGGATCGATGGATAGATGTGACGATGTGAGTGTGTTTGTTCCTTCTTCACGCTGAAACGACTAGACGGATTTGGATAAAATTTAGAACGGAGATAACTGGTACCCTAGATTAACATATAGGCTACTTTTTATCCCGGATAATTGCATAGTTCCCGCGGGATAGCTGCCTAATGTAAGTCGAATTCTTATTGTAGAATGATATTCCAGAATGTTTCAGCAGGTGGTAGAGTAATATTGATTGAACACTCCTGTAAAAGTTTTTCATTGTAATTTTGGATGCTTAATTTGTAAGTCACATCTATGACGCCGTACCCTTTGAACATCGACAGAATGATGGAAACATCATTCAACCAAAATAAAAAAATCCTGGAATAAAATGTAAATTGACAAGTATGTTCAATCAAATCCGTGCATGGCGGGAAGAACTTGATAACTCCAAAATGGCAATTTTACAGGGCAGCGATTTTAAAGTTTGTCATTTTCTCCAAAATCCGTTTTTATCTCGAACTCATCTCTAAAGCTTGATTTATGGATAATTTTATGTAATCTTTCAAATTATGTTACGTGTTCTCGTAAATTCTGCTTATTTTGTAAGATATTAGACTTATCAATATACTACCCAGAGACTTATCAACTTATTACCCATACATTAGTGCTCAAACCAGTGAAAACATTATTTAATTTAATTCCTAAAAATCAGTTTTTCAGTGTAATTGAAATGTCTAAATTGATTTAAGAGTAATTTTAGATGGTTTTTCAAATATGGTTATGTTTATCTTTCTTACTATCTTAATATTCATAATAATTGACTTATCAACATGTTCACCGATGACTTATCAACTTATTCACCATAGAATTGGGTATCAATAATACACATTAATCGTTTGTAATAAAAAAAAATTAATAAAAATGTTCGTAATATAATTTCAATAATTTGGGAATGCAAGCGCACTTTTTGCACTACCTAATTTGAAAAAAAAAGAAAAATTAGAACGACTTCTGGGCTACGTTCAGTAACTAAAGTCGGATGAAAATCGTCCGATCATGAACACACTTACCGAACGAGTTGGGACGTTCTTCTGTCAAAAGTGTCAATTCAAAATAAATATAAAATAAATATTTGCTCCGAGACCTGAATAGAAATTCATTTTATATTTATTTTGATATTATATTTCTGATATCTTTGATATTATATTATTATATTTCTGTCCCTTTTCATCTTGAATCATTAACGTCTTCATTGAATCTCCCATTTTAAATTAAATTCACATTAAATTTAAATGTCGATGGTATGCGATTTCGTATTCGTAATAATAAGTTTATATCCCCAGCGTTCGAATTATAAATTTTGCCGCTTTTCAACTGTCAAAGTGACGTCTGGGCTTTTTTTACCCATCTATTTTATGGGGTGACCGGTGTGATCGTCCGATGATCGCACTGACTTACTGAACGGGCCAGTGCGTAGTCGGGCGTCGTCGAGTGATCAAACTGAACGCACCCCTGTTCTCATATATCTCGGGAAAAGTAGTATGTGACATCAGTATGAGACATGACACAATGTGACAAGTTATTCAATAAAGAACATATTTTTGATTTGACCCGGTCTATAAATGAGAAACTACTAAGATAACACGAGATATCATATTCCGTGCATAGCGTGAGTAACTTGATAAGTCGAAATATAACGTCAATATATTAATTGTTAACTTTATAGTGTAAGTATAAATTGACGTATCAAGTTACCAGTAGTTGAATATAAGTAGATAAAACGATATATTTATTTGTTAACGTAATAGTGTGTTAGTCGTCGCTTTGATATCTTGTTTTGTCAATTTACGTACGCTAGATCGGTTTTTGAGCATAAGTTGATGTAAGGATATATTACGATATTATATATTTTTTTGTGACTCATCGCGTATATATCTCGTTTCGTTAAATAAAATACGCAGCGTATGGATATATTCAAATACTCACGAGGCAATATCTCTAAAAGTATCGTAGATATCGAGTTGTCAATTTTTTTCCTACAAAACCAATGCTGTAGGAAGCCATTGCGACGATAAAAAAAAAAACGTGTAAGTGGAGTTATCAAGTTCTTCCCGCCATGCACGGAAATAGATTCAACTATGTGTTGAAATATTCCGGAAATTTTTTAAGACATTTTTATACACAACAAAGTAGTCATAGTTACACCATTGAAGTTTCATAATCTTTGATTTGTTGGATTTCGATAGATAGTTTTGGCTTAGAGGGCGTTCAAGTATTACGTAAGCGCTTGAGGGGGGCGGGGGGGTCTTTGCATTGCTTATTTTTGATGACATGATGGGTGGGGGGATCGATATGGTGATTACGTCAGCAGTTTCAATTCGAACTGCTGCTCACGAATCGTGACGAAAAATGCATAATAGGTACCAATGATTACGTAAGCATGGGGGTGGGGGGGTAAGAGGTTTGCTTACTTTTGCTGACAAGAGGAAGGGGGAGTAAATAATTGTAAAAAATCTGCTTACGCAATACTTGAATGGCCCCTTATTACGGATAACCTGTTAGAAATTATAGGTATTACACAACAACACATAAAGCTATGGCCGGAACAACTTACCAAATTCGCTTAGCTAAAAGACTTACGAGAATACAAAAAAAACATTTACAAAACGTACTAACCGACTCGATGCACGAACAGCTTGGGCTTGGCGGGGAAGTTGTAGTTGATGACGGTGTCGAGCGCGGGCAGGTCCAGGCCGCGCGCCGCCACGTCCGTCACCAGCAGCACCGCGCAGCGCTGGTTGCAGAAGCGCCCCAGCGCGATCTTGCGCGCCGACGCGTCCAGCCCGGAGTACGCGTAGGTCGACGATATACCCGCTTTCTGCAGGATCTGAGACACGAATCAATAATCGTGTCAAACATACAATGCTGGTGAGCGACAAGCCAATTTGTCGGGGTGCGGTCCCTATACGTTGCGGAATGTACGGCCTGGAATACATACATACACATACACAAACAAGACACAACCTAAACACAACTTATACAAGACAGAGCCTAAGGTAACAAGTACAATTGGCATTGTTCATTTTTTTTAAGCTGTGCTTTTAACACCTTTATTTGATAAAATTGACTATTTCAAGCAACTAATTTGAATATTATGCTTTTACGTAGCTTTGTTAATTAATAATAAATATTTTTTCGCTGTTTGATAATTCGTGAATTTAGACAGAATCCCAATCGCCTTCGTTCGGCTGGCTATAAAAAATACGGCTTTGTCTATTGTCATATATTTATTGTGATGCATCCGGAGGGTGGATTGAATAAACCAGTCTTAAAGCAATGCTTGTGTTTGATGTACGTTCCTTCGGTACCTAACATGACATGGCGCAGCAGTTAGCTTATTGAAAATGAGTATTTAAAAATAATAAAGTTATAAAATCAAATAATAAGTTAAAAGTGTAGAAAAAGTGGAAAAATAAATAAATATATAGCTAAATAAAATGGAATCAATTTTACAACCGCCGCAGCCATTTGCTTTCGAAAATAACTTGATTAGTGTCACCTCGGGGAATCTATGCAAAGAATGGATGAAGTGGAAGAAAAGTTTTAATATTTATTATGCGGCGTGTGAACTACAGAAAAAAGATGCAGCGGTGCAGATTAATATTTTACTGCATGTCATTGGAGAACAGGGTCGCGATGTGTACGACCAATTCACGGGATCATTAAACACCTACGAAAAAGTTTTGGAGAAATTTGATGCTTTCTTTCTACCAAAAAAGAATTTGACGATTGAGCGGCATAAGTTCTTTAAGTGTGATCAAAGTGAATCTGAATCTGTGGAGCAGTACGTGTTCGAGTTAAATAAAATGGCTGCCAAATGCGAGTTTAAAGATTTACGCGATGATCTGGTCCGCGATAGATTAATTTGTGGAATTCGAGATGGATCTTTGCGAGAACGGTTATTGCGAGAAGAAAATTTAACATTAACTAAAGCTGTGGGTATATGTAACTTGGCGGAGTTATCTCGCGCGCAGGCCGTAACTATAAAAACTGAAAATGTCGATCATCACGTGCACGAAGTAAAAAAGAACCCTGAATCTGAAGACGATTCCGAAAAAACGAATGTAAATATGGTACGCAGGAGTTACGACCCCCCTCGGACTTATCGGCGAAGGTCATCGCGGACGCGTGGAGCGCGTGAACAGTGGCCACGGCCAGGTACGTCGAGGATGCAAGCGGAGCGAACCATGGATCAACGTGACCACCGTCCAGGGGAGGAGATCAGCTGGTCACATAAGCGCACTTATCGTGGTTGCAGGCAGTGTGGTGGTGTTCACAAGAGGTTTAACTGCCCAGCATATGGTCAGCAATGCTTACGTTGCAAAAAACTGAATCATTATTCAAGAATGTGTGGGGTATTCGAAGTACGCGAGGACTCCTCCGATCAGGTAAATAAAGACATTAATTCTGACTGGTCGGTTCCTTTACAAATACGTGGAGTAAAAATCATTTTTAAGTTGGATACCGGTGCTGACGTTAATATTATACCACTTAATAAATTGAGAGAATTAAAGGTTACAAAATCAGAGTTAACCAGAACTTCCATCAAGTTGCATGGCTACTCGGGCATCGAGTTAAAAGTAGTAGGTAAATGTTTTTTAAAGCTGAAATATAAAACTAATTTTTATATTTTGAATTTTTTAATAGTTGATACGAACTCAACTCCCATACTCGGCCGTAGTTCTTGTCAACAGTTAAATTTAATTAAGAGAGTATTTTCGGTGACGACGAAAAACGATATACTAGATGAATACCCAGATGTTTTTATGGGAACGGGTTGCCTACCGAGTAAATACAAAATCGAGTTAAAAGACAATGTTGCTCCGGTAGTTCATGCACCTAGGAAATTACCAGAGGCCTTGAAAGATAAAATTAAGAATAAATTAACAGAAATGCAAGCTGAGGGTATCATTGCGAAGGCAGAAGGGCCGACGGACTGGGTCAACAGCATGACCGTAGTAAAGAAGCCCAACGGGGATTTGAGAATTTGCCTTGATCCTCAGGATTTAAATAAGGCTATACGTCGCGAACATTTTAAATTACCTACATTGGAAGAGATTACTGCAAAATTATCGAAAGCAAAATTTTTTAGCACTCTAGATGCAAAGCACGGTTTTTGGCAAGTTGCGTTACATGAATCTAGCACAGATTTGTGTACCTTTAACACAGCATTTGGAAGATTTAAATTTTTGAGAATGCCTTATGGTATTTCATCGGCATCTGAGGTATTTCACAGAAAGCTGTATGAGTACTTCGAAGACATTAATGGTGTAATACTTTTTGTAGACGATTTATTAATATATGCAGACTCTAAAGAAGCTCATGATCAGCGGCTCAGAGCTGTACTTGATAGGTGCAAAGAAATAAATATTAAATTAAATCGGCAAAAGTGTAAGGTAGGTCTGACTGAAATAAAATATCTAGGCCACACAATAACTCGCACGGGTATAAAACCTGATGATAGTCACATTATGGCAATTAGAAATCTTCCAACACCAGAAAATACAAAAGATGTTGAACGATTCTTAGGATTAGTTACATACGTTGGAAGATTTGTACCAAATTTAGCAGAAAAAACTTTTGTATTACGCGAGTTAATAAAAAAATCTATTGAATGGCATTGGGACCATCATCATCAGGAATGTTTTGAAAACATAAAAAAGTGTCTAATAAATCCCCCTATCTTGCAGTATTACAGCCTAGACAAACCGGTTGTTATTTCTGTTGACGCGAGCAAGCATGGACTGGGCTGTTGTTTACTACAAAACAATCTACCAGTCGCGTATGCATCGAAATCATTATCAAAGGCGGAACAGTCGTATGCTCAGATTGAAAAAGAATTATTTGCCTGCGTTTTTGCTTGTGAAAGATTTTATTCTTATATTTATGGTCGTGACGATATCATAATAGAAACAGATCACAAGCCCTTAATAAGCATCATAAATAAGCCATTAGCAAATGCACCCGCGCGACTACAGAGAATGTTATTGCGACTTCAACCATATTCCTTTAAGCTTGTTTATAAACCAGGCAAGTACCTATTCATCGCAGATACACTATCGCGGGCAGTTGCACCGGGCGCGAGCGAGAAGTCCGACCCGCGCGACTATCTCGAGGCGCAAGCGCAGGTGTGTGCAATTACAATGGCTAACCCGCTCACAGATTCACATTTCTTAACAATACAGAAATGCACCAAAGATGACGATGAAATGCAAAAACTAATAAAAATAATAAAACGAGGGTGGCCAACGCATAAAAATGAAATTAGCGACATCTTAAAACCATATTGGGACGTGAGAGATGAGCTCACGCACGCTTACGGAATCATTTGGAAAGGTAATCGAGTCGTAATACCTAACTGTTTAAGAGCTGAAATGCTTCGAAAAGTGCATGTAGGACATTTAGGTGTAGAAAAATGCAAATTAAGAGCCCGCGAAATAATGTACTGGCCTAATTTAAATTCACAGTTATTAGACTACTTATCTCGTTGCCAAACTTGTCTTACTTACAGAAAACAAAACAGTAAAGAGCCCCTAATACAACATGAGGTACCGCATCGTGCGTGGTGTAAAGTGGGAGCGGACATTTTTCATTATAATGCTAAATCCTTCCTACTGGTAATTGACTATTATAGTAAATTTATAGAAGTATCTCGGTTGCATTCAATGCAATCAAATCATGTTATTAGTAAAATGAAAAAGATATTCGCTAGACATGGTATCCCGGAAGTTGTTATGAGCGACAACGGTCCAGAATTCTCGTCCGGTCTTTTTAAACAATTTGCAAATGACTGGAAGTTTCAGCACGTGACGTCATCACCGGGATACGCACAATCCAACGGGCAAACAGAACGGGCCATACAATCGGTCAAAAACATAATGAAAAAGACAACTTTGGAGGGTACAGATTTTCACTTGGCACTTTTAGAATATGTTAACACGCCAATATGTGCCGATCTAGGGTCTCCCGCAGAATTACTATACAATAGAAAGCTTAGAAGTATAGTTCCTTGTGCCCCACAATTATTGCTACCAAAAATACATAAAAACACAGTTAATATTTTAAAAAGACGGCAATTTTATCAAAAAGAATACTATGATAGAGGAGCCAAAAATTTATCGCAATTGGAAACAGGACAAAATGTTAAAGTCTGGCACAATGGTACTTGGATGTCGGGCATTATAATAAAATTAGTAGGCATCAGGTCTTTTATGATAAAATTGCTAACAGGCGAAACGTTAAGACGTAATCGAAGGCACATTATTGCCGACTCAAAATTACGAAATAATAAATCAACATGTAGGTTCTCACTGCAGTACGATGACATAACAGCAGATAACGCTCAGCTGATCGGAGCGCCCGCGCCTCCGAACCCGAGTTCCCTGCCCCCGCGCTCGCCCAGCACCGGTCCCAACAACCATGCTACTAATAACAACAATAACTATTATCGTACTCGTTTTGGCAGGGAAGTGCGACCTCCTGATCGGTGGGGATACCCGGCGACCTCATAAACACATCCAGCTACCTGTGTATAGGTACCGCTGAGTCAAACGGATAATTTTATATTAATTAAACTAAATAATTTATGAACTAGCTTGCTTTTGAACTTTAATTAAATACCCGTATTATTTAATTGTCAGAAGTAATACCTATTTATGATTATGAAATATCATTAAATTATTGTTATGAAATGAAATGATCTAATTTAATGCAATAAAAATGTTTAATGTTGTTTGAGTGTTTAAACATTGTGTAAGGTAATGCTTTTAGAATTTAATTTAATATATTTTTGTTCAAAGTCGCTGATTTTATATCGTTAATACCTAATGCTTGTTTTAATGTTTGTTATTGCATTATCAAATAAAAGCAAGAGTAAAATGTATTGCAATAATTATAAATAAAGTAGGTAATCCACAGATATTTACAGATCAATTGAATTTTAGCCAGCATGTACCTATTGATATTTTATTATAATTCTATCACATTTTTAACTAAATGTTTGATAATGGTCTCAATTAACTTATATTGATATTGTAAACATGGTATGATCAAATTGTTGATATAAGCATACAATTAATGCATAGTCGAAATTATGAAATTTGCATGTATACGTTATCTAGGAAATGTTGTGGTATGTTGCATGTTAGTTTTATTTCTACTATTTTTTTTGTTTTTGTAAAAGGGAAATTGTCATATATTTATTGTGATGCATCCGGAGGGTGGATTGAATAAACCAGTCTTAAAGCAATGCTTGTGTTTGATGTACGTTCCTTCGGTACCTAACATGACATCTATGGTTTTGTCGATTTGACAGTGACACGTGACAGTTGCCGTAGCTAAACTTTTTTTTTTCATTTTTGTGGCAAACATTCGATGCTGGATTCTGTCTAAAAACCGGGTCGTTCGGTCAAACAAAGGTTCAAAGTACTTTTACAAAAATATCCGCAATCATAAAGTATTTTTGAAATCGGACAAGATAAATCGGATAAATGATAGTTTTCCTCGAAATGGTTTTCGAATTGGAGCATACTAAAAAAAATTAACAATACCAATTTGTCGGAGTGCGGTCCCTATACGTTCCAGAGTGTACAGCCTGGAATACATACATACACATACACAAACAAGACACAACCTAAACACAACTTATACAAGACAGAGACTAAGGTAACAGGTACCTACAGGCCACAATTAGCAAGATTGAGGGCGTATAGGTGGAAAATAGAATCAAACTAGTGATGGGTTGCTAGCCTCATGGCCTATAACATGATTCCTATATGTAAATTTCGCCCATTCCCTGGAATACTCGACCCAATAATGTCCGGCGCTTAATTACATAATATGAAGGCCGTATTCTCACCCTCCATGCTGGACTGGGAGCAAAGAAAGAACAAATAATGTACCTTTTTTGTTGCTTCTCTTTCCGCGCAAATGGTAAACGCGCATAGAGAGAATCTTAAGAATCATGTTAGAGGCGATGCGGCAATCCATCACTATTTTGATTCCCATTTCCACCTATATGCCTTACCTATGCTAAACATGGCCTTTAGGTCTTGTTACCATGGGCCCTGTCTACCCCGTAAGGGATAGACATGATTTATGTATGTATGTATTCTAAGCCGTCCATTGAGGGGATAATGGTTCCACCAATTTTCCGCAGACAAAGAACTAGTTACTTAACCCCTTATTCATAAACGCTCCATAGGCTCCTTCTAACTCAGCAATCGTTTGTCCTTATCTGTCACTTTGACATTTACCTTTCACAGGTAAGGACAAACGATTGCTAAGTTAGCAGAAGGTGTAGGGGTGCGAGTCGGGTTACCTCCGCGTGTGATCAAGAGCTGCGGTTCGTTTTTGGATCCGTCCGAGGGGAAGTGCAGTGCTTGTTCCGGTGCACCCTGGGCATCGGTTAATGATTTCCTGGCGGTCTCCGAGGGATATCATTATCCGTTGGCTAAGAGCCCGACAGGGGGGTGGGGTCTTTTGACCGTGTTCTACCGTACAACGTTGCCGACATTTTTGTCACAAGATTTTTGAATACTGTATTATATCGATCGATGGGGCCATATTAAAAAAGAAGAAGAAGAAGTTAGCAGAAGCCTATAGAGCGTTCATGAATAGTAGGGTTAATAAATAAAAAAAACAAAATACTTACTAAATTCAAATATTCGACGTGATGCTTGGTGGCAGCAAAGACCACAGCCTGCGGGGTGGTCTCCGTCAGCACTCGGTCCAGCAGTAGCAGCAGCGCAGCCGTCTTCAGCTCCGCCCTCACGTATATCCAGCCCAGCCACAAGGTCGAGGGCAGCTTCCAGTCCACATCCAACCTGGAATGTGAGTGAATGGGTGAGTTGGAAGGCCTAGTGTCCAAACTGGGGACAGTTTGACAAAAAGTCATGTCAAGACAACCGGATAGTCTAGAGCAGTGGTTCTTAACCGGTGGTCCGCGGACCACTGGTGGTCCCTGGAAGCATCCTTAGTGGTCCGCGGGGCCAATCTAATAAATAATTAGATAAGTGACAACCAGACACAACGCGTGAATGTGCAATTCCATCCATTGGGGGCGATCGAAGCCATACGTTAGATTTTTTGTAGTTAGGTACTTAGGTGGTCCATGGCAAGACAACATTTTTGTCAAATGGTCCCTCATGTCTGAAAGGTTAAGAACCACTGGTCTAGAGGTTAGAGAACCTGACTATGAAGCTTGAGGTCCTGTGTTTGATACCCGATCGGGGCAGAATATTATGTATGAAAAACAATTAATGTTCGTTCTCGGGTCTTGGATGTTTAATAAGTTGTTAAGTTCGAATTTATCCATTCATGTAACCTACTAATATTATAAACGCGAAAGTTTGTAAGTATGGATGGATCAGATCTGGATGAAATTTGGAACATAGATAGAATTATTCTGGAATAACACATAGGCTACTTTTTATCCCGGCAAATTGCGTAATTCCTGCGGGATAGCGATAAACGAATTCTATGCAGACGAAGTTGCGGGCAACAGCTAGTATATGTATATGTTGCCTTGTACCCCTAGTACCAGCTCCATTAAGTTTGGGACTAGGTGAATTCGGGTTGAATGACCTGTGACATTTATATATTTACTAGCGACCCGCCCCGGCTTCGCACGGTATATTATGCATGTATTATACATATAAACCTTCCTCTTGAATCACTCTATCTATTAAAAAAAACCGCATCAAAATCCGTTGACTGGTTTTGAAGATATAAGCATACATACAGACACGGGGACAGAAAAAGCGACTTTATTTTATACTATGTAGTGATTATTCATGTATTATTATACATATAAACCTTCCTCTTGAATCACTCTATCTATTAAAAAAAACCGCATCAAAATCCGTTGACTGGTTTTGAAGATATAAGCATACATACGGACACGGGAACAGAAAAAGCGACTTTATTTTATACTATGTAGTGATGATGATGATAAGAATTTTAAGAGTACCCTAAACATGCCAAGAAATAGTTTTTATGTATGTATCCCACCTGATGAGGACGGGGTCCGATAGGCCGGCCTTGGCGAACTCCACCAACATCTTGGGCAGGGTTGCAGAGAACAGCAGCGTCTGACGAGTGGAGGGTAGACGGGCAACTAATTCGCGAAGCTGTTCGCCGAAGCCTAACTCGAAAAGCCGGTCTGCCTCGTCAAATACTATGATCTCTGTAATAAGACAAGAAGAAGGTAGGTAGTAGAACGGTAATTGCTCTGCGGGTGCTGAGCTGAGAAATAAATTTTAAACAAATAAATAAAATACCATTTTGTTTTGACATTGAATTGTACTCTTGAAATTAATTCTAATTTTACAGAACATTGTTATTTTAATTATTTTATGTATTTTAATTGGATGATCCTGAGTGGAGAACCTATGTAAACGTAATTATTTTATACAATTTCAAAATTTTGTGACATTCAATTAATTTTTCAATTTTTATTTTGTACATGTAATTTTTGACGATTGCAATATAAGTTCTCGTAACTTGACATTGTACAATTTATGATGTAATTTTATATTTAATGAATAAATAATCTAAATCTAAATCCAATCTTCAGCCTCCTGTTTAGGAAGCTTGAGTCCTGAGTTTTATCTGTGTACATACGTAAGTATGTTTATCCATTGGCTAGTCCAAGCTTTTCTTAGTTTTGGAATATGTATGTACTTTCATTCATAGTAGGCAACTTAGCAAGACATTCTATTTAAAAATGTAAACTGTTAATATGCTGTGTGTCTGTCTATTTGTGGCTCTCAAGATTTGGACATCATTTTTTTAAATACAATAAATAAAATATATATTCCCCATGATTAAGCCGGAATGGGCGAAAATATTGTTATAGGCGATGCGGCTAGCAACCCATCACTATTTTGATTCCCCTTTCCACCTATACACCCACAATCATGTTAAATGTGACCTTTAGGTCTTGTTACCTTAGCCACTGTCTACCCCGTGCCGTAAAAAAATTGCCAACACACCCTGGTTCATTAAGAACTCAGAGGTCCACTTTCACCTTAACATCAACACGGTAAAAGAGGAAATACGATCCTACTCGGCCAAGTACAAGGGGAGACTGCGACATCACCCAAACCAGCTAGCAGGCCTGCTTGCTGAGCCTGATGGGATAAGACGCCTTAAGAGGCGAGGAATCCTAGAACTGGATCAGCTGACATGAAGACTCAGCCACGAATAGAGAAGCTTCCACTGGGGAGCTGGCTCTGCACGACATGAGACTCCCACACCACATCTGCTCATAGTCGTCCGACTGATCGCAAGATAACACATTAAAAAAAAAAAAAAAAAAAAAAAACTGTCTACCCCGTAAAGGATAAAAACGTGATTTAGGGTTATTTGAAGTTGAGATATTCTTAAATTTAGCTATTATAAAATAAATGTTTGTCATAATATATTACTCACTGATGTTGTCAAGCTTGAGTTCCATCTCTATACAGATGTGCAGGAACCGCCCCGGCGTGGCCACCACGATGTCCGGAGCCTTGCCCGACATCACACCGAACTGCTGCTCGATGGACTCTCCACCGAGGATAGCGGCAGACGACAGACCCGTGAACTTGCCCAGTTCCCTGACGAATTTCAATGTCTGGAACAATTTTTTTATTTATTTAAATAATCTGACAGTGTAAACGCTTTTGAGTCAATACCTAAATTTTTTTAGATAAACATAATAAATATGCTACCTTATATTAATTTTTGACCGAACTCAGTCTACTAACATTCTTTAGGAAAAAATATACTTAACTTAAACTCATTTTGGTTACCCATTTGGCCATAAGTTATTTTATTAATTTTATACAGAAAACTAGTAAAATATACAATCTATTAATTTGTCCGCACCATATTTATGGTTTCTGTTATTTAACAGAATTATTTGTCATCTCATTATCTCCAGCCTATATAAGTCCCACTGCAGAGCACAGGCCTCCCCTCAGAAAAAGATGACTTGGGCTATAGTTACAAAAACTACAAAATAAATGGTTTAACCCAATATTGTAACTACAGATTACTCAAACTAGTTATTAGTTCCTGAATAGTTATACCATTACATTCACACAAAAATAAGAATACACTTATGTCAACCTCCCACTTATGTTAGTCTCCCACCTCGGCTGGTTCCCACGGGAGCACAAGACCAAACCCCTCCAGCCAGCCGGAGGAGGCCTATGCCAAGAGGCACGCCGAATTACGCGATTTTATAAATATACTAGCTGACCCGGCGAACTTTGTTCCGCCTTAAATTTGAAAAACTCCAGTGGTTTGGGCTGTGCTATCCCGCGGGAACTATGCAATTTTCCGGGATAAAAACTATCCTATGTCCTTTCCCGGGACTCAAACTATCTGTATACCAAATTTCAACTAAATCGGCCCAGCAGTTTAAGCGTGAAAAGGTAACAGACAGACAGACAGACAGACAGTTACTTTCGCATTTATAATATTAGTAAGGATTAGTATTAGTATTAGTAAGGAATAAATATAAATATATACTGTACCAATTTCAGAATAAAGGGGCAATATTATTATTTTTATTATGTTAACCTAACAATGGCCAATGCAACCATATTCTCGTTTACGAAGACCACAGCAAAACTACACCCACCTGTAGCGCCAACTCCCTTGTGGGGGACAGGATGAGGGCACGGAAGTTCTTGCCAGGTGTGGGCTTGCTGGTGGCGGACAGCAGCTTGTCCAGGATGGGCAGCACGAAGCACGCCGTCTTGCCGGAGCCCGTGCGCGCCATGGCCACAACATCTTTGTTCTCCAGTGCTAGCGGGATGGTCTGGAAAATTGAAAGTTTACGTCTACTTAAATTTTGTATTATCGTTGAACGTAATTACTCTTCATAAATATGGATCAAGAACAAAATGAATTAGAAGACGCTTAGCGACAAAAAAATCGCATAGTAACAAACGTCATGTGCCATAGGTAGAAAGTCTTCGACACAATTACAAACTCCCGTGGAACATCTACTGCTCACCAGGGACGAGAGAAGGCGCTATTATTATTGTTAATTATTGTTATGTAAATGATAATGATATTAGGTTAAGTTTCAACAAAATGTAATAATCAGTGATTAAAGGCTATTTTTATTTTTTATTTTATTAAATGATATTGCAGCAAAATTAATAGGTATATGGGATTTTCAGGAAATGAGACTTTTTTCTTTTTTTACATACACTACATTATACATTAATATAGATTGAATGGCAATGCAAGTACAGTCAATAAAAAAGAACAAACAGCAAAAGAAGTTGCGTTGAAATGATATTTTTAACTAAAATTGTCCAGTATTGCTATTATTCATTATACTACCAAATTTATAATTATCTCAACAACGACACGTGGGTGAAACAAGATTTACAAAGTTCGGCTTAAAAATCAAGTTATCATAATCTCAAACAAAAACACGCAGCTTTTTTGAGGTTATGTTTATTTCTCTTTCGCTGTATATTACCTTACGCTGAATGGGAGTTGGTTGTTTGTATCCTCGCTTGATGATGCCTTTAACGACCGGGAAACTTAGGCCCATGGACTGGAAGCCACCAGAACCCTTTTTCTTCTTCTTAGTACCCTGAGACTCATTTTCAGGGGCAGCTTCTTCTGACGGCACCTCGAAACCAGGGAGTTCATCCAAGTTTTCCTTGGGTTTTAACATGGTGTACGTTTTAACTACACTATTTATAAATTAAATAACACATTCTTCACATTTATTACACACGTGCGGCTTAAACTTGTTATGAATAATGACAAATGACAATGACAATGACAATGACATTATTGAATTGACATTTACGTGACAGTGACAGATTAATTTTTAGTTCGTCTCTACGGAAATAACAAAGGTATTTGGTCTACTAAACTAAATCACACATTTTTATTTGGACTACGGATATTCCAGTGACAGTGAACGGATTTAAACATATTCTTTCACTGTCCAGTGAGCGATTAATTAATTAATTAATGTATTAATTTTGTGTGCACGGTACAGTCCACGGTCATTCGCTGCGGATGTGCAAAGAGCCGTGTAAGATTGTTTTGCTTTAAATGTGGGTTGGACGGCTTTCGTAGCGCTGAGAGTGTCCTACATGGTATTGTAATAAACCAGTAAATAGTAAAACTAAATCTGTTCCAAAAAACGAGTAAATGGGGTTCAAAGAAATTTAATATTTTCAGTAAAAATTTAAATATTCGCGTAAATACATACATACATATATCCATATAATCACGTCTTTATCCCTTACGGGGTAGTAGAGCTTAGGCTCTGGGTGGGTGGGCATTGACATACATAATAAATTCAGAAATGCTTAAGTAAGTACCTATAAAAATAGTCAAGGTAGCCTATGATTATGTGGGTGCCAAAAACACCTTCATTAAACCGACATGCAGTGGCGGAGTTACAAATTTATAGTGTTTTTGCCGCCCTTGCAAAATTTGTTGCAGACTTTTAAGATTTTTTTTTATTTCTAAAAAAGCTCGTTCCCCAAATTTGCCGCCCAAAATCTGCCGCCCTAGGCTCGAGCCTACTCAGCCTTGTGGTAAATCCGCCACTGCCTATATGGTAGGCATACATTGGGTGCGACCACGGCTCTACCTGGACCATTTTTTTGTACCTATGCATTTCTGGATTTCTATCTGAATTATTCTCTTGTGTCGTCCTTCCTAGACCCCCTTTTTTACGCAGACAGGTCATCAGGTTATAGTTTTTTAAACCTAATTGAAGTTGGATTTGTGAGTTATATTATAATCAAGAGGATCATAATTATGCTGTCCCTATAAGTTTGTGTTAGCACACAACACGACATACTTATGACATACGAAGCGTCTTGTTCTACCGCGTCTAGTGCGTTTTGCAGTCTCTTGGAAAACGTGTGGGGTTGGCATTAAGTATGCTTAGTCAGTTAGCTCTTAGAATGCCATTGTGGATGAATTGTGATTTGTTTTGGTGTCTCACTCGCTCTTATGGGTTTGTGATTGAATCGGCCAGTGATACCCGAAACCCGCTTGGCATTCTAAGAGTTCATTGACTGTACTTACCTTGGATGAGCGCAGAGAGCTGTTAATTCTATTTTGTGCAATTTTCACGGCTAGGAAGATACCTTACTCCTCCTGCCGAAAGCCCGGAATACTTACAACAGTGCAAGCAATACCACATGAAGTATGCGTCTGAATTCAGCCCAAACCCTTTGAACTAAAAATCTGGAATTGTGTAAAGAGAAAGAGATGTTTTTAATTATAATGCGGACAAGGAATAATGACGGATTTTGCGAAATCCAATGACATAGGGACGGGGAAGAATTCGAGCAAGCAAAAAAGGGAATGCTAGTTTTAAATATTTAACATTGAAGCGAAACAGTTGCAGAACGGTAAACGAATGCACTTCGTAAATCAAAACCTGTTATTAGCCTTGAATTAAAAAGTATAAACATGACATTGATCGGTTAAACCATAACTCGAAAACAGGAAGTATTTCGCGAGACTATTATTAGAGGTCAGTGGACAAGAAAAAACGGATTTTTAGGAATCTTTTGACCTTGTTCCACATCCGTCTTTCCGTATTTTTATTTACCTATTTTAACATGTTATTTTCACGGTCAAAACCAAATGAACTTTGATCCCTCCCGTCTCTATAAATAACTAAATGAAATATAAAAATTTATAAGCTAAATTTAAATTTAATCGTTTAAAAACAAACCAAATACAGATACGACAAGTGGAACTCGTGCAACTAAAGCTACCTATATCTATACATATAGGTACACGTAAAAAGAGACAACTTGTGGAGACGGCATAAGATTTGCTCAAATGCAAAGAAGGAGAAAGGAGGAAAACTGAAGAAAAACCTGCGCAGACTGAAATTAAAACAATCTGGAAATTTTATACGTAGGTAGATAAAATTATAAATAAGTAGGTACTTTACTCACTTCCTTAGTACCTACATACCATTATTTGCTGCTTTATCAGCGGTAAGGTACTATCGAGAATTGGCAACGGAGTTAACTCCACAAAGCACTGAAAATGTGCAAAAGTTAAAGTCGCTGTCTGCACCAACAATGGCAAGTTGCCACCGCACACTAATAACTTTCCTATTCAGAACATGAAAGTTTCTGTCATCTCAGAAAGGGTTGGATGGCCAACTAACTCTTGTAAACCAAGCTCCAGACGAATGCCTTTTTAATGAAGAATGACGTCCATTAAATTAAACAAAAAAACCGGCCAAACGTGAGTCGGACTCGCGCAAGTCGCGCACGAAGTGCTACGTACCATTGTCTATACAACATTAGATACTATACTTATTATAATCTTTTTTTTAGTACATTACATATTTAGATATTACATAATACTCATAACAAAATCCTACGGACCGAAGGGGCGGAAGCCACGAATTTAATTGCTTTATTTTTCGGCATTAGAAAAAAGGTAAACAAAAATCTGACACACACATTGCGGTGAAACTTATAAAACCCCTTTTTATGCATCAGGTTTTAAGATAGGTACCTACCTAAATATTGTTTTTATTACTTAATAGTGACCCGCCCCGGCTTCGCACGGGTGCAATCCGTGTTTATTTACTATATTATGCATGTATTGTACATGTAAAACTACCTCTTAAACCACTCTACCTATCTATTAAAAAACCGCATCAAAATCCGTTGCGTAGTTTTAAAGATCTAGCATACATAGGGACAGACAGTGGAAAACGACTTTGTTTTATAGGTACTAATAGCTTCCGCCCGCGACTTAGTCTGCGTAGAATTATGCTATAAACTTTTCTCTTGAACGACTCTATCTATTAAAAAAACCGCATCAAATCCGTTGCGTAGTTTTAAAGATCTAAGCATACCTAAGGAAAGACAGATAGACCGACAGACAGTGGATAGCGACTTTATTGTATACTATGTAGTGATGATGATGTAGAAAACAACGAAGTAAAATCAAGGCCATTTAACATGTAGGTACAACGGAGATGTATCACGATAAATAGCTGTTTGCGTTTCTGATTGAATGGAAAACTTGGAGATTGCCGGCAATTGTAATCTTCGATGGCATTGTCCTTGCATTCGAAGTTTCTCGGGAATTCCGATCGCTAATTACTGTCGTCATAGCCGGCATGACATCCGCAACAAATACAAGCAATAATAAAAAACAACTAAAACTGACGTCCAATTGAGGATTTTTGGAGCTATTTTAAACATCCAGCTCATTACCTACTACCATACGCTTCTATTATTTGCTTTTTAAAATTACGCAAGGAGCGAACCGTTCATTATGGAAACAATTAAAATGGTGTAGGTAATGTAAGAAAAAAAACCTAAAATTGTGCAATTCTTGAATCTCTAGCAACATAACGAGAGAGGCGTTATTTTTTATTATTTATTGCTTTCTTTTGCTAGTTTCCTGACTTTGCTTTTAATATTTTTCATTAACCTTTGGACGGCAACTATTCTGAGAAGGTTTTTTAGGTACGATACCAGTCCAGTACATAGCGAACATAGTGAGTAGTTAAATCGGGCCAACAACGTCTCTATGTTTTCAAATTATTGGTAGTATTCGCTTTTGAAGGCATTCCTTCTTGTTAATATTAGAATTTAAGTTGCTCTTTACGAAGAACGGAGACGTTTTCAAGCCGCATTGACACACAGCTTGCCAGACCATCACTTTTTGCCCAAATTTTTCGTAGATAATACACTTATCTTCTTTAGGGACATTTGCAACTCTCGTTACTAATGTATGTAAATAACTAGCTTCTGCCCGCGACTTCGTCTGCGTAGAGTTATACATAAAAACCTTCCTCTTGAATCAGTCTATTTATTAAAAAAAACTGCATAAAAATCCGTTGTGTAGTTTTGAAGATATAAGCATACATAGGGACATAGGGACATAGAAAGGACAGAGAAAGCGACTTTATTTTATACTATGTAGTGATATTGATAATGAAGCAATGATATAACACACATGCTGTTGATTGCAGCTGTGTCTGTGTCCCACGGGAACAACTAAGTATTTTTAATAAACTCATCATTGTCATAATTTCCAGCCTTTATACGAGTAGGTACGCCCCAATGCTGGGCACAGGAGAATGAGCGACCTTCTGTTTGAAAAATCATAGGTCAAATAATAATTATAATTCACGTGTGTCGAGCTAATTGTTCCCGTTATATATCCTAGCCTCCCTATTTATTATGAAACCATTAGGCTACCACGGCTGATTCTGTATTTTATCCAACTGTAATAAAAATAGCGAGTTGATTTTCGGAATGTTGCTGACTGGCTGCAGTGTGGCCTTTTTATCATCTTTTTGTCGCGTTACTCGCGTTTCTTCCTCTATATGTTGTTTTACGTTTAATGTCAGTTGTCAACTTGTGCTGATCCAGTCGTATCGCTTTTTTGTGATCTACTTTTAAACCCGTGTTTCTACTATCATTTTAGCCTTTCATTCATACAGTCCACTTAATAGCTATCATTTACATTCAGCCTCCATACAATACAATACAAAATACTCTTTATTGAACACCACAAATCAGTACAAAACATTACAGAATCAAAGAACAAAATAGACAATAGGTGGTATTATCGATTAATAGCGATCTCTACCAGACAACCAACAAAACCGAGAAATAAGTTGGAGACGTTTAAGTAGGTGGCGGAAACAAATAGGATAAACGCAGAGATAATAAAAACAACAATACCAACATAAATATAAATATAATACATAGCTTAGTGAGATTTGAGTTGGTTTTTAAAAATAGGTAGAGTCTATCATAAACAATATAGGTACTTGGAATACTCCTTTACGTACAATAATTGAATTAAATATAGAATAAACAGCAGTAACGAATGACGTAAATATCAACTACTTGACAAGGTCCAAAGACACAATTGTTTTATGTTTTCGCAACTTCATGTTAAGGTAAGTACCTATTGTTAAACATGGCGCTATTTTTGTTAGGTAGATAACTTGTCCTCTGCTATTTTAGAATCGATAGACGTAAGTCATGATGAAGCTGTCTGGTATGAATGTCATTTTTAGGGTTCCGCACATCTAATGGAAAAATGAACCCTTATAAGATCCGTCGTTCGTTTGTCTATCTGTCCGTCAATACCCTTTTCTTAGGATCGCGTAGAGATATAAAATTGCAATTGATACCAAATACTGAGGTCTACGGTCCCTTGGAGCTGTGAAAAAATGAACCCTCTCAGTCAACTTAATCAAAGGATCCAGTCATGAGAAAAGGTCATCATACATACATACACAAATCACGTCTATATCCCTTACGGGGTAGACAGAGTCTGAGGTAACAAAACCTAAAGGCCACGTTTAGCATGATTGTAGGCGTATAGGTGGAAAAAAGAATCAAAATAGTCATGGGTTGCTAGCCGCATCGCCTATAACATGATTCCTAAGAATTGCGCCCATTACCGTCAAAGTTCTAATCCCGTCAAAGCCCATTCTCGTCAAAGGTTATTAATTCATTTTTGTCTTAAATAACACACAAAGTCAATTGCCGCGTTAGAAATATTTTGTTACTTACCTAATTGTGAAGTTGTCAAAGTCTTTTAAGTCATATAGGTACGCACTCCATGGTATTTTCTGGCAGCATTATGTGACGTTCAATATCAAAAGGTAACTTAATGTCATCCACCATCATTATCTCTAGTCTATATACTTCCCACTGCTGGGCACAAGGCTCCTCTCACAATGAGAGGGCTTGGGCTATAGTTCCCACGCGGGCCCAGTGCGGATTGGGAACTTTACACACCATTGAATTGCCTCGCAGTTGTTTGCAGGTTTCCTCACGATGTTTTCCTTCACCGAAAAGCCCGTGGTAAATTTCAAATGAGATATCGCATATACCTAAATTCCGAAAACACAGAGATGCGAGCCCGGGATTCGAACCGACGACCCTCGCTTGAGAGGCCGTAGGTCAAACCACTGGAAACCATTAGAAAATGTATTTCTATACAAATTGCCGAGCTCGAATAATCTATTGAGTACTTCCAGTAGTCCTAGAAATTTGGTATAAAGGTAGCTCTTATAGCTCAACGTACATACATACATAAATCATGTCTTCATCCTTTACGGGGTAGACACGTTTAGTATAATTGTGGCCGTATAGGTGGAAAGGGGAATCAAAATAGTGATGGCAACCCATTACCTAGGAATAACATGATTCCTAAGATTTTCACCCATTTTTCTTCGACGGGGTTTTGCCATCTGCGCTGGAAGAGAAGCGATCGGTACATTCTGATTTTTCTTTGCTCCCAGACCAGAAGAAAAAATTACTTGGAAAATATAATAATCGGCAAATTTGTACGGAGCTCTCGGTGCGCGAGGTCGACTCGCACTTGGCCGTTTTTTTTATCACGTAATCCATAGGTTACGTACGGGGGTTTGTCAGTAGGTGTTAAAGTCGTTTTTCTGTCTGATTTTATCGCAAAAATTGAATTTGGCATTTGTTGCGTAAAATTGTATCTACTTAGTATTTGTCAGTGTATCGGTAAATTTAGTTTAGTAAGTTTTTACTTTTTTCAATGAGATAAGGTTAGTTACACATATCACGTCTATATCCCTTACGGGGTAAACAGAGCCTAAGGTAACAAGACTAGGCCACGTTTAGCATAGTTGTGGGCGTATAGGTAGATAGGGTAATCAATATAGAGATGGGTTGCTAGCCGCATCGCCTATAACATGATGCTTAAGATTTTCGCCCGTTCCCTCGACGGGCTTTTGCCATCTGCCTGGGAGAGAAGCAGCTGGTACATTCTATGTTATTTCTTTGCTCCCAGACCAGCATGGAAGTTCTGATAAGTGTGTGAAATTTTAATATCGTCAATGGCTTTTGTGACACCTGATATAGCTTTTGGACGTCGCTAAAGGTCAGGATTTACTAGAAGTACACGAGAAGCACTACTTCATAAATACGGAAAGCTCTCGGGTACGTTAATTAAGCTTCACTTAAGGCAAGCAATAGCCTTCACTTAATCCAAGAAAATTTAATTATTGTATGGTAAAACCTCCCCACAGGCCACCCGATTTCCTCTGAATATTTTTTGTTTGTTATGTCTATGTTTTTTTTTCTTGTTTATCCTTACTAATATTATAAATGCGAAAGTAACTCTGTCTGTCTGTTACCTTTTCACGCTTAAACTGCTGGGCCGATTTAGTTGAAATTTGGTATACAGATAGTTTGAGTCCCGGGAAAGGACATAGGATAGTTTTTATCCCGGAAAATTGCATAGTTCCCGCGGGATAGCACAGCCCAAACCACTGGAATTTTTCAAATTTAAGGCGGAACAAAGTTCGCCGGGTCAGCTAGTTTTCTTTAAAATTGTGTACATTCTCTTATATTTGCGTCTTGCAAAAATTAATAAATGTCTTTGTTTCTTTCTTATTAGTTACGTATGAAATGGTATCGACAGTTTATTTGTCTTATTTTATCTAAGCTGCGTGCACGTCGCAGTATACTTGCCATTGCGTGATGCACCATCATTACTCACTCGTTTCTGCTGAATTGCTTTGGTGTGACCGGTGCGTTTTTGCAGTATCATTGCGCAGGATCTGCCTTTGTAATGTCTTGGAAATACACGCCACAAGCTAAGTATGCGACGTTGCTATAAATCAGAGTTCCCAACCTCTTTTGTTCCATAGACCACTTTCAAAATTGTCTGGATCCAGTGGACCCCCTGCAGCTACATTACTACTAATTTCTAAATCTCAAAAAAAGTGAAGATTAGCTCTATCTATGGAAACTAGAGTTGTTGCTGGGTTTCAACGATAAATTAACAGTTTTCGAAAAAATTGGTTAGAATTGATTGCTTACATACATACATACATAAATCACGTCTGTCTCCCTTACGGGGTAGACAGAGCCTAAGGTGACAAGACCCAAAGGCCACGCTTTGCATGATTGTGGGCGTATAGGTGGAAAGGGGAATCAAAATAGTGATGGGTAGCTAGCCGCATCGCCTATATTGCTTATTGCTAGATTGCTTGATAGGGTTAATTATTTGAAAATAAAGTCGACTAAACAAATTTTCAATTAAACTTTAGTTCTTCACTATCGACCAAATTAATTTTCATGCACCCCCGCTTACGATTGTGGACCCCCATTTTTGGTCACGCCCAACGTAGACCACCGTCGAGTCTTCCGTGGACCCCTGGGGGTCCGCCTGGACCACTTTGGGGATCACTGCTATAAATATATCATTAAGTATGGTGTTCGTGTCTATAAACTTAGAATAAGCTGAATTTCCAGCAGCGATGTGCAAAATAAACGAAAAGGGATGCGTGTGGAATGGTAGCCCACTGGCCTCTCAGTCAGAGGGTCATGGGTTTGAACCTAGGCTCGTGAGCTTTTTGGAATTTCTGAGCGAATTTATAATGAGCTTTTCGGTGAAGGAAAATATTTTGTAATAGGGATAAGTTCGCCTTTGTGCATCTTTTTTGTCCTGTAATTGTTATTTTCATTTGTTTTATGTAGACGTTCATTTAATTTTTATATACATACATAAGTGTGTGTGAATGTGAAGTTCCCAATATGCATTGGGCCCGCCTCGCGTGAGAACCCAAACCCTCTCAGAAATAAGGAGACGCGTATTAAATTATGTAGTATATTTTATCTGTGTATCGTTTCGTGAGTCATAGACGGTTCTGGCTGAAAATCAATGCTGCAGGTGTCTAACACCTCCGCGTATTGCTGAGGCAGTGACCGTTTCACTTTTGCGAAGACACACAACGCTGATGATCTATTTTTCATGTCTATGTTTTTTTTTTTGTTTTACTTTGTTTATTTTCTATAAAATTGTGTATGTTATCTTTTCTTTGTGTGTCTTGCAAAAAGGAATAAATGTCTTCTTTCTTTCTTTCTTTAAATTTTTATGTAGGTATCTAACAGATTATTTTTGTAACTTATCTAAATTGTATAATCACGATATGTGATACGATTATTTACAATAAAACACCGAGTTGGATATTAACATATTTATTAAAGTAAATTATAAATAAACATTTGATGGTATTATTTCTGGTAGTTAAAGCTTAAATGGCCGTATTTAATACGTTGAGCGAGATTATTCTATTGTTGTAATTGCGAATACACATTAATATCTAAGCACTAAAATTATACAAACATTTAGGTACAGATAGAGTGGGACGGAATCAAACACACCCAATATCAATCTATGCGCAAAATCAAGTAGTCTCTACATGCGTCGCACTGTACATAAAAATAAGTACTTTTAAGTAGGTACACAATCGTATTACAAAAATCTTAAACAAGTTTTCTTAAACATTTTTTGATATAAGTATGATTTTTTGGTGTAACCTTTTGCTGAATGTTCAAGATGTCTACATATACATTTATTTATCATCATCATAGCAGCCGTAGGACGTCCATTGTTGGACATAGGCCTCCCCCATAGACCTCCAGTTGCCTCGGTTGGAAGCGGCTTGCATCCACCGCAAACCCGTGAAACATTTATTGTCAACTAGCTTCTGCCCGCGCCTTCGTACGCGTGGAATTATACATAAAAACCTTCCTCTTGTATCACTCTATCTATTTAAAAAAACCGCATCAAAATCCGTTGTTGTAATTTTGAAGATATAAGCATACATAGGGACATAGGGCGATAGGGACAGAGAAAGCGACTTTATTTTATACTACCTATGTAGTGAAGATTAATTCTAAAAACACTGGCAGTACTGGTGGTACTGGCAGTGTTTCAGCCAAAATCTGAATAGTCAAAATTGAAAAATAAATAACTTTCTGCCAAGTTTCTTGCTACGCATTCTTCTTGGCTATGGTTTTACCGATAGCGCTGGTGTTTTCAAATAAAAAAAAACTTTCTTTAATTTCCAGCACGGAGTTCGTATGATAAGCTTTACGTTGTATGCGCATATGCCAAATTCAAAATGGATCGAAATAGATCAATTATTAATACAATTCTAATCAAGCACTTGTTTTACATTCTAATGATTAAGTAAAATAAATATAACAATAACAAGTACAAAATATGTAAAATAATGTAAAATTATTCTTCAAACATAATATTAATGAACATGAACTCCATATGTACTTATCTAATTTACTTTTTCATTATATTTGCCATTAATAAAGTTAAGAGGGAAGAAAACATTGTTTCTCCGGGTAAAATAATCCGAAGTAGACACATTCAACACTTACAGTAGCAAACAGATTTCCTTTCCTTCAATAGGTAATCAAAAACCGATTTAACAGCATGAGATTTTAATTACAATTCTAAAACTACAGCAAACTGGAGAAGTATCTAAATTTCTATTCAAAATATTGTTTCTCCATCTGATGGGAATCAGCACAATGCGTCACTAATTATCTTGAGATTCGAGTGAATATCCATTCACAGTTAGTTAATTTTTTCCCGTTTTTTATACTCTGAGACGCTTATGTCAAAGAAAGCATATCAAATTAATTTGATTTTTTAATTTGCTATTTTATACTTTGTAGTTCGTCTCCAGTGCCATAGCTTCCAGTGTGTTCATCATTATCATCATCATGTTAGCCGAAATACGTCCACTGCTGTACATGGGCCTCCCCCAAGGCTCGCCAAACAGATCGGCCCTGTGACCAGTTAGTAATCAAAATAAACAATTTGATTTGTGTGTGCTTCTGATTATCTACATTGTAATCCTTCTTAAAATAATAAAGTGGGGTCTAAGGAGCCGGCTGCTTCCCTCGATGAAGTGGCACCATAACATTATAAAAAAACCAATCCATATCGCGGATCACATACCTGCAACAAAGAACGTACATTTAATTTAGATCAAATCGTTTAAATACAACCTAGACATAGTTGCATACTAGCATATCCAACGTGTAAAAACAACGCCAAAGCTTCCAACCGAATAACAACCAAAGGGCAAGTATAATACGGAATCTTTTAGTATGAAGTATAATTCATTTACGTTGTTATTACACCTGGATTGACTCACGAGAATTGTTAATTGTTGTTTACATTAACTGTTGCGGTTAGATGGAGATCCGTGTAAACAAGTTAATCCTTTAAGATACTAAGAAACGCCCAGCCTCGGGGAAATACGTCGATAAGTATGAGGATTGTGAGGTGTACCAGGTTGTGGGTATTCGAAGGCCTAGTTATCCGTCACCGAGTTATTTTAAGTCATTAGGATATCGGCTTCTAAAAATTGAACTATATGTAGTCATCTCGATATTGACACGGTGTTGGAATTCACCCATATGAGTAATTTTACGTAAACATTGGTTTGCCGAAGTTCCGGGATGTAATTTTTCATGCTAACATTGTCTTATTAGAAGTACCTACATAAAAAATAAAGATTCCACTTTAAAAGTGAACAGGAAAGTAAGGCCACAGTTGCTAACCCCGAGTAGAGAAGGTGATAAGTATTAAGAGACGCTTTTGAAAAAAAAAAAAAAACTACATATGTACGGTCAAGTGCAAGAATAAGTATTGATAGGAACTTCTCAAAAATATGTCCCACGACCTTATTACGCCGGTATAAGAGCGTATGGTACTTATTTTTGAATCTTTGTCTAAATACATATTATTACACTTGACTGTACATGTACGTGGCCTGTAGGTCTTGTTACCTTAGGCTATGTCTACTCCGTAAGGGACGAAGGCGTGATTTGTGTATGTGTATGTGCATGTGACTGTACATATTCCCTCCCATTTCCTGAATGCAAGGTTTTCAGGATTACACTTAATATTTAAAGTGTTTCTTAATATTCAAATTTAATGCCTAGTTCTAGAAACCCTAGGAAGGTTTTAGTGCGTCTTACTGACATGTTGCCGTCACATCCGCATGATAGATTTCTGCGTATTGACGCAGGAAACGGCTCGTTTATGCGGAATTCACGACCGCACGTGCGACTGTGACGCCTGACCAAATAAAAAGTAAAGATAAAAATATTCTGATTTTTGTTTTACACCAAAACAAAGCACAGAAATAAACCATCTTAAGAACTCTATGAACGTAGAAAAAAAGAAGGCAGGAAGTTCTTTTTGATGATATTTGCTCTGCAAACTTTTAATTACCTGTAAATGAAGTATTTGCAATATTGCTGTATAATTTTCTCGTAATACAAGGAAAGCAGAGTGAAAGTATAACTTGTTCATAAAACTCCTTTTTTACAATCGATTTAACTAACCACTCTCGGCTGTCTCAGATAAAATGGCGAGTTTTACGCACTTGTTGAACAAACTACCATTTTCTTGTTATTTGCTTATCTATTTATTTATCAACTGGACCCTTGTGCCTTAGGGCCTCGGCCTAAATAAACACGGCCCTGAATTTATAAGCATTCAAGTATTAATCGAATTAAAAAAAACAGTCGCACAACACCTGGCGCTCATGATAATAGTCATTAATATTAGAGTGAAAAGGTATCACACAAGCTTCGATCTGGAATTTCGGAGTAGCCCCCCTGTCACATACCCTTGAAACACACATACAGCTAAACATTCCCAATTGCCAATGTGGAAAGCTTCCCTGTCTCAATTTATGTTTATTAAAAAAAAACTTTTTTTTGATTATTTATCCAAAGTGTATCTACCAGACTTTTACTTAAATAATAGTTGCAAGGAGGACCACAATCCGCCAAAACTTCAGACATATGCCCATCTTACCAATAACCATAAGGTCATGTCAGTTAAATCCGACTGGAAGAAGGAAATATGAAACAGTCAAGGCAAGCTACGATTTTTAATTATATATTTCCGATCAGCTGTTACGTAATTTTAATTTGAATGATAATGCTTGACTGGTTTTGGTTTTGGTGAAGTTTTAGATTAGCGACATAGAGGTCGAGTTGTGTCTAATCCTCTCGGCCGTGTTATTCTGAGCCTCTAGTGTAAGTTTTCACACAAAAAACTTCCCAAACTCCTTCACGTAAACGTTTAAATTACTTACTAGTTACATAATAATAAGCAACGCCACTAGCAGAACGAAACAGCAACAAACAGTTCTCATAGTTTTTGACAGTTTAACGCAAATGTAGTCGAGACGTATTTTGTTAGGTGCGAACCTCATTGAAGTGATCGCTCCGCTCGTGCGACAAGCATGAGTCGACCCTTTTGCTCGTAGGCCTTTTTTAGTCGGGTGTCTTCTTGTCAACGTCAACGCATGACCTGCGCCTACGTCAGAACGCGACTCCGTATTGTTTGTGCTAGTGCTAGCGGAATGGGCAAGTCATGATTGTCTCCCAATCACTTCATTGATAGGTTCGTTTATATTATTTTAACTCCTCGACGTTTTGGATATGCTGCGACGTCCTAGGTTTCCAAAGGAGTTGAAAGTGCTTAGTGTAAGTTTTCGGTCACAAAATACGTCTCGACCGCGTTTACTTTGCTTTAAAATGTCATATACGTACCTACTAATTATGAGTTGCACCAATTTACTTTAAATACACCATCACTACATAGTATAAAACGAAGTCGCTTTTTCTGTCCCTAAATCCCGATGTATGCTTAAATCTTTAAAACCACGCAACGGATTTTGATGCGGTTTTTTTTAATAGATAGAGTGATTCAAGAGGAAGGTTTATATGTATAATACATGCATAATATACCGTGCGAAGCCGGGGCGGGTCGCTAGTTAACTATAACCGACAATTCTGACACTGTATTTCATAGATTTTGGGACAAAAATACGTTAAAATCGTCGGTTACGGTTAAAGTTATTGTTATAGTAACTTGGTGCAACTCACACTGTGAGAACACCTTATTGCCGTGTCGATCCACACCACAACTAGCGCTGCCAATTTTTCCATAATAATTTAGATGTTAGCGTGAACTCATTCGAGACGTTTTTTGTGTGAAAACGCGCACTAAAGGCTGAAGGTCGGAAACGTCGAGGTAATTAATTAATTAAAAACATCTAAAGAGGGATAAAATATCCCTCTTCTTCATAAACGGTCGTTGAGCCTTGAGCCTTCGTTCGATTAAGGACAGATTCTGGTCATGGCAGATTCTTCTTATGGCAGGCTCGTGTTAGGGCAGAAAAAATAATCACAATATATAATCTAATACAAATTCAGCCAGTCGCTGCCGTTGTCGCAGTTTAACCTAACACTCTTCATAGAATCGCTTGTCGTCGTATCTAACAGTGGCCAAGGGGTTATTTGTACTTTATTGCACTTTATTTTAAGGATTACCTACAATTATTTATTCAACCGGCCCCATACAAAATTACATCGAAAATGTTGGTTATTTTATTTACTTACACCATGTATTTTATCAATTTTATGATGACTGTACCTACTTTTGCCCTAACACATCTGCCAAAAGAAGAATGTGCCATTGCCAGAATCAGATAGGTATGTCCTTAACAGAAAAGTTGCCTTGCGCTTGCCTTTGCCAGACTGAAATGAAGCATACCTACGTTTTTTGTTGGTTACTTTTGATTTAATACAACACTGAAACTATTACCATTGTAGTACTTATACATATAATCTGTTATTTAGTCAAATTTCGAAATAGGAAGTAACAATTGAAATTGGAAGTTTTTTTACAACACATTGGTAAGCAGAGAAACATGCGTCCATCATGCACATCAACACATGCACGCCTCTTTCCCATAACTCCCCTTATTGCGGTGACTACTTTGTCCCATTTGCTACGATCCTGACATACTTCATCTTCTGACTTTCGCTTCATCCACATTCATCTATCTCTTCATACATGTCGTCGGTTTCGGGTATTCCTGAGCTGACTTTCAAAACGTCTCCTATTTGCTCCCGGAACGTCCGTCTAGTCGTAAAAATTATGCTTTCAATGAGACGAAAGGACCACTTTTTTGTAAGGCCAGCAATGCACCTGGAGTCCATGGTACACAGCAAAGCTATTCGGTAAGCAGAATAGATACGGCGCGAGCGTGCGTAGGTGCTTACATGATTATATTGCCGTGTGTACATGGGCGTCGGTGATCTCCACGCACACCGCCTGTTTGTCAGCTTTAGTGTTAAATAAAATTATGTATATTTGCTCCATTGTCAGGCGTTCTGTTCGTGGTGTTTTTGACAACAAAGACATTTCCAACTCGCGCATATTTACACGGGCGTATGTTTTTTCACCTCAGCACTGACGTTCAGCTAGTTCAAAGGTCACACTGAACACCGTACTGGGTATTTCCCTAAGTTTATTTAAACAACTTTCAACCATTGAATGTCGATAACATACATACGCATATGTAGCAGAATAAACTCTATCACTTCACTACATCATCACTACATAGTATAAAATAAAGTCGCTTTTTCTGTCCCTTTGTCCCTATGTATGCTTATATCTTCAAAATCACACAACGGATTTTGATGCGGTTTTTTTTAATAGATAGAGTGATTCAAGAGGAAGGTTTATACGTATAATACATGCATAATATAGCGTGCGAAGCCGGGGCGGGTCGCTAGTATTTAATAAACTATTGTTAAATTCTTTTGGCTTAACACTGAATCCAATATTCAGTTACAAAAATGACCCTGACACATTTTTTTTAAACTACTTCGTAACATTCATTCCTTTGTAGTTGTGCTCTTTATTTATTTTATGTATCATATTTTTATTGATGTATATTAAGTATTTGCAATTTTTAAACTCACTCGTCCGTCCTTATATAACAATCCTCTCATCTACTCAAAAGTTAACTGGAAGAGATCCCTTAAAGGGATTAGTCCGCCTTTGTGCATGTGTCTCAGTGTTCGTCAATTGTATTTATTATTTTTTTTATGCATGGGAAAAAAAAAACACATTAACAAAAACCACACTTCCAGCTAGGCTATAAAAAAGGGGAATTAGGTGGCATAGTTCCTAGGATTTTCGCCGCACTTCCCTTCCGACATTCATGAAAATTGTGGTGATATTTTAAATTGAATTAATAACTAAAATAAGACCATATCTAAGAAATACTTGAGAATATCATTTAAATCTGTAGAAAAAAAGAAACTTAAAACTAGTAAAAAGTGTATTAACCCTTTAGTAGGTAACGGCAAAACGCATCTATTTATAAAAATACGGTACAAAGTCAAATGTTTTGGTATCAAATGGTTTAAAGGTTAATTTGATTGAGTACCTATAGTCTATGAAGCAATCATAACAAAAATTTAATCCGTATATATATTGTAAATAGGTAAGGCACATAAGCAAAGGGATCCTTTTGATTTGCCAATCACGACGAAAAATTCGAAAAGCATAAAAGTAAAATTAGGTCTATGATTTTGGTTCAATGAACAAGAAAGACCAAGTATGGCATCTTTTACCTAGTTAGATCTAGAAAAAAGGTCTGAAAGCAAATCACAAGAAGGTCAGCAATCCTTTACCTTATCCTCAAATTCCTATGGGAAATTTTCTACACATTCTAGAGAGTTACTGAACAGTATTCTTGAAAACCTATCCTGTAATTTATAGATCAGTCTAGCGGAGAAATCTATTGGGATGTGATATATTTGTGTGTCCGGTCGTACGGTTCGGAAATGCTGTATTTGTGAACGGGATTTGTTCGTGTCGATATCCTGTCTTTTATCGAATGTTTCTGCGCCATTCTGCTGATTTTATTGGCTCTAGTTTTGTATGCACATTTTATTGAACGAAACGCAGCAAGCGGAAATGAAAATATTAAAACACGAACTCGACAAACTTTACTTTCAAGCAGCTAAACGCTGTGGCGAGAGCGTAATAGGAGAAGGGGTAATACGCCAATCCAACTTTGCAACAAATTAGAGATTTGATACTTATAGAATACTGTAGGTGTAGACCCAGCTTTGTGATTTTGGACTTTATTTGAGCGTATTTAAAATATTTTTTTCAATTAACAATTGTTCCTTCATCATGCCAGGGACATAAATGTATGTACGTTACCAAGACGTCAAAAACATCTATACACCTTTATGCCACACTAACAGTAAGGTCAGTTACACATATTTGACAGTTATTCTGGTAACCTATTAATTTATATTTAAGGAAGCACGCTAAGACTTACGCGACTAAATAGTCGCGATCTCAAAGCTTTATCACAAAGCTTATAAGTCGATCAAAAATGACCTTAGTTACAGTCCGACCAAAATAACAAATCCTCTATTTACCTGCAGAAACAAAATGCAGATGAGACTAACGCTAAATAGTTATTTGTTATGCAAGGCTGCAAAGTGTTTGTTTGGCGCGAGTGCCTGAATTGAAACCCGAGCAAGCGAAGGATTCTATGATTGAACCACGAGCGAAGCGAGTGGTTCAAAAGAAGAATCCTGAGCGTCGCGAGAGTTTCAAGGCACGAGATACTAAACAACTTTGCTGCCGAGCGAAACACACAATTTTTCACCTCACTACAGCGAGAAAAATGGTGGATTAAAGAAAAACAGTAATAGTAAATCAGTTTTTTTATTCTTTTTCTTCTAAATAAGAAAGGTAAAAGGATCTAAGCCCATACAGCCTAGTCTAATAATCTAATAAGTAAAACTATTTTTTCTGATTGTTCTATCACATTAATTTCTTGTGTATTCTACTGTTTTATCATAAACCAAACAACAATTTTGGTCAACTTTTCGGTTTCCCGACGTGCAAACTCTAAAAACTTTTTTTTGTAATCATAGATATATTTTTAAAAAGAAAGTTAAAAAATCGCACTAACTAGACTGAATTTAAAAAAAATGGGCCGCGTTCTGAATTTGCATCATAATATCTGTTTTTTCCTGCTTGGTTGCTATTTTTGTGATTAACCACAAATTAAAATAATTAATAAAAACCAATATTGTTTTTTCTTTTAGCAACGAAAGTTAGCAAATCTTGAAAATAACTTAGGAAGTAACGGATTTTAAAATAAATTAATAATGGATACCGGATCGCGTTTCTGAACGCGACATTATGTTTTTTTTTATTGGATGAAAAAGTTAGGGGTCTGATAACAAGTTCGACATTTGAAGTTCGTATTATTCCGTCCTTCTCATTCACCTAATTAAGTACTATTCGTATAAGCGAGACGACAACATACGAAGTTCAAAGTTCTAATTTCTGAGTATATGAGTAGGTGGGCAATGGTGGTCATCGTCATGTTCGAATTTCAAAAACCTTTTCCACGCAAGCGGGGAAAAAGCACTTTTCCACGCAGATTTTGAAGGAGAAAGACAACCTTTTCGAGCAAGTGAGGTGAAAACAATATTATCTACGATAACAGGAATATATAGAACAACGACCGACAGAAATGACTAAAAACCAACCCTATGTGCATAAAAACCGGTTTTAAGGTCTACTGTCGAAAGATAGGTGTAAATATTGTTAATATACATTGTATTGGCAAAGGTTAGTGTCAAAATGTCATTATATTATACTGGGTGAAATTTATACCGTGAATCGTAAACACAGCACTAGCGCTAATTACAATTGAGGACCATTTTGTACATCCCTATTTATCATGCTCTATGGTCACCCTGCATGGAACACGAGATTTTATGACTAAGTAAGAAAAATACTAATCGTCAATGGTCGGTGTGTGTGTGTGTGTGTGTGTGTGTGTGTGCGCAACCCATCACTATTTTGATTCCTCCATTCCACCTATACAAACACAATAATGCTAAACGTGGCCTTTAGGTCTTGTTACTTTGGGCACTGTCTACCCCGTAAGGGATCAAGACGTGATTTGTGTGTGTGATTTGAAATAATGACACCATTTTTCCGGGTGAACCAAATTAGGTGGACCACGATCCATGGTCTATACTAATGTTGACATTATTTCGATACATCGAGGACTTCTACTGTATACAATTTCGGACAAATCAAGCGAGTGGATAATATTCAATTTCTATTGATGTTATTCGTTTCATTTCAGTCGGCTTAGTTGTTCACGTGTGTCATTTATGTGGCTAAAAATAAATCCCTGTTCGAGACCACGTACACTGATTTACCTTTTTTCCCCAGCTTATACATACGCCTATGCTAAAAGCTAAAGGTTTTAATTGGATTCCGTACAAAATGAGATCCTCTTGTTAATTTTCAAGGATGATTGCCAATTTGTACTCCAGTACATTCGGATGCTTGATGTCTTACACAATGCTCTAGTTACAACTCACGTCTAATTTCCACATGTGAAGATTGAATTATTTCTGCGTGTATAACATAACTAATCGTTTTAAATTAACCTTTGATTACAAATTATTTGGATAAAATTTGAGCCTATTCACAAGATCTAGTCTAATTCAGCTTGATTTGATTGAAGAGATTAGGTTTCCTCGGTGTTAATTCCCGACTGTCTAATTAGTGTCAGTTCACGTCTTAATTCACCCTTTTCACGCCATGTTCTTCCTTCATCTCTTTGAATGTGTCAATGTAATTATATTATTATTAATTTCGCGCATATTTTGTCTTCTAATCTGCATACAATTTTTGTGTTGAACATTTCACGGTCCCATTCGGAGAAGAGGTCAACATTGTGCTCAGTTGGGTCCCTTTGTTTTTGTTTATAATTTATATCTTGTATAGTTTTGTCACAAAACATTCAATAAGTCTTAGACATGACTTACAATAACCGTTTTTGTGAATGAACGGACACATGTTAAACAAATCTTCAACGGTTGTCTAAGTTTTTGTAGTAACACGGTTAATGTTTAAAATGTTCATTCTTTCCTTTTACCAATTTGTGCCATTTGTACTCCTTATCAATTCGTAACAACGTTACAACGTGAGCGAAATAGCAATAGTCTTTTTCGCTTAAGTGTATGATAGTATTTTGCTCGTGTAATGCGATTTCGCTTGTACCCGTGATAACCTGATAAATGGTAACTGTAAGCAAAGTGACGGTTTAGACTTCGAATTTTGTTTCGGTAATTATCTACCTACTTTCTTGGAGTTTAATGCATGGCTTTGTACAGCAATGTATTGCATTTTACGGACATCCAAGGGCATGATCTTCCGGCCGCTAAATAAATGTTGCAGGAAAGTCCTTTCGTAACTGGCGGTGCCGGCGGGCGCTGGCACGCTACGCAACGAAATTGCCAGACCAACATTTATGAAATAGGTATGCATGCTTATGCCGCGAAGAAATCAATACTGGGCTGCTTAAGTTTAGTTTTAAAGTAGTATTATAACAATCAAATTTACGTAAGTTTAAATAAAGCGGAGAGAACATTGAATGTTAACTTCTATTTCAAACGTAATTAATGTACAGATAATGGGTATGAATAAAGAGCGAATATCGCGTTCGACGTAAATAAGTATGCTTTATTATGTATAATTATGCCACGTAAACAGCGATCGTTAAAATGAACGCGCTTGATTGTGTGCAACATAAATGTGTGGGTGTTTACGTAGTAAGTTACCTACACTGTTTTTCTCATGTTCTTTTCTACAAATATCATGTGAAGCAACCGTCTGACACCATAAGCCCCATTACATTACACTGCGCCACGACCAGTCAACGGTAATCAAGGTTCAGTGACCTCTCGAACTCGTTATCACGCGGCTGACAAGATGATGAAAATTCAATCGCGTTAATGAATGTAACAATCCGACCTACATTACAAATCCGATGGTTAAGTTAGCTAAGTGGAAATGTTCCACGAGCCTACCGTGTTGAAAGAACAGCGAGATGGAGATAGAAAACAGGTTTTCAGCGGTATCGGCTTGCAAAAGACATGTGTACTGCGCTAAGTTATATTTGAAAAATTTGACAATCATTGCCCAAGCAAAGACCAGCGGTGGCGCAATGACGCGCCCGCGTTGTAATCGTTTTCCTCGACACATTAATAACTATTATTAACCTTGTAAGGCGACAAATATAAAACTAAGAAACTTACCAAAGTGTAAAGTAGTGAAACGCATCGGTGACTAGCAGACTGGTACAAATAACACAACAACATTGTCCACACGAACAGTCAAACACAAGAACTGAACTCAAGAACTGCGGAAACTGAAACTTCTGAAGATTCGGCTCGCTGACGATGTGCTCGAAGTCGAGGAATTGGAGCAAGAGGAGCTGTTGCTTGATTTTCTGGAGAGAGCATTTTTGCTTCTGGCGGCCTTGGTGGGGTCCTTGAGGAGGCGATCGAGGATCTGCCTGATGGTGGAGTGCTTCCGGTCGAAGGGGTTGGGGTACATGGTGGTCCGTGCGCGCCTCGCCGCCGCCGCTGTGAGAGTGAGCCTACCGTTGCAGCAGAGCGGTGGGGTTGCCAAACGCGTGGTAAAGGTCAAGTTCACCGCGGTGGAAGCTACGGCATCGCATGGAAAGATGCTTTTGTTTGGAAATGTTTAGTAAGTCCGCTGGCTTGTTAATAAGATGCGCGCTATCGCAATGTTGCGAGGTGAGGAAACGCTCGATGCGTGTTCGATTTCAAACGCGCCGAGGCGGCCGTCGAAGTCGCGAAATATAAAGTACAAATCCGCAATCATTATGAAGAGATTCATTATGAAGAGCAATGTGGATAAAATAAAGGGGTTACCCGGAGTTCTCTCAATTTCTGAACTTTTTAAGAATTAATGCTAATTTCTTTTTCAAGCTGGGTAAAAATTGTGGTTAAATTTAGGGTACGAAATTCAATACGAAGGGACGCTTTGGTTGTGATTTTTAGAGAGTCTTAAACAAAGTGTTGTTCTAGTCAGAACATGTATTTTTGTTGGGTTGCTCCTTTTAGGGATTTCTTTTAAATAACTTTGTAAGGGTTGGAAAATACATTTTCTAGAAATGGATAACCTCGGCATCCTTAAATAGATTTAATTTACAAATGTGCAAATGGCAAACTACTTTGAAAAGCAGAACGTTGGAAGTCTTAGAATGCAACAGGCATTTATATTGTGTTTTTAATAGAACGTTTACATTCTTTAGAAATTTGCTTAGGTTCTATTGTTGCTTTGATATTTATTATTTACAAAAAAATATTTCTGACCTTATAAAATAAAAGTAGTTAATAATACGGGCGTCCGCGTCCCAAAGACAGAGGAAAATTATATATAAAAAATAATGACGATAGTTTGTATCCTGTTCCAACGTGATACAGTTTTTACTAGTACGGGGAGCAGAAGGCGCTTCCTCACACTGCGTAGTAAGTAATTGGCATTGTTCATTTTTTTTAGTATGCTCCAATTCGAAAACCATTTCGAGGAAAACCATCATTTATCCGATTTATCTTGTCCGATTTCAAAAATACTTTATGATTGCAGATATTTTTGTAAAAGTACTTTGAACCTTTGTTTGACCGAACGACCGGGTTTTTAGACAGAATCCAGCATCGAATGTTTGCCACAAAAATGAAAAAAAAAAATTTAGCCAAGGCAACTGTCACGTGTCACTGTCAAATCTACAAAACCATAGACAAAACCGTTTTTTTTTATAGCCAGCCGAACGAAGGCGATTGGGATTCTGTCTAAATTCACGAATTATCAAACAGCTAAAAAATATTTATTATTAAGTAACAAAGCTACGTAAAAGCATAATATTCAAATTAGTTGCTTGAAATAGTCCATTTTATCAAATAAAGGTGTTAAAAGCACAGCTTTAAAAAAATGAACAATGCCAATTGTAGGTAGTAAATGTAAGGAGTGCGCATTTAATAAGTTGATATTGCCAGTAGCGAGTAAGTAGTGAAACAATTGTTGTTTTTAATAAAGATTTTTTCGTTTTACATTTTCATTTTCATTTACAGGCCCAACTCTTTCCATACCTACATCCCTACCAATATTATAAATGTGAACTGTGTCTGCCAATCTGTTTTTGGGGACATAAAGCGAAATAAGAATTCCGCTTAAATCTTGAAAAAATACGAATAAATTAACTTCGTATCCTCCACGTGTATCATTCTAAGTAATTGACACAAAATCAGAAATTCGTTTTATTTACATAGGCAGTTAAAGTCCCTAACTAAACAATACACTATGTTCTAGAACGAGACATTCAAATTTGACCACATTGCCATGCAACATAAAGTCCAATATTGTCCAATATTAACATAACGTATAAGCAGGCAATAGCGGAATGGCCTCTTTAGATGAAGATTTACGACATACATACTTATAAATTTTTAAATACTATTCTCATGTTCTGTTGCTAGTCGTATTACGGTTAGAATGGAATTCCCATAATATTATGTCAGTATCTATATTATCTTATTATTATTATTATTATTATTGCATCGATAGCAGCGAATGCATTAGGGTCCTCGCCGTTCTAGTGTCTCGTATTATACTCGATTTCAAAAATTTGCATAAAATAATCAAAGCATTAATTCAAATGTGGCATAATAAATATGTTATGCTAGGAAATATAATTGAATTATGTAATAAACATATTACATAAAAAAGTACTGGAATAATTGTTTAAAAACGTATTGAATTTGATGATTTTAGCTATTTTTGATATTGTGGTTTTTCAATGAAAATCAAGAATTTCGCCGTTTGGCGTCTGTAGTGTATTTGTGGACTAAATTTTGCTTCAGAAAAGGACAATTTTTATTTAATTTTTATTCATTTTAACAATTTTATGAATGAGCCTTGAATGATAGCGGCGTAATCTCTTGAAAAAACGATGTTATAAGACCGTGTCGTGTTATAAAACGCCAATACAAATTAAAAAAATCTCTGTACTGCACTTAGTTTAGACGTCATCTTTTTAAAACCTTTCGAATATACTAAAAATCAGCCATGTCTGGTCTTAAAAACGCTTCCGAAACTTGTGATTTTTTTAGCGAAATGATACAGATTCGGTTGCGCACTCCTATAATGATTAAAATGGGGGTTCCCGGAAAATTTCAAATTTCCTCGCAGACGAAGTCGCGGACAATAGTAGGACTTGCTTAATTACGATAAACCATTAAGCGGAATGCCGTCCCGTCAATTATCTCGTTTGCTGTTAATTAATGGATGTTGGACAAACTTGATCTTGATACGGTTATGATGAAAGTTAAGTGTTTACGGAAAATTGATAAATATTGTTTAGTTCGTTTGGTGATTTGTAAACGAGGCGGTCTGGTGACTCAATAGATTTAATCATGGGTATTGATAATGTTAAATAGGATGCTAAACATAGTGAAATAAATACTACGAATTTAGTAAAATGGTAAATAATGTGTTGGGTATAGTATCTATTTGGCACGAGTAGGGCTCGGTATTCGAATATCATAATAATTCGAATAATAGCTAAGAAAGTATTCGTAATATTCGAATAGTAAATTTGGACAAAAATTGCAAACCTTAGGCACGAGTGATTGAGGTGTGAAAAGTTCGAGAATTTCATAATTATAAGCTTCTATAACGGTACGGAATTAACAAAATATAACATAGACAAGTTTTTGATTGACATTTTTAATGAATGCTTTTTGCTGACTGTACTTTTTTTATTGTAGTTGTATTGTTTGCATTACTTACATGCCTTATGTGTACCAAATTTAAAGCCAATCCAACCACTACAAATGGATCTAATTTGATTAGTAAGATTTGACTCAAATACACAAACCTCAACCAACGGGCCAACCTAATAAAAATCGTGTAAAAAAAATGTTTTTTCTTCCGACTAAGTTTCCGATCACAAAATACGTCGCGATCGCGTTTCTATAAAATATCAAATACTATGAAGACTGGTTGTTGTCGATTCGTACACACAAAAGCGTTTGAAATGTTTTTGTATTAAAAATGTACAACAGAGGCTTCTTTTCTTCGAGCGATATAGCCTGCTCATTGCAACTTCAAACTTCAAACTTATCTATTCTTTAATCTATGTCAGTATTGTTGGTGACTCTAGCTCTTTGGCGAATACTTTACCTAGCAACTAGATTCTACACAGAATATTATGCATGAGAAATGAATACCGCATAAATATAGCCCTTTTTGTGGAAATTTGTGTTTTTTTTTCTAGGGTTCTAAGCAATCGGTTCTCTTTACTAATTTGAATAAATTAGATTACAGATACTTGATTCTTCAATTTTGTATATTTATTAAGTTTTAAACTGAAATTCATTTCATGCTTTTTCCTCATTTGCTTAGATCCCTGAGTGAATGTTTTTAATATGGATGAATATGAATTAAAATGGACCAGCAGGGCTACCACGATTGCGCGCGAGAGCCGTGTCGCGCACGAGATATGCTACCCGTCTCTTTCTAGAATGAACAGTAAGAAAGATATGTGGGCACTCGTGCCAGTCGTGCAGAGCTACGTAAATCCTGATTCAATCAAAGTTCAATCTGTTACGAATCAATTTGTTGGACAGTAAATACACTCTTAACATGCAGCTGGAAAAATCACGTGTCTAATTGATTTTCTTTACAAAAGAACGCAAGTAAACGACGTCATGAATATGATGATGCGATTGCTATTCTGAACGGACTCTGCAAGTTCCTACCACCTGACCGATTTGCAATTACTACTCATGAAATAAACGACACAAGCAATCATTCACTATACTATACAATGCTCTTATTTATATTATTAATGAAATTGTCTTAACTATGTCAATAAACGACTAAGTAGGTATCAGTGCATAGGAATTTTTAGATATAGTAAATGAGACTGGCGACTTTTAAGTACTTACTCAAATTAGATTTTAATTGTTCATGACAGAACGAAAATATTGGAATAATTTGATTGACGAGTCTGACAACATTAGGTAAGGTAAACGTCCGGTGCTCGACAGTGCAAAGGAAAATATTATTTTAATGTGTCCTGATATTACGTTAATTTACACGTCTATACAAAACATATAATATTCATCTCTTATGGGAGATGTGACTTTACCTTTGTTAAAATAAGTGCTATTTGTTTTATATAATAAAATTTAAGTCAATAGGATTGTCAAAATAAAAAAACTCGTGCTTTTGCTGGCAGTTCTAAAAGATGTCATCCGAAAAACAGCGAAAAACACGAGGATTGTGTTAAAGCTGACTACGAAATTACATAATGGAATATGGAATGGAACTAACGTATTCCGTTGATAATATTTAAATTTCATGTTTTTACATTCCTGTTATAAAATAAAATAAATCGGCTCCACATTTTGAGCAAATATACCCAAAGTTTTGTGAAAAATGTCATGTCAAGCACAACATTGGGACTTGAATAATAACCTCATAGTCCCAATAAATGTCAGCCGTGCCGAGTTTCAGACTTGCGTCGGTATTCAGTCCCAATAGACAACACGCTTGTTTATCACAATAACAATGAACGAAATATACATTTAGTAACTTAAATATCTTCCCGTACATTCTAGTTTCAACATAATTATAAAATATGTTAGTAATTTATCGTTGAAGTATTTTAAATATCTCACCAAACACGAGCAAAGCCTAACCAACTGGGTAAAAAAATTTAGAGATTGATTGACATGACAACGTAATCGCAAATTAATTCATAAATTGAGAATATATGTCTGTATTTTGTAATTTGGCGCGTGAAATGCGAAAGCTACAAACATTTCTCAACTATTAAATCTAGTTGCGATCAAAGTAACGGTAATCTTATCTTATCTATCGCAATTGAAAGTATGGTTGACGAGCACCAGTACTGTGTCGAGCACTAGTACTTCTACCTTATAGCCGGTCGTTGACACGGCTTCGCTATCACAACTACCTACGACATTACTGGAAAATCGATTAAAACTAGTTTTAGTTACTCTAGTAGTGTAATTATAAAACTAGTCGCTTGAAAATGTTTCGTTTCTGTATATTCCATTCATTCTTCTGTTTTATTGCTACGAACCAAATTAACAGGTCGTACCTTAGTAGTAACACAAACTTAAGGAGTGAGTACTGTGCGAGAGTATTCAAAAAGACCCTCGGGTTTAGCTGTCTCACTCACCCCTATATTTGATGCTTGAATCCGCCGGTCGTACCCGAAACCCGAATGTTGTTATAGGAGCTCATGGACTGCACTACCTTGGGTAGGTCATCTACAGACCCAAGACCCAGATCTATTTGAGTTTGTTTGTTTGAGCTTTGACCTCCTTGGGAAATAAAATTTTGTACCACATTTTTGGTGCTCGTCATCTGTTGAATGATGTATTGTGTCTGTATGACACAATTCCGCCTTCTCTCGTCCCTGGTGAGCAGTAGATGTTCCACGGAAGCTTGTAATTGTGTCATTCAAACAGATGACGCTTAGCGACAAAAATTCGCATAGTAACAAAGTCACGTGACATTTAGTAATAGATACAAAAGTTTACCTTATGGCTGGTATAGGGGTAGATATAGCACGCATCATGGAATGACGAGGATCCGGGTTTGATTCCCGGCCATAGCTTTACTTTTCGGATTTTTCCATGTGTTCTAATATTCAGTGTCGTTTACAAAATTAATTTCTAACGGTAAAAGTAAACATAAAAAAATCAAGAAGTAAAAATTCTTGATTCATTTTGATAATAAGACATAACGTAATGACGTATAGACGGACTTTACATAACCGCTATCAGATGCGATGGATTTGTTAATATGTTCCGAAATATCGCAACACAAACATACTGTAGGTAAAGCGCGCAAGAGCATATTTACATATTTTTAGCACCAGAACAGCTACTGGACTATTATATTCTTTATATCAACATAGCCTAGGTCTTGTTACCTCATGCTTTGTCTACAAAACAAATGACCGATGTGAATCCACGCGGACTTACAGCTAGTTTCTCCATGAAACACTCTAAAAACATAAATACATGTTTATCAATGTTGTCTTAAACCGTTTAAATACCTACTTACATCACGTTTTTATACCGCACGGGTTAGACAGCGTGGGGTCACAAGACCAAAAGGCCGCTTTTAGCGTGACTGAGGGCATATCGACGGAAAAAGGAATGAAAATAGTGATGGGAACGGTTGCTAGCCGCATTGCCTATGTAGGGTATATAACATGATGTCTAAGATTTTTGGTCATTTTGTACTACAAAACAGGGATGTTCCGGATATATAATTTCGGATTCGGATATGTATATTGATATTGGTAAAATATAATATCGGTTTCGGTTACGGTTATGGATATTAAATTATTTCGGATTATCCGATAGTTTCGGTTACAGATATTAAATTTTTAACGAACTGTAAAATGAAATACAATACGACTAAACGAGCGCGCGGCTGGTCTGCCGGCCGGGCAAAAACAAAAACTTGTCTCGACGTGTGTGTCATATTTACTAAGTACCTAGTATTTAGTTAGACTCCGCCCTATCCGAAACTATCCAAAACTTTTATATCGTATTCGGTTACGGTTACGGATATTTTTTTATTCCGGATATCCGATAGTTTCGGTTACGGATATGGATATCCATAACAACACTGCTGCAAAACAGTACTTTTCATTTAATATTCATCCCCCAGAGAGAGAGATTGACGCAGGCAACGGCCGGAGGTCACAAAAGGCTGCTTATCACTTGAATGAGGTCCGACGTCCAACCACATCGCATACGGGCTTAATTACTTAACGAATATTTAGAATAACATTTGAAATTTTGTCATAATCGTTTTAATTATCTGCTAGAAGACTTCCATTGTCGAATAAAGGCCTAATAGACTACAGGCCCACGTACAAAAAATGTGGGTCATATGAACCACCAGGTGACGTATATAGGACGATATAAGAGCATAAAATAATAAGATTCAACACTATGCCGTCACTTGTAAGCTGTCCAACTGGGTGCTGGTGAGAATTCAAAAGTGCAGGTAGAGTGAGTACATTTTGGTCATATGATCATGTACGGCATTTTTACCATCGATAGATCCATGAAAAATATTAAGAAAGCGCGCAGTGCCGTAAAAAAATGGTGAGCCACAAAGTCGATATTTTCTTTTGATTTTCTGACAATTTCGAGGGTAAATTTGGTCATTTGATTCTGTACGGCATCAGTTTTATACTGTTTCAATACAGCTTCTAATCCATTATTCCGCAACGCCGTACAAAAATTGTGCGACAAGGGGACAAAATCGAGGGTTGCAACCCCCTCTTTTTCCGTGGTCCGGGGGGTGATTTGACACAACATAAAATTAATTTATTTTGGAAGTATTTTATGCATAGATAATATTTTTTTACATGCCGTACATTTTCGTTGGTCCAAAGGTTTGTAGGGAAAAAACACTAAAGGAACGAACCCATAGAACGAAATGTATGAAAAAAATGGTCTGCATTAAAATGTACGGCATAATTTTTTCCTAATTTATTTATCTTAATACTATATAAAACAAAGGAAAAATTTAGAAAATTGCTATGTTCTATTAATCTATGAATATTTAAACTTTTGCAAATTCAGTTTTTGTATTTCTCTATAATTTTTTTTAGAACAGTTTCTTTTGAACGGCACTACTATATAACAGTTGTATTTTACAATATCATGTTAAAAAAAAAGTTGCCGTACAGTCAAATGATTTTACAGCTTTATAAATCAAGTATACCATGAAATTAAGATAATCATTCAAATGAACAATAATTTTTTGACGGCATTATTTGTAATAGTACTTTTGAGTGCTAGATAATGTTTTGGAACCGAAGCCGTACTGTTTCAAATCACCCCCCGGACCACGGAAAAAGAGGGGGTTGCAACCCTCGATTTTGTCCCCTTGTCGCACAATTTTTGTACGGCGTTGCGGAATAATGGATTAGAAGCTGTATTGAAACAGTATGAAACTGATGCCGTACAGAATCAAATGACCAAATTTACCCTCGAAATTGTCAGAAAATCAAAAGAAAATATCGACTTTGTGGCTCACCATTTTTTTACGGCACTGCGCGCTTTCTTATTATTTTTCATGGATCTATCGATGGTAAAAATGCCGTACATGATCATATGACCAAAATGTACTCACTCTACCTGCACTTTTGAATTCTCACCAGCACCCAGTTGGACAGCTTACAAGTGACGGCATAGTGTTGAATCTTATTATTTTATGCTCTTATATCGTCCTATATACGTCACCTGGTGGTTCATATGACCCACATTTTTTGTACGTGGGCCTGTAGTCTATAACTGTAACGCCAGCATGCCGTCTGTTTCTCGGTTTCCAATCACTCTCGCGATGTGGTCGTTTCAGCGTAAGTTGGACAACTCAAACGCAGGGGACTCAAAAACAGGGATGTTATAAGTTTCACGTCAACTTCTCTCTCTCTCTCTCTCTCTCTATCTATCTTTCTCTCTCTCTCTCCCTCTCTCTCTGTGTGTGTGTCTGTCTGTGGCCACGCAGATCTCAAACGAATGGATTGAGTTCGATGTGTTTTTCTCATCTGAAAGCCAGTTTTCTTGCGTTGTTCTTAGCCATGTTTGGTAAACATTGATCCAGCACTTTGAAGCGTATCTATCAGTTCTTTTCCAAAATGATGTACCTAAGGCATTTTTGGCAAAAAAAAATATTTTTTTTATGCATGATTACTCGATTAATTTATTATAGGTAGGTGTGTAGGTACATGTTTAGATTTCTATAATGATTGCGTGGAAGGTTAATTTTTTTCGAATGAGTTAGAAAGAAAGAACAAAGAACATAATGTTTATTGGTAGTCGACACAGCTATCACACTACATAATAAAAAGCAAAGTCGCTTTCCGCTGTCTGTCTGTCTGTCGGTCTTCCCTATGTATGCTTAGATCTCTAAAACTACGCAACGGATTTAGATGCGGTATTTTTAAATAGATAGATTAATTCAAGAGGAAGGTTTATATGTATAATTCTACGTCGACGAAATCGCGGGTAGAAGCTTTATAAAATAAGGAAGTCCGTGGAAATTGAGTTCTATGGACACTCCCCAGTACTGACTAAAATATTCGACTTGGTTTATTCCTATTTTCAAGCTATTTTCAAAACGCACTCGCATTTTAATCTAATCTACATACACACTTAGGGGCCATACACACTAGCGATTTGTCCGGCGATTACTCAGCAATTTGTCCGGCGATTTGCTTGCCGCGAGTTCGCGAGGTCGCGGCGAGCACGCGGCGAGCATGCAGGTCACTGAGCAAATCGCTGAGAAATCGCTTTTGTATCGCCTTTATACCAGATATCAAGTCATGGTAGAAGTGAGTGAAATGCGACTTGTAAAATTTAAGCTAGTTAAACTTTACTAACAAACAAGTAAGCCGGGTAGGTACCAAATAAAATATTGAATTATACTTACCTAGTTAGACATTTACCTAGTAACAACTGTGAAATGTACCTTCTGCCATAACCATTAACTCAAATAATATTGACATGGTGTCATTTGAAAAACTATTTACATATCTACCTAGGTACAACGTAAAAAATAAACTGTCGTGAGACTTTAGTGAACATTTCTTGGGTATCTTTTCTGGTTGAAAAACATAAGTCTCTCAATTTGCTGTTATTATTTGACAGCAAATATATTTAGCCGATACACATGTAATAGTTCATTCATTGTGTAAATTAACCGTTAAACAAAATCAAATTAGTGTTGCTCCAGTGAGGTAATTGCCAAATAATTGAGTTCTTTTGATCCCTTGCCGTATCGTTAGATATTACTAGCTTTTCTTATACAATAAATATACTAGGGATAGATAAAATGTCAGGTTGGTTGGTCAGGATTCAAACGAGCTTTTTGCATAGCTGAGCTTAGGTTACCGTCTTGGCCATCTTCAAGGGACATACAAAGATAGAAATAACAGCACCACGTGGTTCACTTGTAGATACAGCTAACGAATGTTCGTAATCACAAAGTATCTCTTTTAACTATCATACGTTTAGAAATTGTAACGACGCTCCGACATGAATTTAAGATATTTAAGGACTAGCTGTTTCCTGCGACTTCGTCTGCAAAAAACTCGTTTATCAGTATCCCACGGGAACTATGTAAATTTATTCCAGACTGTCTATCTATGTCCAAATTTTATCCAGATCTGGGCTGCCGCAAATGAGTAACAAACATCCATACTCACAAACTTTCGCATTTATAATATTAGTAGGATTTACTTTATGTTTTTATTAGTAGCGCCGCAAGGGAAATAAAAGAAAGAAAGAAAAGAAAGAAGACATTTATTCCTTTTTGCAAGACACACAAATATAAGAGAATACACACTGTTTAAAATAGAAAATAAACAAGACATATAAAAAGAGATCATCAGCGTTATGTGTCTTCGCAAAAGTGAAACGGTCGCTGGCTCAGCATTACGCTGGGAAATATAGATGTTATTCGGAAAAAGCAAATGTTAACAGGGTGACTTCTAAGGCCAGGAAAGACAAATAAAAATCAAGTCAGTCCTGACTCTTCGGGTATCCCAACGTCTCCATGGCGGCTATACTCTTCCTGTACATACGAGTATATTATGTATTGTGTTCATAATTTTCCTTTTTTACGTAGAGTAATTTACACCCCCTGTATTATGTTTCAATAATCGTTATGCTTGCACGCACAACCACTATTAAAAAAAAACTTGTTACATTTTATTCAATACCTTCATACAAGAGCGGTAAAAACAAATGAAAATTGTATTATTTATAGCGGTAATGCCTGTTATCGCGCTCTGCGTCTACCAAAGGACATTAAAAGATAATTGTGCGACTTAGGTCATTGCCAGGGATAAAATGCGCGACCTTTACAATATTATATACCTAACGGCACAGTTAGAGCCTATGTGGTACTATCTCGCAGTGAGATAATACTAGAGCTTGCCTTCTAATACCCTTCTAGAGATTGGCGTTGTAAATATGAGAGAGTTCCATGTGTAGTTTCACGTGCAATGTCTGTTGATGTTTAGGCATGTACTTATGTACCTATATCAGGGTAAATGCATTTACTATTCATTGTTATTATTATTTGTTGATATCAACATACAAGGCTAATTTTAGTCTGAAACATACTTGCCATTATCACTGGATTCAGGGTTACGTAAATAATCTAGTTAAACATATTATTATTTATAATGCATTTCATTCAAAATGATAGGTAAATAAATATGGCTCTATGGTTTGCATTGATACGTGTTAATATTTAATATCATGCTAAATGTGGCCTTTAGGTCTTGTTACCGCACGCTCTGTCAACCCCGTAAGGGATATAGACGTGATTTTGTGTATGTATGGAGTTACATTTACAATAACTAAATACCTACCTAGTTGTGGACTATGTAACTACTACGACTAATGTAATGTCACATTGTTCTACATCACGCCAACGAAAGTTTCTTAACGTGGATGCATGAATACTACTTGCAACTCTCTTCCTTCAGACTTCGGTCCCCAGGCATAACATCAGCCTGGAGAGAGATCTCTCTATTGTGACGCTTCCCACACCGGTAAGTAAAAAAACTTAACGTTACTTGTTCCAAACAGTTATCTTAACGTGAGGAAAATTCGCCTAACGAAATCTCTTTTTCAAAGAAACAATGGTTATGCGGTGCTCTCCCAAAGTGGTCGTACCCATTGCACTAAATAAAAACCTCTCACACATCCTCTCTCTCTCTCTCTCCTACATATTGGGACGGAATGGGGCCGCTCATAGCGACAGCGTGCAATGAGAGCTTTGGAATGATGAATATGAAGTTGGAACCTTAACCAGACCGATGTTTCTTAGTGTGTCTAGTAAAATTTTGTTTTTGTTTTGTGATTATCTATCGTATTTTATTGACCCGGCGAACTTCGTACCGCCTGACAGTCGATTATTGATTTTTTTTAATACTTATTCTGCTATTCGGGACGCCGGGTCAGCTAAGAAACAGCTAATAGTTTGTATATTAATAAATCCCTACTATTTTAATTTATTATGTATGTAATGAAAATTATTTAATTTGCAATGATATTTCAAACACAATATCTGTATTGTTTATGAATAAATGAAAATATGAATATTACATATGTCAATTGTTTTGCCTTTGCGGAGCCTCTCCACTAACACTTAAACTTTATGGTATGGTATTAAAGTTCAAATTGACTTTTAACAATTATTACGAATCTTTTGTGTGGGAGTATAGAAAAGTGTTGTTTTTAGACTTTTTCAGGCAATTTAAAAAAAAATCTCTACGTAAGACGTATTATCGTACTTCAAAGAATATTCTAAAAAAATAATTACCTAGCTAAATCGGTTCAGCTGCTCTCGAGATTTGCGCTTAGCAACACATCCAGCGATTCATTTTTATATTATAGAATAGAGAATAGATAATGTAGGTATGGAATAAATTCATTTAATTTACATTAATATAATTTAAGTAGTTCAGCTTAGTTTCGTTTCGTTCCATTTCGCTTCGTTCCGTACCTTCTGTTTCGTTCCACTTCTTACCACCTATTTCTTTTCATTTCATTTCAGATCTCGCCTCATCTCCTCTCACTTAAGTCCTTGACATTTAAAAGTTTTTTTAATTATGCGGGTGTTATGCAAAACCGGTAGCTCAACAAACATTACAAACAGGAAGGAAACTCGAATCTATCTAGCCTACAGATAACAGTTTATGACTTTTATGTATACACTAAGTTAAACATACGCGTTGTTCTAAACTTAGAAATGAGACGTAATTGCAAAGATAAACAATTTTAGATACGTATTTATTTACTGCGCTTACTCCATTCCCGCAAATACCAATTACAGCACGAGTCACCGCTACCTTGTTACACCGTTAGATTGAATAAGAACGAATAATGTTTCTTTTGCCTTTATAGAGGAAAAAAAAAACACTTTCCTATACCAACATCTATTTAAATAAGTTAGGGGCCAACTTCCATGCTGGCCTGGGAGCAAAGAAAAAACATAGAATGTACCAGTTGCTTCTCTTCCCGCGCAAATGGTAAAAACCCATTGAGGGAATGGGCGAAAATCATAGGAATCATGTTATAGGATAGGCGATGCGGCTAATAACCCATCAGTATTTTGATTCCACTTTCCACCTCTACGCCCTCAGTATCTTGCTAAACGTGGCCTGTAGGTATTGTTGCCTTAGGCTCTGTCTACCCCGTAAGGGATAAAGACGTGATTTGTGTACGTAATTCGATTTTTTTTATAACAGTGGGACCACGGGTAGCGATAGCGACCCGTACTATTATATCAAAATCAAAATCAGAATAATTTATTGCAAATCACATTACAGGCATAAGATGCAATATTTTGATTAGGTCTACATGTGACACCCTGCAAGGGCACGGCAATATGTACAGCTCTTATACAAAGAGCAAAGTGCAAAGTGGCAATAATCCTATCAAAAACATGTGAAATGTGAAATGAGAGCCAAGTTCAACACTAAAAATGCTGTCCTAGAGTAAATTAACAGTGAAAAGTGCGCCTAGAATCTAAGCGCAAAACACTCGCGAGATCTCCACTTTGGACTACTCGTCATCGCCATTGATCGGTTTGACAGTTGTGACATCGAAGATGTAGATTGTTTCCCACTTTTGGACTGGTTCACAGGTAATATGGCATAATATTTTGAACCGGGTAAATGCAAATACAATTTTTCCGGAATAAAACTATCTCTATACCAAATTTCAACTACGTTAGTTCAGTGGTAAGCGTAAAGAGATAACAGTCAGACATACTTTCGTATTTATTATATTAGTGTAACGTGGATTGGATATTCTAAAGTCCTTGTTCGTTAGTTTCATGGTCACGCAATATGCAACTTGTGTTATTGTCTTGACACAACTAGGTATGAAGTCAGTTAAAAAGTGGTTGATACTGGCTGTAACTGGACTCTTCCGTCGCCCTGAAGTGGTACCCGTTTAAACAACTTCCTAAGTCACGTGTATGGTCACGGGTGCGGGTAGCGCTGTGGTCTTTATAAATCTGGAAGTCGGACTTTGTTGTTTATAAAACTGGATTTTGTTGTTATACTCAGGTCTGATGATAAAAAAAGGAGTATTTTGTTTGAGGTTGCGTTGCGTCTTTTGATACTCGGAGCGATTTTTGAAAGGACGTCAATCGGAATTCGTGAAGAATGTTAAATATTACAGCCCTAAGGCCAGAGACGGACTGCTCTCGTTATTCTAGCCGTTATACAGACTCGTTATACTAGCCTTTGCACGAGAGTAATCGTGTTATGTACGGAATCGACTTCAATTCAACCCGACTGCTCTGAATTTTGTATTACAAATCACCCCGTGTGACCGCTTAGAGCTGTTAACACTGCCTCCTCTAAGCGGACAGTCTACGGCCGGCCAAATTTAGCTTGTCAATTAATCGAAAATTTAATTTGAGCTCTATTTTTGCAGCAGTACAGAGCATAATATGCGGATGCGGCGTCGTCTCCGTATTGCATCGGTGACATTACAAAGTCGAGTCGATTCGAGGCCACCACAGGAACTCTTGTCGTGTTAAAATATACCAGTGTCTTTGTTACCTAAATTCCTGCATTTTCAAGGGTCTGGTGTCAACTGGGACGATGTTATGAGGTTTTGAAAATACGTCGAAACGGTTCGAGAAAAGGTAGGTAGTGCCCCGCCTTCTTTTTTTTTGTCTTGGCGGGGGCGGGGGCATTACCGTTCTCCCAGATCGTGGTCACACTGTCAGAAAACAAGGTAGGTATTTGAACTGAGTTTCAGGCTATTGTTCCAGAATAAGGGCAATGCCCGGAGAGTGTTTATTGCGTTTTGTTAGGTTAAGCTGTAGAACGGATTTTTTGAAATTAAACTGTCTTCAGGTAACCGGGTTACGTGAAAGACATTTTACATTTTAATATTGCCAGTTAATGTTACAATTTGGCCGTCTTCAAATCAAGGGTGAAATGACCTTTACAAGGCAAGCGTGGTCCATCTTAGAACACATCTTATCTTTGATTACTTTCGGGCGAAATTGCGGTCAAATGCGCGCCATCCTATTGTTTCTACATTACTGTTGTTGCTAACGTTACAGGAATGCAAATAATTGCCATTAGGCCGGGAGATGTCGACAGAAAATTTTCTGGACATTTGTACCAGTATGGCGGTTCTTCAGGGGTCTAATTAAGTAATAGCAAAAAGGAAAATGATGGTCATAACGCTAGCATTTTCCGATAGTCGATAAAAGAAGGAAGTAGCTTAATCCCATACTTCTCGGGTGTGATTGGTCAGTACGAAATTCTTCGTGCTCTGCAACCGTATCTATCAAAATGATTGAAGTTTTTAATAATTCGCAGCATTGCCAAATCAACTTTCTGACTTGTTACAAATTTTATCTGGTTCCCACTGAAAAACAGCGTTGCGGCTTGCCGCAACATTATGCTGAGTGGGGTCCATTTTACACCATATCGGTACCTATTCCTTAGTATATTGTATTTCTCCTTGTTTTATGTCTACTTGTATCGAATGTGTGTAAATAAATGTTTCTCTCTCTCTCTCTCTCTCTTACATTTCATTTAAATTCGGTTAACTGATAGAGTGTTGCCCGACTTACTTTCGGTTAGCAAGTTTGCTGGCATTCGTGTTGTCACACTAGTGTTTACGTTTAATTTTTAATGCTAAATGGGTCCCACTGAAAAACAGCGTTGCAGCCGTCACACCCAACATTTTGCTGCATGGGGACATTTTAAACTATTCGTTACATACATACTCACATACATACAAACATACACAAATGACGTCTTTATCCTTACGGGGTAGACAGACCCTAAGGTGGCCAGACCTAGGTCACGTTTAGCAAGATTGTGGGCGTATAGATGGCACAAAATGGAATGGCGGCAAGAGAAGCAACTGGTACATTCTATGTTTTTTCCTTGCTCCCGGACCACGATGGAAGTATTCGGTACAGTTGTCTATATTAATTGTTATCATCTTCAGCTCACGTCTCACTTGTGGGCACAAGCCTCCACTCAAATTGTAAGGGCAAATAGGGCAAAAACTAAATTAGGGTATAATAAATTGTCTGATTTCCAAATAATGTACTTTTTTTTCTGTTTGTCGAATTTGTGTGTAAATAAATTCCTCCCTCTTTCTTTCTCTCTATTAATTAAGTAATAATGGGATTACAAATAAGAAAACAAGATAGTACGGTTGGTTGTCTCAAGTTTTTATTGTAGCCAATAACAAGAAGCCTCCGTGTGTCGTTCAACCGTTAGATGCCGACGCTGTCGCCTGGTTCTACTGACGTCATCAGACTGGTCTGCGTATCCTGTGAACAAGGTAAAAAAACGTTAAAGGTGATTTCTTTTTTATTACGCTGCCTTAAGAGGACATTAACGGGTTTTATTTAGTGTTCTACGAGACAATTAATTGATTTATCGTAATTCTTGACTCTACGCAATCAAAGGAAACCATAACAAACACATTAAGATAACAAAAAAATACAAATACAAAATATGCTATCGTTAAATTATTTGACACATTTGAATGAAAATTTAATCAAAACTGAAATTGTTAAGAGTGTAAGAGATAAAATAAATAGGAATAAGGTAAATTACAGATGAAAATGTAAACTGCAACAAACCTGTTAATCGAACAGAATCCTTGAAATATTTCACTGAAGTCACTTAGGGACCATCTCTCTTCACCTCTGCTTGGCGAATCGGCTCCCAAAGTCAGAGATTGACGATGATGCCACTGAGGATGTACTCCCGGAGACTGTTCCCCCAATCTTCGTGTGGATATCCTTCTTCTTTCTAAAGCCTAGCTTGTCTTCCTTCCCGATAAAACGGTCCAGAACCTGCCTCAAAGCTGAGTGCTTCCTCTCAAACGGATTGGTAAACATGGTCACAGCACTGTCACAAACAAGTTTTAATCACTTCACAGTTCTCGTTGCTGTTGCGACGTGATCTCGCTGCGAGTGTCAAAGTATGTTTGGCGTTAGCAAGTCTGTCGCTGCCTTTTATAATGGCGGCCATGTGCGTAGATGCACCAGGTCATCACCTGCGGCGTCATCACCGGGTACAATATTTTGACCGATATTAATGTCTATTAGATAGAATAACTAATAAAATGGTTTGTGACGTCAGGGCTTTGAATACAGTTAATATCCCCAGGGTAATTATGTTTATCACTAGCTGACCCGGCGAACTTTGTTCCGCCTTAAATTTGAAAAATTCCAGTGGTTTGGGCTGTGCTATCCCGCGGGAACAATGCAATTTTCCGGGATAAAAACTATGCTATGTCCTTTCCCGGGACTCAAACTATCTGTATACCAAATTTCAACTAAATCGGCCCAGCGGTTTAAGCGTGAAAAGGTAACAGACAGACAGACAGACAGAGTTACTTTCGCATTTATAATATTAGTAAGGATTTAGCTGTCGTTTGTTGTTTTTTTTAAAAAGAAAGAAAGAAAGAAAGAAAGAGAAACATTTATTTACAGACATTCGATACACGTAGATATAAAACACGGAGAAATACAATATACTAAGGAATAGTAAGTAGTGTAAAGTGGACCCCACTCAGCAGTATGTTTATTTGGTGGTATTAAGTTACCAGAGCTCATAAGGCGACCCTTTAACGTTTTATTTCATTTTTGAAATCCAAACAAGTGCTCGAGCTTGCAAATCAATACGACTATAATAAACATGAAAGCAAAAAGTGACTTCAAAAAAATTTGATACATTACAGTCGAACATAGAACCATCTCGTTGTTTTTGAAGTCTGTTATAAATTAGTAAATTATAATGTTGATACTTAATCAAAAACTGTTTGGTATTAGCGTTATAGCGGAAAAAATGCAAGCTTCTTAACTTTTTTAAGAAAAAGACGAGCTTGTGATCGTAAAAAATTACATGTTTTATCGAGACCCTGTTTATTAATGCTGCACGATTTGCGTCACATACTGGATGTGCGCGTGAGCATCGTAATCCTGTTTCAGTGTAACTTGTGTTGATGAGGTTGGAGAGACCGCGCTAATGTAGACATAGACACGTCGTGCAAAATCCTTTCCTATAGTAACATAGCTTTTTTTTTTTTTTCTTTTTTTTTAATTCCGAGTTCGCTACAATTTCAATAAGTATGTTGTTGTTGTTTTTTTCTTTTTTATTATTATTAAATTGTCGCGTAATTCGGCGTGCCTCATGGCATAGGCCTCCTCCGTGTATTGGAGGGTTTGGGCTGTAGTTCCCACGCGCGCCCAGTGCGGATTGGGAACTTAACACACACCATCGAATTTCTTCGCAGATGTGTGCAGGTTTCCTCACGATGTTTTCCTTCACCGAAAAGCTCATGGCAAATTTCAAATGTAATTTTCACACTTAAATTCCGAAAAACTCAGAGGTCGCGCCCGGGATTTGAACCCACGACGCTCTGTTTGAGACCAAACCACTAGGCTACCACGGCTATAGTATTATCTCGGAAATGTTCGTATTTGTATTATATTTGTCATGTTACTTCAGTCAAACTCAACACGTCGGCATCATTCGGAAGTAATTCGTGTGTTCACGATGGGAAAGGGTTATTTACTACTACGTCTGTACATTTAATTAATCTGTCTATCTATCTAATACCTTTAAACGAGTAATTATTGTTTATATGCATACATAGATACACAAATGACGTCATTATCCCCGTAGACAGAACCCAACGTAGCGAGGCCACGTTTAGCATGATTGTGGGCGTACAGGTGGAAAGCGGAATCAAAGTAGTGACGGGTTGGGTGGGATATAATTTAGTATGCAGGTGGTTTCGGGGATGATAAATCGATCTAGATAGGTTTCATTTTTAGAAAACGTACCAAAAAAAAATACCGAGCACAGCTCGGTTATCCAGGTACTATCATTAAACCGCAATAAGAATAAGTTTAGAGCTAACAGTTATTCCATATACTTACGTCTAATTGTTTACGAAATGACAGATCTTTTAATCCAATTCTGATCGTGGTTTAGTAGGTACTAATTACGTGACATGCATTCTAAGAACTTCAAAACAGTAGGGTACGAGCTAGCAAAGGAGGGCTTTTGTATCGATGAATAAAGACAAGAACACAGAATAGTATATTTTGTAATGAGAGATCAAAGAAAGCCAGACAAACCGGAGGTGGTTACTGGTTAGTCCAGTGGATCCTAACCTTTTCAGTTCCGTTACCGTTTTTACCTAACTAGGGTCACGTATTTTACCCATTACGGATGAGCTTATTCGTTCTTAAAGCAAGGAAATTATCCAGCCAATCAGCTCATGACCCCCGCGAAAAACCAATTTTACCCCCGAGGGGGTAATTACCCCCAGGTTAGGAAACCGGGGGTTAGTCACACGAGCGTTAGCCAGGGCGACTGAACGTCCGAGGGTTTTGATGGCTGTCAGTCCTGAAGTATTACGTGATTCTTTTTATTAAACTTTTATTTTAAGGCATAAAAAAGGAAACGCAATGTTGGTACTAAAGGCTTTTGAGTTTGGTCAAGTCATTCAAACTAAATTAAAAAAAAAACTTGTCTCTACAGCCTGGTTCAATAAGAAAGGTATGGCTTCCGTATTTCTTTTTAATTCCACCCCGTTTCCCTACTTGGAAATTGGTCATACCATACTTGATTGTGAATATTGCCATTAAAAAAAAGGTATGGCTGACATATACACTTTGACAAATCTAGAGATGAGGCTTCATTGTGACAACCTGCATATTTAACGATTATCGATTATAATATATTTTAGTAGCTACAATAGTCGGTTCCATTAAAATGTCGACTACATATTATTGATTTATAAATAAACTAGCGACCCGCCCCGGCTTGGCACGGTATATTATGCATGTATTATACACATAAACCTTCCTCTTGAATCACTCTATCTATTAAAAAAAACCGCATCAAAATCCGTTGTGTAGTTTTGAAGACATAAGCATATAAACGGACTTGAGGACAGAAAAAGCGACTTTATTTTATACTATGTAGTGATGATGCTATTTCGATATAATAGGAGTAATACTTAAGTCAGTTTCCTAAGATATAAATAATTATAATTCCTATTTTACGCTTTTTGACAGGTCGTGCTTTTTCAACAAAACAGAGGTTTTATAAACAATTATTTAACATTTATTTAATTGATATTCTAAGGAATCTATTTAAGTATGGGTATCCAATAAATTCGATTTGTATTGTGTAGTGACTATAGAAGAATGCAAAATAGTCACTTCTTATTTAATAGGTTGTCTTTAGATTTTCTGTATAGTTATATTCGTTCACCGGTATACCTAGTTTTAATGACCATAGAACGTAACCTAACAACGTCTCGTAAATAATGACATTTATTTGTTGTCAATTTGTATTGTACCTACGTGAAAATGATGTAAACGCAAAAATCATCGCCGTGATTATTTTTAGAACGTTATTAATGCAGTACCAAGTATTGATTTATTTCTAAGTAATTTAATTTTGTTTTTATTTTGCTGTTAAAACTTTCGTGGATACTAACAGTTATATTTTATGGCTCTGTCAGCCATACCTTCCTTATTGAAACAGACCGTAGACACTAAACAAGCACTTTTTAGCCTTGCCACGAAAGGCTATATTGACGTAGGTATTGACGTTTAGAGGATGAAGAGTGAAAAACATAGGTATTATATACCTACAGGTCTTGTGGATCGTACCTAGAATTCCGTTACCGTGACGCGAGTAAATTTATACACTAGGTATACCGAGCGAAGAGACGTCATACATAGATTTAAAAATCTAAATCCTTTCAATTTTGAAAGGGACCATGAAAGCGTCATCAGTTTTCTGTAGGTATCATCAGTCCGGGGTGCAGTTCTTCCTTTCATACTCTTTCCGCAGGCATTCGATGGAGGGAACGGTGATACTTTATTCAAATATACTTTATTATTCGTTTCGTGAGTCATAGACGGTTCTGGCTGAAAATCAGTGCTGCAGGTGTCTAACACCTCAGCGTAATGCTGAGCCAGCGACCGTTTCACTTTTGCGAAGACACACAACGCTGATGATCTATTTTTTATGTCGTATGTTTTATTTTGTTGTACCTTGTTTATTTTCTATAAAAATTATTATCTTATATTTGTGTGTCTTGCAAAAAGGAATAAATTTCTTCTTTCTTTCTTTCTTTCTTTCTTTATTTTAAATACTCGCTTTTGCAAATGTCTCGGTGACCCGATTACGTCTTAAGAACAATCGTTTAATAACATTACCATTTTGGGGCCTTGAAACTAAAGAGTTACATAAAAGATCGTAATTTAGTGATCGTGACGTTTTCAAAATGACTTAAGCATTATTTAGACACGAAAGCTGTAAATTACAGCGGTTATCTTTACAAGCTTTACCAATAGATGTGTGTGAATGTATCTCCTGATACCACACGCCAAATAAATCGTTTATCGTGACAATAGCTTATCGCTATCGTCCGCCTTTTGCTGACCTCAAATGACCCCCACAGTACATCTGGTGCGGCGAGATTAGTTTTACACAACAAGTAAAATAAATTGTAGATTGTACAATTAGAGCATAAAACAAGCCATTTCACAAAAATGGGTTTGGTCTTCCAGTTTTACTCTCAGCTTTTCGATTCGATTGCAAGGAAATAAAACAAACTCGTAGACATTGTATAATAATTGTATAAGATTAATTTAAAAAAAATTCAACCACACCGCAAAAAATTCGGCTACTATGACAGATAATTAATTTCCCGCCACAAAATTATTCTTTGTTTTTCTTCAGGTTGTGTCATTCGACCATAGTCAGATCCTTAACTCCAAGTTACAAAATAAATATTCGTTTTTACGTACTTTTTTATCTTATCTCATAAAACATGTTTATTAAATGAAGATGTATATTGTGTAGGTACGTGGCTGTAAAAAACCTGGTTGCCTGAGCCTTAAAAGAAGAAAAACCTTAATGCACGAGAGCATAACAATTTTGGGTAGCATATTCTCTCAACATAAAGAACAACTTTACGAGCGTGAGAAGTGAAATAGTACGTTACATTCCGGGGTGGTAAAATAAAGAATGTCACAGATAAATTGCTACTTACGGCCCGGGCCGGAGTGACGTAAAATAATTTCAAGCCCTTGTTATCGACCAACTGCCCATCGCTGTACCTGTTTGTCACGAGAGCGCTATTTTCGAGGCTAATATTACTAAACTACCTTTTTCCTGTGACTACTTTCGCGTAAACTTCATTTCTCGACATAGTAAGGTCTCAGTCTTTTTTAACGCATTCGCTGCCACCAGCCAAGCCCGAGACTTCTCCAGGTACCATAGACGCACATGTGCGTTCAATTGCCTCTACAATTATGACAACGGCATCGAGCGAAAGTCACGAATTAAATGTTAATAAAAGTAACAGTGATGGAGCCACCTCAATGTATAGATGTGAACGAATGTATAGATGACATTGCACTGAGAAGAAATATGTATTATAGATGTTTAGTCCTTAAGAAAATATCTTATTTGAAGATACCTAACGGTCTGGATACATTGGCGCTCTGCAAGTCGATTCTAGAACTTTTCGACAAATAATTAAAACAGTTAACATGTGAACAGGTAATTGGTTGTGTAAATAGACAGAGTAAAGAGAAACTTTTATCTACGCATTAAAAAAGGGTTCGTGAACTCAACAAGGCCGAAGCCTCGTTGTCTAAAAATATTGTTTTATTTTAAATAATTATTATTTGCGTTGTTTTGTAGCAACAGGTCGTACATCCACGCACTCGTATTTAGTAGCGCGGTTGTAGTGTCCGAGATATTGCGGATCTTAAAAATCAGTTCAAACCTCCAATTTTAAGGACAATTTGCTAAAAAAATGTGCTATTTTAACCATTTACTCTGACAATGGTGTCACTTAAAGATTAGTAAAGTTTCACCAAATGGAACATTGTAATTTGACTGATTTGGAACGTAAATAACAAAGAAATGTCCGTTTCATTTATTGATACATACACACATACACAAATCACGTCTTTATCCCTTACGGGTAGACAGAGTCTAAGGTAACAGGTACTTACAGGCCACATTTAGCAAGATTGTGGGCGTATAGGTGGAAAATGGAATCAAAATAGTGATGGGTTGCTAGCCTCATCGCCTATAACATGATTTCTATTATTTCCGGCCATTCCCTCGATGGGCTTTTACCATCTGCGCGGGAAGAGAAGCAACTGGTACATTCTATGTTTTCTTTGGCTCCCAAACCAGCATGGAAGAAAATGCTGGTATCAATAATAAAATACCGACGTTAAGCGCCATGGAGTGCGTACCTATATGACTTAAAAGACTTTGACAACTTCACAATTAGGTAAGTAACAAATATTTCTGACGCGACAATTGACTTTGTGACAAGACAAAAAAGAAGACAAAAATTAATTATTAACAACGTTATTTTTATCTAAATAATGTTGTCAAGCCAGCCCCAGATGCTATTTTCAAATGTACATATATTTCTACAAATAATAATATTATTTCGTAAATATTTTTACATAAGTAGCTATTGCGATACTCGTGGTTCCCCCCATCAATGTACTTAGGCCAAAAAGTAACACCGTCATGGTAAATACGAAGTAGGCGCTACACCCTGCATGTTTAATGGGTTACAACACATACTTACTTATTACATACACAGTACTTGGTCTGTTTTCACAATTGGATATTATTCTTATTGAATGAGGCTTTACTTTGCGGAGCTACATTTCAATCAACCAAAAATATTCACCTCGCTACTCCGCTACTCACGTGCAAGATAACCAAGCCTGTGAGATATATATGTTTTTCATGCAACCCTCCCTCCACCACTGCCACATAAAACACATATAAAACCTACAAACCTGATTATCCCTTAAACCACAAAACACTGACGCGTTTCTATCCCTCTACGGGTTCATTATTAAAGTTTAGTGAGCAGAACTGTTACACATGCAAACCAACTGATATTATACACACAACGTAGTATTTGGTATTACAGTCCATTTGGTGCGGAATAACTCATAGAAAAATGACTTTCTAGGATTTTACTTCGCATAAAAAATTGCAAACTTCGAGAGTTTTATCTCCATTATTGTTTTACAGCATTACAGTTACGGACGTCTTGATATCTCACCAATACTGTTCATCTTCATACTACTGGGCCGATTCTTACCAAACATAGCTAAGAACCACTGCAAGAAACCTGGCTTTAGATTGGAAAAACCGAATCAAAATCGCTCCATCCGCTGGAGAGTTACAATACACCACACACAGAGACACAGGGCCGTCTTAAACTAGGCTGGGGCACTCGGGCACACGAGAATTTGGGGCCCTTTTGGAAAGTAAAAATTGCGAATTATACTAACATTTTTTTACCAAGTATGACCATTTATTATAGAAATTGTCGTTCCTTCGGGGCCCCTGAAAATGGGGGCCCTGGGCACGGGCCCCGTGTGCCCTTATGGTGAAGACGGTATGGCAGAGACATCGATGTCAAACTTATAACAACCCAAAAGATTGCGTTTGGGGTTTATAAACGGAAAAGATGAAAAGGCCCGAAACTCTTGCATTACAAATTTGTTTTAATTGAAATAAAACGAATTAAATAAAGAGCCGCCTGCTGTAATTTGATGCTTTGATTACTACTTTATTACATAGCGTCACAGTCAAAATTATGTTTTAAACCAGTCGATTGACTTGTCCTCTCATGTAGCCTCGTGCAAAACAGTACGTGTCGTTTTTTTTCAATTCTTTTTTTGATTTTAACAAATTGTGTTTTTTTCGAAAATGTGAGCCATTATTCTTTACTTTTTGCCTGTGGTAAACTTGTTTACAGTAGGTGGCAATAAAACATATCAACGCGAGCAGACGTTAGTATTACGCATTCGCTTAGTCTGTTATTTATTAATTTTATAATGGTCCGGCCACACTAGTGCGTAAAAGACGTTGACGGTGCGTTTACGCAACTAAATGTGTGAAGAAACGGTGAGAGAACGTGACGCATGCGACACGTCACTGCGTATACGCAGCGGTGTGGTCGCCCCTTTACACATTGCGGGTTGTAAACGCAACCGTCATAATTTATATAAAATATTTTTCTTGCGTATTTGGTGGTGGTGTGCGAATGACGTCATAGTGCTGCAGATTTATTTAAACCGGTGATGGCGTCGCTGTTTGTGAGGTTCGTGTTGCCGCTCAATTCAATTTATAAAGATATTTATTAGTTCCAGTTTTGATTCCCGGCCGGATAAGTTTGTAAAATTGTAAGCTGGATGTCCAGTTTCATCGAAACACATAAAATTTTCTTTTCTACTGACTTTAAACACTAAACATTAAATCACAGTGCATTTCTTTCACCCTAAGTGTCACGATGACCTACAAAACGTGGCCTCTGACGTCAAACCCCAAAATCTCAATTTTATTGAGCGCTTAAAAGATGTTTGCCTGATTTTTAATTTTATTATTATTATTTTTTTATTTTTATTTATTGAGATGGGAAACAAACAGCATCAAATTACACGTATAGTTAAATGAATATAGTAAATACATAAGCCAAAACAGTTTCCACTTATAATTTATACATCAATTTGCTCGAAAAGTGGCACGTGCCAAATAAATTCTAAATTTTAACTTTTAAATTTTAAATTTTAATTATAAATTAGTATATATGTAATGAGGAAAGCCTGATATTTTGTTAGGCTTTATTTAGCAAAAATCTACATGACACACAATGACAGTGACAATGCATTTTATCATCACATTCTCCCCTGCCGTTCAAGAACTGTAGTCCTCGAGATACGCCGGACGCCGGCGTGGTCGGGAAGAGCGGCGAACCGCAGGGCTATCGGCAGGCTCAGCCTGTTCTGCGGCGGGGCCGAGTCCATCGTCCGTTCCCCTTTCATCGTTCGTCCTCCTTTCATCATCCATCCCTCTGTCGTCGTCCGTCCCCCTGTCCGATCCCTCAGCGTCCTCATACTCGTCGTCGGAAGCTCTACCTCCTGCTGGAGCCAGGTGTCGGTTAGACACTATAGATTCTCTTCCATTCTGTAATCGGATTCGAGAATGTTGTGGGTTGCCTTCCAACAGTTCTACTTCCTGGACGATGGGTTCATATTTGCTGGTACGTTGGTGGTTTCGCATTAGTATTCGCCCTGGGCTAGTCAGCCACGATGGCATCGATTGACCGTTGGCGGAGCGTCTGGGATGGGAGAACATGCGTTCGTGCGGCGTACAGTTAATAGCCGTGCACAAAAGTGATCGAATGGCGTGTAGTGACGCTGTCAGTGCGAGCTGCCACTTGGTGATTGGAAGATTACGTGTTCTCAGTGCTAATTGTATGGTTTTCCAAATAATACCGTTATATCTTTCCGTCTGACTATTTCCCTGGGGATTGTACGGAGTCGTATAGCTGGTAGCGATTCCTTTGTCGTGCAAAAATTGTTTTAGTTCATTAGATAAGAATGATGTTCCACGATCGCTGTGGACGTATGTGGGCATGCCAAATATTGCAAAAAGGTCTGTCAATTTTGCTATCACTGTATCAGTGCTTATGTCTGGGCACGCATAAGCAAAAGGAAAACGCGAATATTCGTCAATTATCGTAAGAATGTAACGATTATTACTAGTCCCTTCCGTTGGCAGAGGTCCTTTAAAATCAATCGAAATTCTTTCGAATGGCGACGTCGCTTTAATAAGTTTTCCTTCTGTTGAATGAAACTTGGGCTTTATTTCGGCGCAGATCTGGCAAGTAGATGTCATTTGTTTAATCTCTTGAATTGAGTACGGAAGATTCTTAGTCCGTACCCAGTGTACCATTCTTGTAATCCCTGGGTGACAGAGAGTGTTGTGAAGTTCTAGCAGACCGCTCATCGAAGTAGTTGAAGCTAGACTGTGAGCTCGAGATAAAGCGTCTGCAACTTGATTGTCTTTTCCTGGACGGTAGATGATATCGAAATTATAAATGGCCAGTTCTAATCTCCAGCGAAGAATTTTATCGTTTTTAATTTTTGAAGAATGTGTTTGGTCAAACATGTAAGCGACCGACTTCTGATCGGTGACAAGTCGAAATGTTCTACCAGCTAGAAACTGTCGCCATTTCCTTAGGGATTCGACTATAGCAGCAGCTTCCTTTTCTATAGCAGGGTGATTACGTTCGCTGCCAGAAAGCGTTCTAGAAAAGAATGCAATTGGTCTACCTTCTTGTGACAAGGTTCCAGCTAGAGCGCAGTCCGAAGCATCGGTCTCTACAGTAAAAGGTACGTTGTCTTCGATAGCATGTAAAGCTGAATGGGCTATTTCTTCTTTTAACAATTTGAAAGTATTGATTGCTTCTTGAGTCATAGGAAATTTGTTTTTTTTTTTTTTTTTTTTTTTTTTTTATATGAATAGGAAGGCAAACGAGCAAGTGGGTCACCTGATGGTAAGTGATCACCACTGCCCATAGACACCCGCAACCCCGGATGAATCTTATCGGAGAAATTTGGGATCCATTTCGAATAATGAGCGAATAACCCTAAGGATCGACGCAGGGCTGCTGTGTTTTCAGGGATCGGTAATTCTAGAAGTGGGCGTAGTCTTTCAGGATCCGGCTTGATAATACCGTTACAGATATTGTACCCTAGTATGTTTATTTCCTTCTTTGAAAATTCACTCTTTTCAAGGTTGAGGGTCAAATTATAGCGCGTAGCGATATCCAAGAATTGCTCTAGTTTTTTATTGTGATCCTGCTGATCGCGTCCGCACACGGTGATATCATCAAGATAAGCGTAAACGCCCTGTAGCTTTTCATTGTGGATTATAGTGTTAATTGCGCGCTGGAATGCTGCTACTCCATTTGTGACCCCGAAAGGTATTCTGCGGAATTGATATAGATTGCCGTCAGCTTCGAATGCCGTGTATGGTTTTTCATGCTCTAAAATCGGTATCTGATGGTAGGCGCTGCGCAGGTCAATCTTGCTGTATACTCGAAACTTTGCTACCTTCGTAACAACGTCTTCAATTGCGGGAAGAGGGTACGCGTCGAGTTGAGTATATCGGTTGATCGTTTGCGAATAATCCATACACATGCGTCTCTTGTGATTTTCATTAGAAGTTACTAGAACTTGTGCGCGCCATGGCGATTGGCTAGGTTCTATTATTTCGTCTTTCAATAGCTTCTGGATCTCCATGACTATAAAGGTAGTATCATCGGCGGTGTGTTTTCTTGATTTAATGGCTATCGGTTTGCAGTTTGGCAAGAGATTCGGAAATAAGCTAACGGGTTCTATGTTAGCACAAGCGAAGGCGTTCAGTTTCAGTGGGGCCTGGGGTCCCCCAAAATATACTTCAATGTATTTGTGTTGTTGGAGGATGTCATGTCCTATGATTACATCAGCGCATAATCCTTGCAGTACTAAGCATTCTGCCTGTATATCTTTTCCTTTTATATTGATGTTCAAAGTACAGCGGCCATCGGCTTTGGAGACGAGGTGGTCGGCAGCCATAGTTACTGTTTGTTTGCTTGGCGTTATTTGTAACTCAAAATCTTTAACAATTTTACTGTTAATGAAACTCCCGGTACTGCCAGTGTCAATAAGTGCTTTAGCTGTAATTTTTCCATTGATAAGGATCGGTATGGTTGCTTTGCTTAGATCATTTGTCGCAGCTGTTATGCATGACAGGTTTTCTTGTTTAGTTGGTGGTTCCATAGTGGGCGTCTCTTCGTCGTTGGTGGCAAAAGCGTTAAGCTGTGTAGGTTTACTCTTGCACACTTTAGCAAAATGCCCTCGCTTACCACAAGTGAGACAAGTGGCGCTAAAAGCTGGGCAGAGTCGTCGAGCGTGACGTTTAGCGCCGCAAAAGTAGCACATATCATAGTTTGATGTAGCTTGTTTGGCCGTAGAAGCGGCGTTGATAAAACTTGGCGAAGGTTGTTGATAGGATTCGTTATGGACTTGAGCCATTTCAAGCGAGCGAGCTTTAGTATAAGCATCATCTAGACTTAGAGTCGTGTTTTCAAGCAGTCTTTGCCGAATGGAGGCAGATGACAAGCCAGCTATGAAAGCATCTCTTACGTACTCACTCTCATATAGCTCCGCTGACACTGGTTTGAATGCGCAGTCTTTTGCTAACAACTTCAGCTCTTGCATGTACTTGTCTATCGTTTCCCCGGGCTGCTGGTGGCGTTTAGTAAGCTTGTGTCTTGAAAATACCTCGTTTGCCGGTTTGATAAAAAGTGTATCCAACTTCCTGATAGCTGTGTCGTAATCTTTTTCGTCCTTTATATAATTATATACGTTCGGAGCAAGGTGGTTTATCAGTAACTCACATTTCGTATCGTTTCCTACCGATTCTTGATTTTGTTTTACCGCTGACAGAAAACTTTCAAATGTTCTTTTCCAGTGAATCCATGGAACCGCGTTGTTCGTGTTTGATGAGGGATCTGCCTCGAACCGGTCTGGGCGTAAGTATTTATCCATTGCATTTAATATTTTTGCTAAATAAATTGTAATGAGGAAAGCCTGATATTTGTTAGGCTTTATTTAGCAAAAATCTACATGACACACAATGACAGTGACAATGCATTTTATCATCACAATATAAAAAAAGAAAACAAAATACAATCTAGGAAAACAAAAAGACAAAAAGACAACAAACACAGGAACAGTACCAATCGGATTTCAAGCACCTGAGCTCAACCAAAAACATCCACAGACACACCGGTTTACTAATTCAAAACAACTCTCCTGATTGCAGAAGCAAATTTACGATGGTTGAGTTGAAACAAATCAATATTAGAGTATTTATCATTATAAAACTTGCACGCTCTTACCAAACATTTGTTACCTACATATTTAGTGCGACTCAAAGGCACTGAGAATAGACGAGTGGACCGAGTTCGAAAACTCGGACATCTAAATGAAACCTTGCTCAGAAGATCTTGAGAGTCAATTAAATTATTCAGTAATTTATACAAAAACAAACAAAATTTAAACAAAATTTAGTATTCTTTTTGAAATTTTTAAAAAGTTTATCCAGACCGAACAAAAAGTAAAGACTAAACTTTGCCAATTACAAAGGGCTTGGTGTAGGGATAAAGCACCCGTCACGGAATGACGAGGATCCGGGTTCGACTCCCGGCTATAGCTTTACCTACTTTTCCGATTTTTCTGTGTTCTAATTTTCAGTATCGTTTAGAAATTTGAAACTCTATTGTGCAGTTTTACGTAGTAGACCATGGCCGTGTCCGCTCTCAGAACTCAGTCTCAACTTTTTATTTGGTGTCAGACTGGATTTTAAATCCGAAAATTGTATGCTAGTATAGTCTACAGAGTGGCTTATCGTTTTTTGTGATAGTTCCTACATACATTAGAAATTAAACAATAGCGCAGATTGTCATATTGAAAATGGTAGAGAAAATGGTAATACATGTTTTAAGCTGTAAATATGTGATAGAACCTTATGGTCGTAAAGGAAGTCCTTGGTCGACTATGCAATAAGTTTGCCTTTGTACTATATAGGTACTTTCTGTCTGTCGTTGTATTGTTTTTCATTTTGTGTGTTCGAGAGTTTAGATACATACACACATACTCACAATGATGTAGAATGACACAAAATCGTATTAATCTAATCATGGATTGATATAGCCATTGGAATGGTTTTTAATCCTCAGATACTCTTACTTCCTTGCTATAGGCAGAATTATTTCTTTCTCAATGAAGGTGTTTGTGTCAATGGGGGCTATCGCGTGTGAATTTGCCACCAGAGGCGCTAGCGTCGCGTGAGGTCCAATAACATTCATTTTTCACTGGTGTTGGCGGGCTTCGTGGCATAAATTATAATTTCTTTCATTTACCAGTTGGAAAGTGATCTCCTTCGTGAAATTATCGCAAATATGGATTATTTGGCGATGAATGTGAACGTTTTGAAAGCGTATTTTTTTTCCGAACAAAACGGAATTGCGTAACATTGCGGCTAGCTACTCGATAGTTATTTGTAATTAATAAACTTAATGAGATTCCAGATTTAAAAGTTTGTTTCGGCGCCGATCTTATAAAGTCAACAGTGGCGCCAACGGTGAGCAAAGAAACGATAGTCCCCACTATATTATGTAGCACGTGGCAAAACACGAACCAAGTATTGATAACATTATCATTACTCCAATCATTACCATACCCTTTGTCAATAGAGCATATCTACAAAAATATACAGGATTTCTTAAAATTGTTTCAGATTTTTTAGCAGGTTTAGCCTGACTTAAGCCCTGTAAGTATTTTTAGAGGGGTGCGAGTCTGGTTACCTCCACGTGTGGTCAAGAGCTGCGGTTCGTTTTTGGATCCCTGCGTGTACACTTCGACCCATTCGTGGATACATACATATATACACAAATCACGTCTTTATCCCTTACGAGGTAGTCAAAGCCTAAGGTAACTGGTACCTACAGGCCACATTTAGCAAGATTCTGATACGCCCACACGTTATAGGCGATGCGATTCCCCTTTCCACCTATACCTCAGGCTCTGTCTACCCCGTAAGGGATATAGACGTGATTTGTGTATGTATGTTATGTATGTGTACCTACCTACCGAAGTTATCGAAAAAAAGTCTTATCTCGAATACGTTAGTGTGCCCAAACATTCGCAGAGCTACTAGCGTGTCGGCAAGAAACACGAATAAAAAGCTAATCTCATTATTCGGCATTTCAAAGTAAACGAGAAGACATCTTAAAAGTTAAGACAACCGCCATTAATTCGCCAATCGTACATTAATATTGTGGTGATCCATTCCAGACCGGACATTGATCGCTTAGATATTTTCCTTAATTATTTTGTTTTGTTTGCTGTTGAATTTATATCTCAATAATTACTTTAATATTATGCTAAATGTTACTACTAGCGACATCTACTGTCCCTTATGTGATTTATTCTGAATAAGTGTTTTGTTGTCTGTGAGGATATTAAAAAAAAAAAAACAATAAAGTTTAGTTCTCGTTTGTCACGCAACAGAGTTGTTTTATTTAAGAGGTTATAGTGCCCAGAAAACGTTTATTCTCGCGAAATAACTTGCAAATTAGTGCTGTATAAGTTATCGCAGACTGAGAATACACTGTGCTAGTGAAAATGACTTCGAATTATGTTGTGAGTGTGCCTAAGTTGAAAGGCCGTGAGAACTATCAAGAGTGGGCTTTCGCCGCGGAGAATTTTCTAGTTCTGGAAGGAACTTCAGATTGCATCAAAGTTACAAATCCAGAAGAAGCCGCAGCCGCTGCAGATGCGAAAACGAAGGCCAAACTGATCTTAACGATTGACTCGTCGCTTTATGTACATATCAAAGACGTGAAGAATACGAAAGATTTATGGGATAAACTCAAACAATTATTTGATGACTCAGGTTTCACCAGGAGGATCAGCTTGTTAAGAACTTTAATTTCAATCCGTCTTGAAAATTGTACTTCTATGACGTCGTATGTCACGCAAATCATAGAAACGAGTCAAAAATTAAGTGGATCAGGCTTCAACATCAATGACGAGTGGATCGGATCGCTGCTCTTGGCCGGATTATCTGAAAAATATTCGCCCATGATTATGGCGATAGAACATTCTGGCATTCAAATAACGGCTGACGCTATAAAGACTAAGTTAATGGACTTGGAGGAAGACAGTGGCGACATCAGCGGAGCTTTTGCGAGTTACCAAAGAAAAAAGAGCGGCAACAATGGCGGAGCCAGAGACAATACTTATACGTCAACGTCAAAGTCAAAACCTAAAGTGATAAAATGCTATAAGTGTAAACAAACGGGTCATTATCGTAACCAATGCCCGAATTTGGATAAAGATCCATCGAATTCCAAATCTAGTGAACGTAAACAAAGTAACGCGTTCAGCGCAGTGTTCTTGAATGGCCATTTTTCCAAGAATGATTGGTACATTGACTCGGGGGCGAGTGTCCATTTAACTGCGAACGAACATTGGGTTACAAATGTGTCGATGGAGCAACCTGTAAAAGAAATCATTGTTGCGAACAAAGAAAAAGTTCCTGTGAAGTGCTCTGGTGACGTACAAATCACGACATTGGCGGATAACTGTGAGTACGATATTGTTGTCGAGGGAATACTTTGTGTTCCGAGTTTAACCACGAATCTCATATCAGTGAGTCAACTGATCGCAAAAGGCAACAGAGTACTGTTCACAGAAGATGGCTGTCAAATTTTTAATAAAGCTGATGAGTTGGTTGCCACAGCTTGTTTATTAAATGGAGTATACAAATTGAGAATGCCGGAAGCGTTGCTGGCTTCTGTAATGACCTCAAGTGACATTTGGCATCGCAGGCTTGGTCATGTCAACAGCAATTATTTAAACAAAATGCAGAATGCCGTGGAAGGTCTCACACTTGACAGAAAGGCAGAAATTACTAAGTCGTCATGCATAGTGTGCTGCGAAGGCAAACAAAGTCGTTTACCTTTTCCACAGAATGGCAGTAGAAGTGATGATCTTCTGCAGATAATACATACAGATGTATGTGGCCCGTTCAACAATGTTTCAATTGGTGGTTCCAGATATTTTATTTTATTTGTGGACGATTACAGCCGTATGACCTACATTTATTTTTTAAAAAATAAATGCGAAGCTTTTGGTTGTTTTCAACGTTACAAAGCAGTTGTAGAAAATCAGCTGAACAAGAAAATAAAAATACTGAGAAGTGACAATGGAAAAGAGTTTGTCAATAAAGAATTTGACAATTATCTGAGCCAAGCAGGAATAACACACCAGAAGAGCAATCCATACACACCAGAACAGAATGGATTATGCGAACGTTTTAACAGAAGTGTGGTTGAAAAGGCAAGATGCCTGTTATTCGATGCAGAGTTAGACCAAAGCTTCTGGGCTGAAGCAGCCAATACTGCTGTATATTTACAAAACAGGACAGTAGCTTCAGCTCTGAATGGAAAAACGCCCTTTGAGATGTGGACAGGAAAAAGGCCAGATATTAGCCATTTAAGAGTTTTTGGAAGTGTGGTGATGATGCACATACCAAAAGAGAAGAGGCTTAAATGGGACAAGAAGGCTGAAAAAGGTATTCTAGTTGGTTACCCAGAGGATGTAAAAGGGTATCGAATCTACAATCCAAGCACAAAAAACATCACAACTAGCCGTGATGTGATAATAATGGAAAAAACTAAGCCAATAGAAAGTGCTGTTCAGATTGAGGAAACACCACAATCACAGACTGAGTCCACTGAAGATTCAGTGGGGGATACATCAGATGATTCCAGCAGTGAAGAATTCCATGATGGTGATGAAACTTATCTCCCAGATGAAGACTCTTCTGTTAGCAGTAGTAGTGTGGAAAGTGTTGTGAAAGTTGATGAAATGTGTTATTCTCGTAGGCAGAGAAAGCAGCCGGACAGGTATGGTTTTTCTAATGTTTGTCTAGGAAGTGGTAATGCTGAAGATGTCTGTGAACTTTCACTTGTAGAGGCACTAAAAGGGCCAGAAAGAGAACAGTGGTTAGAAGCAGTGCGGGATGAGTTAAAGTGTTTTAATGATAACAATGCGTGGGAGCTTACTGATGTGCCTAAAGACAGTACCATAGTCCAATGTAGATGGGTATTGCGTAAAAAGTATGATGGTGAAAACAAAGTAAGGTATCGTGCCAGACTGGTTGCTAAGGGTTTCTCACAGAAACAAGGTGTTGATTACACGGAGACCTTTTCACCTGTTGTCAGACACACAACCTTACGGCTATTGTTTTCACTATCAGTTCAGTTAGGGCTTGAAGTTACCCATTTAGACGTTAAAACTGCATTCTTAAATGGGGACTTAGAGGAAACAATATACATGCAGAAACCAGATTGTTATGATTCCCCAGATAGCTGTAATAAAGTGTTAAAACTAAAAAAGGCCATTTATGGCTTGAAGCAGGCTTCAAGGGCCTGGAACAAAAAGGTAGATAGTTGTTTACTTAAAAATGGATATATAAAATCGAAATTAGAGCCTTGTTTATATTCAAAAACTATTGAAGGTCATAGAACAATTGTGACAGTGTATGTCGATGACTTTTTTATTTTCTCAAATGATAAAAAGGAAAGTAAACAGCTGAAGAAAATGTTGTCAAGTCAGTTTCAAATTAAAGATTTGGGACAAGTAAAACAATGTCTAGGAATGAATGTTAAATTCAACCATTTGGAAGGGTCTGTCACCTTAAGTCAAGAAAATTACATTGATACTTTGTTACAAAGATTTCACATGACAGACTGTAAAACTTTTGACACTCCAATGGAGACTAAATTAAATGTAAACATAGGTCAAAATGTAAATAATCAAGTACCTTTTCAACAGCTGATAGGTAGCTTGATGTACCTTTCTGTCTTAACTAGACCAGATGTAACCTTTGCTGTAGGTTACTTAAGTCAATTCAATAACTGTCATACAGATGAGCATTGGCATTATGCAAAGAGAGTCTTAAAATATTTAAAAAAGACTAAGTCCTTTGGTATTAAATATTGTAGGAAGGGAAATTCAGAAATTAAGGGTTTTGTTGATGCCGATTGGGCAAATAATACACTAGATAGGCGATCATACACTGGATTTTGTTTCTTACTTTCTAATGGAATAATATCTTGGGAGTGTAGGAAGCAAAAGACTGTAGCTCTTTCAAGCTGTGAAGCCGAATATATGGGTATTTCAGAAGCATGCAAAGAAGCAATCTATTTAAGAGCTTTGCAGTTTGAGATAACAGATAAGATGTATACTTTAAGATTGTTCAATGACAATCAGAGTGCACAGAAGCTGTCGACAAATCCTGTATTTCACAAGAAATCTAAACACATAGATGTGAAATATCATTTTGCTAGAGAATGTGTTTCAAATAATATAGTCAAGTTATATTATCTTCCGACAGCTGATATGCCCGCTGATTTGCTCACAAAAAGTTTATGTGCTAAGAAACATTATGCCTTTATGGATTTGTTAGGCTTGGTGCCAATTGTGTAAATTTCTAAGTGCATCAATATTTGTGATTATTAGATATAGTGGGGGTGTTGAATTTATATCTCAATAATTACTTTAATATTATGCTAAATGTTACTACTAGCGACATCTACTGTCCCTTATGTGATTTATTCTGAATAAGTGTTTTGTTGTCTGTGAGGATATTAAAAAAAAAAAAACAATAAAGTTTAGTTCTCGTTTGTCACGCAACAGAGTTGTTTTATTTAAGATTTGCTAAGCTTAGTGGTCATTCTTAAAAATGACGTAGGCATTTAGTGACGTACGCATTCGCACCGTGCGCCGGTTACCAGCAGGGCTACTCCGAAGTTGAAAATTCGGAGTTGTTCATGCCGTTCTGCTCACACTAAGTCATTTTATAGGACAGTGAGTGAGACGGTATTTATAAATTCGAATAACGGAGTATGCCCTCAGACCTTGATTTATTGTATCCTTGTATCATGGTCCAATTTAGTTAGAAATGCCCCTCGATACAATCGGACGTGGAGTTTTATGAGAAACAAAGATTAAGTTAATTAATAGGTCAATATTGTAGTAGCAATGGACAAACAGAAAAGTCACGTAGTCATGAAAAGCGATTGCAGAGACACACATAACAGTTAAATAAAATACACGGGCCACACATGTTTTTATAGCCGAGTTATGCCCGGCATGTTTCGGGTCAATTCGTGGTTCATTATCAAGGGGAGCTCGAACGGACTGCTGACTGTTAACTACGATGATGTCTACGATGATAATGCTCGACCTGGAATACAAATACGTGAGTGGCGCGTGCGTTTTATTTAGTAATAAAATTTACGAAGAACTTTAAACAAATGTTAAATCTTTTAATCAATTTCGAATGAGTTAGAAAGAACGAACAAAGAATAAAATATGTTTATTGGTAGTCGACACAGTAGTAGAAAATAAAGTCGCTTTCCGCTGTCTGTCTGTCTGTACCTATGCTTAAATCTTTAAAACTACGCAACGGATTTTGATGCGGTTTTTTAAATAGATATAATGATTCAAGAGGACGGTTTATGTGTATAATTCTACGCAGACGAAGTCGCGGGCAGAAGCTTGTACGTACATACATAAATCACGGCATTAGGTAACAAGAATTAAAGACCATGTTTAGCATTTTTGTGCGTATAGGTGGAAAGTGAATTCAAAATTGTGATGAGTTGCTGGCCGCATCGCCTATAACATGATACTTAAGATTTTCGCCCAACCTCTCGATGGGCTTTTACCATTTGCGCGAGAAGAGAAGCAACTGTTAAATTCTATGTTTCTTCTTTACTCCCAGACCACTATGGAAGGAATGCTCTATGCTATGAATCGATCGGTAAACTTTACTTATTCACACATGCGATGTCTACAACAATTAAAGTTTAAAGCGTTCATCCCTATAGCTGGATCGTTGTAGGTAAACTAATTCCAAACTTGTTTGACTTCTATCCGAACCATAGACGATTTAGCTTTGGATACCAAACTGTGACGTAATAACCAACGCGAACATTACAGCAATTTTTTTAAGCGAGATTAAAATTTATGATCACCAGTTCACGTTTCTCTTACACACCTCGAGAACTCTGGTCACTGTCATGAGCTTAATTAATACCAAATTATAATTGGTGTGTTTACTGACCGGTCTGGTGGGAAATAACTACGAATATAACATGAAACCATGCAATTTCCACCTGCAAGAGTAAGTTTGCAAAGTTGTGTTCAAACTCGTTCCAAGTTCCCGGTAAATTATATGTTGATCGGTGCAGAACCAGTTGGTAAATAAATAACAACGTCATAGAATTACCAATTTGCATACGAGTTCAAGTTTCAATGGGATCGACGGGCAGGCTCATTAAAATGTACCCATTTTTTTTTCTGAAATAAAAAAAGCATACCTAGGTTTTTCTGAATGAAAGTCACAAGGACTATTATTTTTTAAATAGAAAAAAAAAACCCAATTTTCCAAACAAACAGTCGTTGTCTGTTTTGTGATACCACTTAAAATGATAGGAAAAAGTGACGCAAAACTGAGAAAAAATTGTGAACACTTGTTCTCTTTACAAAAATGAGAAGTGCTCGGGATTTTGATTCAGAAAAGCGAAAAAGTTCGTCATTTTTGAAAACTGTGCCTACATTTTAAAGTAAAGTAAGAGTAGAGTAAATAATAACTAAGTAGGTAGTAGATTGTATTTTTAATTTTTGTGAATTGTATGTATCTCTATATTTGTACAATAAATCATTTAATTACTTACTTTCTTACTTATTGTCGGAATTATGGCTGCGCTATTTTTCTTTATTTTATACAAAACGAAGCAAAAACAAGCAAGCGGGTAACCTATTGGCAAGTAATCACTCCTGCCCATGGACATCGGCAGTATAAGGCTTGCACATCAGTACCAGCAATGCAGATTGGCGGCAGAGTAACTTAGATAGAGGTACAGCCCTGATGATAATGATGACGAATAAGCGTGCTGTTTCATTCAGATGGAGCTGATTGGACAACTAAAATACTAAACAGACTTCTAGATCCTTTTATTGCATTGTAGAAGTAATCATCACGTATTAAGGAAAGAACGTTGTTTGCCTTCTATTTATTCGGTGAAAAAAATTTACATTGATTTAGTTCAAAATGTGATCATGACCTTTAAAAGTATCCGCATTATATTTGCTGACGTCTTGTACGTCCTCTATACGAACTACAAAATGCTTTTTATTTGTTTAATAAAATAAAAAAGCCTTCTCATTTATTGAGGATGGATGTCTTCGAATAAAATTTTCATTTCATTAAATCCGAGAATCAAGCCTCAGCTGGTTGAGTTTCCTCCCGTTTTAAAGGATTAGACAATTCGTGAGGAAAAATTCGGCATTCTCAAGTGTAAACCACTAAACATTTTTACAGGAAGAAATCCTGTTAAATTACGTTTATAGCGGACCAAATCCTTTCGAATAAATTTGAGTTGATATTTAACAGACGTGATGAGAGAGTTTAATTTCGACAATCATTTGGTAACTTGAGAGCAATTATTTGCTCAAAGCTTTAAATTGTTTGGTTCAATTATCTTTTTTTAATGAAATCTGTATGGTGGCAAACGAGGAAGTGTTACCTAATAGGAAGTGTGCACCACCCATCGACATTCGCAATGCCAAAGAATTGCAGATTCATGCGTCGCCATCCTAAAAGCCCAAGACGGCTTCAAATGCCAATATTTTAATCGTGAAGTTATCGCTGCGCTTGACAGACGATCATATTATCTTAACCTTTTCCCTCGAATGCATTATATGGAATCAGGTGTCGTATCTCGACTTTGGTCAGTTTAAACGTCAACGCACAACAGATACTTGGACGTCTGATTCCGTCGTTCTGCAAAGTAACGCCTGATTCAATAAATCGAATTGTCAAATTGAACGGCTTCTAAAAGAGTGGCATAATACCTAATTTTGAAACAAATATTACGATTAAAAAAGTTATAAGAATATTTACGACTGGATAGCCTGGTGGTTAGTGACCCTGACTATGAAGCTAGAGGTCCTGGGTTCGAATCCCGGTAGGGGCAGACAGTTGTATGATGAATACGAATGTTTGTGCCTGAGTCATGGATGTTGTATGTATTTAATTATGTATTTATCTACATTATATAAGTATGTTTATCCGTTGCCTGGTACCCATAGTACAAGCTTTGCTTAGTTTGGGGCTAGGTCAGTTGGTGTAATTTGTCCCAAGATATTTATTTATTTAATCAAAATGACCCAATCACCTGTTTAATATTAGGATACCTTGCAAATGTGCAAACTAAAGTAACTACAAAAGAGCAGGCAAGAGATAAATATTTCCGAAGACGTATCCTCTTCCTGTAAGGAGTTATGTAATGTATTCAGATTAAAAACAGCTCGCAGTGGCGTTGGCGTAAGTGGCTACATAGCAATGTGTACGTAATTTTTTGCGTATTTCTAGGGCAGGGTTTCCCAAATTCTTAAGGCAATGGAACACCCACCAAATAGTTGAATTGGCCGATCGTACCCGACCCGAACACCGAATGTCGTTACTGTTTGACGTTTCATACGGGGTGCGAGTCGGGTAACCTCCACGTGTGATCAAGAGCTGCGGTTCGTTTTTGGATCCGTCCGGGGGGAAGAGCAGTGCTTGGTCCGATGCGCCCTGGGCATCGGCTAATGATTTCCTGGCAGTTTCTGAGGGATATCATTGACCGTTCCCTAAGAGCCCGAGTCGTTTGTGTCGGGGCTTAATAAAAAAAACTGGCCAAGTGCGAGTCTGAGTCGCGCACCAAGGGTTCCGTACAAATTCGGCTAGCGAATATAAAGTCCATTTTTAGCAGAGTCCTGGTTCTAAGCAAAATGTACGCAGCGTAAGGTCATTTTATACTGGTTACTTACATAGACATTATAAATTTAAATTTTGGAAAAGTAGTTATTGTGACATAACTGTAATAGTTAGACATAATAATATAGTATTGCAGAATTTTTTGTAGATATTGATGTCTTCTATAAAACTGTAGTATATCACTTTGCTATAGTATTGACAACAGTTTCCGCAGCGTACGCGATGTAAGGATTTTTTTGTTATTTTTCACAACTTGAGTTACATAATCAAAGTTTTCATACGGATTCTTAACTTTTTGAAAATATTCTATAGCCTATGTTACTTGGGGATAATTTAGCGTTCTAATGGTGAAAGAATGATTTAAATAGGTCTATTACTTTTGAGTGAACCAATAACAAATATACAAAAAAAATACCCATTTTTCCTTTATAATATATTAGCGTAGACAAACGAGGGATATGACAAATGACGTCATCAAAAGCGCGTGCTAAATCGTGACGTTATCGGCTCAAATTTATTCAATGTTTTAAATTTCACTTTAAAAAATAATTTGAATATTTTCTATCCTGTTTATATTTTTTTCTGTGTTATAAAGATGCAAATGATTATTATCACTACATAGTATAAAACAAAGTCGCTTTCCGCTGTCTGTCTGTCCCTGTGAACTTTAAAACTACGCAACGGATTTTGATGGGGTTTTTTTATAATAGATAGAGTGATTCAAGAGGAAGGTTTGTGTGTGCAATTCTACGCAGACATAGCCGCGGGCAGAAGCTAGTTAGTAATAAACAAAAACATGAATATTCCCGATTTAACCTTGTACGTCTTTCTTTTAGAGATCTTGCTCACTCGCCCTTTTCTCGAATCATACAACTTCGATGGGAAGTTCTGCTCAGATTCACGAGCAGAACTAATTTTAGTAGATACTAGCTGTTAGCCGCGTCTTCGCCACCGTACCAGTTTTTTTTCTAAATATTGTTACATAAGAACCCTGTCCTGACAATAACGAACAAACCGGATCTGAGAGCTCATTTCTCAAACGTCCACCATCTTACTCGCTAATCCTGCCGATAAGTAGCAGTGCTTGCACTGCTGTGTTCCGGTGTGGAGAGTAAGACAGCCGAGGAAATTACGGGCACAAGAGGCATTGCATCTTAGTCCTCTAGGTTGGCAACGCATCTGCAATCCCTCCGGGGTTGCGGGTGTCTATGGGCAGTGGTGATCACTTACCATCAGGTGAACCACTTGCTCGTTTGCCTTCCTATTCATATAAAAAAAAAGAAAAAAAAACGTGTTAACTCGTCAGTCAAACTCGAAGGGTTAATTTTTTTTTTGTTTTTTTTTTTATGTAAGATAGGCCAGACAAACTAACTAGTGGGTGGGTAGTGGGTGGGGTAGTGTAGTTTATGTTAAATTTTTTTTATATGTATTTACGACCCGATATTTTTGTCACTAGGTAAGAAAAAACAATTACTTAGTGCTTACGTATGCTAGGGCACTAGGTTGAAGTGAGACGATATTTAGGGTTCGTAAAACGTCACGCCGGCACCTGCCGCACTTCAGCCGGGAAATTTATGATCACAGAATGTGCTCCCACGCTTTGTGTAGGCAAAGAGGTAAACTGATTTTTATAAATTCAAAAAATGATATTTTTGGCTTCTATTGCGCTTATAGAACCCTTTTTTTTTAATATCTACCTGCCATGTACAGACATCGACCTGTTACAACTTTATTATATGTATAGATAGATGTTCATCAGGGATAATGTAGGATTCTAACGGTTTAAGATTTTTTTTTCAATGCAAAAATAAACAAACAATCAAATCTTTTCTCTTTATAATATTACTATAGACAATCAAAACTTAAGAATAACCTAGACATTGTAAAAAAAACGAAAGTTAAAAAGTCTTTCCTAAATCGCCGACAGTGGGGGGAGGTCGAGAAGGCTAGCGGTGTTTCTGTCTCTTGTTTTGTATCTAGTGTACATTTAGTGACTTGGTTTTTGGTTTAATATATCTTTATTTTTATTTATGAAAACGTTACTGATAAGCGTAACAGGATACTGAACCATTTATTGTTTTATTTTATTTTATCAATATTTTGTATTGCTAATAAAAAAACTGGTTCTTACATGGAATAAAAAGCATACCTATAACCGTTAGGATTTTTGACTTTTTATTACAAAGATACGATCTTAAATTTGGTGTTAACAGCTAGCTCTTCGATCGTTGTGGAAACTATATAGAATAGTTTTAGTTAGACTTATTTATTTTTTCTTTTATTTATAAAACCCTGTCTCTTAGAGTACCTATAGCAGTATTACAGGGACGTGCGGAAATCGGAAAATGAACGCCAGCTTCGTACAGTTTCGTAATTGCTTCTTAAAATTGTATTGTTTTTGGGGTTGTGTTCACGAAATGTCTAGTACTTTGTTACGACAGACTTAATTTAGGTACAATATTGAGAATGTTTCCTGCTTTCCTGCGCCTTTTAGAAATTTAAAAGAATATCATATTGTTCGTTAAAAAAAAAGTTTAAATCGTTCTGATGATCGCATCCATTCACCTAACTCAACCAAACTCATACTCAAAATGGCCACGGCCATCCGCCGGAACTTAAAACAACTTCTGAGGATGCCACGGAGAGAGGTGAAACACGTGCCCGGAGTATTGTTTATTGTGGTGGTAATTTTGGTTGCTGTGTCGGTTAATTGACAATGAACAATATGATGTAATTTTTATTGAATGAATAAATAATCTAAATCTAAATCTATTATTTCATTTTCTAAAGCAGGAACGCGGCTATTTTGCATGGTTTGACAGTAGTTCATTAGCGAAGAAAGTTTATGTAATTTAATTTGAAATGGACCTTCGCAAAGTAACGCCTAAAGTTACCAGTATTATCGGGTTGTTTTTATGCGTCGTTATTTTTAATTTAGAACAATTTGATAACATTTTAATTGGGTTTATTTTACATAACTGCCGAGTTGCTTGAAATTTTTATCTATGTCGTAATAAGGAAGTACGAAATTTAATATTCAAAACTGGTTTAATATGGGTATTTAGGATTAGATTACGGTAGTTTAAGATTTTTTTATATCAACTTTTAGATCTTCTAGGTAATTATGTTTGTCCAAGAAACTCAATTTTTATGTGCAAAATATAACAAATTTTGTTCAAACTGGTTTAAGAAACTATTTATTTATTTAGTGTTGCAAAGCTTTATCATCGTAGTTTTTGGTTTCAGTTCAAAATCTGCCATTCGACGCCTACACTTTGAACATCGCACAATTTATGCTAACATCTTGTCAACAATAAATCAAAGTCTCGATAAACATTTAATTAACGGGGGTGTTCAGTTAAACCAACCCGACCGCCTGCTGAAGTTTACCAGAGTAAGTTTATGACAAATAATAATAATAAACTTCTTCATTCGGGTAACTGGGACCCACAATTTGTTAGTTACATAATTGCTTATTGCTAATTTTAGTAAGTGTAAAAGACATACACAAATCACTACAGCACGTGACCGTTCGAAATTGGCGTTCGAAAACGGCAGTGGGTCATGAATGGACAGTCTAGCCCAGCGGTTCCCGAAAGGTGGTCCGCGGAACCCTGGGGTTCCGTGGAAGGGCAATAAGGGTTCCGTAAAAAATATTTTCATGTGCGGTGAGCAACGTTGTTCGCGCGCACTGACCTGTGTTGTTTTTCATTTATACCTATTTTAAGGTGTTATCAAAGAAGGGTTCCGCTAGGAAAAATATAATCAATTAGGGTTCCTTGACACAAAAAAATTGGGAACCCCTGGTCTAGCCTATCTGAGATCATTTTTAGGATACTATTGGTGCTGCCCCTCGCCCTTCGCACCAGAGGCGCACCTTTTGCACATTGTTGCATAAAAGCGATCTATGTGTGCTTTGGCAAACATCCCTGATGCACTACAGCATCGAGGCAGACCCAGCAGTTAAGTACCCCATTATACCCTTGTATAATACATACATACTACAAAGTATAAAATAAAGTCGCTTTCTCTGTCCCTATGTATGCTTATATCTTCAAAACTATACAACGGATTTTGATGCGGTTTTTTTAATAGATAGAGTGATTCAAGAGGAAGGTTTTTAGGTATAATTCTACGCAGACGAAGTCACGGGCAGGAGCTAGTACCTAATAAATAAAGGTTTTACAAGTTCTATTGTATATATACATTATGTCTGGTAATGATAAGCACTCGTTGACACGGGTCAGGTTTTAAGCCGTTTTGTGTCACAAGTATAAGTAGGTTAGTGTAATACGCAAACAGATCGTGGTTTCACATAATATCATTATCTGAACCATTCTGTAAATGAGTTAACCGTATTAATTTCTCATTACGTGATGTGATAACTGAATTATGTGTCACAGTCATAACATACCAAACAGTTTGTTGTGCTAGCTGTCTGTATAATGTGGGGTGGAAAACAAGCAAGTGAATCACCTGATGGAATAAGATAAATTGCCAACCTAGTGGGCCAAGATGGAATATAATCAAATTGTATTGTGCCAGTATTTTCACCGGCTGTCTTATTCTCCACGCCGGGATACGGACAGAGGCACTGCTGTTTGCAAGATTAGCGAAAAACTGATGGTAGCGATTCGGCCATGGACAAAGCTCTACTTGGCCAATTAGTTACATGGAAGTCTATCACATTATACCACCACACGAGACGTCAATGATGAGATGACGTTGATATTTATAAATTGTCTAAACGGTTACTTGTTTATATTATGGCCACGGGGAAGAACAAAATCCGAACACTCTGTAACGTCAATGGGCGGAGCGCGCACGATTGGATTGTATGACGCAAAATCCTTATTCACACGTAAGTATATTTTTATATTGAATCAACTCGGACCAAACAAAACGTCAAGACGTAGGTAGGTACACTTGCAAACGGCAAATTGATCCCGGTTTAAACAACGCTTGTATGCGTAAGGTTGCACGCACACAAGCGCAACCAAACTTCGCCAACTGATTGAGCACGCGCACGCGGCAAGGCGTAGCTTACACCGGCCTCACTTTGCCGTTGGCAGAACTCCGTTTTGACTTTTTATGCAGGCTGGGGTTCCTAGATGTTCTAAAGCATTCATAGTCTGTAGTTCCAAAAAACCAAGGACTTTCAAACCACTTTAATGCTGCCCTGTCAAAAAAACATTTCTCAGCGGCTGCCTACAACACTATTACTAAATATCTGAGTGTGAAATTTCAGCGCGATCCTTGTATATAGTTGTTTGAGCTGTGCGTTGATCGATCAGTCAGTAAATCAGTCAGTTTCATCTTTTATACCTAAACCTATATATAAATAGAATTTGGTGTAAATGTGTAGATAAAATGTCATTGCAAGAATAATTAAATTAGCAAACACTTATAGGTTTAAATACTCAAGCTTTTATGGCCGTCTCAAGTTACCGTTCGTTAAACTTAAACCAGTTTTATTATGAATACCATTTCTAAAGCTCATATTTTTATTGAAAACATGTCTAAGCTTAAAAAACTTTTATTTTCGTATATAATTACAAAAGTATTAACTAAAATATAAACTAAGGCTATTTAGGTTAAAAAATAAAATTAAAGTAAATTTGGACCCTTAGGTAGGGTCCCCATCACGCAGGCAGCATTCCCGCGTTGTATCGCTATTGCGGGCGCGAGAAAGTTGCCTAAAAAAAAGCTTAAAAACATTTTGATGTTTTTGCTTTCTAAAATTAATTTCTCTTTTCGATTTATTATCGATTATATCAGTGTGAAAAACAAATCTAATGACCGGCGATGAATATTGATATACTTACGCACTAAACTGGAAAAACCGTGGTAGTCTAGTGGTCGACGGTCGTGGGTTCGAGTCCGTGCTGGCAACTCTTGAGCACTATATATTTTGAACTATTATGTATTTTAACTCATTATACATTTTAAACTTTATATATTTTAATACTTACCCGTAATAATATAAAGTTAATAGTTTTCCTGATCACTCAATCACGTACGGAGGGAATCACCTCGCAAATGGTCTTGACGTCTATTGTTTTCATTTACTACAAATAGGCCGTTGTTCCTGTAAACGTATCATTCATCTCTTGTTACATGAACTCTAAGCGCACTTAAAATTTTATTCTTTTAAATAAAAATATGTGGGTAGTCGTTATTCTATTGTTCATGATCAAGATGCTGGCAGTGGAGGCCAACGGTACGTGTGATTTATTTTTAGGGGTGCGAGTCGGGTTACCTCCACGTGTGGTCAAGAGCTGCGGTTCCTTTTTGGATCCGTCCGGGGGGAAGAGCAGTGCTTGATCCGGTGCACCCTGGGCTTCGGCTAATGATTTCCTGGCAGTTTCTGAGGGATATCATTGACCGTTGGCTAAGAGCCCGACAGGCGGGGAGGGGGGTCTTTGACCATTACCGTACAACGTTGCCGACATTTTGTCACAAGATTTTATAATCATATTTTTGTTACTTTGACATTGACGAAGTTGTCGTCGCTATAACGCCTGGAACGCCACAAATAAGAAGAAGAAGAAGATTTATTTTTAAACGTTATTGCATTGGTCGCCTCTGTTGCGCTTCTGTGTGGAGACTAAGAGCTGGTGAAATTACTGGGACATACATTTTACTTAGAAATTGTATTCTTAGCTAACACAACTGTAATGACCTGGTGCTGCAGATGTCCATGGACAAAAGATTACTTTACTTATTACAAGTAAACTACCCACTTGTCTTCACACAATAACTTAAAAATTAGTCGGTTCCTTTCCATTCCATTACATAAACTTCATCAAGACTATTGTCCTAAAACCAGTCAACTCAGGAAGTATGAAGAATTTTATATGATCCTAGATTACTGATACATTTGTCCTTTGCTCTTCATCTTTAGATTGTGTTATATACATCTTCAATAGTTTAGCAGATGCTCGGCTAAGTGGTTCAGTCTGTATCATCAATCGGCATCTCCAGCCTATATACGACTTAGGCTGCACCTAGTTCCCAAGCCATTTTGAGTGGAGTGCTGATTTCCTCCTTTTTTAAACTGAAAACTTTTTGGGATGGGTAAAAAATGTTAAACTCGCGTCAGGTAAGAAGTACCTACGTTGATATCGTGACTCACTCGTAAGCTACGTTTGGCCTAGTGGTATAAATTGTGGAAGAACAGTGCGTTCGCTCCGGTGACCGCGGTTCAAATCTCGTGTAGAAAAAGTTTTATTTTTCTTTTTCTTTTTGAAGTGCGTTTTGCACTTTTATTTTTTACTTCTGCCGGCACTCCCGGAGTGCAAGCCGTCTGTTTTTTTTCTTCACCGACAACCTCTGCGAGCCCGGGTTCCGATCCATGCTCGTCTACTTGGTAGGCCATAGGTCAAACCACCAGGCTACCAGTTTTTATTCTGACTACGCTAATGAAATTAACTGCTTCATTATCAGAGATCGGACAAATTTGCGTCATTGCTCGCAATAATGTGGACATGACTCAAAAATTAATCAAATAATAAATCATTTAATTAATTTCTCGAAATAAAATTTTAACTCCCGGAGATAAAAATTTGCACATGCATAAAATTATTAGCAAAATGTTAATTAAAGTGGCAGTTGTCGTTCTCGTAAATCTTTTTATATAATAAAGAAATCACGATCCTGCTAGATATGATTATTATTTCCGACAAAAAAGTTTGATAGTTCTATAGGTATAAAACCTCCGTGGATACACTTATTCTTAATATATTTATTTTGACGTATTTGATTAATTTTGGAGTCATGTCCACATTATTGCGAGCAATGACGCAAATTTGTCCGATCTCTGTTCATTATTCAAACATGTGTCGTTTCTACAGATACAAAATGCGGTGAAGTCCCAATGAGCCAATGGGCGGGGCAGGCGTCGCTTCGTGAGACCCCCCTCACCCTCCCCGTGGGTTTGGTGGTGATCCAGCATTCCGTGTACGCAGGGTGTGCGTCAGACGACGAGTGCGAGACCGTCGCGAAGGCCATCCGGACCTATCAGATGAAGCAGGGGTTCGATGACATTGGACCATCGTGAGGTTTTTTCATTACTTGTGTGTGTGTCTGTATATCTGTGGCATCGTAGCTCGTTAAGTGGATGGACCAATTTCAGTGCGGCTTTTTTCATTCGAAAGCCAGTTTCCTTGCGTTGGTTCTTAGCCATGTTTGGTAGATAAAATTTGCGTGGGGGGTTGTTAAATTTTTTATTAACATTTTAGTCGTTAACCTAATTTTAATCAAATCGTGAGATAGCAGAACAGAGTTAACAAGCTCCTCGACTAGTGGCTCTCGTTGTTCTTTAAATTCCGTACACTATGTACCTAGTGTAGACTATGGGAAAAGAATTGCGGAGTAACTGGGTTTATTCAGATATTATGTACTTCTTTGTCAAAGATGCTTCCAGATAACCATAGTACAATCAGCGTCACATAGATAGCGACACTGACAGTAAAAGTCTTATACCCCAAAACGATGAAATCGAAAGCGAAACTCTTAGGAATCATGATAATGGCGATGCGGCTAGCAATCTATCACTATTCGGATTCCCCTTTCCACCTATACGCCCAACAATCACGCCAAACGTGGCCTTCTTACCTTAGGATTTGTCTACCCTATAAGGGATATATATGTGATCTGTTGTGTATGTATTATGTATTATTTATTCGTTCGTTTTGCAGGTTTCTGGTGGGCGGCAACGGCAAGGTGTACGAGGGCGCGGGGTGGGGGCGGGTGGGTGCGCACACGCGAGGCTACAACGACCGCTCTGTCGCCGTCTCTTTCATGGGAGACTTTAGAGGTAACAAACATACAGAAAAAAGAACAGAAAACTAAGCAAAGCTTGACCGGAACTAAGCAAAGAATGGAGTAAACCGGTTTTGTTTGCCTTCTAGCGCAGCGTTGAATCAGCGGACGAGCTTTGTTAAGACAATAACACATATGGACAGTTGACATTATTTGGCGGTATTCTTAAAAGTTCCTTTTACCAAAAACTAGAAAAATATTAACACCAGTTAATGAGACCAAATTGGAAGTATGCCCTTTTCAAATTTCAAAATTTAATTTCTAACGGTAAAACCGTAAAGTAAACATAAAAATCAAGAAATAAAAATTCTTGGTTCATTTGATAGTAGGTACAGTCAAGTGTAATAATATGTATCTAGTCAAAGTTGCAATAATAAGTACCATACGCTCTTACACGGGCGTAATAAGGTCGTGGGACATATTTTTGAGCAGTTCGTATCGATACTTATTTTTGAACTTGACCGTACCTATGCCCTTTTCAATAAAAAATAAATTTCCAAATCCTTAAAAAAAAATAGGTAGTTAGGTCCTTTTTTATGAAGTCAGTTAAAAAAGTATAAAGCATTTTCTTGGTCGACTATCCATTCTAATATTATAAATGCGAAAATAACTCTGTCTTCCTGTCTGTTTGTCCGTCTGCTACGCTTTCACGCTTAAACCGCTAAACTTATTTACTTACTCGGTTGAAAATTGCTATAGAGATAGTTTAAATCCCGGGGAGGGAAGAACATATTGTATTTACTAGCTGTTGCCCGCTATTCGTTTATCGCTATCCCGCAGAAATTACGCAATTTTTCGAGATAAAAAGTAGCTCATGTTTTATTCTAGACTATAATCTATCTATGTTCCAAATTTCAACCAGACTGTCCAGCCGTTCTGGCGTGAAAGAGTAACAAACACCCATCCATCCATCCATACTTACAAACTTACGCGTTTATAATATTAGTACGATATAGCATAGGCTTTTATCCCGGAAAATCGTGGAATACGGTGTACTAGTAGTAGTAACTTCTAAGTGTATTTATTTTATGTTTCAGCAAACAGAGGAAATGACCACAAATTGTACCTATTACCTATGGTAATTTACTCTGAGATAACATGAATTTACTTTGTAGGTAACTTTTTCGAGAATAGGGCTTGAGAAGCATTTAGAAAACTGTGGATCCAATTTCTTTATAATGGCACAAAGCACTCTTTTACGAAGTAATTTCGCAAGCGAACGAAATTAACATTTCAATTCAAGATAAAACAACAATAAAATACAATGCCACGTAATGTTCTAATTTATAGTTCAATTAGAAGTAGATCGCGATTTAAGATATGCAAATTGGTAATTCAAATGTCGGTGAAGATTTCTTTACATGTAAAACCTGTGTGACGACAAAAAATTAGGGAACAACCAGTAGACGTGCTAGAACTCAAGATAATTTCATTTCAAGCAAACTTTGAACAACACGTCTGAAGACGCTGAAATATCGTTTTTCTTTTTATATTTTATTTATTTAGTCTCCTTCAACTGGTTTCATAGAAAACGGAAAAGTTTGACAGTTATTCTGTTTGTCTTGAGACCGGTTGGACTCCTGGTCCTACCGCTGACGAGGCATTCTAGTCGAATCGAAACAGCTTAGTCATAAAATATTTAGCCGCAATCCCCAGACGTTGGTCTGGAAAATTGTAATTCCGTTTCGAATTCCCACGCAAAATATTCATTTTGCATTGTTACCTACTTTTTCTTATGCTCTGTAGGAAAGTTCTTTTACACAGTCATTTTTTTCGTACACAAATAGATACTCGTAATAAATACATAGTATAAAACAAAGACGCTTTCCGCTGTCTGTCTGTCCCTATGTAGGTATGTTTGTTTAGATCTTTAAAATGACGCAACGGATTTTGATGCGGTTTTTTAATAGATAATGATTCAAGAGGAAGGTTTATATGTATAATTCTTCACAGACGAAGTCACGGGCAGAAGCTAGTGTTTCTATAAACGAATACAGACAAACACACATAAAACGGGGTAGACAGATCCTAAGGTAACAATACTTAAAGGCCACGTTTAGCTTGATTGTGGGCGAATAGGTGGAAATAATCAAAATATTGACGTCTTGCTAGCCGTACCGCCTATACCATGATTCCTAAGATTTTCGCTTATTCCCTCGACGGGCTTTAACCATCGGCGCGGGTAGAGAAGCAACTGGTACATTCTATGTTTTTGCTTTGCTCCCAGATCAGTATGGAAGGGCGTTATAAACATAAGGTTATAAATTGGATAATTCAAGTATAATTTCTATGTTAATATTATGGTTCATTCTTGGCTTGTCTGTACTGTTGTGTAATTAATTAGGTAAAAAATGTAACATGATGTAAAAATAATTGCGGACAAAATTGTATCTGAACTGGGGCCCGATTATTGAAAGCACATGTATGAAAATACCACTCGAAAGTGGTGAAAAATTGCGCTGAATTTGAAATACGAGTAGCATAGAAATCACAGCTCTCATTAATCTTGTCAACTAGTCAAAACTTTGATTGGAGCTGCAGATTTGGAGATATAAGCTGATTTATACCAGTTTCGAGTAGTACTTTCGAGTGATGTGCTTACAAAAATTGGGCCCTGATCTAAAAAGCTAACTCATGGAATCTGTATTTTGCCTTAAATTATTATTATTATTATTATAGCCTTTTTTTTTATTCCGAATTCGCTACAATTTCAGTAAGTATGTTGTTGTTGTTTTTATTTTATTATTATTATTTATTTTGCCTTAAATAAAACATTTAAATTACAGAAACCCTACCAACACTTGGCGCCGTGCAAGCTGCGAAGAACTTCCTCGTTTGTGCGTTAGAGAACAAGTTGTTGACAGAAGACTACCGGTTGGTCGGGCACCAGCAGGTGTCGCAGACAGAGAGTCCTGGCGCCGCACTGCAGAGGGAAATCGAAACGTGGCCGCATTGGGTGGAGATGCTAAGGAGGCGCTGATTTAACCACGATATTGCCTGATGGGTGACCATCGGGCCACTACGACCATGAGGTCGTAGTTTCAGTTGAAAGAAGAAAGAAGAAAGAAGAAAGAAGAAAGAAGAAAGAAGAAAGAAGAAAGAAGAAAGAAGAAAGAAGAAAGAAGAAAGAAGAAAGAAGAAAGAAGAAAGAAAGAAAGAAAATACATTTATTTGACGCTTAAGACAGCAACAGCCCCAACTAAAAATAAACAAAACAAAAAAAAAGGAAAAATAACAATTAGTGTGTCGCTGTCCAGCGTCAAAAAGGTTGGAGTATGTTTGTCTAGTAAATGCTAATTTACAATGATTTGAAGACTGCCAGATTGTGGACCTATTGTACTGTAAATTATGTGGCTGGAATGAAAGTAGAAAACTTGTACATGAAGTATTTTTTATTGTAATTACTATTATATTAAGCAAAAAGGAATAAATGTCTTCTTTCTTTCTAAATAAAACAGAATTTTTTCTTGTAATTTCTTATTTGTAAATATAGGTTTTTATAGTTATTTTTAGCATAGATATAGAATAGAATAGAAGAAATTTTTATTCACCAACACAAAAAAAAACGATATTATGTAGATATGTAGGTTTTTAGGATTTGTGTTTGTATATTTTCATTAATTAACTTACATACACACATACATTGAAAGTAAATATAAAGCTTGTAATAAGTAGGTACCTATGAAAAAAGTAAATAATGTAAGAATTAAAAATATGTCATTTGTCATTCTATCATGTACCTAAGTATTAAAATACAAATAAAAATGGTTTTAAAAATCAATGTATTGAGTTTATATGAAACTAGCTTCTGTCCGCGACTTCGTCTGCGTAGAATTAACTTATAAACCTTTCTCTCGAATCACTATTGATATTATCGTACCTTCTGTGCGCGAGTCCGAGTCGCATTTGGCCGGTTTTTTTAACCTTTATAATTTATACCGCTTAAGACATGACATTCTTTCAGTAAACTAACCTAACCTTGCAACTGTTACTTTATTTGCATGTCTAGGTCTAGTGTCAGTCAGCTAATGGTGGTGATCTTTGGCTCTGTTTATCTACTTTCAAAAGGCGAATACATACATAAATTAGTAAATAGGTCCCTGCGTTGTATAAAAATAGTACCTACCAGAGCGATCGAGCTTAACTATGTGTTTTCAAAATCAAATGCGTTAAAAGTTAACTCGGGCAAGTTTTTTTTATTAAATATTCGCATTTTTATCAGTTTCGTTTTGTTATATATGCGTTTATATGAATGTTAGAAATTTTTAAAAATGTACCTTTATACCTAACTGTGTGTAAAAATTCTTAATTCTTAACATCATCCACAGAACGAATATTTTTCACCACACGATTTATACCTTTTTTTTTTTTTTTTTTTTGCGGCGGAAAAATGCGTTACGCATACGACCGCGCCGTGGGGACGGCGCGGAAGTTATGTGGGACTCTCCTCCCCGCCCCCCCCCCGAGCGGCGGGAAGCGGAGGAGGCCTACCCACTAAAAAACCGCCGGTTTTCCCTCTCTGCCATTGGAGGGGCGCCGTGGGAGAACTATGGTGTCACCACGCAACACGATTTATACCTAGGTTTTTGGTTTACTTCGTTTTTCAATTTTAGTATCTTTCTCTGCTGTGACATAATTACACCTGATTACATCAGAGAAAGAAATATCTCACAATTAACCACGTACAAAAAAGAACATGCACGATTGAAGTGTCACAAAGAACAAATTAGAAATAATCACTTTTAAGTATCGACGTTATTACATGTTGTTTTCTTACACGATAACAATGACACGAGGTCGCCATCTAATTGTCTCAATTTTGTGAAAGAAACTCTTCCTACTACACTACAATTAAATATTTTACAAATATTTTCATTTTCAAATCACGAATTGAGTCAACTAATCGTTCAAATTATTGAATTATCTAAGGAATTAATTTTATGCTACAATAACTACACAAATTAATTAATGAACGCACACCGCTACAACCTGTGTCTTCAGGTAAACAGTGTGTGTGTGTGTGTGTGTAGATTTCATACGGGCATATAATATTCTGATATAATTAACGATCATACAAATCACGTGAGAATTATATTTTGTTAGTACCTTTTATTAATGAAGCGTAATTAATTTTTTGAAGTTTCTCTTAAGATCAATGTACAGTCAAGTGTAATGATATGTATTTAGACAAAGATTCAAAAATAATTACCATACGCTCTTACACCGGCGTAATAAGGTCGTGGGACATAATTTTTGAGAGGTTCCTATCATTACTTATTTTTGCACTTGACCGTACCTAACACGTACCATTTCATTTGACATAAGTGTTATGACTTTTACGTAGGTAATTAATTAGTAAGGACATGTGTTCTTAAAATTTATATGCCCGTATGAAATTTACGTGTTCTCTTGTATTCCATTTACACATTCAAAAGGATTCCTTTTACTAAATACAGTTAATTTACCTAATTTTCGCGGCTAGGAATTAATCACCATTACACAGAATTCGGAGCGTAACTCTGTAATCAGGCTTCAAGTGCTCGCAAAAACGTTTCAATTATGTGGAACGCCAAAACAAAAGCGCTAAAGAGACACTCTTCGAATGGGAGGTTAAGTTAATTGGAAACATTACTTAATTTAATCCATTATTGTTAAAAACTTTAGTCTTAAGTGACCTTTTGAAGCTCGATGCTAAACAAAGAGAGTTAATTGTGTTATCTACATGTCTGTATGTAGGATCGTGACTTAGAAAGTTTTTGGGTTAACTGCGTTTTTAATGATCATTTAGGTTTTATTCTTTTAGCTATAGTGTACCACTGCTGGGCAAAGGCCTCCCCTTCTTTCCGCCACTCCTCCTGTCCTCGTGCATGTCGTGTCCACCCTATCCGATATGCATCTAAGTCATCCCGCCATCTCCTCTTTGGTATGCTTCTGCATCGATAGCCATAAGTTGTATAACGATTTAAAATTAGTTTAGTTGGCAACCCTTCTCCATTTTAACAGATCTGTCAATCCTGTTCTTACAGTGGTTTATAGAAAGAAAGAAAGAAAGAAAAGAAAATACATTTATTTGACGCATAGGACAACAACAGCCCCAACTAAAAATAAACAAAACAAAAAAAAAGGAAAAATAACAATTAGTGTGTCGCTGTCCAGCGTCAAAATGGTTGCGGCTCAGCATGATGCTGCGACGGGGGCCACAACGCTGGTTTTCTGCCGCAACACTTTTGAGTGATGATAACGACGGAAAATCTACTATAAAGTAATATTAACATGACGCGTACTTACACAAAAGCACTAAACCTACACCGTTATCGTGGCTTAAACAAAGTTTCAAGTCAATCCGAACACTGAAAGTCGGTTAGATCTCAATTACAAGATTGGTCCTACATAATACTAACATACTAACTGTGCATAGGTACTATCATACTCATTGCAGTTCCAGCTTATAGTTCCAGTTTATAATGCTCAAACTGAACTAAAAAGTTTAAAAATTGTGCATCCTTCACTTTTTTTCTACTTGTGCGACGCATTCATCACAGGGAGTGCGTAAAACCGAAGAATTTGTGCGCATCTATTTTTTTAATTTTTATTTTTTACTGGCTATTGCCCAAGTCTAATAATGAACATGGCAAGTGTTGTGACGTCTTAATAAAATGTTAGTTTGATTGAACACTCCTGTGCATATTTTTGATCGTAGTTTTGGATTCAAAACTTAGTCAACCCTTTGACCCGATACCCTTTGCACATCCAAAAACAAATCCTCTGAATTATTCCAGAAAATCTGAGAGACCATGCATACTGAATTTCCTCGTGACGAAAACCGTACTGAAAGATATTTCAGTGAAATGAACTAACGAATTTCTATTGAATCAGGCTTCACGGTTAGTTTTCCTTCTTTTGTCTCTAATATTCGTTAGAATTTCAGGGAATATGAAATCGTGATGGCTTATTTTTTTTAACTACCTATTGGTAGAGATTTAGCTTTTTTTTTTGTTCAGCCTCAAAGAATTATATGCTGTTGTTTTAAATATTTGTGTCACTAAAAAAACATATATCTAAAATTATAAACAAAAACATGTTATTTAGGCTGTATGGTCATTTCACTGCTGGGATATCCCCATGCCCTTCAAAACAAAAGGCGTACACTCAATCACTTAATTATGTATTCAAAGCCTTTGTTTTAAAAGCGACATTAAATTTGTCTGCATAGGTAAATTCTTAACCTTTGTCATTTGCGTCAACGAAAAAAATTGTGGCGTGATCTCCAAATTCCCAGAATTATTCGTGCCTAGACAAAGTTATTTTCTACTAACGATAACGCTAAGTGAAGGTAATGAAATTGAACCTGATTGAGATAGGGTGTACGAAAACCACGTGATCTAGCGTAACGAATAACAAATGGCAAGTGTGTGCCGACATCAATGCGCTACTCCCTGGCGTCGTTCAGGGAAGGCTTGAGAAAGATATGAATCTCACCATCTCCTTAGATATTGTATGTGTGTACTCTTATTGTATTATGTGTGTGTGCATGTGTTTAATGATATTTAATAGTTTATTCTATGAGTTGTTTATTGTATTTAGATATGTACGCTCTATTGTGGCTTTCACTATCTGGAATTTTAAACTCACACTTTGTCGGTCCCTCGTTTAATGCTCCTCTTACGTGGAGGCGTTCGAGAGATTTTACTGTGTCAAAGCCGGGTACTTATCGGCTTGCTGTGACCGAAACTGTTGCGTGATTGCTTATGTCTATACCTTACGTTATATTTATAACGTGTGAATCGAAAGATACATTGAAAGGGCTTTCATTTGATACCACTTTACGGTGACAGCTTAGATGTTTGTCGTCGATAGAATATTGTGAAAGAACCCATAACTCCCACAGTAATTGAGAATTAGTAAAACAATGGTTTGTCTATGTAGGTATAAGCGTTTAGTGTGGCTATGACTTTGTAAAACTTTCACAAGGTTACAAAGTTTATTCCGTGTACGTATTTTAATGGGTATAGTTGGTGCCACGCTTTCAACAACGTACGTAGGTATTGTTACCTAGTGGTAATAATCCTCTGTCACATTCGTTTGAAATTTAAAAACATCTGCTTATTTACTTATTGCCACACGCAGAGAGGTTCATTGAAATCGTTCAATGGCATCAATTTTCCTTTCAACAAATTGACAACGAACGAGTCAAATTGTTGCTAGAAATTTTGCATATTGCTAAAAAATGGCCGCCCCCCTAAATAAATTTTCAACTGTTTGGGAATGTAACAATAGGTAGCGGTTTTTTTAATACTTCCTGATGAAAGACGACATTTTTACCGTTTACATGGCATTTTAAAATGACTTGATAAAAAATCGACCGTAATTCTGGTTCTGTTGGAGGCGGACAATACGTGTTAATTTTGAAAGCAGTCAATAGCCACATTAGATCGCTAAAAAAGTTTTACGTATATATTAGTTCTTGGTTCAGCTCGGAAGGTCAAAACGTTAGTAGGTATACCTACCTATTAAAATAAATTGTAAAATGTAATAAATAATAAAGACGCACGTAAATTTCGGACGGCTTCGGTCACGTTGTTTATCACGAGCTGTAGTATAACGGATGTTGTGTCTTCGAATTTATTTTTTACGACTTAGGACTATTCATGTTTTTTTTTCTCTTTCAATTAAATAAGTGGACAAGCCAAAATTAATTAGCTTTTATTTTATAAAAATTTGGTCGTAAGATTTTGTGGATATAGTAAATTTACGGGGCATACTTTTAAGTACAGTCAAGGGTAATAATTATGTATCTAGACAAAGTTTCAAAAATAAGTACCATACGCTCTTACGCGAGCGTAATAAGGTCGTGGGACATATTTTTGAGAAGTTCCTATCGATACTTATTTTTGCACTTGACCGTATACATTCATATATCACGTCCTTATTCCTTAGGGGGTAGACAGAGCCTAAGGTAAACCTTTAGGCCACGTTTAGCATGATTAAGGGCGTATAGGTGGAAAGGGAAATCAAAATAGTGATGGGCATAGCCGCATCGCCTATAACATGATTCCTAAGACTTTCGCACTACACTACACTACTTCTACTTTATACTTTTAAGGCAACTAGTTAAATGTAAAATAATATCGCGAAATCACGATCGTATCAAATGATAGTAGGTAGGGATTTGAAATTAAAAACTTTATTTAGTAACTAGCTGTTGCCCGCGACTTCGTCCGCGTGTGTTTTTGTGATACTTACGGCTTTTCTCGATATCAAAATTATTATTATTATGACTATTAACTTCGTCACGTGAACCACTGAAAGTGTGTACGAAACTATACTTTTAGAATTACGTCATGAAAATAATAATTTGTGACACTGAATCTTGAAAAAAAAAACAGGTGTGAACTGGTTAATGACTCATCACATTTATTTATACCTTATTTTACAAAATAGTTTAATTTATAGTTTTGTTTATAGTTTCTTTATTCAAAAAAAGCTAAGTACAGTTTTAGTTACCTACATCACTATTAATTTCGCCGAACTATGACGCTTATTGGCGAATACTGCGCTCACTTTAACGATATTTGTACCCTGATTAATTTAAAAAAATAAATATATTCTAATCAAATAATAGGTACATAAATGTTTACCTGTTTTTACCTTACGACTAACAATTCATTTACTAATCCGTTTTAATTAATATTTTGCGACTCAATTTTTTCTAGCAGAATTTTTTTTATTTATTTTCTTGGTTTAAGTAGGTAGCTACAGATTATTAACACTTATTATCTTTATCTACAAATTAATTACCTATAGAGGCCTCACCATGACGTCGTAATGCGATTCAGTTAAGGTTCGCTCGCTGTCAGATTCATACTAAAAGCACAAACTTTTTTCACAATAAAATTCTGACATGTTCGTAGCGCAGACGTAAACGCGCCTTTTGATTTTGATTTTTTTAGGCAAAGATATTAAGAGCATACAGCCAAGCGTTTCACGCCGCCCTCATAATATTATCAGGTTTTCAAATAAGAGTGCGTTCAAAGACCGAACGCGTTGTGAATAATAGCACATAAATAAAAACAAAGTAACGGTATTGCATATTGAACTTTAGGTGTTAGGTAAAGAACACAATTTAGGACGCCAATTTAGGTTGATTTAAGTTTGACGAAAGTGTCTTCGTTGAAAAATACCTGTACAGCATGTAATTATTTTATTAATGTTTTTTCACAATTGACACAGTTTTCCGGCTTTATGTCTTATGTACATTCGTATCTATCTATTTTCTCCGTAGTATTATTTTGTTTGTAATTATTACCAACAACTTATACCGAGGAAAGCTGATTTTCTTGAGTTCCGCTATTTTGTGCGTAATCACCTCAAAAATTAAATTTCAAGAAAACTGAGAAATTATATTTACCTGTATCAAATTGTAAGTATTATTTAGCAATTTTAAAAGGTTACACTTCATTGGTTTTTTTTATTATATAGGTGTATGAAGTTAATTAATTTTAAACACAAAACCCTCTTTTTTGCGCCTCTGGGTGAGATTTTAAAAAAATGCTCAAACAGGTATTTCTTTATTTTTATTACTTAGTATTTATTCTGAGTTTCATGATTCTAGAACAATCTAATTTTATTTTTTCATACAAACTTTAACCCCCCTTTTCACCCCCTTTTTCCAAAAAATTCCAAAATTTCTGTAGCCTATATCCTATTCTGAATTTATTGAAATAGATTTGTGAACATTTCAACAATATCCGTTCAGTAGTTTTTACGTGATGCTCAGTCAAACAAACAAACAAACAAACAAACAAACAAAAATTTTAAAAATTGTTTTATTATGTTCAGTTACCGATTTTAAGTCACCCTGGTCGGTTTTTTTTTTTTAAATCTTCAATGTACAGATTTTTTGGTCTCAACGATTTTATTATATGTATAGATTATTTGATTGCTTGTTTTGCCCATGGGCCACGACTCCGCAACACATTCGCTTATCGCTATCCCGCGGGAACTAAGCGATTTTCCGGAATGAAAACTATTCCTTCTGTCTAAACTGTCCTTCCCCAGGACTGAAACTGTGTCAAATTTCAACTAAATCGTTAAAGTATTAGTATGGATTTTCAGCGTCCGACCGTGCCCAATTTTAGCCCAGTTCTAACAATTCACTCTTTTGTGAAAAGACCGACTGGATCACTACTTGCTAATCCTGCCGCCAAGCACCAGTGATTCGGCCGAGCAGCGTTGTTCCGGCGTGGAGAGTAAGGTTATTAATTAAATTACTGACACATGAGGTATTCCGTCTTAGCCCTCTCTGCGTCTTACGACACTTTTGAGCAGTTATTTAAGAGCCTACAAAATATGATAATGGATTTTTCATCACGTCACATTGCTATCATATTTGCAGAGGGGCTATAATTTATTTGGGTGTTTGGGTATACGTATCTATACGTATATTCTCGTCTTGAAAAAGTTAATTTATGCAAAGTTTCTTGCGTTGCATTCTTCTTGCCAATGATAGTCTCGCCAATGTAGACTGTAGAAGCTAATAAATAAAACAATTTATATTAAATTTAAAAATTCAACACGCAGCGCTGACAAGAGCAATCTCACGACTGTCTTTTGTTTTTGTTTTCTTTTTGCGCTGCGTGCAATTTACTTTATTTGTGGCCAGTGCCAAAATATAATAGTTTAATAAGAAGGTGGCTGCCTAAAAAGGTGCGTCGCTTACAATAGTATTTCCGAAAGCTTGGTAGGTACAATCAAAAAAGACAGGTAAAAGAGCCCTTTGCGCCAAATTAGCAAAATAATTTAATAATTTTTTAAAAATAATCATTTAAATAATATAGTAAGGTCAAAATTAGTCAAATTTCAGCAGCAACCTAACTTTAGCAAAGCCAGTTTGACACCTGTAATTTACGAAGTTGCTGACCACTAACTAATGAATGTAACGAACTTCTCGACTCGCCGTCTAATCACTTTTATGAAGTTTCAGCTGAAAGTTTCAAAACTTTCCCCGTTCCAGAAAGTACTTATGACAGGAGTTACCCATTTGAGTCACCGCCTCATTTACAAAGAACAAATCAATAGATTAGAGCAGATTAGGTTTGATTTATTTATCACCCTTTTAAAAGTACAATTAAATGTCAAACATAATAAGTAATTCACGAAAGGATCGTCAATTGTAATAAAATAGTAATAATAATAATAAGATCGTCATGGGTACATAAAAAGAGAAAATAATAATAATTTAAATAAAACCTATTTTAAAAGCAATTTAAAATGTCAAATAAAAAATATAAAACCACAAAATGTGAAAATATTGTCGGAACACAAATATCAAAAATATATAATAATAATAAATGAGGTACTGGAATGGTACAAAGAATAATTATCACACATAATACATAATATAATAGGTATAGAAAGAATAAATGCAGAATGTATATAAAAAGAACAAAACTTTATCATCAATAACGAACTTTAAACTACTGAAAAGTATGTACCAAAATTACAAAACTATTGAATCTCGTCTAGGTCTTAAGCACTATATCTGTTAAAAATCTGTAGTCCTGGTGTTGTCTCGTGCCCATGGGTGATGGTGCTCAATTAGCACCAGCATCTATAAAAATAATTCTTTTAAAAATCGGGTTCTGCTTCGGTCATAAATACTACATGATTAATTGACAGGTAGCGTCACTAAACTGTCTCCGTTTCTGCCCTCAGATTTAATGAAGGATTAAAGTTATTTTGTTCGCCTATAGTAAAGACGCCTACGTGGTATCGGTTTAAAGCAATTACGGTCTGTTTCAATAGGGAAGGTATGTCTGACACATTCACTTTGACAAATCTAGAGATGTGGATTCATTGTGACGCCCTATGCATTCAACGATTATGGATTATATTTTACATACATACACAAATCACGTCTTTATCCCTTACGGGGTAGACAGAGCCTAAGGTGACAAAACCTAAAGACCACGTTTAGCATGATTATATTTTAGTACTAACAAAAAATAATAATGACAATACTTAATTATGATTCCTATTTTACGCTTTTTGCCAAGCCATACCTTACCAAAAGTAGCTTTTATAAAATATTGTTCAATTTAATTATAATTGTTATTGTTTTAAGTAATCTACTCATTACCAATAAACTCTTTTTTTATCGTGTAGCGAGTGCGAAAGAACATGAATACTTTTTCTCAAACATTGTCGTAAATGTCGTCTGTCGTAGATGTCGTAAAAAGAAAAAAACCCTAAAACAAATGAACCGATTTAAAAAAACCCTATCACAACAATGTTACATTATCACTCAGTAACATAGACTATACTTAATTCTACGCACTTAGTTGAGGGCAAACAGCTAATCATCACTACATAGTATAAAATAAAGTGGCTTTCTCTGTCCTTGTGTCCCTGTGTCCCTATGTATGCTTATATCTTCAAAACCACACAACGGATTTTGTTGCGGTTTTTTTTAATAGATAGAGTAATTCAAGAGGAAGGTTTATATGTATAATACATGCATAATATACCGTGCGAAGCCGGGGCGGGTCGCTAGTAACCAATAAAACGAACTGTTTTTATGAAAAAGAAAAAATATAAATGGTTTCTTGTACGAGTTAAGATGAAGGTGACAAATCACTATCGTGTTGCAATATTCGCTCTGTTGGCAAATTCCTCTACTTATTTAAAACATTGTGCTGACCTTTTACGTGACTTTCAATGAGATAAGTGCTAATATTATCCTCAGAGAGGGGAAATCCCTCCACTGCTGAGAACTTGGTGATAATTAAGTATATATTTCTAGGGTTCCGTACTACTTGATTTACTTTAACATTTCGGTAATGTTACGGCACGGCAGCTTACCGAAAAAACCAATTGAGGATGATGATAACGATAGCAGTGTATTGCAGCAAAATGAAAGTAATAAAACAAAGGGGATTTCCTTAAATACAGGTCATGTTTTTTTTACATCCATCATCATCGCCATGGTGCTTCCATGCTGGTCTGGGAGCAAAGAAAAAACATAGAATGTACCAGTTGCTTCTCTACCCGCGCAGATGGTAAAAGCCCATCGAGGGAATGGGCGAAACTAATAGAAATCATGTTATAGGCTAGCAACCCATCACTATTTTGATTCCATTTTCCACCTATACGCCCATAATCTTGCTAAATGTGGCCTGTAAGTACCTGTTACCTTAGGCTCTGTCTACCCCGTAAGGGATAAGGACGTGATTTGTGTATGTATGTATGTATGTCTGTCAATATAAATTCACAGTCTACATTTTGTTTAGGGGCAGGGCGCTGCTAACTGCGACTGCAACGCGCACTTAGTCGGTTTTTTAGTGGAGAGTTTAAATGATAACAATGATAAACGGCAGTCCGGAATAAACGGTTAAGATAAACCGATAGCAGGGAGTGCCCCGCCAGCGAAGGGTGATGAAAAAACTGGACATAAAAACTCGTTTTAACAACTCGAGCCGACTTGTTCTTTTTTTCAATTAATTTTTGGTCGTTTGCAATTTGGTTCATACCTTGCGTGAAGCACAAACTGTTTGAGATTCCAAACGAATAAATTCTACCGATTTAAAACCTCGTTTTATTAAAGTCGGTTAATAAGAGCCGGCCAAGTGCGTGCCGGGCCACGCGATTTTTTTTTTTTTATTTAATTTTGCGGGAACTACATAGCTGTGACAACTCTCCGTTTACGTTCGTTAACTCTACTAAGCTTATTGCCGTGATTTTTTCTCACACAAATATCCGAAACCAAATGTTTATCCAGGAAGAGATTGGAGGATACTTGGAAGTTGTCTATTACGGCTATGTATGCTCTGCCCTCAGATGGAGTGGTGTTATGGGGCCACTCGCCTGATGTTCAGAAAGTTTTCTTTGCACTTGAATGATGTATAACAGCTACATGTAAACCAGTTTTTAGACATAATAAGATTTTCACCTTTCCAGTTTTATACATTTTAGAAGAATGTACATTTGTACGGAAACAAGGAGTTATTTATAATGAAAAATAATGATAATAAGCGGACGCAGAAGCCTTTCAATTTACCAAAAGGAAAACTTAAATTGTTAAAAAAGGACGCGTACTATGTCTTAAGGATAATTTACAATAATTTACCGAAATCTATAATGAATTTGACAGGAAATATATTCTATACTAAACTTAAGACTTGAATGAAGAATGCTTTTACTCAAGAAGTGAATTTTTGATAGTAATAGATAAGACATTAAAAAAGGCTGACAAAGTCTTACTCTTGGGGACTTATCCAGATTTGTAGGCCAGAAATGGCTGGGTGACTGTATAATGTAGTATTTATAAGACCTACTGTTAACCCATTCAATGCAAATAAATGATTTTGATTTTGAAAGTAACAAACATTTTGCTCTTAAAAGTTTAATGTTTCGCAAACCGCCGTATTCTTAAATGACCCAACGGCGCCCCAGACCCATTCCTCCTAACTTTCCTTATCAATAGAGAGTAAAGGCGACGCCACACTGCAGTACGCGATCACGCTACGCACGTGAGTACATTATTCGCTCTAAAAAATGTACGCGGTCATTTCTACAGCAGTGCACGCACACGCTACGCACGAAATGACCAATGGACACCCACGTGGGTGACATAGCGTGTCCATGCACTTCGAGCGCATCAGCAGTGGGGCGTCGCCTTAAAAGGTAATAGTTATTTTATTCAAATTTTATTCTATCTCTATGTCAGCGTGGAACACTAAAGCTAAATTACAGCTTCCTAGAACTAAACGACTCAAAGCAAAGTTGTGAACAGACAAATTTAGACGACAAACATGGCGATTTCAACTACGGAACCCAAATATTATAAAAATACTCTTTATTGAAATACAATATAATTAGGTATTGTGACAGAACTTCCTAACACATGAGTATTTAGCAAAATAGAAGCACGCGTTAACACTAGTAAATGAAAGTGCAGTTCAAATTTCTAGGTACTTTGGTACGTTGTAGGTCTGTGTGTGTGCGTGACCAGTCAGGTCAAACAATTGTATAAGAAAAAGAACATCTTAGATGTTTAATCGCGTCGAGTTCAGTTTGCTTTACTTCACTGGGTTCCTTTTTGTCTCATAACTTTCATTGGTACATATTATTCATTAGGTAGGTACTCACTTTTTTAATAACTTTTTTCCAGAAACTTGGGTAAAATCTGTAAAATGTGATATGTAGGTTAGGTTATTTAATATTAATAAAAAAATCTTACTGTTTCAAAAAAAACTAAATGGCTATACGCGAATGATTCAAGAGGAAAGTTTAATGAACTTAGCGAAGCCGGGCCGGGCTGCTAGTTGCAAATAAAATCTGTATTAAAATTTGTCTTTTATTGATAGAGTCAAAATATTGACCCTTATTCTTAAAAAATAAAACATCTTGTAAACTCTAACAAATTAAAGTCCAGAATGACTGACGTCTGCTTGCAAAAATAGCTCACAAACATTACAATATGACATGAATCACCGTCTCTCTCATATATTAACGGGGAGATAAGGAGCGACTGAGGAACGTGCCAAGTTTTTATTAGTTAAGTTTATCAACAGAGCACGCTAGAGGCTATTCGCGTCTTGACCAGTACGGGCGTAAGCCAAGTCGAAATGTACAAGTTGCTTTTTGTTTTGTTTGTTGTTTCTCAGTGGAATTATGTTCGTGCCGGTAAGCTGTTCTCATATTTTTGTTGCATCTTAAAGTGCAATAGTATTTGAAAAGACCTTCGGGTCCGTCGTGCTGTCTTACCCACTCTTATAATTACTCTTATAAGTTTTGATACTTGAATCGGCCAGTGGCATCCGAAACCCGAATGTTGTTCTAGGAACTCATGGACTGTACACTGTACAGTCAAGTGAATTAATATGTATCTAGTCAACGTCTCAAAAATAAGTACCACACGCTCTTACACCAGCGTAATAAGGTCGTGGGACATATTTTTGAGAAGTTCGTATCGATACTTATTTTTGCACTTGACCGTACAGCCAATAGGATTCCTAGGTCACACAACCTTGCAGTTACAGTTACATTTATGTTATTCAATAAACATTGTCTGTCATAGACAAAAATCTGATTTAAGTATTGGTATAAGGTTCTATGGCAGCTCACGAAACAATTTTTTCGACTTTACGGGCGTTATTTTAAGAATTCAATCTTATTGTTTTCTTACATTGATAACTTTACTTAGCTACTCAAGCAAATAGTCACGTCATATAAAATAGCCGCGCTTGTGTTTAATATTTTAACTCATGCAGTTAACTCGTACTCTTCCTCTAGAATAACCAATGCAAGTGCAATCAAACACATAGGAAAAACTATTACAAGTGTTCAAGACAAGAACAGTAGATTTTATTTATGGTTTATTGTCTACGGTTTATGTTTGTTTTGTTTGTGGTTATTATTCGTATATTCTATGTAACTGTCAATTAATAAATGTGTGTTCTATAAAGCACAATATTTTATTTAATGTATCCGCGCACATTTTAATCCTATAGCATTAAAGGCCACGGCTATACACGCGGCTGCGTCGGATACATTAAATTTGGTCCTTCGTTTTAAAATTAAAATTTACCTATAGTTAAATTTTAAATTGTAATCCAGTGCTTATCGTGAAGATAGTTCGTATAAAACGGCAAGAAGCCAAAGTGTTTAAATAAAGTGTTCAACACGTGAAAAGCCGATTGAAGAGGCATATTTTGTATATAATAATATATTCCTATTGTGAAAATTTCATCGCCATTGAAATTTTGAATTTTCGCTGGTTTCGCCGTGATATTCGCCGATCGATATTTCGGCAAGAACAGTGCGGCTATATACGCAGATTGTATAATTTAGAAAGAGATGGTCGAATTCATACCTGAATACTAAGTGACATTCTTCACATGTATTTTCCTGGATATTTTCATCCGAAGAAACCGTAAGAAGAAATTGATTTCGACGAGATTTGACAGGTTTGACTGTTTCCGAACGGAATGTCTAGAGGGGAATGGTCTTTGAAGAAACGTCAGTCGAAGTGACTTATTGACATAATTTGAAATTTGAAAACAATTTTCTTCTATTTAAGTTTAGTTTGTATTATAGTTGTAATTGTAGCTTTGTATTACATAGTTAAAATGGAAGTGAAAGATTTAGTAGCCAGTAGGGGTTATACAAAAGGGGCTATTACCCGTATCGTTAAGTTTTGTTCATCAGAACGATTTATTTCTGCTTCGCCAGAGATTCTTCGCGAGAAACGAGCGCGGCTCGAAACTTCCTTCGCGGAGTATATAAAATATAATAAAAGCATTTTAGCAATCAACCCTGCAGATGACGAGGACTATGGGTCCGTAGAGGATAGTTGTGACGACTGTTTAAGTCGAATTAATCTGCGATTGAAGGTAGTGTCTGGTGACCCTTCGGCGTCAGCATCGATGGCTGTAGCAGGTTCGTCTCATTCTGGTGAGTTTAAAAAGTTGCCTCCTATCAATATAAAACCATTTAACGGCGTGGATATAGTCGATTACTATCCGTTTATTAATATGTTCCGATCCGTCATAGATTCCGACAACAATCTGAGCCTGTGTTCTAAGCTCTATTATTTGCGATCATTGCTCACAGGGGAGGCCTTAAACATCATTAAGAATCTAATGCTTGTTGACGAAAATTACGAAATGGCACTAGAGCTTCTAGACAAAAGATATAATAATATTCCAAAAATAATAAACTATCATATTAGCAGTATCCTTGAGTTGCCTACCTATTCTAAGTGTACAGCACAAGGGATGCGGCAAATTATTTGCAACGTAAATATGCATCTTGCAGCGTTAAAAAACTTGGGACAAAATGTTGATGAATGGGATGCACTGTTGCTAAACATATTATTTAAAAAGGTCGATGTATATACATACAGGGGATTCCACATGGAACAAGATATTAAAAAGATGCCGACATTAAAGGCATTTCTGGATTATATTGAAAAAAGAGCTGTAGTTTTAGAAACCACTGCTGAAGAAAGGCCAGTGAGGGCTCAATCTCATTCCCATGTGGTTTCTCGGATTTCATGTAAATATTGCCAAAAACCTCATAAATTATATCAGTGCATTCAATTTAAAATGATCTCCACAGATGAAAAGATAAATTTTGTAAATAAAAATAATCTGTGTAAATTATGCTTGAATGCGCATCAGGGCAAATGTCTGATGAATTTTAATTGTGCCGCTTGTCGCGGATCTCATAATACTCTTTTGCACAATAATATGCAAGATAAGAGTGTGGTAACTAATGTTGCTACAACTGATCCTTCGGATCAAAATGTAAATATGGATGTATGCTCTAATGTAAATAATGAAAATAAGAGTAAAGCTTCCTCTAACCATACTGCCAATGTGTCAGGTGCTTTGCTTTCTCCTGGTGTTCTGTTGCCAACAGTTAGTGTTAGGTTATTAAATAATGATGGTACTTATACCTATGTTAGGGCTTTGCTAGATTCTGGAAGTCAGGTTTCTTTTATTTCAGAAAAACTGCTCGATAAAGTGGACTGTAAAATATATAAAGCTGATGAGTTAGTAATGGGAGTAGGTGATGGCACCAATAGTGTCTCAAAAAAGGCAGACATTCTTATCAGGTCTTCCGTCAATGATTTTAAAATTAAAGTTTCTTGTTGCGTGACAAAAAACATTACATGCCCGTTGCCGCAGCAGGCGTTTGACAGATCCTTGTTAAATATTCCGTCTTATATTAAATTGGCAGACAATGATTTCAATAACACGGATGAAATTTCTATTTTATTGGGATGTGACATATTTTTCCAGGTGTTGCAGCGAGATTCGTTGCCCCTAACGCCCCGTGGGCCATTTTTAGTAAATACATCCTTCGGGTATATCGTTGCTGGGACGCTGCCAGTCTCTGCTAGCAAAATAACAGCATGTAATCATTGTGTTGTTGAAGGTAATGCTTGCATTGATAATACTATGTCCAAATTTTGGGAATGTGAAAAGGTTCCTGATCTGATAAAGGAGGGTATCTCTGAGCAGCATTTAGCTGAACAAGTTTTTCAGGATACTGTTAAGTTGGAAAATAATAGATTTACTGTGGGTTTGCCATTAAAAATTGAGTTGGAAGAATTAAAGTTAAACCATTCGTTTGATCGTGCATTGCAACGGTTTTTCAATTTAGAAAAGAGATTTTTAAAAGATAATGAGTTGTATCAAAAATATAAAAGGTTTATACATGATCATATTGAACAAGGACATGCAAAATATTTTGATATCGCTAACTATGATTTGAAGTCGGGCAACGTCTATTTTTTGCCTCATCACCCTGTGATAAATCCCAACAGTAAAATAACTCCTGTTCGCGCGGTTTTCGATGGTGGTGGTTATAAATTTGATATCTGTTTCAATGCTATCCTCATTCATTGGCAAAATGTGATTTATGGTGGCATGGTCCACAATGTATACAAAATTTTGATTATTCTCATTCAAGTGCTAAAAATAATATTCTCAGAGTTAATTTACCAGAGTTCAAAAATGTGACTAAGGTTTGTAATATATGTATTAATATAAATACTACTTACATTTGTATGTTAAAGTTTTCTAATATTGATAAATGACTTTTGACTAAATGTTTAGTATCCTGTTTTTTCTTCTTTCTTTTGATGAGATACAGTATGTTGTTTTAAATGATCTCCGATAATTGATGTTGTTTTAAATGGGCAGTTGTCTTATGTAATTCATTTAAGCTCACGTGCTCTATGTTAAGTATGTGGTTATATTTTTAGTTTAGGCCCCAATATGTTCAAGACAAGAACAGTAGATTTTATTTATGGTTTATTGTCTACGGTTTATGTTTGTTTTGTTTGTGGTTATTATTCGTATATTCTATGTAACTGTCAATTAATAAATGTGTGTTCTATAAAGCACAATATTTTATTTAATGTATCCGCGCACATTTTAATCCTATAGCATTAAAGGCCACGGCTATACACGCGGCTGCGTCGGATACAACAAGAAGCAATATTTCGGACACGTATTTCACCGCTCTCCTCGGCATCGTCAGCGGTTGATTACTCTCCGACAGTTGACAGAATCCATTTAGTGCGGGTTATAAAGTTTAAAATTGTTATTTGCGGCTCAAATCAAAACAAAAGGTTGCTGGTGGTCATCGTATTACCTACGTGTTTTGTTTTAAAAGTCTACTTCTCGAACTTTGAGCTCTTAGAACATTGACGGGAGTTCCCTTTATCTTATCGTTAGACTACTTTTTAAGCGTGAGTCGCACTATGCCACTTTAACTATAACTTTAACCATAACTGACTAAATTGATGTAACTCACACTTAGTTATTCAATTTCTTGAGGAAGGTTATGTTATGTGTATAAAATAAGTACAGCACACGTATCTACTGATCACGCTAATACAAAATTTGACACGTTCTATAAACGCGTATAAAAAAAACCGACACACAACGTCCATTTTGCAAGTGGTTGGAACATGTGCGAGGTCCGTCCGAATCCCTACCACCATCTTACTTATTCTTCACCTATCTTAGTGCTCACGTCCAGTGAAATTACTGAGGCATTGCATCTTAGAAAAAAAAAGTTTAGGGTGGCTAAGTACTTTGGTATTGCGGGTGTCCATGGGTGGTGGTGCTTGCTTACCACCAGGTGCTTGCTCGTTTTCCACCTCATTTTCCAAAACCGTTTATTCTATAGACTGTGGCGTGTTGACCAAGAAGGATTGGGGTGGGATGACCCCCAGCCGGGTGGAGTACCTCCCTCGACCTGTGGGGCTGGTCATCATCCAGCATACGGCTTCGCCAACCTGCAGCAGTGACACCGGCTGCGCAGAGCTGGTGCGCAACATCCAGAACTACTTCTTGGACAACTTGGGATGGTGGGATATCGGCCCGTCGTAAGTGATTTTAATCAGAACTGCGATCTTTATTTTATTAAATTAAAAAATGCCCCAATGCTTTAATCGAATGATAATAATTTAATGCCCAAAAACGCCTTACATCATTTTGGAAAGCTGTTACCCTTCAAACTACTAGACCGATTTTTACCAAACATGGCTAAGAATCACCGCAAGGAAACTGGATTTCAAATGAAAAAACCGCATCAAAATCGTTGCATCTGTTTGAGAGCTACGATTTGTTTTACGTATGACTGACCAGTGATTGACCTGTTTCACCTGATGTAAAGTGCAGACGAGGTCGAAACACACACACAAGCACACACAGACTTCGACGTCAAACTTACGACACCCCTCTTTGCGTCAGGGGGGGGGGGGTATGTGAAAAGCTTCAGCCGGTGATTGGGTCAGTTCAGCTGAACACTTCCGTATTTTTTGTGTTTTTTCATCTTACTTAATAGCTTACGCCACCCTAAGCCGTAATAGGGATATTACGCCCGTTTTGCGGGCAGAAAATCTCACTTCCTGGCCAAGGCAAGACGTAAAACTTTATGCAAACCACATGCGGTAATTCGTAAAGCCTCAAATCGGATATCTACCTGGCGATCTGGGACAATTACGAGTTCACCGCCCTAGGTCTTTAATGTACTATAACGCACGCCTATAGCACGCCTATATCGCAGAAAAGAAATCACATGACATTGTGTTGTTTCAGATTTCTGATCGGAGGCAACGGAAAGGTATACGAAGGCGCTGGGTGGATACACAAGGGGGCGCACACCATTGGATACAATGGAAAGTCCATCGGGATTTCCTTCATCGGCAACTTTAATAGTAAGTTACATACAGCGATAAGTGTTATAATCATTGTTTTAAAGCCTTTCTGCTCCTGCTAGATGTTCTATCCTTTTTTCTGTACTGTTAAGTTGAGCGCATCCTCTTGTGATTGGAACTAAGCAAGCGACCACATCTTTCCTTACCAGCAGGAGTGATTTTGAAACGCTACATAGCCGTGGCAGCCTAGTGGTTTGACCTGTGGCCTCTCAAGCAGAGCGTCGTGGGTTTAAATCCCGGGCGCGGACCTAGTTTTTCGGAATTTATGTGCGAAAATTACATTTGAAATTTGCCATGAGCTTTTCGGTGAAGGAAAACATCGTGAGGAAACCTGCACACATCTGCGAAGAAATTCAATGGTGTGTGTTAAGTTCCTAATCCGCACTGGGCGCGCGTGGGAACTATAGCCCAAACCCTCCAATACACGGAGGAGGCCTTTGCCATGAGGCACGCCGAATTACGCGACAATTTAATAATAATAATAAAAAAAAACAACAACAACATACTTACTGAAATTGTAGCGAATTCGGAATAAAAAGGCTATATTATTATTATTATTACATAAAGAATAACGCATCATCCGTCCACCATCTTTTTGGAATTCTAACATATGGCTCTCCAAAAGTAATACGGGTTAAATAATGAAATCTATCATGGTAATAAAAAACGGGTGGCTGAATCACCCAAAACATTATCCTAGATATTATGCTCCAGCGGTTTCGTAAAGTGTAATTAGAATTAAGTTCATGCGGTTTTACCCAAATAAAAAGGATCATGAAAGGGTTTGTTTCTACCTGGAGATGTTTTGTCCCTACATCTCCTCGCTTCTCACTTGAAACCGCTGTCACATCATCATCACTATCACTATCATCATCACTACATAGTATAAAATAAAGTCGCTTTCTCTGTCCCTATGTCCCTATGTATGCTTCTATCTTCAAAACTACACAACGGATTTTGATGCCGTTTTTTTAATAGATAGAGTGATTTAAGAGGAAGGTTTTTTATGTATATTTCTACGCAGACGAAGTCGCGGGCAGAAGCTAGTTAATAAATAAAATGTCAATCGCACGCTTGGTAAACCAAGCAGCAGGCAAAACAAAATATTTACGTAAGACAAAGCCAAACAAAAGGAAAGAAAATATGCTGGGTTATAATTGGTTTCACTCGGGTTTCCAGGTATTATTTGGCAATGTTTGTTCATAACTAGCGGTTGGCCGCGACTCTGTCTGCGCAGAATTCGCTATCGCAATCCAGCGGGAACTACGCAATTTTCCAGGATAAAAACTATCGTATGTCCCTTCCCTGGGACTGAACACTACCAAATTGCCATTTCTGAACCAAATTTCGTCAAAATCGGTTCTGTGGTTTAGGCTTGAAAGCATAACAGACAGACAAAGTTACTTTCGCATTTTTAGTATTTGTCTTAGGATAATTATGTTACATAGGTACATATTGTATAGAACCTATATTTTTACCGAATCCAAAAAGAAGCCAACTTAACAACACAAAATAAGATTTAAAAGTGACCAGGAAACTTTCAAAATTACCTGAAAAACAAACGGTTTTTTAATATCTACTACGCCCCTTACGGCTAGAATACACTAATTTATTTTCTTCATAAAGTTCAAGTAAATAGGTAGTTTATTTGACGCGGTAAATAGCTTGTACGAAGCAGTATTTGCGAAGACACACACAACGCTGATGATCTGTTTTTCATTTCTGTGTTTTTTTCTTGTTTGTTTTTCTATAAAATTGTGTATATTCTCTTATATTCGTGTGTTTGCAATAAGGAACAAAATGTCTTCTTTCTTTCTTTCAGTTTTAGTAACATTACACCCGAAAGTAGCGAAACTCTGTGTACCCCGTAAGGGATAAAGACGTGATTTATGTATGTATGTATGTATGTACGGTCAAGTGCAAAAATAAGTATCGATACGAACTTCTCAAAAATATGTCCCACGACCTTATTACGCCGGTGTAAGAGTATATGGTACTTATTTTTGAACGTTTGACTATATACATATTATTACACTTTACTGTACACATCGTTTGAAAAGAATGTTTACACTGGTATTTGATCATATTTAGAGGTGCCTACTTAATAGCCCGCGCACGCAATTTTGCATTTCTGAGAATGGCGGAGAAACGGCCACCCGACTTCCTCTTAGTGCGTGAGCGCACTTAATCCAGAGCGTAAGATATAATTGACACGACACAGACCCAAAATGATTTAGCACTGCGCCTGGCAGTAACTCAATACAACTACGCCGTAGTGGCTAATGTAGTCGGCTTATGCTCATTAAGCTATTGGATGACATGTGACAGCACTGTAATGTGCTCTGATATGCAATGCTCTGTACATTGAATATTCATACCATATAGACCAAATTAGTTTATCAACAGCCGACAGAGAGACCATTGTCATCAATAAAATACAATAATCAGGCAGCTAATGTTTCAGTACTTAAATATTTAAAAAAATACAATTTTACACTTTTTAGGTTCCGTTTTTTCCATTTGAGAAAAGACGGTTCTGGCCGAATCACTAGGATTTCACTTCAACGTTATTTTATTGTATTCTTACCGGACTTTTCGGGAGAAAATCATAGGAATCAAGTCATAGGCGATGCGGCTAGCAACCCGTCACTATTTTGATTCCTTTTTCCACCTTAACGCCTACAATCTTGCCACCTTAGGCTCTGTCTAACCCGTAAGGGATAAGACGTGATTTGTGTATGTATATGTTACCGGACTTAAAAATATGTAAGTCATTTCGACAACTGGAAATTTATGAAAGTAAACAAAAACTTGTAATAAAAATAAATAAATGGTAAAGCTGGAACACGAAGTCCGTCAACGTTCCGTTTCAGCATTATTCAGTGCGGTTAATTAGCTTTGCAGAGTTAATTAAATCGAACAAAAAGAGAACAATCATTGAACTGGTAAGCCGCTCTCAATTGTGTGTTGTGACCCTTTATTAATATTTGGGGGTGTTCGATAATTACTCGACCTTTGACAACTCTTTATTGGCTTCATCTTGGAAAATAGTACCAATTTTGGAAATTCTTGGTCCGTATCATACCGTCCCTCACACACTCCTTTTAATCCTATTAGTGTGAGCATAACGGCACTATCTTATAGGCCTAGTATACGTATAGTTAATGAGGTATGGTATATAATATATACGAGGTAAACAATAAAAGCAGAAACTGACTGACTGATTCAGTGTACTGGTTGATCTACGCACAGCATAAACCACTGGACGCATTGCGCTGAAATTTGGTACGCAGATACTGCAGATAGTCACTATGACGTAGGCACCCTAAGCCAGTGGCGTAACTATAGGGTGGCAGGGGTGGCAAAATGCCAGGGGCCCCTAGCTCTACGGGGCCCCGAACTGGCTTGGTTTAGAGCACAGAAGGGACGCTGATGCACTTCTTTATATTGAGGAAGGAGCCCCATCTGACGAATTTGCCACAGGCCCCAGACGTTATAGTTACGCCACTGCCCTAAGCACCCTAAGCTAAGAAAGGGTAGGAAAGGAGGAAGGACGAACGACATGGCCGGATTAAGGTTTAAGGACTCTCACAAGTTTGTATGAAAGTTCTTGGTTTTTTGAACCAGACTTGAAATTTTTAAATAAACCGACCACGGTTAGTCAAACCACTAGGCTACCAAGCCTAGTGGTTTGACCTATGGCCTCTCAAAAGCAAAGATCGCGGGTTCGATGTTTTCCGGAATTTATATGCGGAATTACATTTAAAATTTACCATGAGTTTTTCGGTGAAGGAAAACATTGTGAGGAATCCTGCGCGCATCATTTTCCACAGAGCAGGATTAAGACGGTTTAAGGGCTTCCACCACTTTGTCATACAATTGGTACTTGGTTTTTTTGGACTAAAGAAGTGAAATTTGGAAATCTGTTAGTTTATTAGTAAGACACGTCTGTTAAAAAAAGATTTTTGCACAGGGCCGGATTAAGATAGTTTTATTAACCTCGCTACAAATTTTAAATAATATGCGCGGCCGAAGACGCGGGCAAACAGCTCGTTGGAAGAATAACAAGCACTGAGCGCTTCCTCAAATAGGCTATAAAACAAAATATGCAAATTACATTTTTGTATTAAGTTCCCGAGATTTAGATACAAGGAGTTTTGAATGTTAAAGCTTCACTCTTAAATTTTGCTTTAAAAAGATAGCTTTGTTAGGGTAGTTAAGTACTTTTTTGATGTTCTTATAAGAAGCGAACAGAGATCATACGCACTTGGAATCACAATCCAATCTACTTTTTCTTTCTGTAGTGGTTTAGTTCTGAAGTGGTGCAGGATGAGGGTAGAAAGAGACGAATATGCACCTTAATTATTATTTTTGAAAATCCTACACTGAATTACAACACAAATATTTTTAATTTTGTATTTTACTTTGCAGATGACGAGCCGACTCCGCAAGCGCTGGCCGCGGCCGAGGCTCTGATCAAGTGCGGCGTAACCAACGGGCATTTGATCAGGGACTACAAGTTGGTCGGCCACCGGCAGCTCATCGCCATCGAGGGCCCTGGCCGCAAGCTCTACCAGGTGATACGGACCTGGCCTGAATGGACCGACAATCTAGACGGGATTAAGAACGTCTAAAAATTAATTATATAAGTTTAGTTACTAATTATGTATTAACATGAAGCTTCTAAATGAACTATTTTTAATTAAAGTTTTTTAGTAGAAAATAGTTATATTCTTTCTTTTTCTAGTTACTTTTTTTTTAATAAAAGCCTCTTTTTCACACATTCATTATTAAGACCTATCAATCATCTGACTCGGCCGCGAACGGGCCCTGGTCACGGACTAAAAGCTGATCGACCACTCGATCACCGGCAGCTCATCGCTATTAAAGGCCCTACTGTACCGACAATCTATATAGGATTAAAAATGTCAGCATCATCTTCAGCCTATATTAATGTCTCATTGGCGGACACCGACTCAAAATGAGTGAGTAGGGTTATAGTTCCCACGCGAGTCCAGTGCGGACTGGGAACTTCACACATCATTGAATTGCGTCGCTGGTGTACAGTGCAGGTTTACTCACGATATTTTCCGTCGAAGGGCTCATGATAAGTTTCAAATGTCATTTCAAACATAAATTCTGAATAACTCAGAGGTACAAGCTGAGGTTCGAATCTACGATACTACTTGTTTAAAGTGGGTAACAGATGGGCGAGTAAACTCGCGTACTTACGGCTCGACAACTTTACTCGCCTGTTCTTTTACTCTAAAAGTACGCGTACTTGGTCTGATACACAGCCGAGTAAAGTTGTTGAGCCTTATGAATCGGCACTAGCATTATAAATGTTAAAGTGTTTAAATTTTAAACACAACAATATCTTCATGTTTTCACTATTCTCTGCTGCCTCTAATAGAAGCGCACCCTGACACCCTATGTTAAATATGAACTTTTCTGACCCGTATCAAAGTCAAATTAATTCCGATATCCCTCTTTACACTGATCTGAATTCATCAACTTTTAGCCGGTTGGGGTATTTCCTATTTTTTTATGCGTAGCTCTTGTAATGGTATCGATAAGGTTACCGTTGGTGGCTATGAACTAGGTACTGGCGCCCCAATGGCTTACAAGCGTAAACTTTATTTGCGTCGCAATCGGTTTAGTTTAGAGAAAAATGGTAACGTACACCCACGCACACAAACCAACAAACACATAACCCTTAACCCTAAGCGCTCTGTTCCGTTTCGTCCGTCGTGGGTTTTCCTACACACAGCTTGAACCTGGAAGTGAACATACATACATACGAAAAACAAGACCTAAAGGCCACATTTTGTATGATTGTGAGCGTATAGGTGGAATGGGGAATCAAGAAATAGTGATGGCTTTGCTAGCCGCATCGTCTATAACATGATTCCTAAGATTATGCCCATTCCCTCGATGGGATTTTACCATATGCGCGGGAAGAGAAGCAACTGCTACATCCTATGTTTTTCTTTACTCCCTGACCAGTATGGAAGAAAATGGAAGTGAATGATAAGCATAATCATATCAATCATACTCTGGATATGATTACGCCTGACGGTATGTAACAATAGTTGGGTCTAGGATGGAACACAATCTAAAGACGGCTAGATTGTAAGTGTCCAGGGAACCATACTTAGGCTAGCAAATTCCGCTCCTCTTCTGTCCGGACACAAAAGCACGAAGTGAAAACAGAGGGTTCAAATCAATTGGTATTTAGTTGATAAATTTCGCAGGAAGCAGGGACAATAAGGAAATTCCCACAGATTCCGCGTCACAAGCTCTCTAAATATTTTCCGTGATGTCACAAATAACAGAAAAAGATATTTCTGGAATTTTCAATTTGCAAAAGGTTCAAAACTAACGGAAATGGAAGCAGTAGTAAACCGCGCCGCCGTGTCGACCGCATATTCCAGATATTTGCACTGATTCTTTTCCTCGACCCTTTTCCGGGGTTTGACACACGTTTATAGGTTTTGGGATTAGAATAACTGTAATTTCTTTGTGGAACCCTGAAAATGTTTTAAAGGTTTCTTACAAGAACTGGAATAGATTTCGATGATATTTACTTTTCACTGAAAAAAAAAAGATGTTTCAACTCTTGAAATGCGAATCAGTAGTTTACGAAAAAAAGTGGAAAATTCCGGTGGAAGATGGAAAATCTCCAGTCATGCTTTAACGGGTGACTGAAGGATTCTTGGTGAAAATTTGTAAACAAGTGCGTTTGCGTACCTAAAGAGAAAAGAAATGCTCAATTATTTTTTTCAATTGTTAATTTAAAATGAATCGCAATTAATGTTTTCCAAATTATATTGTAAATTTATATGAATTGGACCGTAAAAAACGAATTAACAATTTTTAAGTCGTTCGTCAGTGCTGGCTCTGTCAGGTTGGAAAGATAAACATTTTGTAATTGTATTCTCTAATATCTTTATTGTAAAATAAATACACAAATACTAGCAATTGCGATACAACGCGGGAATGCTGCCTGCGTGATGGGGACCCACCTAAGGGTCCAAATTTATTTTAATTTTTAACATAAGTTTTATTTTACTAAGTTATTTTAAGGTAGCCCAAGTTTATATTTTAATTAATACATGTCATAATTTTAATTTGAATAAAATACACAATGTAAAATAAATGTACAATTTATGATGTAATTTTTATTGAATGAATAAATAATCTAATCTAATCTAAACCCATTAAACCAAAACGAAAATTGTGTTTTGAATCCATCATCAACAACCACCTCAAGTTTTTTTTAATTCAAATCAGACTTGCGTATGACCAGGATCCTCGTCTAATGGCAATCGAAGATGCGTTCCGAAGTGGTGAAGGGGTGAACCAAATCACCTTATTCGCCCGTATAACTCTTTCACTAAGTAAGGTTATGTAGTACTTACCTACTAACAATTAGTAGAATTTACGAATCGTGTTCCTGTACCAACCTTTGTAATTTAATTAATTCGTTTGCATTAATTTGCCACTTAATAAACGTCGACACAGACGACTGAAAACTGGAAGTTATATCACAATTTGTTGAAATGGTCATCAGAAGTCGAGCCTGAATTCATTTAAAGAGCCTTTGTTTGTATGATAATGAAATATTCTTGTTTTTGAAGTCTGTATTTGTGGTCAATAAAAAAAAACGTTATCGCCGCTAACCACACTGTTTAGACTACAAGCCCATGGGAAAAAAAAACATGTGAAATGAACCAGCGTGAATGAAGCTTAGAAGGATGTTACTAATATCATAAAATAACTCTGAGCGCTATGCCGTCATTTCTGAGCGGTACATTTATGGAATTTCTCAGGTACAAGTGAGGAATTGCGACTAATTATTAATTTACGGCGTTTTTATAGCTTATAGATGATTAAAAATAAATGTCGAAAAACCTAGTGCCGCTTTAAAGTGGCGGTGCCGGAAGTTAGTCCATTTTTTTTTTCAATGTATGAGAAAAAATCTGTACCGTTCAGAAATGACGGCATAGCGCTTAGAGTTATTTTATGATATAGTAACAACCTTCTAAGCTTCATTCACGCTGGTTCATTTCACATGTTTTTTTTCCATGGGCTTGTAGTCTCCTACTATATTAATGACAGTTTGTATTAATCAATCACAAGTTGGTTCGTTTAGTTCACAACTTATATCCCTACCTAAATAATAGAGTATAAACCGTTACAGCAGGTGTTAAGGTTCATCAAGATCGCTAGCACCATTTTACTTGTTAATCCTGCATGTATTTAATCACAACCAACGAAACGCATTTGGGCCGTGTATTAGGGCTATTTATATAAACCATCATAAATTGAACTCCGTTTTCTTAAGGATCCTTTGCGATACAAATAGGACGCCGGAATCGGAACAGACCTCTCACTCAATGCTGAATGCTGTTTAAGATTGTGTCTCACATGCGAGAGCAAAGCTAGTCTAAACATCGTTAATAGAAACCATAGGTCCGTGGGGGCCGAGTGCGCACGGGCTATATGGGTCATTGTCGACCAAACTAATTGAAGCATCGGGTGACCAGAGGGCTGGTTTCTTTTTAGCACAAAGGGTAAGCATTGCCATACAGCGTGGCAATTTTGGGGCAAAATTCGCGGCAAAATTTGGGGCAACTTTTTTATTTGTAGTTTTGTGACAATTTGTTTTATATTTAGTAGTGGTTTAGTTTTAAGGTTTATCTTGTATCCATGACATTGTTTGATCGATAGTTAAATAAGGAGCATTTCATGTCACAACCATGGATGTCATACGGTGATTACACATACACACACACACAAGAATCACGTCTTTATCCTTTACGGGGTAGACAGAGACTAAGGGGAATAAAATATAGTGATGGGTTCCTAGCCGCATCGCCTATAACATGATTCCTATGATTTTCGCTCACTCCCTCGATGGACTTTTGCCATCTATGCGGGAAGAGAAGCCACTGGTACATTCTATGTAAATATTCATTGTATGTTGTACGATGATTGATACAATAGTAAAGATGAGAATAGATGATTGAATAGCTATTGTTCGAAGCCAATATTAATAATGTTTTTTTTAGTTCCATGCTGGTCTTGGGAGCAGACAAATATCTGGAAAAGATTTATTTTTGAAAACGGACAAGATACATGGATAATTGAAGGTTTTCCTCCAAATGGTTTTCGAATTGAAGCATAGGTACTAAAAAAATGAACAATGCCAATTAGGGACATTTTGACAAAAGGTCGGGTCAAGAGTACCCTAAACCAACGAGCATGTATGAAGAGAATTGATGAATGTGAATGAAGCGATAGAGGTACGTCAGGATCGTAGCAAGTGGAACAAAGCATTTTAGGAAAGAAGCGTGAGGGTATGTTTGTATTAACATTCAAAGATGGTAAAAGCCCATTGAGGGAATGGGCGAAAATATTAGGAACCATGTTATAGGCGATGAGGCTAGCAACCCATCACTATTTTGATTCCATTTTCCACCTATACGCCCACAATCTTGCTAAATGTGGCCAGTAGGTACCTGTTACCTTAGGCTCTGTCTACCCCGTAAGGGATAAAGACGTGATTTGTGTATGTATGTATGTGTGTAGCATTCAAAATTGATTGACCATGTGATCTTACGCGTAACAAGGTAGGTAGTTTATTATGATGTAAAATAATCATTCATCTCATGTTGTTTTCCTTATTCCACGATAATCTTAAGACTAGGCAGAATAATTTTCCACTAAGTTTGAGTTTGTTAAAACGTATTTCCATCCGATTGTTAAATAGGCAAGTCGGTGGAAATTGAGTTCAACGGACACCCCCGGTAGTTAATAAAATAACCGACTTAGTTTAACATTACATCTCAAAAGTTTTCCGTAATGGAAGAACTGCGTTGCCAGGTTTAGTTTTTTGACATGTAATGTCTGAATGGGATTATTTTCACACACATAAACATACATAAACGGGGGTCAACGGAGCCTAAGATAACAATACCTAGAGACCTTTTAGCATGATTGTGGGCGTATGGGAAAGGGGAATCAAAACAGAGATGGGTTGCTAGCCACATCGCCTATAACATGATCCCTAACATTTTCGCTCAATCCCTCGAATTTTTACACCCTAGTGAATTATCGCACGGGATGTTTGTTACGTCCTGTATACTTTATTTGTGCATTATATCGCCTCTCATTTCTTGTGAGTGTGCTCCCTAACCTGTTAAACATTCCCGATGTTGGTCAAAGTCCGTGAACGTCCCTGACGCGATCCATGTCAATTCGATCCTTGTTTACATGGACGTGAAACAGTAATGGATCCCCCAGCCGTGAGATCGCACGTCTGAGGTAAGTCGAGCGGCACAATACAATTGTTCCCTTTGGAATTTTCTGCTACCAGTTGATGACGGTCGTAGCGTTCTTGGAAATATCATTTCGAAGTGTATTGTGTTTATTTTCGACTTCAAGAAAGAAGACGGCTTTGTTTCTCATTATTTTCATTGATAAATTATTCGATACCTAGTCATTTTTTTCAGGAATTTCGGAAGTCTCATCAAAAGTAGGTTAGGTTCGGTTATCTAGTTATCAATAATCAATTAAATAAAAGTGCTTACTGTTTCAGTCGTTAGGCGAATTTATCTCAATACAAATTGCACGAACATTTTCACTCAATAAAAATACCTAAATATTATAATAAGCCGTGGGTGGAAGGTTCTAGAGGTTTGACCTCTCAGTGAGTTTGAATCCGCTCTCGCAACTCTGAGTTTTTCGGAATTTATGTGCGAAGTCTCACTTGAAGGACACATACACCTGCGAAACAATTCAATAGCGCGTGTAAAGTTCCCAATCCGCTTTGGCCTCGCGTGGGAAACAGTCTGAGCCCTCTCATTAAGACAGGAAGCCTAGAGCCCAGCAGTGGGATGTATATAGGTTGGAAATTATAATGATGATTGTTATAAAAGTCTCTTCAAAGGGTCGACCTCAAATACAATTCAAAAGACTTGCCATAAGTCTTCATTTCATTTTCTATTTCGAGCCATTAGTACTAAGCACTAAGAATGAAACAGCTTTATGAAAGCTAGTAATTCCTTTGTAAGAACGTCTGAGAGATGTATTGAAGACCACTAATTACGGTTATGTATATCATTCTGAATAGCAAATATCAAGTTACTACTTCGTATTGTTACGTTCTACGTAGGGAAAGCTACCGCGGGCAGAGTTTGTGAACTTTGTTAACAAACTACCATATTTGAACTTGATATGTATACTCGTAGGTAAGTCTCTGGACTAAGGACTTAGTTATATGACTTAGTGACTAGTGATGTGGCATTGTAAAGTAAAGTAAAATTTATTTTCCAAAATAGAAACGAAATACAGTATTGGGAAGTTCAATGACTCCACACTAGGCACAGCCTGTATCGTGGCAGCCAAGAATTATAATTAAGAAAATTATAATTAAGAAATTAGTTTTACAATGCTTAAGGATAATAAAGACTTTGCGTGTTTGATAGTTTCCGTACCTCGTCCGTCTGTCTGTCTGTTAAGATCCTTGTTTCAAGAACGCGGGGAGGTGACAGACTGATTTTGACATCAAATACTTATGTCTGATTGAAACATTTTTCAACTTATTTAGAAGCAGCTGTTTTCCCTGCTTGAATATATTTCAGCCCATAATAAACCCGTAAATTATTCTGCGTTAATTGAATGCTGCCGATTGGTCATTTATCCCCGCGAGCAGGTAAATAGATCACGGATGGCCGAAAACATTGATCGGACAATCGATGTTTCGTTCAATATGGAGAGCCAACAATAAATAGATGTCTCTCCAGGTTAGTTTTATGACCCCTACAGACGTGTGGCGACTGTACGTAGCTACTTATTATTTTATTGGTCAGCTAGACTTTTTAGTGGAAACCATTTTCGTTGACAAAGCCGAGCGCTTCCGAGCGCCGGCCGAGGACTGCCGAACTCAATAGTCGAGTGCGCATGTGCGGTTTCAAACAGCAACTATCTAACACGTCTTGCCGTGGTGATCTGTCATCCTTACCACACGCATATTCCTTATTGTTTCCTAGTTTTCCTATTCCTCATGTATCTAGCCGTTTCTTTCCTGTATATATTATTCTTCAGTGTTTCCTTCTGTATAGTAATATTATTGTGCAGTGTCTTGTTTCCTTTTAGCATACGTAGCGCCCCATAGACACAAGCCAACAATGCTGTGTTCATTTTGACAGTTCTTGTATGAATGTGACAGCTAGCTGTTTCCGATGCCAATTGTAAGCCCATACATGAACTGTCAAAATAAACACGATGGCGATTGCGAGCGAGTTAGGTAATAAGCCTACATTACTTGTGTTCGTGTTTCGGATTCAAGTGTATCGGGGCTCGCCGAGAGCACGTTGGTTTGGTTTAATTGGCAAATCATCCCGCCACGGTGAGGCAAGAGATGTCGGTTCGAATACCAAGAATGACATATATACCAAAGTACATTTTGGCTTGTACTCGTAAATCTTAAAGATGTGACGTCACATCCATAAATTTACAGACCTCGTTGGCTCACTGATTGTATATTCATGAGGCGTAGCAGAGCAGCCTGGGACGGACCGCCGCTCGATCACCTGTGGTGTCGATAAACAAACTAACCTTCGACAGAATTAAGAGGAAAGCGCAAAGTGAAGGAAGGATATCCGTTAACAGCTACAGAGAATTTGATGAAGAATGTGTTTGATGAAGAGATATTTGCCAAGGTGATCAGCGGAGAGGAGAAGACGTCTGGGTGGAGCTCATACAAACGAGTGTGTAACGTCGGAAACTATCGGATTATTTTGTGCTGTTGTAAATCATCATACATGATTTTTTTTAGGATCGAACCTTCAAGCTTCATAGCCAGGTTCCCTAATCACTAGGCCAGGGGTTGCGAACCTTTTTTGGTGGACGTGCCATTTTTTCACAAATAGCTAAAGTAATATTTGGCTCTAACCTGTCATCAAAGACCCTGTTGTCTTAAGAGTGTGTTGTTATTTTACCATCATATGACCACATTGCCCGTTTTCCACCCTATTGAACAATAAAAGAATCTTAAGTTGGTGATTTAATGGACAAAAATATACCTTTTTTATTATTGGCGTGTCCAAATTATTTTGAAGCGTGCCAACAGTGGCACGCGTGCCATTGGTTTGCCAGCCCTGCACTAGCCCATCCGATCGTCCATTTTCATTGAGTTGACTCAGAGGGTAGGTTTTTGACAGCTCCAAGGGGCCGCAGATCCAAATATTGTATGTGTATGTCTTCACTATGCGTTCTTGAGAAAAAGGGTCTTGACAGACGGACGGACACCAAAGTGACCCTATAAGGGTTCCGTTATTTCCTTTTGAGGCACGGAACCCTAAAAATAAAAAGGCAGTAAATATTTATATTATTTGTATTTTCGATAACGATTTTTCGACGTTGTAAATGAGTATATTGAACAGCCTTTGTCCTCAAACAAAAAATAAAGTAATCCATCTCCTACCTGGAGGAGAAACTTGGTTTGGTACGAAAATACTTTTAGAATTTATAGAAAACTTTGGCCAAATAGTTTTATGTTTAGAACCGGCTCCAAGTCGGTTCCAACCTGGCAATAGTTTGGCAACTGTGGAGGGCTGTTCATGGTGTGTGTTATGAGGTAGATCTCCATAGTTGCGCCCATCTCATATTTATATTATTATGGTACCAAACAACATTTTATAAATACCACCATATCACAATCTTATCATTTGGCAAACCTTTATCGTCTGCTAATTCGTAAACTTTAAAACGAATCAAGAAACCTAAACGCGTGCCTTACTTTTTTTTCATAAAGTTTGTGTATTAGCAGATACTTAGTAGGTAGTAAAGGTGTGCTAAATGATGTTTTATGAAACTTTTTCTTTGTAAATTAATGATAAACCAATTACTTAATGTACTCATCCCAGTGTATTCCTATAAAATTAACCATTTTGTTTGTTGTCGTAACAATTCAATGTTAAGTTTTGCTGGTAAGAGCTGTTGGTGTGAGTCTAAGATTAGTTTGGGACGTGATCAGTTGACTCGTGTCTGTTCCAGCTCCAGTTAGCTCAAGTCAAGTTACGCCGTACAGATTCCATTTAAAGTTGGCAACTTTGGAGACCTTGAACCTATTGGCAGCTATTCTCTGAACTTCCTAACACCCGTTTTTGCGCTCCACAATAATTGTCAATTACATGATATTGTAAAACAAGGTTGCATTAGTAAAACGGGGCCTGTTAAAGATATACTCGGATCAGAAGCAAAAAAACCGGGTCACTTCTCGTAGGAAGTTGTATATACCCGGTTTCTTTGCTCCTGAGAATAGATTTAAAACTGTTTCTTAATCGATGGTGTTCACACGACGGGAATTTCCAACATCGAGAAAAGCAGATGGACGAAGACATTGATTTGAATTGGCAAAAACACGAATAAAGAGCGGAAATGGAATTACTTCGATCTTGTCGAATAGAAAGACAAGTTTGCAAAATTGGATTATCCCGGTGGTCGACACTCGATGTCCCCTGTTAAGTGCTAAGTTCAACCACAATGGGCATAGTAGAAGATGCCAATATTACGCTCTTAATTCTATTAACTAGGTCGTGGTTGACCTACAGTTTGTCCACCCCAAGGGCCCCTTTTTCTGGGTACCTATTTTGCTATTAAAATAATAATAAAATAATAATGAGTCATTCGAAATGACCACGACCCATAGCCTAATTGAAAATCGAGTTAGTTTGTCGTTTGTTTTTCCCAAGGCTTAGAGTCTGTCACATAATTTGTAGCGTGAGGCAGCCAATAGGTTAAACATGTATCTGCGTGTATTAAATTTAGAAGTGGTATCACTACATAGCACAAAACAAAGTCGCTTTCCGCTGTCTGTCGGTCCCTATGTATTCTTATATCTTTAAAACTACGCAACGGATTTTGATACGGTTTTTTTAAATAGATAAAGTGATTCAAGAGGAAGATTTATATACGCAGATGAAGTCGCGGGTAGAAGCTAGTGTAACATAATTTCTACCACTGTCGTGTATGACAAATTTATGTAGGATTATTTTAATGCTAACTGTTGGCAACCCAACAGACAACATTAGTAGGTTTATTTTAGTTTATTATGGCAACATCGTTGCCCCTTCTTCTGCCTCCAAGATCTGAACTGCACTGTGCTATAATATGTGTAAAATTATAAAATAAACTGTTTTACGTGTAATAAAGTGTTTCAAAGTGTCTCCACATACCAACCAACCACACAGGGACTGCAACATATGGTCCTTCGCAGAAACCAGTGACCTGTGGCGAAAATTCCAAGAATTTGTGTTGGGTGTGTGAGGCACGCGATCGCCGCGAGCACCGCCATTACTACGAGAAAAGTTGTATTGGCGTTTCGGTATTGAAACACCAACACGAAGTGAAACAGCGAAGATAAATAGTGCCAGTGTCATTACAACATTTTTTGGCGAAGCATATAATTTTCGGCATCACGATCACGACGTCAAACTGCAAAATTAAAGAAGCAATCAACAACTTAAATATCACCGGAAGCTAGAAGACGCCATTCGGTAGACTATCCGAACAACATCCGTCCATGCTCGTCATTCGTCCATTTCGTCAACCTCTGCGTCGATTCGCCCTTTCAAAGTTCGCGCGCATCGAGTGTACGCGGGATCGGCCAATCAGGAGCGCTGGGAGCGAAGCTACGCAAGCCGGGTGGGATCGTCGACCAAGATCGAAGCCATGCCATCGAACGAATAGCCATTTGGTTTTGTTTTCGCGTTCACGGTGTAAAGAAAATATTGTTTATTGTTGTTATAGTGACTTTAAGTTGTCTTAGTATAGTGGTAAAAACACGTAAAAATGTCTCACAGCTTAGATAATTTAATTCAAAAGCGGGGCTATGTAAAAGCCACCATCTCTAGGCTGTTTGACGCAGTAGATGGAGCCGACTTGAGTGCACATACTACAGAAATGCTTCACATTAAAAAACAAAGGTGCATAACAGCTTTCGAATCCTACGAAAAGCTAAACGAAATGATTGTGTGCTTAGAATCCAAAGATACTGAGGAAGTAGGAGATTACGAGGGTAAGTACTTTGCCATACTTTCCGCCATACAGATTGAATTGAACAAAAGAGTAACTCAGGAGAGGACGCCTACTCCGCGTCAAATCAAACTACCTGTGACGTACATTGTTACCGTAGTAACGCTAATAACTTTGTACTATCGATGTATGTCATAAAACGGCTCCGCTGTAAATTGGTGAAAATAATATAATATCTTACCACTGAAGCCTTGTGTTTTGAGTCCATAACATCTGGCGACCGTGACTTAAAATTCATTAAAACATGGATTTGAAACGCAAGCGTACACAGTTGCGGAGAGAATTCACCACCCTTGCTGACAAGACAGAAAAGGCCATAGAAGGTGAGGACGACTCTGCCGGTCAATTCTTTGATTTCTTGTCGGAAACCGCTTCCGAACTCTTTGAGGTAGAAGCGGCAGTGAGGGACCAGTGGTGCGCGGCCGAGGAATTCGACGAAGCTCAATTTCAAGCAGACCAAGATAAGTCCATGTTATACAAATTACGTTGGCATAAGGTCAAATCGATGTTCCCGAAAAATTTACCGCGCCCGAATAGTACAAATTCGTTACAATCTGCCGAATCGAGTCAGAAGCCTAAAACCGGCAAGCAACGTCTGCCAACATTGCCAAGGTTGGAGCTAAACAAGTTCGACGGCAACGTGAAGTCCTGGCTGCAGTTTTGGGGACAGTTTAGAAAGGTACATGAAGACGCCAACATTGACCCCTGCGACAAGTTCCAGTACCTTCTCCAGTCGACGACCCCGAACAGCGCCGCACGCCAGCTCGTGGAAAGTTATCCACCTTGTGCCGAAAATTACTGTAAGGCAGTCGAAGCTTTAAAGACACGATTCGCACGCGACGACGTGCTCATAGAGACGTACGTCCGAGGGTTGCTTTCACTGATGCAACGCAAAGAAGCAGGAAGTGATTTAACCGCGCTTTATGACAACCTTCAGACACATCTGCAGGCACTCGGAACACTCGGCGTGACGAATGATAAGTACGCCACAATGCTTTTCCCCATGATTGAATCAGCTTTACCCGAAGAAGTACTCCGCGCCTGGTATCGCAGTCACCCTGAAACCAGAAACCTGTCTAAACTTATGCTGTTCTTAAGGCAAGAGGTAGAGTCGGAAGAAAGAATACGGCTAGCTAGGAGAGACTTTAGCGAGATGTCCCCAGCCGAACCGAAGCCACCCACCGCCTGCTTTGTAACAGAGTTCAAGCAAGACAAGGAAGGAAAGAAAAACGGTTCATCATGCGTGTGGTGCGATAAAGATAATCATTCTGCCGTAGAGTGCCACAAGGCGGCTAAGATGACGCTTCAAGATCGTCTGGATTTTATCCAAAGCAAGAAAGCGTGCTCAATTTGCCTGAAAAGCAATCATGTCGCTAAAAAATGTAAAAGTTTCCCTAGATGTCTATTCTGTCAGAAACGGCATTTTACAATAATGTGCACAGAATTAGCGGCGAAAAACACTGATACACAGAATAGTCAGAATAAACAGCAAGAGAGTAACTTGTCATGTCACACACAATCTGCATCAACAACCTTGTTGCAAACTGTAATAGTGAAGATTGTACATGGCAGGAAAGAGACGGCTGTACGAGCGCTTATCGACAGTGGTGCCCAACGTTCTTACATCAAGAAGGATTTAGCACGAAAACTTGGCCTGAAACCTACAAGCAACGAGACTGTAACTCATAGTTTGTTCGGCGGGATCGAGACAAAAAAGAAGAAATGTCATGTTTATGACATATCCGTCAAAAATCTCGACGACAAATTTTCTATGAATTTACATGTTTTAGAGCAAAATGTTATTTGTAGTTTTTTACCCAAGCTAAAATCTAGTGTTTTGTTAGGGCAACTGTGTCAACGCGGCATCGTACTATACGACTCTACTGACGCTCCTGACGACGTAAGTTTACTGATTGGTGCTGACTTCTCTGGCTCACTTTTTACGGGTCAATTTGTACAGCTAGACAATAACTTGACCGCAGTAAAGACAACAATGGGTTGGACTATTCAGGGAACCATTTTACGGGATCACAGTTCCACGACTAACGCGACTACGTCGACCCTTCAATGTCTCACAAAAGTTGCCTTTTCAGAATTACTGACTTCGAAAGCTCTAGGCATTAGAGATCCAGCGGAACAAGGAACAAAATCCATCCGCAATACGGAGGTCCTTGCAGTTAAAGAAAATGTCAAGAGCAATGAGAAAAGTCGGTATGAAAGCAGTTTGCCGTGGCGGGACGTCCTGCATCCCGAAGTGAGCTACGATTTCGCTAAAAAGAGATTGAACTTTGCAATGAAACGCCTCAAACGCTAAATAGTAAGGTAAAATCGATAATTACGATAAAGTAAGATATGCTTACTCGTCAACAAAAACTTAAAATAGAAATACTTCGATGACAAAAATATTTCATATCGTGTAGTAGTGGTAGTCCCTGTTTTCGGGTGATTTTTTGATAGCGTTAAGACGTTTGTCGCAAGGCGAGGCAAGATTTTCAGCCATTTACCAATAATGCTACCAATTTTCGTGGACTCGACGATGCGTTTGGATCCCAATAATAGGATGAAATTCAACGATTCTCCAATATTAACTAGAATCAAATGGAACTTCTGGCCTCTGGCTCTGCTTCGTGGTGGGGAGGGTTCTATGGGAGAATCATAGGTCCTATGGGTAATTATTAATCCTTCGCAGGGTCTTAGGTAAGGAACCTCTTACACAATAGGTAAGCTGACTCGACTAAATAGCGACACGACTCAAACGGCGACTTATTAGTCGTTCCGACTAACGTTTTGACAGACGCCCTTATGGCAAGACCGAAACGAGCCACAAGACTACCACAGCACTTATTTGATTATATTTTAAATTAATTATAAGGTAGCCTCCCGGCTTTCCTCGCCCGGGAGTGTGACGTACATTGTTACCGTAGTAACGCTAATAACTTTGTACTATCGATGTATGTCATAAAACGGCTCCGCTGTAAATTGGTGAAAATAATATAATATCTTACCACTGAAGCCTTGTGTTTTGAGTCCATAACACTACCTGTTATAGAAATTCCCACTTTCTATGGAAAGTATTCAGACTATACTAGTTTTAGGGAATTGTTCAAGTCTGTGATCGAATCTGATGCCTCCTTAGACAAGGTACAAAAGCTACACTACCTAAAATCCTTTTTAAAAGGCGAGCCACTAGAGTTGATCAAAAATTTACCTTTAATTGAAGCTAGTTTCAGTGAAGCTATGTGTTTGCTAGACAACAGATATTACAATAAATACAAAATAATTAACGAACTTGTTTCCAGCTTGCTAGATCTGCCAAATATAAACAAGCCTTCTCCTTCGAATGTTAGGCATTTCATATCGTCAGTCAGACAGACTTTGGCAGCATTGTCAAACTTAGGTGCAAAGGTCCAAGAGTGGGATCCGATACTAATGTGCATATTTGTTCGCAAAATAGATACCCAGATGGCGCAAGCATACCAGCTTGAGCGAGACAGCAAAGCGGAGCCTAAGGTAGACGAGTTTATAGGATACCTAGAGAAGAGAGCGCTGGCGATGGAAAATGCTGAACCTGCACGCGACAAGGCAGCCTCAGCACCGAAGGCAGTGAACGCAGTCACAAAGGAGAAGCAAGGATGCCATTATTGTAAGTCAAATGAACACAAAGTTTACACATGCAAAAGTTACAAAATACTGCCAGCGGCAGACAGAATTTCATTTGCAACTAATAAAAGGCTGTGCACTATATGTCTAAACACACATCCTGGCAAATGTAGGTTTCACTTCCGATGCAATATATGCAAGAAATCTCATCATTCATTGTTACATCACGATGAGGTGAAACCAGAGCCCGTAGTAATGTTGTCAGGCGATAATAATAACAGTGTTTTGATCCCCACAGCCCGTATAAAAGTCTATGCTAAGGACGGAAGGGAGGTGCATATAAAGGCCATTTTGGACTCCGCCTCTCAAGCATCTTTGATAACCAGCAAGGCCATTAAGGTCTTGGGATTGACGCCTATGCGAGACAACACAAGTATCATAGGTGTCACAAATAATAAAAGCCAAATTCAGTACTCTGTACCTCTAGAGATTCACTCACTAAAGTCACCTTTTAAGACAGAAATAAATTGTCACGTGGTAAACACAATAACCTGTAATTTGCCTCGAGCCATGGTTGATCCGAGTTGTGTTAAAATTCCCCCAGGCATTCAGCTAGCCGATGATGAGTACTATAAGCCATCAGAGATAAATATGTTAATCGGAGCTGATGTCTTCTTCCAGGTGCTGCAGCCAGGTGTGACGCCGAACGCCGCGTCACCGCCACCGTCTGTGGAGCCGCTGCCTGAGCAGCTGCAGCAGGCGCCACGCGCGGGCCATAAGGGGGAGCAGAGCACAGTAAATATTGTCAACACAAAGTTTGGTCACATCATAGCTGGTGGCTTACCACCGCAAAATGAGGTAAATAAAATTGTTTCGCTTGTTTGCACGAAGTGTGATGTGGATGCCTCCATAGCTAAATTTTGGGAGACCGAAAAGGTCCCTGAAATATATAAAGAGCACATGTCAGAGCAAGAATTGGTTGAAGATAATTTTCAGTCAAATTTTAAGCTAACAAACAACCGATTTCAAGTTGATTTGCCACTAAAGGTGCCTTTAAGTGAGGTCAATGACACATTAGGTGAATCTTTCGACTTGGCTTTGTACAGGTTGCTTAACCTAGAGAAAAAATTGCAAAAAAATATTTTTTTGCAGACTGAATATCATAAGTTCATTCACCAGTATGTAGAATTGGGACATGCTCATTTTGTGAATTTCGAGTCTATTAATTTTGACAAAGACCCAGTCTACTTTCTGCCCCACCATGCAGTAATAAATGAGAGCAGCAAAACTACTCGAACTCGAGTAGTTTTCGATGGTTCTATGAAAACCAAAAATAAAATATCTCTCAATGATATATTACTTAATGGGCCAAGTGTGCAAAGAGACTTATTTGATATTATCTTGTTATACAGGATAGGAGATTATACATTCAGTAGTGATATAATAAAGATGTTTAGGAATGTATTAGTCAATCCAGATCACACTTCGCTGCAAAACATTTTGTGGCGCGACAGGCCTGATGAGCCTATAAAATGTATTCGCCTGGATACCGTGACTTACGGCTTAAAGTCTTCAAGTTACCTTGCAACGAGATGCCTTCTTGAGCTTGCGAATCAGCATGAATCAGAATTTCCACTTGCTTCATTTATTATAAAAAATTGCACTTATGTTGATGACGTTTTGTATGCCAATTCGGATTTAAGCACTTTGTTCGAAGCAAAGGCACAGTTGGAATGTTTGCTAAGCTTGGGTGGTTTTAAAATGCACAAATGGGCATCTAATTGCGAAGATGTTCTAAATAGCACGCCTATTAACGACAGACAGCTAGGTAACATTGAGTTTGATAAAGAACTAGGCAATATAAAAGCTCTTGGCCTGACAATTGACACGAAAAAAGACTGTTTTGTTATTAAATGTCCTGAAAATTTTACATGTAATTCTGCAACAAAGAGGCAGATTCTAAGTCAAATAGCTAAATGTTTCGACCCACAAGGCTATGTGACGCCTCTAACAGTAAAAGCAAAAGTTATAATGCAGAAACTGTGGTGCGAAAATATTGACTGGGATGCCAGTCCACCGCAGCATATACAGGACGAATGGACAGAGTTTGCTAATGGCTTAACGGCCATGGAGCCTATTTTTATCCAAAGAAACATTCAGGTTCCCAACGACGCAGAGAGCGTCCAGCTGGTGGGGTTCGCCGACGCTAGCAGTTCCACGGGCTACGGAGCCTGCTTGTATCTACGTGTGGTTGACAAAACAGGTACCGTCACGCTATCCTTACTCTGTTCAAAATCGAGAATTAACCCACAAGCAAAACCATTAACGATTCCGAGGCTTGAACTAAACGCTATGCTACTATTGGCTAAATTAACGCACAAGGTGTACGATACTATAAAAATAAAGGTTAACATAGACGAAGTGTGGTTATTCTCTGATTCACAAATAGCTTTGGCTTGGACTAACACAGAAGCAATTAAATTGCAAGCATATGTGGCGAACAGAGTCAGGGTAGTGCAACAGTTGACCGCTAGATGGCGCTGGGGATACGTCGACACACACCAGAATCCAGCTGACTACATAAGCAGAGGGCTGGACCCGCGCGAGCTTCCGACGTGCAAAATGTGGTGGAACGGGCCGGAATTTCTGCAACAAAGGGAGTACAAATTTAAATGTAACTACACCATGAAGAAAGTAGATGACTTACCTGAGCTGAAATCTGGTTCCAAGATGTCCACGACCGATGTACCCGCGACCGCCGCTGTGGTCCTCCTCACCCTGCAACAGAAAGAAATCTCACAAATATTAGAAAAATACTCTGATGTTAATAAAATGACGCGTATATTAGCCTATGTTTTGCGATTTTATCACAATAGCAAAAAAAGTAACGATAAAATAGAATCGCAGTACTTGTCAGGCCAAGAGCTCCAAAGGGCATTGTCATTATTAATAAAGCACGAGCAAGAGCATTATTTCAGTGAAGAAGTAAATTCACTGAAAAAAGATAAAAATGTCAAGGGTTCCTTGCAGCCACTGCATCCGTTTATAGATGACCAAGGCTTGCTCCGCGTAGGTGGTAGGCTTCACAATTCAGCGTTGTCTTATAACCAAAAACACCCAATTATTTTGCCAAAGGGTTCTAAATTAACAGAGTGTATTATATCTAGTGAGCACTTAAAATTATTTCATGCAGGACCCAAATTATTATTATCCCATTTAAATCAAAAATATTGGCTTGTGAATGGATTACGCCAAGTCAAGAAAGTAACACACAAATGCTTACCTTGTTTCAGACTGAAAGCGACCTGTGCAAAACAGCTGATGGGGTCGTTGCCTAGGCAACGCGTGGTAGCCTCCAGACCGTTTGAAACGGTTGCAATTGATTTCGCTGGGCCGATTGAAATAAAAAATTCTAGAATTCGAAAAGCACTGATCACTAAAGGTTATGTATGTGTGTTTGTCTGCTTCAATACAAAGGCGATTCACTTAGAATTAGCCTCAGACTTAACAACCGAGACATTCCTTGCGTGCTTCAAAAGATTTATCTCGCGACGAGCTATGCCCAGTGAAGTTTTTTGCGACAATGGAGGTGCCTTTAGAGGCGCAGCAAACCATCTAGCTGATTTGTACAAGTTACACAGATCAAAAGACCATCAAACACTGGTGCATGATTTTACAGCTCAACAAAACATAAAGTTTCATTTTACTCCAAGCTATTCGCCAGTGTTTGCGTCTCTCGCCGAGGCAGCCGTCAAAAGTATGAAATACCACCTGAAAAGACAATTGCAAAGGAACACGCTTACTTACGAGCAATTAAATACTGTTCTAATCCAGATAGAAGCAATATTAAATTCCAGGCCTTTGACAGCTCTCTCAAGCGACGTGTCCGATTTTACATACTTAACTCCAGGTCATTTTTTGGTAGGCGTTCCTCTAATGAGTTACCCTGAAACAGATGTTTCAGAGATCCCAGCAAACAGGTTAAAATTCTGGAAACTGGTAGAAAGTATAAAGCAAGGTTTTTGGAAAGTATGGCACAAACAGTACTTAAACACGTTGCAAACTAGACAAAAATGGCGTGTCGATATACCTAACATTTCTGTTGGTGACCTAGTATTATTAAAGGAACCTAACTCTCCTCCTCTTTACTGGCCAATGGCACGTATTACAAAGGTATTTCCTGGTAATGACAATAAAGTCAGAGCATTTGAGGTCACAACTCCTAATCGAAAGGTATATAGGAGATCACTCTCAGGTATAAGTTTGTTACCTATTGCTAATTAAGATTTTTCTTAGGTATAAGTTTGTTACCTATTGCTAATAAAGATTTTTCTCAGGTATAAGTTTGTTACCTATTGCTAATTAAGGTTTATTTTTCTTGGGTATAATATTTTACCACTTAGTGCTATTACCTATTTTTAAGTGAAATGTTTGATCTTTTCATTCGTTACCTACTTCTAATTGAAGACATGTTTATCTTAACAATATAATATATGTGAAGATTACTTACCTTAGTATATTTCAATAAATAAGTAAAGTTAAACATTGTTGTGTTGTCACATTTAATAACTTTAAGTTTGAAGGTTCACTGACCTTGTATAGGTCATCGACCTGTGTGTTATTATTAATACCTAACTATACTTTTAAATACATACATTCTTTGTTATTGTCAGAGGATTTAATTAAAAAATTGTTTTAATTGTGAAAATATTTAATTTGCTTAGGTTATTCCTGGGGCCGCAGCATGTTGGCAACCCAACAGACAACATTAGTAGGTTTATTTTAGTTTATTATGGCAACATCGTTGCCCCTTCTTCTGCCTCCAAGATCTGAACTGCACTGTGCTATAATATGTGTAAAATTATAAAATAAACTGTTTTACGTGTAATAAAGTGTTTCAAAGTGTCTCCACATACCAACCAACCACACAGGGACTGCAACACTAACTAGATCCGTTGCTCTGATTCACACCTTACCAAACGCTAGCAGCTCTGCGGCTAAGTAAGTACTTCCTAATAATTTTTGATCTTTAAATTAATATGCTTAGGACTTTAGGAATGCCGATTACTTCGAGCAGGCCGGTCCGCATTAGCACCAACGGTCATGCAATTTCCCGTAGGAAATTAACGCCTCTTAATGGAAAATCTTTCAGGGTTAATGATTCCCAAATTTTACGATGGCGTCTAATGTAAAAAGCATTTGCTGAGATAAGATCTTCCCAATTACACTTAAGTTTAAGTACTTATGTTATTTTCATAGTTGTTTTGAGATTTGTAGGCTGTTGACTACTTTATGGACTAGTTTATTAAAAGCGTGGTCTGTAAGAAATTATACTCGGGAGCAAAGAAACCGGGTTACTCTCCGCAGAAAGTTGTATGAAAAGTGACCCGGTTATATTGCACCCTAATATATTTTTATTTATTTTATTTAATTTGCGTTTCACTCGACGTATAATTTTTGAAATTGTAACGAACCCTCAGTGCGCGAGGACTTTTCGCACTTATCCGCTGTTTTCCTTTCAAGGGTCCACTCTACTTAGTAACTTTGACAAATAAATGAGCCATGCCCATTCTTGTAATGTTGAGGATCTGTCTCTTTGCAGAGGCTAATCCTCGAAGTCCCGTTCTAGTTACCATTTTGCAAATGGTCAAAATCTTCGTGGCCGTCACTGTGGACATTTTAAACTCACTCTTGGTCGCCCCCTCGCTTAATGCTTCTCTCATATACTGGTAGAGATCCCTCATAGGGATAGGTTTGTGCCTGTTTCTTTATATTTGTACAATAAAGCATTTACTTACTTAAAATCCCCTGGGTTTTGTAATCGAAATACGCAAGCCGAAATGTAGCTCCATTTGTCTACTACTCTAGCCATAAACAATACACAACATAGTGTAGGCTTCAGGCTTTTTTTGTGCCTGGACTTACTGGTTTTCCGCAATAAAAAATCGGCGAGATAAGAAAGCTGACGTTTCAATCATAGAAAGGCAATTCTTGAAAACATTTGCTGTGGTAATAGTTGTATTACATTACGTATGATTTCATAGATAAAATGGATGCATCTCTAATACCTTTCTTTATAGCAGATACTGTGTCTGACTGACTGACATGACAAGACAAGGCCACCATTAGTATAGCTTGCAATTCGCGATGGCTAGTGAGCTTTAGTTGTGGTAAACACGTATCTTCATACGTGCAAAGTGGGCGTGAAAGCGAAAGCGGGTATGGCAAGCATAAAAAAATAAAGAGAAATGTCGCTTCAAAGTCGCTTCGTAAGACACGCACACTTTGCCATGTATGCAGGTACGTGTTTACCACAGCTTAAGCTCACTCGCCATCATGAAACGCAAGAGAACTCTGACCTCATTTCACACGGCAGTACTTGGTAGTGTCGTGCGGATTTTTTCCGCTTCTGCACTACTACGCAAGTACAATGAATTTGTAGGAATTCCCACGAGATGATTAACTAAACTGTCTCATTTTTATTCTTTTAGTCCAAGATCCCAGAGCGATCAGACATAACTTATTTTCTGACGAATGAAACCTTAAGTTTTCAGTAGCGTCTCGTGTGCCTTGAATACCACCGCGCTTGTGAAAACTTGCCGAGTGACACCTGGGCAGGTACACACAGCAAAGCTATTCGGTAAGCAGGATAGATACGGCGCGAGCGTGCGTAGGTGCTTACCTGATTATTTTGCCGTGTGTACATGTCTGATTTTTGAATATGTTATTGAAATATTTATTTAAAACTTATATTCAATCAGTCAGACAAATCAGAGTGACCAAACATCCCCTAAGACAAAAAATATTCAGCCAGAAGTATACATAGTGCTCTCGCCCTCATACTTCTGACTGAATATTTTTTGTCTTAGGGGATGTTTGGTCACTCTGATTTGTCTGACTGATTGAATATAAGTTTTAAATAAATATTTCAATAACATATTCAAAAATCAGACATGTACACACGGCAAAATAATCAGGTAAGCACCTACGCACGCTCGCGCCGTATCTATCCTGCTTACCGAATAGCTTTGCTGTGTGTACCTGCCCAGGTGTCACTCGGCAAGTTTTCACAAGCGCGGTGGTATTCAAGGCACACGAGACGCTACTGAAAACTTAAGGTTTCATTCGTCAGAAAATAAGTTATGTCTGATCGCTCTGGGATCTTACTCTATTTCACTGAGAAGACGATCGCATAAATTTATTAGTGAAATAAAACATCTAACACCAGGAATTCGGATTTTAATTGGTCAAAAAATATGTTTAACATCTAGATTTTAAATTAAAACAATAATTATTATCACATTTAGTTACATCAAATCACCTTACAGGAGTAGTGAACAAAGTTTTCCCATGACATTTCATTGAATCCCATGCGGTTTTCAACTTTAACAACATTTAAATAAGATTCTTATTTATAAAACAATTTGATCTGACAATTGCATTGTATACACAACTTTAATGACATGTAATTAAAGTTGAAAACCGGATAGAATTCAACGAAATGTCATGGGAAAACTTTGTTCACTACACCTGTACATTTAGTTAACATACTTTACAACATTAACGATACCTTACGTACTACAAATATTTATTCTCGTTGACGATCGTTAGATAAATTTAACATTTAACATGTTTTACTCTAAATTTACAGTGGTCTTTATAATGTTATCATGGTAGGTAATCGGTAACAGTAAGATAGGTAAAAAGGTAATACTTATTTTATTAGTGGCTGAGTGAGCGAAAGCGAAATGACGAAAAAAAGTTTATACTTAGTGTAATTTTTCAGACATTTCGAAATGTTTGAAATATGATATTTTTTGCTCTTCAGTCTCCGCTTCCGCCATTTTGAAAACAATCAAAAACTGATGAAATAAAATTTTACTATTAATTATCAAACCTCTTGCTCACAATTTTTAAGAGAATGAGATGAGAAATTGAATGCGATAGGAGACACTTCGCTTGCAGTTGAATCGCTCAATGAATCAATAAATGTAACAATTTACTTTAAGACAATAAAAACCATGATTAAATACAATTATTTTGTTTTTATACAGCTGAGCAAAATCATTTGTTAAGAAATTAAAACATATTTTCACACAAACATTGACACAATATATGGTGGTGATTAGATATATTTTCTACCTGAACACTGAACACATTTTACTCATATAGTATCTATGTAACATTTGCACGTTTTTAAGATCCTACTAAGTCATCTTTATTAATTGGGAATTATTGTAAAAATAAGTTGTCAAAATATGAAGTCATATACCTACCCATTTATATTATGTACAATCTGAATGCCTAATAATCGGAACACTATGTGAAATGGTGGGTGTGGTTTTCATTAGGGTTCTGTTCAAAATAACCCTTTTATCATTTTATTGATCGTCTGTCTGTCTGATTGTTCGACAGCTCATCTGTCTGTCAAGATCCTTTTTATCAAGAACGTTAGAACGTAGAAATTTTGAATGTATCAATTTGGCCGCAAAATGGAAATTCTTGCCATCACGACCTAAGATAAATCATGAAAATCAAAACAATAGGGTACAGACTTAGTTAATGTTGACTGAATTAGAGATTACTTTGCGGTCGGTGGTCCATATTAATAAATAAATAAAAACATTTACTATCTAATCCGCTACCAAATCTCTGTGGTACACGCTGATCGTCGATGGAGCACTGTTTCCAGCCTAATAGTGCTACGCTTGATAACATTCATTTATTTATTTTTCTCAAACATTGTCGTAAATGTTGTCATTATATTCTAAATAACAGAAGACGAAGGGCCTTGTTGACTGACGGCCGAATTACATTGCAGGCGCGATTTTCTGACCATAAATCGGATTGCTGGAATGTTTTTCATTTGTTTTTAACTTTTTTAAAGTCAAAGCGACTATGGAATAATGAACAACAATGTCATACAGCCAAGTCGATTATCAATGTCTCAAATAGTTTACGATGACAGCTGATATAAAAAAAAACACTTAAGATAAAAGGCGGGAACATGACAAAAACCTAAGTTGTGAGGAAGTTTAGCGCAACATTTATTTTCGTTTCCTCTCAATGTATGAAAAAACATTATATCTGTCTCAGCAGGAAGACCAATTGCTGGATTCGTAACTTTATAAAGCACTCACCTGCGGTTCGTGTTTTTAAACACGTTACTCATCCAGAAATTGGCAAAACAAGTTTAAAAAATACTATAATATAAACACAAAAACAAGTATGAATGTAAAAAAGAAAAACACATCACTATTACTATTTAGGGATAATCAAAAGTTTTGCTTCCCTAAAGCGACAGAACTCCACACATTCCGGCCTTAAGTGAGAGCACAGGTACATACTATTAATACGGGACTAAGTAACCAAACACACCAGTGCGGCCTATGAATAGGGGCCAATGCCCTTCTGAATAACAAACGCGCTTGTCAACTGGACCCCATGTCGGTATCCGCTATTTATCACGGCTCTAAATAATCACCCCTTTGAACGCGTTCTAGTTTGATCCACTTACGAAGTTGGGCCGCGATACATTGGAAACGTAAACTATCAATCAATGTTTCACGCTGGGTGACGGTGAGCTTTGGAGGCACCATACAATACAGGGTGTCACAAATAGTAATAGCTCGAGCGATAAGCACTGGGATATCAGTTCTCGACTGATCTGTCATGTCCTTGTTTTTTCACAATATCTTTACACGATAATAAGTATCCAAACAGTTTCAGTACTCATTTAATAGACTAGATAGATTTTTGAGCACCACTTAGATTTTTCTAACGTTTCTTAAACACTTCACACAGTTTAAATTATTCAGTGAGCAATATGTATAATTTAGTTACTAACTAATGTCTATTTACAATTTACATCTTAATAACTTAATGTCAGTACAAAATATATTAACTAACTAATTTACACTTTTCGTCCATGGATGTATGCTGTAACAAAAAGAATACGCTAAGGGCGTGAAACTGTGATAACCTACGACTCTATTTCCTACCAAGCAGAGGGTGTGGGTTCGAACCCGGATCCGCAGGGAGTTTCTAGAATTTATAAGCAAAATTTCACTTAAAATTTATTATGAGCTTTTCGTTGAAGGATAACATCGCGAAAAACTGTGCTTACACCTGCCAGGAAATTCAACGATGTCTGTGAAATTCCCAATCCGCACCGGCCCCGCGTGGGAAAGCCCAAACCCTGTCATTACGAGAGGAGCCTGCACCTAGCTCACGTTGGAACGTATACACGGTGACTTTGAATTAGTATACTATACAGGAACCATTATTTTCTTACTCAGTAATCGATGGCAATTACATTTTAATTAGAAGTTCCTGAAACAAACATGATGTCAAGATTCCTTTTTACATTTAGGATTTAATTTTAAACTGAAATTATTGCCACTACGTTCTTTCTCTTTACTGACGAAAGCACCTCAAGAAATATAGGGTGACTACAAAATTAGTCTACATAATGTTTTATCACTTTATTATCAATTAATTAAACCAGGAATTAATTACTTTGAAACACAGATAGTTAGATTTAATTTTGCCCAGACAGTAAGATAAGTGGTTCCTGTATAATTCAAAGTCACCGTGTGCAGTCTAAACATGGAGGTGATCATGATACTAGCGCCGTCATCTTGTTGTAGTCGCGATTTAGTGTTAAACTCGATGTCAGTGTTAAAATGTTTTTAATTGGAATCAAACCAGATGTAGCGACTAAGTTGATATTATGAAGAATGGTTCTCGCTCCTACTGAAGTGTTAAATTGTACCGGGTAATTCCGGTGACGTGAGCAAGAATACCAAGCATTTAGCAATATGACTGCCCATTGTCTACCTTGTTTTTTTAAATATAATTTTAATGATTTGTGGTGTTAAATAAAGAATATTTGTATTAAATTGTATTATCCTTAACCTGAACCTTTCTTCCCGCTTTTGAATTAAATTATAATTTAATTCCCTGCAATAAATGGTCGCCCTACAACCACTTAACCTTGCTTTACTTCAGTAAGTATTCTCATTGTGGAGTGACTACGGCCTTGTTTTGCAAATAATTTAATATTTTACTTAATTCAACATAAAAAATTACTTAATTCCCTTAATACGTGCCAGACGTAACATTAGCCTAAATATTTTACTGAAAATAGTAGGGTTGATCCTGCTTAAGTCTCCTGAATAACCCTGTAGAATCATCAACACACGAGCAGTTTCACGACGAAAATAACGTTCCGGTTCATAAAAGAATAGTTTACCATCGTAATGCGGCTGGTGCAGGCAGCGCGGGCAGCTAGCAAGCAAACGTGGTTTCTGCGACGACGGGGGGACGAGACGAGCCCGACACGACAATAGCGGCCACTCGCTCGCTGCATTTCTTCTTGATTCTTGTGGTGCCACGATACCTGTGGACACGCATACTTTAACGGGATTATTTCGTTAGTAGCACGCTTTGTTAACTTGCTCCTGTACTCCATTCAGAATAGGATTAGACAGAAAGAAAAATGGTTCATTCAGTGATTCAATAAGTAACATTTCTGAATTTGAGTCTTCATACCTAGTCTAAAATAAATAATCGAATTATTAAAATATTTTCACACACAATTATTTTAGCGACTTTCATATCGTAATCTTACTATCCTACTAATATTATAAACGCGAAAGTTTGTAAATATGGATGGATGTTTGTTACACTTTCACCTCAGATCGCTTGGACAGATCTGGATGAAATTTGGAACGTAGATAGATTATAGTTTGGAATAACACACAGGCTACTTATTAACCCGGAAAATTGCGTAATTCCTGCGGGAAAGCGATACACGAATTCTATGCAGACGAAGTTGCGGGTAACAGCTAGTTTGTATATAGTTGTCGACATAGCTGGCATAGTTTTTTAATTTTGTAATTATAAAATAAGTGTATTTCAATTCTTACTGTTAATATCATTTGTCATTTAATATTTGTCAGTTTCAGTTATTTTCCATCGACACATGTCATCAGTAGGTAGAGTAGGTACACCAGTGGCCCCGTATACTCCTAAGTAAAGTTAAGGGCCACCGGGCCCTTAACGAAAAATATTTTTCTTTTTGTGGGACATTTTCTAAAACCTTTAGCATTTGAGAGTTAAAATTTAAAAGGAGCACATTATACATTGAGGCAAATAAACAAGTAAAAGATAAACAAGTTAAACCAGCATTTGCTGAGACCGGTGCCCATTGTCAGAGTGCAGTCCTAAGTGTATTGTTTTGTAATGTTTTTTGACTGTCACACCTGTACTTTGGCAATAAAGAGTTTTTTATTTATTTATTTTTTTATTTTTATTTTAAAAGGAAAACCATATTATTTTTAGCGGCAGTTGCTTACCGGTCTACCCTTTGCCTGTAATCTTCGGTCTTCACAAATTATTCTCAAGGGAGTCAAAATAATTGAATGCCTATAATGTACGACCGACGGTTCATTAGGGATGGGATGGTTTCCTAATTATTCTCCATTCACGGTGTAATTTAAGAGCACTTACTGGAGTGTATTGTATAGTGATATTCTAGATTGCATAATACCTACATCTCGAAGGATCTGCCGCTTCTTGCTCCAATAACAAAAGCCTCGGAACATTCAATTGGGGATAGAGGTGTTTGATTTCAGATCTTCAAGATACCTAGCGAGTATAGAGGTGCGTGTGTTGGTGGATGGAATTAAAACCATAGGAAACTGTAGACGAAAAAAATCAAGTACTTTACCAATTTTGTTTGTTAACAATATTGGATTTATTTTCATTTGGTTATATGTTAGGAATAGTCAAATATACCTACATTAAGGAATCAGAATGAATGTAAGGCTGTACCTTTAAACACGGGATTAATTCCTTCTCCTCACTTCAATAAAGAGGTTCCTCTTTACCTTTTGAAGTAAAGAGTTTTAAGTAACAAAGGGTCGGTTGGCCCGTTTCTGAGCAACGTATTGGTACTGCCAAACAAAAAAGTAACGTTGTCAGCTTTATCAGCTCCGAGGTAAGAGGACATTACATTCTGCCAGCTTAGGTACGAGTTTATGAAGGTCTTCAAACTAAACTTGACTCTTATTTTATACCGTTTAGCGTGTTACATAATACACCCCCTTGCAAAAAAAAACAGGCACCCATGTTTTGTTTTTACTTTATGTGCATAAAAGCATACTTTCTAAGCCCGTCCGCTTTTTTTGCAAAGGAGGGTATATTATTATGCGCAATTATGAACGAACTTTTTATTTACATACATACATACATACTGTCACGCCTCTTTCCCACAGGGGTAGGCAGAGACTACTTTGTTCCACTTGCTACGATCCTGACATACTTCTTTCGCTTCATCCACATTCATCAATCTCTTCATACATGCTCGTCGGTTTCGGGTACTCCTGACCTGACCTTTTTCCAAAACGTCTCCTATTTGGTCTCGAAACGTCCGTAGGCCTTCCCCTCCCAACTTTACCATTCACACTCCCCATATAGATCTGTTTAGTTAATCTACTTTCATCCATCCGCTCTACGTGACCAAACCAACTAAGCATACTTTTTTCTATCCTGGTCACTATATCCTCTTTCACACCAGCACGTTCCCTTATCACACTATTCCTTATTCTATATTTTAGTGATACACCTTCCATACTTCTTAACGCTCTCATTTCTACTGCATTTATTCTACTTATATTCTTATGCTTCTTTTGCCATACCCAAGTCTCGCTACCGTACATTAATGTTGGAACAAGCACCCCGCTGTGGACAGCAAGACGCGCCTTCTTTGACACCTTCTCACTGCTCACTTTTTATTTAATTACTAGGAAATTTTCTTTTATTACTTTATCTACGTTTTTACTCAAATAACGCTGTCTACGTTTAATATATTGCGGGTTTCAGTAAAGTCCTTGAGCAAATTGCTACATTATTTTTCAAATAAACGTACCTAGAAGACTAATGCGACCATTCCCTTTATTTTTCTCGCTTGGCATTACAACGGTTTTCATAACATAATGACAGCCGCTTTACATTTTTTGCCATTAATTTAATTGGCATTGTTTTCGGCCATTAATATTCACGAAGTATTTCTAACAATTTTTAGTACGAGGTTTAAAAAGCTAGTCTAGTAAAATAGCTCTGGTTTGCACCGAAAACATTTTATTTGTGGTTGTACGAGTAAACAGTGAGAGTTTAAATAAAATCCAAGGTGTCTTGGAAATCTTCTGAAAGATGTCATCTGGTGGTTGCATCAGTTTAAATGTACAGTCTTGTAAAAGGTTTTTTATCGTAATTTTTGATTTAAAATAAAGTCACCCCCGCACATTTTGAACATCGAAATGTATGGAAACATTCGTGTCAACTACAATAAAAACTATCCCGATAAACGTTTACCTGCTGAATATTCCGGATTCATTACAACCTATTTCGCCGGCATTGACTTGATATGGAGTCAGTACCTACATAGATGCAGTGTAAAGTGTACCTTCATTTTTACAAGAAACATGTCAGTGATGTCAGCTGATTGGCGGTGAAAGGTTTAGAAACAGTGTATAGTGTGAGCTCCTTTATCTATCTCCCCGTCTTTTTTCTTATCATTACGAGTAGTGAACCCCAGGAAATACTCATTCAAATTGCTCACGAAACTCAAAAGTGGAAAGTCACGCATTACTCACATCACTAACAACCGCTCAGTACTGTGCACAAACAAGCGATCGATTAATTAATATTAATTAATAAGAACGCCAGGGAGGTCGGCAACATTTTAAAACAAAATTCAATTACTACGAAGTCTCTTTGGCCCATTATTTCTGACATAATTATTGTCTATTACTCTTTGTATTTGTAAAAATAAATAATCAGATTGGATAAGATGAGAATTTGAGAATTTCTTAGATTTACTTATCTACACTAATATTATAATGATTTAATTGTTTGTTTGCATTAATAAGCTCCGAAACTACTGGACCGATTTGATTAATTATTTCACCATTAGTATTCTACATTATCCGTGATGAAAGTAGACTATATTTAATTCTGCGCGGACGACAGCTAGTATTTTAATAAAAAGTAAAATATAAAAAGTATAAATATAAAAAAGTCGTTTAATTTGTACCATTTATAACTCAAAAACAATTCCATCGGTTTAATTATAATCATTGATTTGTTGGATATCTCCACCCCGAATAATAGAAACACTAACATAAATAAAAAAAAACACGAAATAAAGCTTTTTATGAAGTAAATACAATTCGCGAGTCATTCACGTGTTTGCAGTCAAAGTGCGTGGCGTATCAATCCATGGTTCCTTTCGAGTTCCTTAATAATGTGTGCAACCGTACTTATGACAATAATTGTGACGAAGGTGAGGGTAAGTTTTCTCCGCTGACGGCCGGGCCGCAGCCGAGCTGGCGGTTGGCTGTCCTTTAGAGCTCACCTTGACAAGGAATCACGGATTGGTTCGAAACATGCCAAGCATACCTCGACTTTTAATACGTGAGGGACTTTCAACATGAAGCTACCGTGAGACTTAATCATCATTACACATAAACGGATAACTCACGTATAAAAAGTCGAGTGATGCTCGACATGTTTCGGACTATTTCGTAGTCCTTCTTCCTGGAGCGCTCGCCCCGGCGGCAACGAAACGAACACTGCGCGCCAGCGCTCTGCTCGCGCGGCTGTTCGACGCAACTGACAGCGGCGCACAACTACCCTCGTTTTCATCGTCATTTTTACTATTGTCAAATGTAGGGCAGCACACAATACTGATCACGTCACTCCGTAAAGGTTCGCTCACACTCCCCGTTTGGTCAATATTTAAAACAGTTTTCCAACTCGGGGGCACCGACCACGTGACCGACGTGAGGGACTCGTGAATTTTATTTAATAATAGTAGTCTGTGATAAAAATGACACGATGAACGAGGTACCTTATACATTTCAAACAATAATTACGTTAACGAGTAAAAACCTGATCTGGATCGCGAGCCCGACTGGGACAGGTAGTCGGGCGGCGAGTCCGGCAGCGGCCGCTTGCGCCGGCGCAGCGCGTCCCGCCACCCGCACATCGCTGTGCGGAAGTATGTCCTGAACCTGCAACAATGACACATTACTACGGAGGCCGAGAAACAAGATGTTTAGACGGCCGAGCGCAAGCGAGGCTGGATATTTGAGGCTGGCAACCCCTTTTCCCGCCGAGGTATGAACAGTACATTTCTCAAACATAGAATGACAGAAATTAAAATATTATGTACCTACATACATACATATATCACGTCTTTATCCCTTACGGGGTAGACAGAGCCTAAGATAACAAAACCTTAGGCCACGTTTGGCATGATTAAGGGTGTATAAGGGGTGGAAAGGAATATCAAAATAGTGATGTGTTGCTAGCCGCATCGCCTATAACATGATTCCTAAGGCAACTGGTAAATTCTATGTTTTTTATTTACTCCCAGACCAGCATGGAAGAATTATTATTAAATTAATATTGAATTAAAAAGCTCCAAGAAATTAAAGTTCTATTCCTAGAGAAACTAAAAGCAAACTAGACAAAATAAAACTGCAAAAAGTAACAAACATCGTTGTCATAATATTGTCATAACGCCAGAAAGCAAATATTGCTTTTAGTTTTTTTTTAATGGCTGAATGCCAAGGTGCTGTGTCAAAAACATGTATTGTGTGGAGCGGAAATTAAAAAGAGCACATTGCCGGCCTTGGCCTGCAATGTTGTATGAAATCTCACAGACCTCTCGTCTAGTCGCACCTGAAACACGCCACTTCGAAGCCTAATATAAAGAACATAACATCAATATTTAATTGTATGTTTGAGGAATCCTGATGGAAATTGAGAAATCCCTTCGTAGTGCACCTCTTTACACCCTCACGGAATATGACTGCTAAATACCAAGAAACTATAATTAGCAAGTCAGTTACATAGTAGTAGTATGGTAGTAGTTTATTGACTGGTAGGTTTTAGGAGTTTATGTATTATATTCGGTGAAGTTATGTATTGTGACTCTCTATGTTTGCAATTTTGAAACTCACTCGTCCTTCCCTAATATAATACTCCTTTCATCCACTCAAAGGTTGACTGGAAGAGATCCCTTAAAGGGATAAGTCCGCCTTTGTGCATGTATCTCAGTGTTTGTCAATTGTATTTATCTTGTTTATTATGCACAATAAAGAGTTTACATACATACATACATACATAGAACAATCCCCCTTCTATCCTAGGGAAATTTCGCAAAATCCTGAAATCAGTTTTCAGATATCATAATTAGCTTCGTGTATACTAAATTTAAAGATAAATAGTTACGGAGATAAGAACATTTCGAAGTAATAATATAAATGTCGTTGGAATTTAGAAAAATCTTGAAATTAATTTTTAGCAGAGTAATTAAAGTTACGCTAGTAATTAAAATTCAGTGGACTTGTAAACCCCATTTATTATATTCCGTGGGAATTTTGAAAAGTCCCTCCTTAGTGCAGTGATATATATGGTCTATGATACTCAAGCAATAATCGTTTACATTACGATTCTAGGCAGCTACGACATTCGACATGTTTATCGCTATCCCGCGGGAACTATGCAATTTTCCGGGATAAAAAGTAGCCTATATTTTAATCTAGGGTACCAGCTTTTTCGTTCCAAGTTTAATCTAAATCAGTCCAACCGTGTCAGCGTGAAGAAGGACCAAACATACACGTTACACATACACACCCACTCACACTCACAAACTTTCGCATTTATAAAATTAGAAGGATGCTGCGCGCCCGAAGTTGCGGGAATCAACTAGTTTGTAACAGAGCTTGGTAGGGGTCCTCATTTCAATAATCATCCAATTTCCTTTCAATCCTTGTTACCTACTTATTCCTTTGCACTTAGCACGGAGCCGTCAGTACCGCAGGTTTCCATTTTCTACTTAATTCGATCGCGTGGCAAATTACATTTCAACTTAGTTAGCCTGCTCAAAGCACATCGTCTGGTGCTATGGAGGCACTACTTAGTAAATACTTTACACGCTTTACACATAAATAAATAAATAAATAAATATCTTGGGACAAATTACACCAATTGACCCAGCCCCAAACTAAGCAAAGCTTAATTTCTAAATGTCTGTGAAAATTAGAACACTTAAAAAAATCCGAAAAGTAAAGCTATGGCCGGGAAAGCAAAGCTTGTACTATGGGTACCAGGCAACGGATAAACATACTTATATAATGTAGATAAACACATACTTAAATACATACAATATCCATGACTCGGGCACAAACATTCGTATTCATCATACAACTGTCTGATTCGAACCCAGGACCTCTAGCTTCATAGTCAGGGTCACTAACCACTAGGCTATCCGGTCGTTAATAATAAATGTAGGGGTCTTAGCACCGAATATAACTTTGTCCCTTTCGGTGTTGAGACCCTTGGTCCGTGGAGTCCTAGCGCTATTAGCCCCTTCAAATATATTTCGAAGAGGCTAATAGACGCTTTACAGGTGTCCGCAGAGCTGGCAGCTTCTTCTGCCAGCGCCTGTGGTTCTATGCCACGTCACGGCGTTCCGCTTGCGGCAGGCTCGCTAAACTTTCCTTATCGCTAGTTCAGCCAGATTTTTATTTATCATTCTCCAATTAATTAATTATCCAATTAAATATTAAAGCCTAACCAGCCAACAATTTAATAAAGTAATTAGACTCGTAAGATATCGGTAAATATAATCATTTAATAATAATGTATACTCATTGAACGCCATTCGGGAATTAAAGTTAATAAAACGTAAAGTTAATTACGATTATATTACATACATACATACGTACATACCGTCACGCCTCTTTCCCACAGGGGTAGGCAGAGACTACTTTGTTCCACTTGCTACGATCCTGACATACTTCTTTCGCTTCATCCACATATATTACGAAGAGCTTAATAGCGGCTATATATTACGAAAATATGAAGGCAAAAATATCGGTAATATAGTTAGCTAAAGGAGACAGGCTCAACGTGGGCGAGACATACATATATGACAACAAACTAGACACGTTACGTAAGTACGTATTATGCCATTACATAATATGTCAATATCTAGTGACCTGCCCCGTCGCGGCACAGGCCCGATGTACATTAAAATTATAGCCATGTTTCACCCATTTCAAGGGAATGGGTAAAACAGTTAGGAATCATGGTTATCGGCGATGTGGCTAGCAACCCACCACTATTTTGCTTCCCCATTCCACCTATACGCCCGCTTTAAGTTTTATTATTGTTTCTTTTAAAGTAGCTTTAGTTTATTTCATACAATCATAAATGTTTTCACAATCTTCATAATAAGTAAACCACTAAAGTTTTTTAATTCTTATTTACAAACAAAACGTAAAATAAATAAGTTAGCTCAGTTTGCTTTTTGAATTTGCTTGTAGTTCTTTTTAAGAATTAGTGGTTTTTCTATGAGTCCGTCTGCATGGTTTCATCTCTTTCGCTCACAACCACACCCACACAGCAGTATGTGTGATGAATGGCATTGCTCACTGGCCTTGACGTAATCAGTCTCATAATGGGCAGTCTTGGTAATTAGCCCAGCAAAAGATGGGCGTGAAACTTCAGACGTTACAAATGAGTTCTCACTAAGTAATCAAACACGGTCAGCCCCAACGCTGAAAAAAAAATCACTCAAATAAAACTAGGTCACCTCCAAACATAGAGAAATTAACCAATAGAGGTAACACGGGCCATTCAGAAAGTCTAGATTTTTCACTCATACCAACCATACTGCCATTAGCACGGTTGTGTAAAGACCAAAAAGTTGGGCCACGTTAAAAATGGTAGTTAACCATACAAAACGACTGAGTGGAAAAAGTTCCGTTGTGAAATGAAAATTGCATATTATAGTTAATTTTCGCGTCACAGCGGAATACTTTCATGCTAATTATTATTTACTATTATGAGATAAGTTCACCTTTGTGCATCTTTGTGCTTTATGTGTTTAGGGCCGGCAACGCACCTGTGGGTTACGGGTGTCCCTGGGCGATGGAGATCACTTTCCATCAGGTGACCCGTCTGCTCGTTTGCCCCTCTTTTTTTGTCAATTGTATTCGTTTCTTTATTTTTGTACAATAAAGTATTAACTTATGTACTTTTACAAACTGGCTTCCTTATAAAGACAAGATCTTTTGTGTTAGCGGTTAGGCGATCGGTGTGGTAGTTACGTTTGCTTCATTCAAACAACAAAACTCTTTTTATGCTGTCCACTATTTGACCGGTTTTGTTTTCAAAAGAATTGTGTGGCTAATACACTCTATTGGTAAATTTATCTACGCTACTAAATGACCTAGTGTAAGTATCCGAATGGAAAAACTTATAAATTTCCCTCGGGTGATATTCCATGTGATTAATACCTCACATTTTTATGCGAAGCCAAGACGCGTGAATAGGTGAAATGGAAGTCAAGGGGTTTCACACCCCATAAACGATGTAACTACCTTTATAAGAGGTTCGCAGCAGGCCATTTGCTTACGTTGACAGAGAAAAAATCACATATTTACTCGCCAAAACACCTAGAGCTTCTCAAAATAAAATTGACAAGTGAACAAAGCTGTGTTACTATGAGCATGTGATGGGAAATGCTAAATACAGAATTTTCCAGACCTTCGATCAAAAAAAATGTCGGAAGGTAGTGTGGATAAGAGATGGCACTATTCTTGTACCGTAGTGTACTTTTGCAGGTGGTAGGCCCCCGTGCAAAGTCCGTCTGGATCGCTACCACCTTACTTGCTAATCCTGTTGCTAAGCAGCAGTGTTTGCGCTGCTGTATTCCGGCGTGGAGAGTAAGAAGGCTAGTGAAATTACTGGCACATGATGTATTCTATCTTGGCTCTAAGCGCTGGCAATGCAACTGCTATCCTGTAGTGTCCATGAGTAGTGGTATCCACTTGCTCGTTTTCTTTCCTTCTCATTATTATTATTAGCCTGGATAGGTGTCCCACTGCTGGGGCAAAGGCCTCCACCGATTTTCTCCACTCGCCCTTGAGCTTTGTGGGGCCAGTTCTCAAACGCCATCGCCTCCTGGTTCCAGTGTTCAGTGTACAGCTTTTGGGTAATTTATTTCATATTATTTTGGAATTGTTCAAATAAATCCAAAAACCCGTGCGAGCCCGGGTTCTATCCCACGACCTTGCTTGAGAGGCCATAGGTTAAACCACTGGCCACTAAGTCACTACGGCTTTTTTACTAACCACACTCAAAACGCATTTTCCATTATGTGCCTACATAAATATGGAGCAAATACAATTTTGACAGACTATGTAGACTGAAAACAGAAAAGATGAGGTAATAATTATTTAAAAAATGTAACAACAGTCTACCCTCAAATTTGTTCAGTTAGTGACACGTGGGAGTAACTATTATGTTTGTCGGAAACATAAACTCTGCAGGGTAATTCCCACTGTTATTACTCTATCAACTATTATTCCGTCACTCTACAATATGCATGCTTTTGTTGTGTTTAAAAAATTTCATTCCAATTTTGACTTGCTTTCATCTATCACATTCATTAAAAAAGAAGGTGCATACCAAAAATAATAACATGCTTTTTTTGTGTTGTAGTTAGTGTACCTATTAGTAGTTGGCACATTCTTTACGAAATCGCTGGAAGCTTAAAACAAGACATAAATTTGTTGATTTTGAATTCAATGATCAAGTTCATTCAAAAGTTCCTTTCATAATTATATCTGTATCATATTCAAGATATGTTTGCCAAATTTTAAGCCCTCTAATTGGTCTAGACTGAGCGCTGATCTGTCAGTCAGTACTGTAACCGTTACTCTTATAATAAAGTTAAATAAATACATGTAAGTAGATAAGTAACTGTGTTCTGCCTCTTGGTTAGTTAAAGTATGCTCATCTGCCGGAAGTAGTTTCGCATAATGAGGGTAAGTCTGCAATCATAATACCGTTAGATGGCACTAGAGTGGAAAGGTCTGTTTGAAACTCCTATCACGTTTGGGATTGGGCACGCTCGGCCATAAATTGACTACCCAATCTCGGGTACGGCAGATACCTTAACCACTCAACGCTAGGTGTAAATTCTGAATACCAAAGAGATGCGAAAGAAATCCTTACTAATATTATAAATGCGAAAGTAACTCTGTCTGTCTGTTACCTTTTCACGCTTAAACCGATGGGCCGATTTAGTTGAAATTTGGTATGCAGATAGTTTGAGTCCCGGGAAAGGACATAGGATAGTATTTATCCTGGAAAATTGCATAGTTCTCGCGGGATAGCGATAAGCGAATTCTGCGCAGACGGAGTTGCGGGCAACAGCTAGTAATCTATAAAATCAATTTTACTGACTCAGATTTGACACAGACTCAAAAATCAATGGTACGGTCACACGCATCGACAGATCGCGATATAATTATTGTGATAAAACTTTGTCTTCGGCTTACGGCAAATATTATGAATGGCCACATTACATAAATATGCATAGTTTAATTTATTGCTATGCTCAAAATCAGCGAGCCGATTGAAGTGTGGCCCCGCAAGCTAAGACCATCGCGATAAAACGCTTTAATGTGCGCGAGTGTGAACCAGGTATTTTCGAATATTTGGTTACACACATTGCAATAAAGCCAACGATCAATAACAACACTACTAACAACATGTAATAAGTGACAAAATTGTACCAAGACGTCCAATTTGCCAAGCTCAGCATTTTAAAATGGAGGTCTTCCAATATGGTAAACATCAGTCAACGAGCAGGCTCAGCTAATACTGCGCTTACGCAGAAGTTGCCAGCGCTGGTATTGGGAATTAGACGCGTTTTGTTCTCATGCTAGTTTCACGGAACAAACATCATCAATCCAATAAAGGTCCGTGAACTAAACTGACAGACAAAGCCATTCCCGAAACAAAGCAATCTACGTCGGCTTTGGATCAAAATAGCAATCAGTCGTCAAGCGAGCAATAGCGAGATGCAAAGCTATGCCCAATTCAGAATTCTAGCCAAGAAATAAGTTTACGCCGTAAAAACTGACCGTATTGAAGAGTCCGAATACAGAAAGTTATTTAAAATTGAAATTTTAAAGTTGGAATCGGCTAGTTCAAAACTGGATCTAGAATTTGAAATATTTCGAATCATTCCCTATTGAGTTGGCCGGCACTGCAGAATGTTCAATAGCAATTTTGCATTGTAACACGGGGAGAGTTTGGACTGCCAGAGACTTACCCCTTTATTCATAAACGCTCTATAGGCTTCTGCTAACTTAGCAATCGTTTGTCCTTATCTGTGAAACGTAAATGTCAAAGTGACAGATAAGGACAAACAATTGCTAAGTTAGCAGAGGCCTACAGAGTGTTTATGAATAAGGGGGTTAGAATATAGCTGAACGACTGACTCGCTCATTACTATTCGCCGCTTTTGCTGCCGTTACCTATTATAACATTGAAACAGTGTAACAATCCAGTAACTTAATGCATGAGCGCATGCATCAAATACGGTACCTACTTCTGATTTTTTGCAGTCTGTTGTCCTTGCCTAATAATGATGTTGCCCCAATGAATAATTCAAATTTGTGACCTCGATTACCGAACGCAACTTTGTCAAAAAATCGAAAACTCCACTTCTTTTGCAATTTTTTGCGGCTTCAACCCTGAATAACTAGTTTATGAGACTTGAACTGTCTTTGCAGATCCAATAGTTTTCAATACCAGTTTCAGTTGCCAGGATGTTCAAAATGCATTATTTTTAGCACAAGCATGTTAGTATTACTTTTACCTTCCATGCTGGTCAGTCCCAGTAAAGAAAAAACATAGAATGTACCAGTTGCTTCTCTTCCCGCGCAGATGGTAAAAGCCCATCGAGGGAATAGGCGAAAATTTTAGGAATCATACTATAGGCGATGCGGCTTGCAACCCATTACTATTTTGATTCCCCCTTTCCATCTAAATGCCCAGTCATGCTAAACGCAGCCTTTAGGTCTTGTTACCTTGGGCTCTGTCTACCCCATTAGGGATAAAGACGTGATTTATGTGTGTGTGTGTGTGTGTGTGTGTGCGTGTGTGTGTGTGTGTGTGTGTGTTTGTATGTTAAAATCGCTTTGGACAGATTACTGTTTGTTACTCCGAGACGGTGTCTTCATTGTTTTTTTTTGGTCTACATAACATCTGTAACAGATAGTTCTTTTACTCGTAGAATATTCGGGGCATGATGTTCGGCCTGTTGTCTTAGACATTGCAAAAAGGTGTTACGCGTATGTGATTTGAAGAAATTGGAAATATTTAGCTGTCATACCTTTTTAGGATTCCGTACCCAAAGGATAAAAACGGGACCCTATTACTAAGACTCCAGAGTCTGTTTGTCGGTCTGTCACAAAGCTGTAACTCACGAACCGTGATAGCTAGACAGTTAAAATTTTCACAAATGATTCTGTTGCCGCTATAACAAGAAATACTAAACAGAATAAAATAAATATTAGGGGGCTCCCTTACAACAAAAGTGTTTTTTTTGCCTATCTTTTTAGGTTTGAAATAATGTTGTATTAGATAATGGTACGGAATTCTTCGTGCGCGATTCTGACTCGCACTTGACCGGTTTTTTTGTAGTACTCGTAGTCGTTGAATTCCACAAATTTTAGTAAATTTTGTATTATTTGCCTGACATTTCTTTTAAAAAAAGAAGGTTTTTAGGCCCCTGATATTGTATACCTGGATCGGCTGGATACCAGGGAGTTGCCGAATATCCGTTACGTCTCTGCCAGAGATAATTGATCAACTTCCGAATCCCGGCCGCGGTTTCAGCATCAAAGAACATAAAAATCCTCTTAGTGTGATTTTACTCACAACGAAAATTGAATCGCTTCGCGGGGAATTTATCGGAAAGTCAAAGAATTGTTTGTTCTAATGTAACGTTTACTTGAATGATCGTATGCTCTTAATTGAATTTATACTGACATCGTCGATTTCAAGATTTGACTTGGCTAATTTTTACTTACAGTCTATACTATTTTTTTGTCTATGTTACTTTTCAAAAATTTGGTATTTGTTAGTAAAACTAGCCTCGTCAAGTCTTGAAATTTAATTTCATCCCAAGTGAAATAAATGCAGAATTTTCTACTCAGATCTAGCTAGGCACCCATATAATTTGCATAATATCAATACTTTTGTCGACGAAGTCAATAACAATGCATATTTTTAATATTGAACTTGGCTATCATTTCACATTTATGCTTTAACTAGCTTCTGCCCGCGACTTCGTCTGCGTAGAATTATACATAAGAACCTTCCTCTTGAATCACTCTATCTATTAAAAAAAACCGCATCAAAATCCGTCGTGTAGTTTTGAAGATATAAGCATACATAGGGACATAGGGACAGAAAGCGACTTTATTTTATACTATGTAGTGATAGTGAAGTGATATGTAGTGATAGTGAAGTAAGTTAGTTTTAAAATCGTGCTCGTTGCTTTTATTTTTTATCAAAGAGTTATTCTGGAATTCGGTTTATTGTAGCGAAAAATCAGAAACAGAGGTAGCTTTAGAGACACTCACTTGTTCCTTTGATCTCGTATGAAATGCGACCAATAATTAATGTACTGGAAAATACGAGTACACGAATTTGAGAGTATACTTTACCGCGGAAAATATTTGGTCCCATCAGCCAAATATGGTGACTGTCATCCAATAATGAAAATTCTTTGCACGTCATAGAATAAGTACAGTCAGGAACTTAATTCCTCACCCATTAAGGAACCTCTTCACATAAAACGTCACAGTGATATCGCATTATTTAACAAGACTTACTATTAAAAGGTTCCATTGTGGGTTAGGAAATAAATTCCTTGACTGTACATTGATAAGATGTGGCAGTCGATTCAAATAAGAAGTTTGATGAACATGATCATTCCTAAGATTTTCGCCCTTTTACCGTCTGCACGGGAACGGAAGCAATTGGTACACAACATGTTTTTTCTTTGCCAGACCAGCATGGAAGGAAGAGGTATTAAGGGGTACCTATTAGGGACATATGGTGTGGATATATATTTATGGTAGGATAAGATGGGAGACATGCAAGCGTGCTACCTACTCTAGACCACACACAGCAGGACTGGCACCAAATGGATGCCAATAACGCATCAAAAACTGATCAAGCAGCCAAGCGCAAGCAACCCCAGAAAACATTTCCTGCCTAACCGTGTTGTGAACTCGTGGAACGCACTCCCCGAACTTGTAATAAGTGCACCTTCGGTGAACAGTTTTAAAAATAGACTAGACATTCATTTAAAGGATCAGAGAACACAAGTGCAGTGATATACACGTATCAGCTCAAAGAGCTGCTAGTGTATTTTTTTAAATAATAATAATAATAATAATAATAAAAAACATGACCGAGTTTACGCTTAAAATGTCCCAACAGATACTCAAGGGTACTTCACAAGTACCAACATCAAAAAAGATCTTCAGTATATAATAAAAGTAACCATAAAGGCTTGTGCGTGCTTGGCGAAGGGAGCTATAGCTACAAAACCCTGTTTACGCCCAAGAGACAGCGTAAACGTAAAAACAGCACGCAAATATTTGGCAAGCATATTTCGCTAATATAATAAGATGCTGATGTTGTTTGTCACTGCATTACGGCCTTCTTCGGGGTCGTTATGATTCTTTTACTACATATTGTTGATGAGGTCGTATTTTCGTTAGACTTTGACCTAATTCTCGAGAGGAACAGGCCACAATGTGAAGGATTGGGAAGATCAATTTACAAAGCCGGGTACTTATCTGCGATTTTAATGCAATTCAATTCCGATTCAGTTTAGGTTAGGTTCATACTAGAAATGACAGCTAAAACCTGAACGGAGTCGGGATGAATCACAGTAACGTTATGGTAAAAATGTAACCGTAAATTTTGCACGTTACAGTAATCCAAAACCTTTGTGTCATTTTGGCATATTAATTCAAAATCGTCGGTTATAGTTAGCGTTATTGTTAAAGTAACGTGGTCCACCTCGCACTAAACATCACAACACGTTCGTCGCAAAATGCTGTATACACAACGATGTATACTTGCATTCTGTTTTTGGGCAGCGTATTTACTTTAGCTTGTCTTGTGAGGTCCTAGACTTCTTATCTGTAGTGTTTGTATAAAGCGGGTAGTTTGGAACCAGCCATTATACACGTTGCACTTGGTCTTACGGTGTTTTATTCCGTTTTACCTGTAAACACCTCAGTGGCGACGAGATAATACCTAATACGCGTTAATTTAGTGATTAGTAACATCACCGAAAATAATAAAAGTGTGCAACATGAATATGGTGTTAGGTAACATGAACAGTTTGGTGTTCGACCACCGCTCGCAGGAGTGGGCGATATTTAAAAGTCGTTTTGGCCAGTTTTGTTTGGTGAACGACATCACGGAAGAGACCGACAAAGCAGGGGCTAAACGACGAGGAATTCTACTTTCTGCACTGGTGGAGGACACCTACCGGGTCGCGCGCGATCTGGCGTTACCAGCCGCTTTAGAAGCGACCTCTTATACGACCCTCTTAAGAAAATTGGATGAACATTTCGAGTCCAAGAGAAGTGGTTTTGTGGAGCGGTATCATTTTTATAAAGCTGAGCAGCGTCCCGGCGAAGAGCTGAACGAGTGGGCAGCGCGAGTGCGCAGACTTGCGCAGTTTTGCAGTTTCACAAGCGAACTTGAAACTGCACTAAGGGATCGTTTCGTGCTGGGTCTTGAAAATCCGAAGGAAAAGGAAAAGCTATTTGCGGAAAACATTAGCACATTAACTTTTAGTGAGGCGTTGAAGATAGCACAAAGCGTGCGCTGTGCACGCCTTGCAGTCCATAGCAGCGGCGGCAGCGGCGCCGACGCCCGCGCCGCCGCGGAGGTGTTCGCGTTAAGCCCGGCCGCCCCCGGAAGCAAAAAAGTGAAGTGCAGTGTTTGCGGTTATTTTAATCATTCTAAGCAACAGTGCAAGTTCGTCGATTATTCATGCAAAAAATGCGGTAAAAAGGGACACTTAAACCGCGTATGCAGATCTAAATCTAAATCTACTAATTTTTTAGCTGGAGACACTGACGACATTTGCGAAGGTATTTATGATTTTTTCTCAATTCGGTCTATCAATGGCAAGGCGATGCAGCAGACGGTGCGCATTGATAACGAACCGGTTTTGTGCGAGCTCGATAGCGGCAGCGCTGTGTCGGTGCTACCAGCTGATGTTTACAATAAATTGTTCAAGCAAACGCATGCGCTGCGCAAGTGTGATGTAAGGCTCAATTGTTACGATGGTAGTAAAATCATCCCGCTGGGCTTTGTAGCGTTACCGGTTCATTTCGAAAATTGCACTGAGCTATTAAGATTGTTTGTTATTGCGACCGTCGGAAGCCAGTTACCTCTGCTGGGAAGGGATTTTATCAGTAAATTTAATCTACATTTATGTCGTTACAATTGCCATAACATTAGCAAAGATAGTGAAATGTTGCAAATGTTGCATAATAAATATTCCGAGGTGTTTTTAAATGAGCTTGGTACTTTTAAGCATTATAAAATACATTTAAAAATTAAACAGGACGCCGATTTAAAATTTTTCAAGCCTCGCACAGTCCCGCTAGCACTGAAGCCAAAAGTAGAAGAGGAACTTGATAGGTTGTTAAGTTTAGGTATTTTAGAAAAAATCGAATATTCGGATATTGCAACGCCTATTGTTCCTGTCCTTCGTTCAGACGGCAATATAAGAATTTGCGGCGATTACTCCGTTACATTAAATAAAATTCTTTTCATCGATAACTATCCTTTGCCTCGAATAGAGGATCTATTTTCAAAATTACATGGAGGGGTTGAATTTTCGAAATTAGACTTGTCAAGAGCCTACAATCAATTTTTGCTCGATGAACCTTCACGAAATTTAACTTGCATAAATACCCATAAAGGCTTGTTTCGTTACACAAGACTAGTTTTTGGCTTATCAAACGCTCCGTGTATTTTCCAACAAAGTATGGATAAATTATTAGTCGGAATCGAAGGCACTTGTATATTTTTGGATGATTTGTTGATTACTGCGCCGGATCGGAAGACTCATTTGGAGCGCCTAGAGCAAGTCTTAAGTAGATTACAAGAGGCAGGGTTACGTGTAAAGCAAGAGAAATGCGAGTTTTTTAAACAATCCGTGGAATATTTAGGCTTTATTATTGACAAAACCGGTTTACACAAGTCAATAAAGAAGGTCGATTCCATTTTGAAATGTTCTCCGCCAAAGAATGTTTCCGAGCTAAAATCATTTTTAGGTATGTTGAATTATTACAGAGCATTCATACCAGGCGCATCGAGTATTTTAAGTCCATTACACCTTTTATTAAAGAAAGAGTGCAAGTGGAGATGGGGAAGCGCACAAAACGATGCGTTCGAATTAATTAAAAAAGAATTGACTTCCGACAGAGTGTTGGCCCATTACCACCCTGACTTGCCCACCATCCTCACAGTAGACGCGGGCCCCAGCGGGCTCGGCGCCGTGCTGGCGCAGGCGCAGCCGGACGGCGGCGAGCGCGCTGTTGCTTATGCCTCTCGATCGTTGTCTTCAAGCGAAATCAATTACGCCCAAATTCAGAAGGAGGCGACCGCTATTGTATTCGGTATTAAAAAATTCCACCACTATTTGTACGGCCGATCGGAACCTTTTATACTGAGGACAGATCATAAGCCACTCATTTCCATATTTGGTAGTAAAAAAGGAGTGCCTGAATTAGCAGCGAATAGATTACAGCGGTACGCATTGTTTTTGTCGGCGTATAATTTTAAAATTGAATACGTCAAGAGTGGGGATAACGTAGCCGATTTTCTTTCCCGTGCTATCGAGGTTTCGCGAGTTTCATCGGAATGCGATAATGCTCTTGGAGATGAAGCATTATTCATTAATTTTATATATAAGGATATAAGTCCTATTACTGTCGATGATATAAAACGTGAAACCATTGTAAGGTTCCGGTTATTTTTAATAGTCTGATTAAGGGTAATTTGAAATAATGGGTCACACCAAAGGACAAAAAGGGTGGGTAGACGTTAAACCTGACACTTGGCAAACCGGGGCATTCGAGTTACGGGAGTTGAATTGGTTGGTTGTGTGACTTGTTTGTAAAAAGATTGGTCTTGGTTATTTGATGGTCGTTTGTTACTGATTTAAAAGGAAATATAAGTTTTGAAACTGGTTTATTGAGTTGGTTATTTCAGTACCACGATAACAGATGGTGTTAATGTGCTGTGTAGTTTACATCTCAGAAGTGCGAAACCTATAAAAAAAAAAAAAAACGTAAGTACACGCCTACTTTTGCTACATTTTATGCTTCACTGTGTTTGTGTTCCTAATCTCCAATTCAAGGCTGCTAATGATGTGGTCACGTGTCTACTAATAAAATGTGTAACGGTTACATGCCACGGGTCGAAGTTTAAATGTGTAACGGTTACATGCCACGGGTCGAAGTTTAAATGTGTAACGGTTACGTGCCACGGGTCGAAGTTTAAATGTGTAACGGTTACGTGCCACGGGTCGAAGTTTAAATGTGTAACGGTTACGCGCCACGTGCTATCGTCTGAAAAGTGTAACAGTTACGTGCCAAATACGACCCTATAAATGGTGAAACGATTACGTAACACTTGCACCGCCACAACCGTTACTATGCTGCGCGACTCTGTGTTAAGAGTAAAATTTTGGGCGGATTTTTGTATACATTTTGGGCGGATTTAGTGTTTATGAATCTACAGAATAAGGGAATCTCATACAGGGGGGTATTGAAGGGGGGCGAAAATTTTGTCCTTTTTAGCGTAGAACGTCCCGTTTTTGAGATATTGCACTAATCAAAAAATATATATATATTATATATTATTGTTATAAAATTTGCACATGTAATATACCTAATAGCAAATATTTTTCTGTTCGGGTTGAGTTTTAGAGAATGAACGAAGAAGATGAATCTCGCCGGAGCCTGGAGACTCCCCCACGGAGCCGGGCCCCTTCCCGCCACAGCCGGGCTGGTGGACGCCGAAGGAGCCTCAGCGGCAGCCGCAGCCGCAGCCGAAGCCACCGCCTGATGGAGCGTGAGCGCGCGCTGAAGCTGGAGCAGGAACGCGTTCGAAGGATGGAAGAGGAGCTACAAAAGGAACGCGACGACGAGCGACACCGGCGACGGAGCGAGCGGCCGGGTGCGCCGGGGCCGAGCCGCGGAGACCGCAGCCGCAGCAGGCACCGTAGTCGGCGCGACCGCAGCCATCGAGATCCTGCGAGCACGGATCATCGCAGAAAAAGGTCACGTAGCCCTACTTTTTCCTCTAAAGATGTGATAGATATAATTAAAACTATTAAGGATGTCTTACCAACGCAGCCGTCTAACCAGAGCACAATAGCTATCAGTAGGAATGTGGATCATAAGAACATAATTCCCGAATTCAATCCTACGGGAAAGAACCAACGTATGGACGTATGGCTTAAAAAGGTTAACGAATGTGCAATGGTTTACGGCTGGGATGAAAAGACTGTGGTTCATTTTGCTATGCAGAAACTAACGGGTCTAGCTAAGACCTGGTACGAGAGCCTTAGTACTATACTGTTCTCTTGGGCAGAGTGGCAGACAAAGTTGACAAATGCGTTCCCCTCTGAACAAAATTACGGCCAACTGCTCGAGGACATGATTAGGCGAAGGAGTAGGCCTAATGAATCTATCGAAATATATTATTACGAAAAGATTGCGTTGCTAAATCAGTGTGAGATCAAAGGTAGGTGGGCCGTGGATTGCGTCATTCACGGAATTAGTGACAGAACAATGAAATCTAGTGCACTGGCTGTGCGTTGCGAAGAACCTGATCAACTTTTGAAATTCCTATTGAGCAACAATAAAGAATTCCCTTCTCAATTACATCCATTTAGGGATAGAAATACGAGTGTAACAACAGACGACAAACAAAATTATAAAACTGTTACAAAGACAAATCCAAATCTATTTTGTTACAACTGCAAAGAAAAAGGACATCCTTTTTCTAGATGCACTAAGCCTTTGATTAAGTGCAGCCACTGCAACAAAGTAGGACACTTATCTGAAGCATGTAGACTAAAGCAGAATACAGGGTCAACAAAGACTGACACAGTGGCTAAAACCATGCGCATATCGGGTTCTAATCCATGTGATAAATTTATAAAAACTGTGAGCGTTAATGGTAAGCCCTTGGAAGCGTTTGTTGATCTTGGTAGTGAGGTTACACTTATTAAGAAGTCGAACTGTACCGATCTCGGAATTAGCCATGATGAGGTTCCGTCTACTATGAAGGGCTTTGGGAATAACCTCGTGCAATCTATGGGGAATGCCAGGTTAGCTTTATCCATTGATGGGGTAGCGGCTACGGTTGCGTGTAGGGTTGTGGATGACCACCTTTTAGAAAAACCGATGCTCATTGGACAGACTTTTTCTGAACAACCGCATGTAGTTGTTTACAAAGACTCTAAGAAGCTACAGTTCTTGCACGTTGAGACCGAGCTCCCTAACCTCTGTGAGGACGATCAACGATTAGAGAGAGTTAGGCTAGCAACTTCTAACAAAATCTACGGCGCTGCCAGTGTCAAAGCCGCGACGGAAACAACATTTACGGGTAGCGCGATATTAGATACTAAAGTCGTTGGGAAGCCGAATGAACAGTATGTAGTATGTGGGGGCGTTTACGAAGTTAAACATGGTTCACTCTTCGTTACAATAACACCTTGTGCGGTGCCATGTAGCCTTCAAGAAGGCTTCATATTTGCTAGGGCTGAAAGATTACAGTTTGTGTATAGACTCAGGGATACACAGGCAAGCGTGGTGTCAGGCCATCAAATCGATATGTCAGCAGTCAAGCAACTTGATGAAAGTCAGATACGCTTAGGAGATACGGTACCTGAAAGTGATAGGACAAAGCTTCTAGAACTTCTTAGACGGCACAGCAATTGTTTTGCTCACGACTTAGCGAGTGTAGGTTGCACGTCTACTACCGAGATGAAAATTGAGTTAAACAACCAACGACCTGTTGTCTATAGGCCCTACCGATTATCTCATCACGAACGCGAAAAAGTCCGAGCTATGGTAGATGAAATGTTACAGGCAGGTATTATCAGGGAATCTACATCCGACTACGCTAGTCCGATTATACTTGTGCGGAAAAAGGACGGTGGAGTTCGCTTATGCGTAGACTATAGGATGCTAAATTCGATCACGGTCAAAGAGAGATACCCGATACCTGTAATAGAAGACGAGATAGCTAGGTTATCCGGACAGGCATGGTTCATCACTCTAGATCTGATGTCTGGTTACTACCAGGTACCCATTTCTGAAGAAAGCAAGCATCTGACGGCGTTTGTCACGCCGGACGGCCAGTATGAGTATAATCGTATGCCGTTCGGCCTGGCAAACGCACCGGCTGTATTTCAGCGAATGATGAACCATGTCCTGGGTCCAGCTCGGTTTGACAAAGCCACTGTATATTTAGATGACCTATTGATTTTCGGTAAGAGCCCGTCCGAATGCATTGATAGATTGGAGGAAGTCCTTATTTTATTAGAGAAGGCGAACCTCAAGCTAAATTTATCAAAGTGTAGTTTTTTGCAAAACGTTATTAGTTATCTAGGTTTCGAAATAAGTCATCAAGGCATGCGGCCGGGCAAAACAAAGATTCAGAGTGTTATCGATTTTCCGCGTCCCGAAAATGTGCATGGTGCGCGCCAGTTTCTAGGGCTCGTTAGCTACTTTAGGAGGTTTATACAAGGATTTGCACAACTAGCGCACCCCATTACTAAACTCCTGAAAAAGAATTCCGCCTGGGAATGGACGTCCGACCAGGACGAGTCATTTACTTCTCTAAAGGCTAAACTCACAGAAAGACCTGTTCTAGCTATCTACGACCCTTCAGCGGAGACTGAACTCCACACGGATGCTAGCAGAATAGGTTTGGGTGGAATACTATTACAGCGTCCTCAGGGGAGTGACGGTTCTTATCATCCGGTAGCGTACTATAGCCGCCAAACTACACCGGAGGAGAAGAACTTTCACTCCTACGAGTTGGAGACTTTGGCAGTGGTTTGCGCTCTCAAGAAGTTTAGGGTGTATCTCTTAGGCAAGCCGTTCAAAATAGTGACAGACTGTTGCGCTCTTCGTTCCACTTTCGCTAAGCGCGACCTTATACCTAGGATTGCTCGGTGGTGGTTAGCGCTGCAGGAATACGACTGTTCCGTAGAATATAGAGCAGGTACGAAGATGGCACATGTTGACGCTTTATCCAGGAATCCGATTAATGACGACGAGACTAAGAATCCAGAGCAATATCCGTCAGTGATGGTCATTAGTGACGATGATTGGTTACTTACGTTACAACTAGGAGACCAGGAATTGTGTAGGATTCGCGACATTTTAAGTAACGACCTTGATCCCAAAGGGCTAGAGTACATAAAAAACAATTACGTCATAAAAAACAACAAGCTATTTAGATGCGAGGATGGGGGTAAAGAAAATTTGAGGTGGGTCGTACCAAAGGGGGCTAGGTGGCAGTTGTGCAAGAGAAACCACGATGATATTGGTCACGTAGGTTTTGAAAAGACCCTGGACCGCATCAAAAGAAGTTACTGGTTTGCGAAAATGAAACGATTTGTTAAAAAGTATGTAGAGGCATGCATCGAATGTGCGTACGCCAAAAAGGGCGTGAACTCGCGCGAAGGTTTATTACATCCCATAGAGAAGGTCGAAAGGCCTTTTCACACATTACACGTGGACCACCTAGGTCCATTCGTGCGGTCTAAAAGGGGACAGACTCACATATTGACCGTGGTGGACTCGTTCACTAAGTTCTTGTTCATAAAACCGGTCCGGAATACAAGCGCTCAAAATGTGATAAAAGTGTTGCAGGACATTTTTGACACATTTAGAGCACCCGACCGACTTGTGAGTGACAGAGGTTCCTGTTTCACTTCTCATGCATTTAGAAGATTCTGTTTGGATAGGGGGATAAGGCATATACTTAACGCTGTCGCGAGTCCGAGGTCCAACGGTCAGGTCGAACGCTACAATAGGACTGTCCTTGATTCACTGACTGCACAGAATCTAGGCGAGAATGATAAAGATTGGGATAACAAATTAGGCAGAATCCAATGGGGTTTAAACAATACACTACAGAAGACTATAGGTAGGTCACCCTCGGAAGTCATGTTCGGTATAGAGATGAGTAGTGAATTTAATCCATCTTTGAATAGGGTAGCCGAAGAGTCTCGTGAGAATCGTGAGACCCCATCTCTGTCAGCTATTCGTAGTGAAGTAAAACTTAGAATTGATGAAGCTCAGGATGCTCAAAAGCGATATTATGATCAGGGTAGGCGACCTGCACGAACTTACAAAATTGGTGATTTGGTTAAAATTAAAAAAGTTGCCTTCCATAATGAGGGCAAAAGCACAAAGCTTATGCCCTCATACGAGGGTCCCTTTAAAGTCGTGAAGGTCATAGGTAACGATAGGTATAAAATAGCTCCAATAGCAGGGTTCGAAGGGATGAAAAACAAGCGAAAGACCACCGTTGCATCAGATCGCATGCGACCTTGGATCCATGTAGCGTCTCTAGAAATCGATTACGATACGGATGACGATGTCAGTAACGCTACAAATGACAATAGTTAGTCAGCACAATTAACGATTCTTAGAAATATTATTGATTATTGATATTTATAATTTGTCTACATGCTTGTTGTTGTCTCGTTTCAGGTCGGGTAGAAGCGTGGAAGGATTCACGTGACGACCTGAAGCGACACAGCATATGGTTGATCCGTGAACTGGCAGAGTCCTTAGGAAAGGATCAGTTCACAGGGTCTGGTTTGATTAATTGGTTCGATAAATGGATTTTTGGTTCGATAAATGGATACATTTTGGTTCGATAAACGGATATATTTTGGTTCGATAAATGGATATACTTTGGTTTAATAAATGAAATATATTTTGGTTTGATAAATGGATAAATTTTGGTTAAATTAATGGTAAAACATACTATCTGAAGTATAGCATGGCCATTTGGTTAAAATATGATAATGTTGGATGGTTTTATGTTGGTTATCTGGTTATGTAATTTATTTATGTATTGTGGATTATAGTAGTTATTTCAAGGATTAATCATTGCTGTGAGTTACCTAAATGACCTTATATAATAACTGTTTTACAATATTTAAACTTGTCAATGAAGTATGTATTTAAATTTGATTACGAAATATAAACGGAGCATTGGTCGTTAAAATAGTTAAAATGGTATATTTGAAATATCTTTCTATGCTACTATTAATGTTATCATTGTTAGTACCTTTACTTTGTACCTAAAAAGTGTACCTACCGTTTTGCCGAGTGTAAGGTTTCACCAGAATCGTGTATGAGGACATACACGTCGTCAGGATGGACGAGTGTAAGGTTCCGGTTATTTTTAATAGTCTGATTAAGGGTAATTTGAAATAATGGGTCACACCAAAGGACAAAAAGGGTGGGTAGACGTTAAACCTGACACTTGGCAAACCGGGGCATTCGAGTTACGGGAGTTGAATTGGTTGGTTGTGTGACTTGTTTGTAAAAATATTGGTCTTGGTTATTTGATGGTCGTTTGTTACTGATTTAAAAGGAAATATAAGTTTTGAAACTGGTTTATTGAGTTGGTTATTTCAGTACCACGATAACAGATGGTGTTAATGTGCTGTGTAGTTTACACCATTAACGATCCAATATTAAAAATAGTGTCAGAGTGCATATTACAGGGCTGGCCTCGAAAAGTATTAGACCCGGATCTTAAGCGATATTTTAGCTGTCGTTTACAGTTATCGATTGAAAAAGGTTGCATTATGCGAGGTCATAAAATCATTATTCCGCGAGTATTTCAAGAGCGCTTATTAAATGAATTACATGATTCACATTTCGGGGTGGTTAAGACAAAAAGTGTCGCTCGAAAGTATATGTGGTGGCCCGATATCGACCTACACATCGAACAAAAAATAGGCTCATGTAGTATATGTACGGCGATCCGGTGTGCGCCGGCACCTGGACATGGCGGAGCTGGCCGGCCGGCGGCTGCTCGTGGCCGGGGACGCGCACTCCAAGTGGGTCGAGTGCTATCTCATGGCGACCACTGACTCTGCTAGTATTATAGCCAAGTTGTGTGATATGTTTGCCAGGTTTGGCCTAGTCCGAACTATTGTGACCGATAACGCAACAAATTTTACTTCGACTTTGTTTAAAGATTTTTGTACAACTAACGGTATAGACCATGTTACGATTGCGCCTTACCATCCAGCTTCAAATGGACAAGCGGAAAATAGTGTCCGCACAGTTAAAAAAGGTTTAAAAAACTATTTTAATACAAAAATTATCACAAGCAGAAATTTTGAATCAGATTAATATATTTTTATTCAATTACCGCAACACGGTTCACTGCACAACAGGTTTTTCTCCCGCGCACATGATGCTAGGTCGTTCTTTGCGCTGCCGTTTTGATATGTTAAAACCAAGTACGGTTAAAATCCCTGAAGGTCCGTCAGTGTCTACAGCTAATGATAATGTTCGTTTAAAACAGATCTCACAATGTAAACATTACGGTGGCAAGAGACAAATTAAATTTAAGATCGGCGACATTGTGCTTGTAAAATCGTTTTATAACAACGGGAATAAACACTCATGGATAAAAGGGACAATACAAAGCGCAATAGGAGCATCGATGTTCAACGTTCTCATCCCGCATTTACATGTGACTGTAAGAAAACACATCGACCAGTTGCTGTTGTACAAGGGCGGGCAAAGTTCGCAGGACACCGGCTATGATGGCGATGTGCCTATTTTACGTGAGAGAGATATGGGGGAGGAAGGATCACCAATAAATAATGAATCGCCGAGGATCGTCGACAACGAGGAAGATTTGTCCGACAATTCGTTCGCGAGTTTTAATTCTCCGACAGCTTCTCCTCGGACCTCCGTTTCAACAGCCGCGGCTGCAGCGGCGACGCCGCCTTCGCCGGTGAACAATACAGTGCGTGACGCGCCTGTTGAGAATGATGAAACGCCATCACCGCTAATTGAGCAGCCCCGTCGATTCCCTTTAAGAGAAACACGAAATCCAAACCCCGATTATTAGGGTCCCCGAGTTTTGTTGTATTGTATATTTTATGTTAGGATTACTTAAACTATTGGTGGAGGGAATGTAGTGTTTGTATAAAGCGGGTAGTTTGGAACCAGCCATTATACACGTTGCACTTGGTCTTACGGTGTTTTATTCCGTTTTACCTGTAAACACCTCATTATCAAACTTTATAATTCGAGAATAACCCATCTTTTACACATCTACCCCACATTTTTCGTATGAAAATACACTTTGAAAGGTTGCATCTTTAAATCACGTCAACATAAAATCTCATTTTTCACGGATGAAAGACACCATAAACCTATTTACCCCCCCCCCCCCCCCCCCCGAGTTCCTGGGCACAAGGATCTTGACAGACAGGCGGAAAACAACAAAGTTATCCTATATCTGATAAAATGTACTTGTATGAAAATACTTTTCGTTTGTTCAAAGAAATTTACAAGGGAACTTAGAGCGCTTTCATTATAAAAAGTTATCAGAGTGGAAATAAACGCGGTCCTTTTAACAGGGAAATGTCTAGTTGAGACATATTTCTCACCTGGAAGTAGACTTTTATAAAAATTAATATGCTTAAGTACCGATTTCCAACTTGATATCTTTGTAAAAGAAAAAATGACACGAAACTAGTACAAACAAGTAAAAATAATTTGTTACACAACAAAATTAAGTATTTACAAGGTGTTGCATCTCCAATTGAAAATGTCAGAGACCTCAAATGATTTCTATCACCAAATTTATAAATCTCGTGTTAATTTTTAAATCCGTGTATATCTCAAAGACATTTATACGCGTGTTAATTGATGCATTTGTAAAATTTTGACAAGACACGATAAGAAAAACAGAACTACCTGCATTAAAATATAGTATACTCGATTCTACTCTTGATTTTGAACATACGGTTTTCATGTTTTCGCTGGGTGGAGTAACACGTTGCATATCATACAAAATATAATGTGCGTACGCAACTCTTTGTATGAAATTCATCTTTATCCGATAATCTTCGGGAAGTCTATTGTTCACAGATCCACTAGATTCTAGTGACTAGAAGGTAGTACATGTTCAACTAAATAGATCAACTTTGCATGGTTGATAAGGAATACGCCCGCTTATCGCTACGCAGCGAGCCGTAGCACGGTCTACCATTTATAATGAGCGATAAAGATCTGTAGAGGCGCTACGTGTTTCGCGTAGCGATTGTGTTAGGTACCGACGCAATTTGGTCTTTATTTGGTTAGACTTATAATTTTAGGGTCCGGTTCCTCGAAAGGATAAAACAGAACCCATTTAGGATCACTTTGTTGTCGGGTTGTTTGTCACGACCCTATTTCTCAGCGACTCATGGAGATACCAAGTTGATGTTAAGTCAATGTAATCTGTTTAGATCTCATAGCGTTTTAGGATACCGCGATAAAAGGCGCGACAAATTGTTATGAAATCAAAATCCTCAGGGTACTTTCAGTTATCTTACAAACAATGTATAATAAACACAGATAAATTACGCTCAAAATATTGTAATAGCTCAATAACTGTCTCCAACTTATTTCTTTTATTGGTTGTCTGGTAGAGATCGCTATTAAGCGATAAGACCGCCTATTGTCTACTTTGTTCTTTGTTTCTGTATTGTTTTTGTACTGATTTGTGGTGTTCAATAAAGAATATTTGTATTGTATTGTAAATTGTATAGCAGTTGACGTCTCTCCTTTACGTGAATGCGCATTTAATCCACGATTTATTGAAGTCCAACAATTACACGAACATTCGATGAAGGTTCTTTTCAGAATAAATAAATCTTTTCACTAAATCAGAATATATCTGATGCCGACGTAATCCCAGCTTTGTTTGGGCGTATGTAATATAAAACTTTTCCCCGGCAACGCTAACTTATATATAAACTCTCCAAGGCTGCCGCCGCAACTTGACTTGAAAAACACATTGTTTATTTGAACGAAATGGAATTAACTTTGCAGATTGTTATTATGACGATTCATTTTTGAGAACGCAAGGGCTTTTTTTTTTATTTATCTGACGAGACCGAGACGAGCCAAGCAAAGCGCAAGGATTCTACCAACCTTAGCTGCGCTTCGGTTTTATGAAGTCTTACGGGATATGTCAATACCACCTCTTGAGCATGAACCTTAGGTAACAAGACCTAAAGGCGACGTTTACTATGATTGTGGGCGTATGGGTGGAAAGGGATATCAAAATAGGGATGGGTTGCTAGCAGCATCGTCTATAATGTGATTCCTAAGATTTTCGCCCATTCCCTCAACGGGCTTTTACCATCTGCGCGGGAAGAGTTTATATTGAGTTAAAAAACCGATTTCGTCACTGACTCACTCGCTGGTGATCATCAAAATTCTTAAAGGCAGTTCCTGAAGTCCCAGAAGGAAGTGAAATCAATCAAACTTTCTTGTTAAATGTTGCCAAGACAAGACCATCGTCAAAAAATTATTAGATCTCATAGAGAGCTGCGCTTCACTATGTTCTTGTACTAACGAAACGGCTAAGCCGCATAATGTTTTGACTAAAGTAGAGTGGCGAGAATTAGGAGACGAAGTGGTCGCTATGGCCGAAATCGGTCGGAAGGATCATCACAGTTAGTGGAGTTAGTCCTAACTCCACTAGAGAGTAGAGTTAAGGCGTGTTGAGTTAGAAGCTGCTCTATATGTCATCTGACCCGGTTCTGATTCGCTACCACAGTCTTACACACTAATACTTCTGCCAAGCAGCAGTGTTTGCACTGCTGTGTTCCAGCGAGGAGATTAAGACAGCCGGTGAAATTAAACACGTGGGATATTTTTAGCCATGGGGTAACGCATCTGCAATCTTTAATGTTGGTCTCCCATGGGTGGCGGTGATTACTTACCATGACCTGCTTGCTCGTAGATTTCTTAACCATAATCATAAGTGTATATATTCAATTTGTTTTTATCTGTGTGTATTCTATCTGCTAATGAACCATTATTGTTCTTATTCTTGCTCTTCCGTGTATTAGGCCACCTCGACATCACGTAACACATTCAATGTATATTCCATTAGCAGTTTTCTTACCATACATAACACACGTGTAATTATTCGAAGAATAGCTTAGTTCCTCCCCTATTCACGTATTTCCCTCGTAAATAATATCCAAATTATACCGCCAGTGAAATTAATCTGTGGTTACGCGAAAACTCTGCTCATAGGATTCGGTTATTAATTCCTTTGGCGTATTATTGATGTTCAGAATAATATATCAATAGAAATTGCTGCTTTATTGGAACCTGCACTACGAATTAAAACGAATATCAAAAACTGTATAACACCAATTATATAAATATTTACTTTTTCGATACAGGTGCCGTTTTTTTTAATACCGCTATCAGTCCATGGTTTTCTTTAGTAAAAGATACTTAATATTATTTATTGTCCTTATAGAATATATTCTTCCATGCTGGTTTGGGAGTGAAAAAAAAACATAGAATTTACCAGTTGCTTCTCTTCACGCACAGGTGGTAAAAGCCCATCGAGGGAATGGGCGAGTCTTAGGAATCATGTTATAGACGATGCGGCTAGCAACCCATCACTATTTTGATTTCCCTTTACAGCTATACGCCCTTAATCATGCTAAACGTGGCCTTAAGGTTTTGTTACCTTATGCTTTGTCTACCCCGTAAGGGATAAAGACGTGATATATGTATATAATCTACGACAAAATAGGAAAAGTTACGAGACATTCTCAATTTACTGATATCTTCCTATATCAAAGTAGATATATCACAATTACTGGACTTTTCCTCTTTTTATTACACTAGAAAGGACTCCTCGATGTAACCTATTTAACTTGTTTGTTCCGACTCGTACTTACTTGGCATTCATCCAGTAGTAGATGATGGGGTTGACCATAGCGTTGGCCATGGCGAGCCAGTAGAAGCCAAGGTACACGTGCTGCACGTACTTCTTGTACAGCACCGATGGGTCGAAGTGCGTGTAGATGAAGTAAGACTGGTACGGCAACCAGCAGATGCCGAATATTACTATCACTAGTATGAACATTTTCACAACCTGAAACAAAAAGTTGATATGAACAAATAAACTTTTGACTTTGACTTTGATATTAGGAATTCACACGTGAATTAGACCATTTGGCTCCTTTGAAACAAGATTTTGTGATAATTGTACATCCTTGAAATATATCTGTGGTTAGCTGGCTTTTTAGGGATAAGTTCGCCATTGAACTTTTTTTTCTGTGTGCTGTTTTGTTTTTATTTTAATTTTATTATTTTTTGTGCAATAATCCCCACTGTTATGAAAATCCTCACTAGACAGTAAAATTAGGTTAGGTGTGTTATGTACCTTCAAATGCCCGAAGGGTAAACTGCACAGAAATAGGAACCCCACGAAAGCGGGGTTCCGTCGACCTTTATGGTGGAATTAAATTCGTTTTTTTTTGTAACAGTGGAGACAAAATAATTTTACGTACATAATATGACAAAATATGGACCCCTATTGTCTACCTTGTCTTTTTATTTCGGTAATGTAATTATAGGTAGGTACCTACTGATTTGTGGTATTCAATAAACAATTTTTTTTGTACCTAATGATATAAGATTTATATTTTGTACTGTATTGTATTGAACTCACACAAAGGGTATAAGTTATTCCGCGTTGGAGCTATAATATCGTGAGATACCTAATAAATTAATATTCAACGTTGTTTGCGTTCGTAGCGCAGATTATTATGCAAAATGTTTATTTCATAACTCTAGATTAAAATTTATCTGAAAACCTGATGCAAAGTTTATTTTATTATGGATCAATAAATTTGACCACTTTTATTGCACCAAATTTTGTTTTGCAGATATTCGCTTTGACGGATTAACGTTTTGCGTAATTTCATTACCCACACAACTTTCTCGTTTCGTCAAGACAAGTAGCAAGTCGGCAGAATATTGATAATAATAATGTAGATTATCTATAGACAGGTCTATATTGCACTGCACGAATTGGGAAGTCTTTGTCCCACATTTCATGTCTCACAAATTATTATAATGAACTATGTGATCCATTCATCCTATTGAGCTACGTGTTCGCTGTAAAATCAAAGAGTGAAGACAATAATGACTAAAATTAATAAAAAAATTACACTTCCTACTCTTCATCACGTCGTACTTAACGCATTAATGTGTTTATCAGAACCGTGATTTGACTATAATTTAACATTCATACATACATAAATCACTTCTTTATCCCTTCCGTGGTAGACTAGTCTACAATTTTGACGATGAGAATTTCCATCAGGCCTGACTTTGCACCGGACCGGTAGTTGTGGAGGTATAAAGTAGTTGCCTTTTGCGCAGAAGTGGGATACCATATAAGGCTAATATAAAACATCTATGATGACGATGGTGATAAGAATGAGGAAAATGGCAGTGATGGCAGTGATAACAATGATGCCGCTTACCTTCCGTTTGGAACGGATAGAGTCGACCTGCCGCTGCGTGAGCTCACCGATGGAACGAGAGCCCCACAGCACCCGGCCCATCGCAGAGTAGAAAAACGTCATGCCCAACATTGGGACCGCGTATGTCACTACGAAAAACAGCACCTGGTACCTATGGGACAAACATAGTTTTTTATGACGTGTAAAGTAAACGAGCAAGTGAGTAGACTGATATCAAATGAACAGCAACGGATACTTGTAGTGCTCGTACCTAACAGAGCAGTGCCGATTCGTTGCCGACCTACAGAGCTAAGAAATACCTCAGCGCCAGTAATTTCACCGGTTGTCCTACTCCCCATGTCGGAATACAGCAGAGAAAGCACTGCTACTTTGCGGCTGGATTAGCGAGGAAGATAGTTGTAGCAAACGGACTTTACGCAAGGTCCTACCACCTAAAAATTTATTGAGAAGGTAATCAATAAGATAGTGAAAACTCAAGCTAAAACGATAACTGTCATATCCTATTAATATTACACGTTTTTCTAACGCTATGCAAAAGTTTGTGAGTAGGTCTGTCTGTCTGATTTGAATGAGGTACAGTCAAGTAGTTTAATTCCTAACCCAACATGGAACCTTTTTATAATAAGCGTCGTAACGATTTTCCCTGTAAAGTAATGCGATGTCACTGTGCGGTTTTGTGTAAAGAGGTTCCTCGATGCGCCAGTAATTAAATTAATTGACTATGCGTACATAGTTAGATCTATAGAATAACACACTGTGTTACTTTTTATCCCGAAATTCCCTTGAGTCTTACCGTTCTCCGTTAAAACTCACCGTTAAGTCAAGAGACATGAAATTTCGCAACATAAATGGGGACTACGATGAGGTTTTTGGAAAATCCCATGGAATCCCTCAATTTCAGTCCGCCAAATCTGACGATTCATGTAAGCAAAGCCGCGGTGAAAACCTTGTTAAAAATAAACTCATAACGCGAATGGAGGACGGTTAATTTTGTTTACGTCTTAGTGAAAACAGAACAAGCAACTGAATAAACTGTTTAATCTCAATAGCGTATGAAAAATTATTTGCAAATAGCACAAGCGTCGAGCATAATGCAGTTAAAACTCGTAACAAGCCAAGCTGAGTTATGGCGATTTCAAAGAGATACTTTCCCCTCTAAAAAAATACTTGGAAAGTTTAGTTTTCAAACGAGAATTAAATAAAAAATACAGTGCGTCTATTTTCTATAGTCCGTCGTCAAACTCCGTGTTATGACTGTTGTCGGGTTGCGGTCAGTAGCACATTCGTTTCATAATCCCAAACTCGTGTTTTAATGCCCTTCATTATAATACAGTCACATAAACTACTAATAGATGTTTTTGACGTCTTGTACTATTTGGATACGCGGATTTGGAGCGCTTTCTCTCGTCCCTGGTGAGCAGTAGATGTTCCACGGGAGTTTGTAATTGTGTCGCACAGACACATCATTCAAACAGATAACGCTTAGCGACAAAAATTCGCATAGTAACAAAAAAGGTCACGTGACAGTTAGTAACAGGTAGAAAAATTCGGAGACTACCCACCTGCTATGGGTGGTGTAGGGGTATAGCACGCGTCACGGAATGACGAGGACCCGGGTTCGATTCCCGGCCATACTTTTCGGATTTTCCTATGTGTTCTAATTTTCATTGACATTTAGAAATTTTATTTGGATACAGTTGAAAACATTTGGTAGTCCGATTATGCCGAGAGACATTGAGAAAATAGACGTACTGTGCGTGCTTATTGAAATGAACATAGCCTACATATTATGAAATCAAATCAATTATTGAGCGAGCACTCAGGGCTGGCAGTGTTCCAGGGTTCCTCATGTAACGAGTGGTCGGGGCCTGGCTTTTGCATAATTGAAAAACGGACCCAGATACAAGGTATACCGGGGTTAAATGGCGTATTAATGGACACAAAGAGCAGTTAAGTACTCCTTAAATTAACAAGCATCATCTTGGCGGCAGAGTAGGAAAGTAACTGTTTTTATTCATTGTGTGGACCTCCGCAAAGGCTTCAATTATCCAACAATTTGTCAGATTTTTTTACAATTGCATTTCACTAGGAGATAGATATACACATCCATTTCTGCACACTCGCTTATTGTAAGTTTTTGTCGCAACAAACGCCTTGAACTCCATTGCGTAAAAGTCTCAATAACTTGTATGAGGGTGGAATATTGCAACTCAATTTTGAAGCAGATATCTTCAACCCATTGAGCTGAAATTTCGCATATTTGTGAAAGTTGGATGACAATACAATAATCTAATATTAGAATTTTGATGGACAGGTCAGGACCGTCTCCACAGGACGAAACTCTTCATGGCAATGCAAGTATAGCCGACAAAAAGTATAGCCGGGAAAAAAGTTTGTACTGCAAATGAAATTTTTTGGTTAGGTTCTTTTTTACATATCGTCGGGGGATAGTGCAATACCGCGCAACTAGCACTGGTAAATATATACTGCGTATCTACACAACACCCAACTTTATACTGGTTTGAACCGGTATATTCTAATCAGGATTTTACATTCGTTGGTCGGAAATCTTAATTTGGCTACATTTTGTTAGATACGCGGTATTAACTAATTCCAGTTATGCGGATTATCTCTAGCAGCCGACAAACGGGCATGTGATGCACCTGATGTTAAGTGATCACCGCTGCTCATAGACACCTACAGTACTATTAGGACTGTTGGTGCGTTGCCGGCCTTGCAAATAGTGATAAAGGCCTCCATATTATTATTATAACCCCGTGCTATGTGTCAAAAGTTCACATTTAGAGCGAGTTGCATTTAGCAGAGTTACTTTAACAATAACTTGAACAACAGCGTCAACTCTCGTCCCTGGTGGGTAGTACATGTTCCACGGGAGTTTGTTATTGTGTCGTGCAGGCACATCGTTCGAACAGATGACGCTTGGCGACAAAAAATCGCATAGTAGCAAGGTCACGTGACAGCTGGTACAGAGAGAAAAATTCGAAGGCTTACTCACTTGCTATGGGTGGTGTAGTGGTATACAGTTGGTTTTCAGAGTGTTCTATGTGTTCCAATTTTCAGTCTCGTTTAGAAGTTTAATAACTTGAACACAAAATCTTCGGTTATTGTTAATGTTATTGCTAAAGTGACTTGGTGCAACTCACACTAACCGCTGTTTATTGTTACTTTGGTACTACTTGGCACGTTTGATCATCCCGTGTTACAAAATTTAATACTTCAATGATCAACTGCGGGTAACGCTTTGTGATTTAAAATATCTCTAACTTTCTCTCCACCGATAAATTCTGCAAACCGTGAAAACTGGCAGGTGTGGCTAATCTAAAAGAGTGCATAGTCATATTGAAAAGCGAAAAAGGAAATGAAAAGGCCATTCAAAGCGCACCTATTCTAGGCTCGCTGCTTCTTGATTGTTCGACTCTGTATTCAGACCACGTAACTGAAACCTTTTCCGCATTTTAATATCTTAAAGCCAATGGTTGAAAATTCAATTTCAGTTATCAAATTAACAACCAAAGACTTTATATTTAACCTTTAATTAACTGCTTTTTCTTTTTGAGCAGAAGTTTATCGTGAGTTTTCTAAGCGAATTTATTCTTTCAAGCCAGTGCTCAATCTTCAATGAGTACTTACTTAAATGGAATGCTGAGTAACTTAACTAGGTACTTCAGCAGGTGATTTGGTTAGTTTTTCTGAGCACCCGCTTTTGAACGTTTCAACAGTTATTTTTAATCGCGATTGAAGAAACGCTTTTAGAATTATGTAACTATCTAGCCGATGCTCCAAGTGTACGCCATATTATTATTATAGCCTTTTTATTCCGAATTCGCTACAATTTCAGTAGTATGTTGTTGTTGTTTTTTTTTACGCCATAACGAAGAGGTAATTTAATTTTGAATACATAATTACAATGAAAGTCCTATAGGGACTGGAGTGCCCAATTTAATTATACTTATTAATTGGTAGTTTCAAAAAAAGATATCTAAAAGAGCCTTTGGCGGCCTATTTGTGAAATAAAGTTATGAATTCTTGATTTTTTTATCTAATCCAACCGTCTGTTGAAATAACTCCGAATAATTTTAAGACACTTTGTATATTAAGTTATCTATTTATTTTAATAATTATTAGCTGTACTTTAAAATAGGAAAGGTTTATAGTATTGTACTTCAGTCAAATCAAACACAAAAGAGATTATGAAACAATAATTATGTTAAATTGAAAGTGGCTAAAGTAAACTTATTGACCCATTTTGATGTATAAAATATAAATGATGAAGAGATATCAAGTAAAAATTGCTGTGAAAGCCAGTAAATAGGAATATTTTCGAGTAAACTTCCATGACAAAAGAGTTGTTTGTTTCTCGTAACTTTATTAAGAAGCCGAGCATAATATATTATGTATGAGAAAGATCCACGTCATGAAAGATTTGATGGGTGATATTGATACTTATCTACATGCTTTATTTTGTAATTTCACTAGGCTTAGATGTTTAATGGGTTCTAATAAAAATATATAAAGTTTTACATGCACAGTGGCTCAAAATACTTATTTTATAATGGTTCAAACCTTCTCGGAAAACGGCAACTTAACAAGATAGTTTTAAAATAAACATAGCGTAAACTAATCTGTAGATTACGCGACTAAAACATTTGTCTAAATGATTCATCGACAATAGCTTTAATGTATTTTGAAACATGGTTGTTGTTGTTTAATCATGCTAAACGTGGCCTTAAGGTGTTGTTACCTTAGGCTCTGTCTACCCCGTAAGGGATAAAACGTGATATATGTATTGTGTGTATGTATGAAACATTGTGTATTTTGACCCATTATGCATTTTAAACTTTATATATTTTGACCCCGTTTAATTGTGTATGTAGGACAAACTTATCCCTTCAAAAAATTTAAAGATATTGTGTGAGCCACATACTTTTTGATATTTTCGTGTCTTTGCTGAAAAATATCACTGTGTTCTCGAATCTTCCTCACATTATAAAAGCGCCGGGTAATATAGGTCATGGAAAACCAGGCTTTTGATGAAAACACAATTATAAATCCTCTTGATCAAGGATAAAGAACAAACATTTGTATCCGACACGACTTTTACAAGTTCAAACGAATTGTGTAGACAGCGATGGGATTCGAATTCACAAAGGATATGTCAGACGGCATTACTGTAATTGTTTTTGGATGCTTAGTCAATGGTAACTTGGACCGGCGGGGATGAAATGGATATTTTTATGAATTAAATTATGAATGTTTTAGGCGATGAGGCTAGCAACCGATCACTATTTTGATTCCATTTTCCACCTATACGCCCACAATCTTGTTAAATGTGGCCTGTAGGTACCTGTTACCTTAGGCTCTGTCTACCCCGTAAGGGATAAAGACGTGATCTGTGTATGTGTGTATGTATGTGTTAAATATTACTGTATGTCCGTTTCGTAACTACCTATCCGTACATTGTGGTAGAGGCTAGAAAGTAAGCAATGATGGACGAGTTAGTTTGAGAGCCGAAGCGTAGCGTTTTCTTCTTAAGCATAATTAAAGTAGTGATAAACGACAAGTCTGTTTATCGCCGCCAACGATGAGGGTTTCTCATTTCCAAGGTATCTTTACACAGTACGTTTAGATCTTTTAAAGTGGTCCACGGATTATAATTCGGGTTTCATCAATACAATGTGTCTTAGAATTCTTTAAGAATATACTAGGAAGTGGTTTGGTTAAGTGATCTTTTTCGCAATTTTGGATTCACCTTTGACACTGTACACTTAGAACTTCGACCATAATGAAAACATTTGTCTACTACAATCAAAAACCTGAAAAAAATTAACTTACCAGCCTTCAGATAAACTGACCTGCTGAAATATCCTGGAATGGTTTTGTGACTACTTCTTGGTAGAGTGATTCAAGTAAGAGGAACATAATAATTATTATACTAAGCGGTAAAAAAATTGGCTCAATTTTCTCCATACAAAATTACATATAATGCATTCATACATATAATGAAGCTGAAGAGGGTCGAAAGTCTGTACATGGATGATATAAAAAAAAATGGCTGGGGATGCTTAGAATCGATAACAGAACACGTTCCAACAGTTTTTAGAATTTTTGTCTGTTTATCTGTTATATGTTGAGAAAATCACCGGCCAGGTTATAGGCTACTTTTTATCCCGGAAAATTTCATAATTCCCGCGAGATAGCTATAAACATGTCAATCTATAATATAAAAATGAATCGCAAAATGTGTTGCTAAGCGCAAATCTCGAGACCAGCTGAACCGATTTCGCTAATATTTTTTTAGAATATTCCTTGAAGTATGGGGATGGTTCTTACGGAGAGAAAAACTCGAATAATTGCCGGGAAAACCCTAAAAACAGCCCTTTTCTTTTTCCCATACAAACGTTTTCTAACTAAAATTTAGAGTAAATTCGAACTTTATTGCTTTTGGGACTATAAAATAGGTAGGAATAAAAAACCGCCACATTACAAATCTTTTCGACAGAACGAAGTCTGTCGGGTCCGCTAGTTGCTAATAATTCTACGCCGACGAAATACAGTTTGATATTTAACCAGCCTTATACTCCGAAATTCGATTTACGAAGTACGTTACGTGCCATTGCACTTAACGAAGAGTGAGATTGACGGCTGTACTTAGTTGTATCTTATAGATAACATACTAACACAAAGTCCATGTAGGAGACGTCTGGCAAACCATCAGGCCAGTTCAGCAGACACGCTGTCTTCAGTGTTCCCTTGGACCTGCAAACAAAGTTTGTTTGTAAACTCTTTATTGCACACAAAAACACAATACCAACCAGAAAGAAATACAACGGCGAACTTATTCGTGAAAAGGGATCTCAAAGTTTACTGTGAATCAATCGAACCCTTGAACTGTGTAAGAGTAGATCGTGAAGTTTAAGATATTGGGGCTATTTGAATTACAGTTGGCGAAGTTTGAGGGTATGTTCGTGTTATTCCGAACGAGAATCAATTCATATTTACAATTGACTATTATTTTATTAGGTAAAGTTTTCTGCAAAATGTAAAATTTTGTTTAGAGGTAAAGAGACAGCAAAGCACCTCTCATCCATATTATTTGTTCCGTTCGTGTTCCAGCCCCAAGCCTTTTACATTGATGAGTCATTAGTATTCTATAGTATGTATTTATACTCACATTATAAAGAGGTAAAGTTTGTGAGTTTGCGAGGTTGTAGGGGTAATCTCTACAGCTAATGAACACATTTTTAAAATTCTATTTCCTATAGAAAGCCACATTAATTTTAACACTCGTTTGTTCTCTCCTTCTCTTTCAATGTCTATGTCATCTTTAAGATCGTCACTATAGTCTGGCAGCTATAACTGCAGTAAAGTGACGATTTCGGTGTGGTCGATTTTTGGCTAATAATAAATAGTGACGTAACTTAGTGAGTGAATAAAAGAACGAAGTCATGAAATTCATTTGCGTCATTTATGTTGAAATAAAGAATTTTCAAAGATGATTTTCGTTCAATAAGATCTTTTATGTTTTCTAGTTAGTAGGAAATGTGCGGAAGCATGTCAATTTAGTTCCCAGTTTTTCGTTACTCATTCCCCAACAGTTATCCAAAAATAAAACCTAATATCACATTAACATTTTTTCTTCCTCAATATTTTATTTGATAAAGGTCACAATCTCGAGGGAAGGTGACATTTAAAAACCTTTGAAACAAAAATGTTCATGTGTTTCGTTTACGAAATAAAGGAGAACTCAATTGAAGTTACTTTATTTTTTTATCAAAACGAGTATTTTCCTAAAAATAAAAATGAAACAAAAGTGACAGTCTTTTTGCAAAGGAGTAAATTTGAGTTGCCGGCAGTGAATGTGTTGTTATTTTTGCCATAACCTAACCTGAACATTTCATTTTAGATACAAGCTTTTTTGCTGACTGTACTTTTTGTTGCCTGTACCTACTTGCATTTGATTGTCATCCGTCCTACATATGTGAACCAAATTTCAAATCCATCGGACCAACCGTAGAAGAGTTCTCTCCTGCGGAGTCGGTCCAGGTTGCACCACCAGGATTCTACTAGCAGATTATTGTATTGTCATCTGACTTACATAAGTATGCAAAATTTCAGTTCAACCAGATGAAGATATCTGCGTGAAAATTGAGTCGCAAGATTCCACCCGAACAAAAATACATACACATTTACATACATACGTTGCAAGTTAATATAAAGCTTGTAATAAAATAACTTAAGTCGCTCTCACTGAATGACAATTATTGTAAACGAACAATAACTGAATTTGAAATAATTATTCAGTAGCCTGAAATGATCAGTAATGCCACACATATGCTCAAAACAAAGGGTGTTCAATTCGAATCAATCGTCAAACACCGATCCGTTCAGCTGTAACTCGTTTGATAAGACAGATTCAAATAATTATACTGTACTTAAGTTGAAAATGATGATAATTGATAACTATCGAAACACAATAGAAATGAACAATCCAATACAACATACAATATATTATATATGGGCGCAGTTAGAAATTAGGCCAAATTTAATTATGTAGAAACAGGAAATCTACTCCAAAAACATTTGACTGAAATGAAAGTAAACAAGCACTCCAGTTCCCGGAATAGAATTTAGTTTGAATTGAAATATAATTCATTGTAAATAAAGTTCAAGCAAATGGAGGCAATTCTTATTTTGTTTTTTTAGCTGGATTTTTCCCGTTTCATTAATTTTTAATTCAAACCAAATTCTATTTATCAGGGCTTATTTTTCTTCGTTTCCATTCAATGTTTTTTGCGGTCTGGTTTTTCATGAGTTAAGCTTGTGCCAGACACCTTCCGTCCTTCGTTCACGCATCCTTGAAATGTGAATACCTGGGACTAATCCCAAAGTTATGATAGTACACACAACAAAGCTATTCGGTAAGCAGGATAGATACGGCGCGAGTGTGCGTAGGTGCTTACCTGATTATACTGCCGTGTGTACCTAGACATCTTAGCTGCCGTTGTTTTTCTTTCATCAATAAAAATTGACTTTATCGAGGAGTAACTTTCTGATGGTCTCTTAAAGTGTTGGCTTCTTAAAGTAGCTTACCTATACTCTTTTGTGGTGGAGTAGAGCAGGCAAGGTATAGCGAGCAGCATCCCGCTCACCCAGATCAAGGCGATGGTGATCAGTGAACACGTTTTGGACATGCGCGGCCTCATGGGACGCACTATCGCCTGGTACCTGGCAAATCACGACAAGACCATTATTATTTAAAACTATTATTATGTAGTATGCATTGACGTACAATAAACAACTAGACTCCCAATCACGCTCAAAAACTGTCCGAAGCAAAAGTCTGAACACGCGTCTATTGTTCAGAGTTTTTGTTCAGTTGTGTTTCGACCGCGCTTTGATAACAATGTATATGTCTCTTTCGCACCGTAATCTTACTATTGAGAACAAAAGAGACAGGCAGGTTTCCAGCGCGTGGCGTCGTGTCATTACTTCTCACGATCCTACGCCATTGATATTAAACATTACTGCCACGAAATAAGGTGTCAATTTGAACGAATATGTTAATGTTATCTGTCTAAGTCGATGTGTTGACACACACAACACATAGACAAAGCAACTCGGACGTTTCTTGAGGAACCTTTGTTAGCGACTGAGAGTCTAGTTGTTTATTGTAAGTCAATGGTACTATGTATATTATTATGTAAAAGTGCTTTTGAAAGATTGTCAGCAAAGAAGATTAATAGCACCCTTACGTTACTAATTCTAGTTCTTCTATGGATCTTAATCATTTCTGTTTATATTAAAGGCAAGCGCGACTGACCGATCGTCAACGTACAGCTCAAACCATTGAACAGATTGCGCTGAAGAATTTCAAGAAGCGTATCCTCCCCCTCCCCCATTGAACCCTTTATAGCGAGCTTTCGCCGCAGAAGAGGCACGTCTTATTTATCTTAATAATTTTCAGTGGTACGATGTTATTGTATTTAAACTTCCGCGATTTTCACTCGTAACATAACTTAATCACCACCTGGGACTTAATCTAGCAATACGGTGTCGGAACAAAATAATGCCCAAGTGCGAGTTGTTAGTCTAACTTGCTCGGCTAAACGATTGTGATATCCTAGGTTTACACTCTACTCGTTAACCATGGCCGCTGGTGGCTTTGAGAATCACCCTCTTGAATCTGATGTAATTGACGTAAACGCTTCCCTTACATTTTCACGACTGTTTAACGGCTCTTATGCCTATGGAAGGCCGTAAAAACCGTCTGTGACAATTATATGACCCAAACATTGTCCAGATTGCGGGCCAGATTTATGTCGAGAGGGTCAACAAGAGTAACCTACATAAAGATTTCCTCAATGTTCGAAAGACTATTTAGATAGGTACACTCTTATTGTTTGTTATGTAAGCGTTGTTGTGACGACGATCGCTAGTCGTATGTAAATACTTAGTTAAATCCTTACTAATATTATAAATGAGAAAGTAACTATGTCTGTCTGTCTGTTACCTTTTCACGCTTAAACCGCTGGGCCGATTTAGTTGAAATTTGGTATACAGATAGTTTAAGTCCCGGGAAAGGACATAGGATAGTTTTTATCCTGGAAAATTGCATAGTTCTCGCGGGATAGCTCGCCCCTTGGCTCGAAATACATCACAATCATCATCATCTCCAGCCTATGTATATGTCCCACAGCTGGACACAGGCCTTCTCTCAGAATGAGAGAGTTTGGGCTATACTTCCCACATGGGCCCAGTGCGGAATGGGAACTTCACACACACCATTGAATTGCTTCACGTTGTTTTCCTTCACCGAAAAGCTCATGATAAATTTCAAATTCGCATATAAATTCCGAAAATAGCATAGTGATACAAGATTTATGTAACATCAACAGTTACCTATGTTAGCAAATAAATTATTTGATTTGCCACTTTCAACATGAAACTTCAACTTTGTTTGTGTCGCTGCCGCCGGGGCGAGCGCTCTTGAAAAAGGACTACGAATTATTCCGAAACATGTCGAGCATCACTCGACTTTTTATACGTGAGTTATCCGTTTATGTGTAATGATTATTTGATTTGATTTGAAAAACTCAGAAGTGCAAGCCCGGGATTCGAACCCACGACCCTCTGCTTTAGAGGCCACAGGTCAAACCACTAGGCTACGACGGCTTTTTAGTCTTAACACATTTCATTAAAAGGCGATGCACATCCTCGACTACTCCGCACTCATCTCAGTTTGGCGACTCTAGCTTCTTCATCAAATGTGCAAAACTATTTAATGAGACGTGTTTAGACCGAAAACTAGCCGCGCTAACAATTTGAGCCCCAGACAAGTTAAGTTTCACTTACTCATACTCATATTCATTTATTCGTAATACTTATAGTTATTACATGTCATGTGTGTGTGTATGTGTCTTAACAGCGACGGCGGATGATGATATCATTCATTGAGTGTGCAGTATTCCTACTCACTTCGGATTTACCCGGTATATAGAAACACGTATATTAATCAAATAGCGACTTGTAAATGATCCTTTTTATCCTCGTTTTTTTCCAAGTTAAGCTAAATTCCTGTCGCATTATTTCACGCGTTCTACCTTTTCGTTTAAGACAATATTTTCCACGAAACTTTTTGTACCTACGCATTCTCTTATATTGTCTTGCGGGATTTAAGGTCTGCATTATGAAGCGTGACTGGAATACTAAACTGGGTGTGATCCTGTTGGAATTAGCTCCGGCGGCTAAGGGTAGGCTTTCATTGATACGAACCTTAGAATCAACTAATTATGACGTAAGATGTAATACAAAACATTTTTATGGCTCCGCACTTCAAAAGGAAAAAATCCCTTTAAGATCACTGCATTGTCCGTCTGTCTGTCTGCCCCAGAAGAGGCTTTTGTTCAGGAACGCGTAAATATATAAAATTAATGCAGCAAGTAAATCCAATCTTTTATTCCGTTTATTCAAAATAAAATAAATTAAGCATGAGGGCCTTCATGAGAGCCTTGTCGTCCCGGCTGATAGAGACCTCAGGAGACCCCAGAGCTGGCGCTTACCTCTCCCAGCGAATTTCTCTGCTGTGCAGAGAGGTAATGCCGCCAGTGTGTTGGGGTCTATGCCGCAGGAGGACCTTTTAGATGGTGTTTTCTTTTTATAATTAGGTATATTTATTTCGTTTTAAGTTTTGAATATTTAGTTAACTTTTAGATTTTATCATAGTTTATTTTTTTTGTAATTTAAGTATTGTAGTAGCAAGTAAATTCAACATAAGCAAATAATTGAACCAGGCACAGGGTTTAGTAGCGTAGTCACTAATTAACGGCTCTTTTTTCGTTATAACTA